>CM062248.1:34518661-35718661 GCA_031216285.1 Syzygium syzygioides | reverse complement strand
ACGAGGCAACAGGAATTGGGTCAGAGCGTGAAGAGGGCGAAAGGGGTGGGGAGTAATGCGCACTCGGGTGTCCAGAAGCAAGTTTGGCAAAGCGGCGAGATGTATACTTTGGAACAGTTTGAGGCGAAGTCGAAGGCTTTCGCGCGTAGCCAGTTGGGTATGGTGAAGGAGGCTTCTTCTGAGGTTGTGGAAGCCTTGTTTTGGCAGGCGGCTTTGGAGAAGCCTATATACGTGGAATATGCTAACGATGTGCCCGGATCTGGTTTTGGAGAACAGGATGGTAGGTTTCGCAATTTTCATAGACGGAGGAGGATGAAGATGGATTACCATAGGCATAGAGAAGGAACCAATTCCAAGAACAATGATGTAGATAATGTAAAAGATTCTCATCGTAGTGAAACCAAAGATTTGCCTCATGCGGATGATTCTTCAGTTTTGGAGACATGTAAATCATCACCGTCTCAATTAGGTTTAACGCCGGAGGAAACTTCACGAGCCTGTCGTAGAAGTAACTCTGGTAGCAATGAGCTTGAAGGCACTGCGGGTTGGAAACTTTCAAACAGTCCTTGGAACTTACAAGTGATTGCAAGGTCGTCTGGATCACTTACACGCTTCATGCCAGACGATATTCCGGGTGTTACTTCTCCGATGATCTATATTGGTATGCTGTTCAGCTGGTTTGCTTGGCATGTTGAAGATCATGAGCTTCATAGCATGAATTTCCTTCACATGGGCTCTCCAAAGACCTGGTATGCTGTCCCTGGAGATTATGCATTTTCTTTCGAGGAAGTTCTTCGCAAGGAGGCTTATGGGGGAAATATTGATCGCTTAGGTATGTTTTTTCTTTATATTTGATTTCACGGACAAAAAGGTTCATGCCAACTATGGAGGATGAAATGTGAAAATGTGTATAACAACCATATATGTTGAAACTAAATTGCTGATTTAATGTGTCCGATGCATGAGTTGACTATTCTGTGCTCCAGAGGTGCACAAGTGTATACTGGAGGTGAGCAAACTAAGTAACCGTCTTTTTGAAATCAACCTGATCGGATCATGTAGTTCACTCTTTTGTATGTTGTGGTGTTGCAAATTGCCATCTAGGGATACATTCTTCTGTCCCAATCTTGTGTTAAGTTGTTATTGGCTTTTCAAAAATGACATAGAGTCATAACCAACAAAATGGAAAGTGAGTGCTGTATTAAGTCTCATGGCGTCATCACGTGGGCAAAATCATCTAACCCAGGCCCAGTTCTTATTTCCAGCTGTTCTCTCACTTCTGGGTGAAAAGACAACTCTTCTGTCACCTGAGGTAATTGTTGCGGCTGGCATTCCTTGTTGCAGGTCAGTTTTTGTTCTCCTTGGCCCTTCTTTTTAGTGGGTTGTGTTGCGTTTGAGTTGCAGGGTCTGCAAGATTACTAACATGCGGTTATCTTGTTTTGCTTTTTTCAAGGTTAATACAGCATCCGGGTGAATTCGTGGTGACTTTTCCAAGGGCTTATCATATAGGATTCAGCCACGGTAATTGCTTTGTTAATTGTCTGCAAATTAACAAGATTCAGCTGAGAAGTACTAATATTCATTTTGTTGCATCATTTCTATGATCTATTACACACTTGCCACTGGGGAAATGAGATATCACGAAGTCACTGGAGACTAGATGCAGAGGACAAGTTCTTGGAATCACAATTCCATGGATTGTCACAATTGTGTAAAACATGAATCTCATATAATATTTTGAGGATCAGTAGTATGGAATTGTGTGGTTGAACTTGTCAGATACAGTGGGTACTGCAGCAGCACTGCCTTGTTTTATCTGGCTGAACGATGGTTTATCTGTGTAGACAGAAGGGATTAGAAGTGTTACCCTTTTGGCTATTGAACTATGCTAGGTCCAAAACATAAATAAAAGTTCTAGTTTTATCCTTCCCATGGGTTGGGGTTGGCAACAAGGTTTCTCTTCATCATTTTATCCAAAACTTTTCATACTATCAAGATGTGTTAGGATGTGGCCAGATGGCATATAAAGTATTTTCGCATTTCGTTATGCGTTATACATTTGATGGTTAGGTTTATTTTTTATTTTTTTACGTTCTCGTAACAGATGGTGTCTGACAGAAGTTATATTTTTTGGTTGTTATTTGCAATTTGGTACACCTTGGGTTACACTTGCAAGATGAATATTGCATCCATAGACTTTCTGGGTTTGGTTTGTTGATATTCTTGCTTGCTACATTTACAATGTCATTTTTAAACTTCTAGGACGTTTCAAATCCTTTCAGCCCAGTATTCTTGTCTTTATGTGGTACTATATTGGTCCTTTCTTTTCCACAACGTAGGTTTTAATTGCGGTGAAGCAGCTAATTTTGCAACCCCTCAATGGCTTAGATTTGCGAAGGAAGCTGCTGTACGTAGAGCTGCGATGAATTATCTGCCCATGCTCTCTCATCAGCAGCTGCTCTACCTGTTAACCATGTCTTTTGTTTCAAGGTCAGCTTATGCATACAGATTCTCATGCATATACAGAAAGATATCTATGCGTAGTAGTTACTTCAGTGATAATGTTTTCTTCTAATGCCAGAGTTCCAATGTCCTTAATACCTGGGGCACGAAGTTCTCGCCTGAAAGATCGCCTGAGAGAAGAAAGAGAGCTATCTGTGAAAAAAGCCTTTCTAGAAGACATTTTGAATGAGAATGACCTATTATCTTGTCTTCTTAGAAAGGAGTCTACCATACATGCGGTAATATGGAACCCTCATATGCTACCTTCTTTGAGTAAAGGATCTCAGTTGCCTGATGGAACTGCTGCCATTTCCTCCTCAGAAAGAGAGAATTCACACCAGTATTCTGGAAATGATTGTTCGATTAATCTTTTCAAAGAGATGACAATGTTCATGGAAGCGCTGAATGATTCATATGTGGACAAGGACGATTTATTGTTTGATTTTCAAGTTGATTCAGGAACGTTGCCCTGTGTAGCTTGCGGAATTCTTGGTTTCCCGTTTATGTCTGTGATAGAACCATCTGAAACGGCATCAGCAGCATTGCTGCCCATGAAACATTATACTCAACAAACCTGCGGTAAATTATACTCCAGCATTTCTATTTGTCTTAGTTCCCCATTTTTGCCTGTAACTCGAACCTTGGCAAAGAAATTGGCTATTTACATGTTTTTGCTTATATCCTCTTACGCTATCGCTGATTTTAGAATTACTAGTCATAATTTTGGCATGTATGAGATAAGGCTTGTTGCCACGGGGTTTAGCTCTTATGCAGACTAATAGGTGTTCATTCTGGTCTCAGAACAACTGCCCAACACCCACAGCACACGTCTAAAACCCAAAAACAATTTTCTTTTACTGTGTATTTATTTATTATGGGGAACATAAAGCAAACTGATTGAACTTTGAGTATTTTACTTTACCTCAACAGGTTAACTTGAAGTGTTTGATGTGTTATCGTCCTTTCTTCTGCAGAGGACCGGTCAAATATTTCTGATTCTGCTTCACCTCCAGTGCAATTGCAAGTAGCATCAAGCACAGACTCAGAAAAGGGTACGGGCGGTTCTGGTGGATCGCTAAGACCCCGAATCTTTTGTTTGGAGCATGCAATTCAAACAGAAGAGCTTTTGCGGTCCAAAGGTGGAGCAAATGTGCTCGTGATCTGCCATTCGGGTAAAATTGGCTTCCTATCTTTGTCTTGTCGATTGGATTGAGTTTGTGAGCTATTTATGAAAATACGAAGCAACTCATGTCCTAAGTTCAGATAAATTTTCAGTGATTTTCACTTTTTTAATGATAACAGAGTTTTGCAGAGGTCTATGATAATTATGGTAATGGAAGTCATCTATCTAGATTGTGGTCTCACTATCATTGTGGAAATGCACACTCCATTGGCTTAGTTACTATGCTGATTCCCCTTAAATTCTGATTTTGTAGACTATCAGAAAATGAAGGCATATGCTGGTGCCATTGCCGAGGAGATTGGTGTTTCTTTTAAGTACAGGGATATTCCATTTGATTCTGCTTCAGAGGAAGATCTAAACTTGATAGACCTTGCGATCGATGATCAGGAATCCACTAGTTACAGAGACGAAGACTGGACCTCAAAGCTGGGCATTAACTTGCGGTATTGTGTAAAGGCAAGGAAGAATTCCCCATCAAATCGAGTCCAACATGCATTAACATTGGGTGGATTGTTTTCTGATGACAGCCCCTCGACTATTTTGAATCTTAGATGGAAGTCCAGGAAATCGCGCTCGAGGACTAGGTTAGATACTCCAGAGAAGTGCGAGCCATGTGAGAACCTTCAAAGAAAGGACTACGAAATATTGAGGAACAACTTGGACAGTGATGCTGTCAGAAAGGAAGAAATAATTCTTCAATACACTAGAAGGAATGCCAAGTTCAAACCTGGTGGTTCTACTGGAACTAGCGGAAGCCTTGGCTGCTATGATAAGCAACCAGTAGAAGTCTCACTCGCCAGTTCTGGAGAAGTACATCGGAAATCAAATAATCAGACAGAAAATAACTATTGTGGCACAGAAAATCCTTTATGCAAAGCTGCAGCTGTTGAAGTTCCTGTTGGATTGGGTGATGTTAGCCATGAAATCCAGGTTCTTGAAGCAACCACGGATCTGACCTTGGATTTGATTCCAGCACAAGTTGCAAGTTCACTTGCCAGTGTCACTACATATGTGGGAAATGTTGAAGTGCAGATCATAAATCAAGCTTCGGAGGAGATGGATGTAAAGCAACAATCTCTCAGTTCAGCTGCAAATACTTCTCAAAGGCGCAGTGAAAATGAGTTTTCCCAAATATTAGGTGGTCAAAGTGAGACTTTGGTTAGCACGGACTCTTGTTTTCCAACCATCATTGAAACTGGAGAAAATATAGACATAGTAAAAGCGACCAAAACAACAGAAGTTTCAGATAATGATATTGTCACCGATTCAGAATTTGTTGAAGTTCCAAGTGCACCGAGCCCTTCATCAAGTCTGTGTGCCAAGGTGACTTCAGGTTGTAAAGTAGATGAGGAAACAGCATTCTTAGAATTGAAAGATGGTCACAATGTTAAGGGTGATGCCGTTGCATGTACAGAAGCAACTCAGCATAGTTCTCCAACGGGACCACATCCTCATGTTTGCAATGGGGGTGATGAGGAAGAAGATGAAATTCACAGAACGGTCAACCAGTCTGTTCCTCTTCTCATTGCAGCATGCACAGGGGCTCCAAAAGGAACCTCTTTGGAAGAACAAGGGAGCAGCTATGGGAGTTCATATTGTGAATCACCGGAAAATGACCAGACTGCAAATGCAACTAGCAATGAGAACCGTGTAGTTTGTTCTGTTGAAATTACAGATCAGCATAGTGCTGCTTCTGATCAAGAATGTTCTCATGTTCAAAGAGATTCCAATGTCAGCAAAGGTGAGATGAATCTCGAAGACTCTCCTTGCCAGTATGATAGGGAGCCACAAACCATGGAGTCCACTAAAGTAGATCAAGTATCAACAACACGAAAGAGAAGGAAGAGAAAGAGTGAATTGGAGACAATAGCGGAAGACCAACTTGTCTGCAGTGGCTTCATCAGAAGTCCCTGTGAAGGTTTGAGGCCAAGAGCTGGGAAAGACGCAACCAATGGGACTGACGACATCAGCTCATCAGAAAATCCTGCCAAGAAGGCTAGGGAATCAAGAAAAGATGTCAAACCTAGAAAAGAAACCGTCTCTTTTGATGATAAAAAAGAGAAGAGGGGTGGCTCTCACAGGTGCGATATGGAAGGCTGCCGGATGAGATTTAAAACGAGGGCTGAGTTGACAGTGCACAAACGGAATCGGTGCCCCGTTGAAGGGTGTGGAAAGAGGTTCAGCTCCCACAAGTATGCAGTACTTCACCAGCGCGTCCACGAGGATGATAGGCCTCTCAAATGCCCGTGGAAAGGTTGCAATATGACATTCAAGTGGGCCTGGGCCAGGACCGAGCACATACGGGTGCACACGGGGGAGCGACCATACAAGTGTAAGGTGGAGGGGTGCGGGCTTTCTTTTAGATTCGTGTCGGACTTCAGCCGCCACAGGAGGAAGACGGGTCATTACGTGAGCTGACTTTTTGATAGCTACATATCCCGAGTAAGGCAGGAATGTATCTGTAAAATATGTGAAATTGGGCACGAAATAGGTGATTCTGCGAGGGCCAAAAATGGCCTCACGAATCAATTCGTAGTTTTTGAGTGTTACGGTAGGATCGGAATGGTGACAGAATATTCATAGAGGTAGGTAGGTAGGAAGCCTGTGAATTCGGGCGCTCTAGTTATTCAAGTGCGCTGATTGTTTGAGTCCTTTTGTATCTCCTCGTCTCTATTGTCAATTCCACACCAATTCCATTTGTTCTGTTCCTCCGTGCTGATCCTGTGTAGCCTCATGCCTCGAAAGGAGACTCCTGATTGTCTTAGCTCACCTGTTTCGGTGAGGCGATTCGTGCGTCGCAGCGAACTATTAACTCAGCATAGCCCACCATAAATTCGCATGATTAGATGGTCGTCTAGCTAACTCCTGATGATTTTCGTCTAGTCATAATTCCGGTTACTGTTCTCAATTCGGCGAGATGATTCGTGCGTGGAACCGGCGCCAACTTGTTATTGATCAGTTTAATGATCCTCAAGATGATTCGCGTGTCCCGACGTGAATCCTGGGGCGAGCCAGGCGGGCTCGCTCCCAGCACGGCCTGATTGTCGTCTCTCATTACCGGCATTTGTCGCACAGGCAGGTTTATTTCTTTTGGTTCTTTACGTTTCTTTTTGCCATGCGATAGAAGTATTGTGCCTCACGGCAGAAAGTCGGAAATTGCAGAAATTTAGGAATGTGGTCAAGGGAAGAGTTCTGTTCCGATCCCATCACCCACTTCATTTTTAGATTTAGACGAATTGACAATGTTATTCAGCGAAGAGTTCTCATCCGATCGGACTTCTCTTCTCCTCTACTGCCTCCGTTCCTCGCATCTTCATATCTAGCTCCGCGTTTTGACCGAAATACCCTCGATCCGATCAAGATATTCCCAGTGCACCGCCCCTCCCCCTCACCCCCGTCCCTATTTAATTTATCCACTGACAATCTCCTGAGCCTCCAGAACCTCCCGTCTCCTTCTCTTCCGCCAAAAAAGCAAACGCCTTGCGATCAATCTACCCACCCAGGGAAGAAACAACCCCACCGCCATGGCCGCCGCCGCACCGCCTCCGCCTCCCTCCGACGTCCCCGGGATGCCGGAGATGGCTCCCCCTTCCGACCGCCGCACGCTCTTCGCCCGCGTCCGCCTCGCCGCGCCCTCCGACGTCCCCCACATCCACAAGATGATCTACCGGATGGCCGTCTTCGAGCGGCTCGCGGACCAGTGCACCGCCACCGAGGCCTCCCTCTCCTCCACCCTCTTCAACTCCCCTCCCTTCCAGTCCTTCACCGTCCTCCTCCTCGAGGTCTCCCACCTCCCCTTCGCCCCGCTTCCGCCGCCGCCGCCGCCGCAGCAGCAGCAGCAAAACCCTACCGCCGCGCCCGCATTCGACCCGATCGTCAGCACCATCAACCTCGACCTCCCCATCGAGGACCCCGAGACCGAGGTCTTCGCTTCCGGGGCCGAGGGGGGCGCCGCCGCCGTGGTAGCGGGGTTCGTCCTGTTCTTCCCGAACTACTCGACGTTCCTGGCGAAGCCGGGGTTCTACGTAGAAGACCTGTTCGTGAGGGAGTGCTACCGGAGGAAGGGCCTGGGGCGGATGCTGCTGGCGGCGGTGGCGAAGCAGGCGGCGAGGATGGGGTACGGGAGGGTGGAGTGGGTGGTGCTCGATTGGAACGTGAACGCCATAAAGTTCTACGAGGAGATGGGGGCGAAGCTTCTGCAGGAGTGGAGGATTTGCAGGCTGACCGGCGAGGCTCTCTCTGCATATGCCAACATCAATTACTGAAGAAGAAGATGACCAAGAAAAAAAGTTTTCATTTTTAACGTGGTGAAATGAAATTTCAAGTCGTGGTTTTGTGTTTCTTAGTAGGTCTAATCCGATCTCTGTTGTTTCGTTGGGGAACTTTGGAATTTTAACAAAGTGGGTCGACGAGAGTCTGTTGTTTGTGTTGAGTCTGTTGACTACTGAAAGCAATGGAATGAACTCGAATGTGCCTGTTTCGGCTTCTTTGTTTGCATCTTGCAAGTGTATTTAGTGCAGTTATAAGTGTGTTTTCAAGTTTTTCAGTTCGAAACTGATGTCTGGATTGGGCACACACCTGTTTTTCCTGCTCATGATCTGGGCTTTTCCTTTGCGTTGGACTTTTGGGTAATCCGATGATCTCCTCACCTTTCTCCTGACTCTTTCCGGCCGAAGACTTCGGTGGCAGACCCCGGTCCGAAGCCTGTTTGATGATGAAATCGTGCGTGCTTGGGTGCCTAATTGACTAGCAACAGTAGCCATTCCCCACTAGCCTTTGGTGGTCAACCCAGTTCCAGTTATACTAATCTGTTTCAAAAACCGATCTGTTCTATCCATGCCGTGTGATGAGCATTGAGGATTGCAGAAGCAAGACCCAACGTGGTCAGGGCTTACTTTATCAATCGGTCAGCACATGCATGATTCAGTCGTGTGCATCTAGCGACATCAATGAACAGTTGGTCGCCCCGAAGCTCAGGATACTACTGTCTTCTGAGTTCTGTCCCGGTTAACGGCTGAAGTGCAGAGCGAAAACCTGTCTTGTTTCAAAGCTTTCTTGCAATGATGGAACTGCTCATTCCCTTTTTAAATCGTGTCTTCTTTTTTTCTCGGCAGTGATGAGGTTGCCATTATCATGATCTGCGATTAGGTCAACGCATGGTTTCTTTAATCCCGCCTTCTTCTTTAGATAATGTCAGGAGGTGAGGAGTTGGTATTGGAGCGAGGGCAAGAAACTTCTGCTCTGTAATAAAGAAACGATGAAGAAGAAGCCAACGACCCAATTCTCAGACGAAAACAGAATTGCTTGGCCAAAGAAAGGGAAGGCAAAAAAAGATGAGATTTCTGAAGCGATTTTTTTTTTCCGGCCATTGGTGGTAAAAGATCGGATGCGTAGTGTTTGTGCCCAAAATGCAAAATGGACGTTGACCTTCCTGTTTCTGTCTGTCTGGAGGAGGCCTTTGACTTTGCAACCTGTATCCACCGAAGTCGGCAATACCATAAAACTCCAAAATGATCAGCTCACCACGCGACACCGGATAATGACTTCATTCCCCTGCAACCTGAACCCAAATTCGACCGCCTCCCACCCAAAACAAATGGCTCAAAGTCAGAGGAGAAGAAACTTTGAACAAAGAACAAATAATTCACTAAAACACTCGTGAGCCGAAGGACAAAAAGCTCGCAAGAAAAGAAACTTTCCTCCATTCTTGCGCTGATAAGCTTCTTCCATCTCAATCTCCCCCACCGCAGACTGCGGTTTCGTTTCTGCCGCCGCCACCGCCAGTTTCAGAATCGAGAATCCCTCGGATTCTCCGATCCCCACCCAAAAGACTGAAACTTTTCTCTTGCAATTCCCGGCGACGACGAATCTTGATCCCGCCCACTCATAATCTCCATCTCTCTCCTCATGTGCAGATCAAGAAAGTCCACTGACTCGATCCAACCCAACCCGAAGAGCCCAGGAAGACTATCGAAATCCTCGAGAGCACCCTCCTCCTCCTCCAAAACCTCCTCGATTGACCCGCCGTCGTCGGCCACCTTCTTCACCGTCACCTCCACCACCACAACCCCCTCCTTCTTCAACAACCGCCACCACCCCACCTCCCCCTCCGACTCGTCCTCCCTCTCCACCACCCCGTCCTACTCCCTCCCCGCCCACCTCAAGCACCACCTCCACGACACCCCCCACATATACCCCCTCTCCGACATCTCCTCTGCCACCGGCAACTTCCTCCTCCGCCGCCTCTCCCCCTCCTCCTCCGCCTGGCGCTGCTCCCTCCGCGGCCGCGACGTCGCCGTCTTCCGCCGCAGGCTCCGCCGGCCCGTCGGGCTCCCCCGCCTCCGCCAGCTCCTCGCCTCGATCTGCAGGAGCCACCACAGCAGCGTCGCGAAGCTGCTCGGCGCGTCCCTCTCGGAGGGCGATGTCTACCTGGTCTACGAGTTCGTGGAGGGCGCGAACCTCAGCGACTGCCTCAGGAACCGGGTCAACCCGGACTACTCGCCGATCGCGAGCTGGGCTTCGAGAATGCAGGTCGCGACGGACGTGGCTCACGGGTTGGAGTACATCCACCACTGCACGGGGATGAACGGGTCGGGTTTCGTCCATAATCGGATCAAGAGCTCCAGCATCGTCGTCACCGAAGATTCGTTGAACGCCAAGATCTGTCACTTCGGTACGTTTGACCCTCCCACGCAAATCTTTTTGCCTGGTTCTTTCGTTTGCGTTTTCCGACAAGAAACAAATCGTACCAAAGTGTCATTTTCCTGCTCTTTTCTCCCCCTTTCTTTTGTTTGAACCTGTGTGATTTGCGAATTACTATATTAACCTAGTACATCTGCTAGCTAATATCTAGATTATTGAAAATGAGGGTTTCGCGTGGATCACCATATTTGAAGTTTACTTACCTGGACGGGTCGATGGGCAATCAAGAAGGCCAAGGCCTAGGTTAGCAACCTCCATTGCACTCTCGAGGGGCGCTAGCAGATTACCATATTTGAAGTTCAATATCAATTTAGTATAACATGTAAGTTATTGAATAATTTCTTTTGTGTGGTAAAAAATAGAAGATCCAGGAAACATTTCATATGCTAATCGTTATGCGTCTCTTGACATCTTACGAAGTTTTGGTCAAGCATGATACAGGAGTACGTGTAACATGTATCTGCTGCCAGCGACAGGTTGCGATTGTGTCGTTCTGACCTTTGGATATTTCGTTACTGATTTACAAAGTTTATGAGCACCAAGAAAAACGATTGATTATGAACAATCATGACTCGAATGGCGGTCTCCACCAGGTACGGCGGAGCTGTGCGGCGAAGTGGCGGAGGAGGACGAGCCTCTGTCGTCCCCAAACACACCCAAGCTGATAAGAACCAACAGCAGCGCTATGAAGTTCGAGGGTACGAGAGGCTACATGTCGCCGGAGTTCCGTTCGACGGGAACCCCGACCCGGAAGTCCGACGTCTACGCGTTCGGGGTCGTCGTACTTGAGCTGTTGTCCGGGGAGGAGCCGCTGAAGTACTCCCTCGAC
This sequence comes from Syzygium syzygioides, assembly GCA_031216285.1. Classification (NCBI taxonomy): domain Eukaryota; kingdom Viridiplantae; phylum Streptophyta; class Magnoliopsida; order Myrtales; family Myrtaceae; genus Syzygium; species Syzygium syzygioides. Next base: position 35,707,445 of record CM062248.1, on the reverse strand, counting down.
AGAGAGAGCGGCGACTTCAGGAGGGCGAGCGTGATAGAGGGGGCGAGGGAGGCGGCGAGAGGGAGCGTGAGGAGGTGGGTGGACAAGAGGATGAAGGACTCGTACCCGGTGGAGGTCGCGGAGAAGATGGTGCAGCTGGGATTGGAGTGCGTCGACGACGACCCAGAGAGGCGGCCCGACATGGGTCGGGTCGCGGGTAGGGTCTCGAAGCTGTATCTGGAGTCCAAGAAGTGGGGGGAGAGGTTTGCTTTGCCCCGGGATTTTTCGGTGTCCATTGCTCCGAGATGACGGGGACGCTGCTTGCTGCTTTTTTTTTGGTCATTCTTGACGATAGATTCTCGAACATTCTTTAGTTTGGGGTTTGTGAATATGCAGGATTTCACAGGTTTTTTTTTTTTGTTCCTGTCGGATTGTTTGTTACTTTTGTCGAGGAAAGTACCAAAAAGAATTATAAATCTACTGTATTGATATCTAGTTAGTCCTAAACTTTTCAATTTTTACCTCCATCCGGTCAATTTAAATCTAGGATTACTAATTTGGATGCTGGCCGTCCTATATGATATGACCAACGCTAATGTAAATCTGGTCAACGTTGGCCCTCACTTGGGATTAGTTATGGCCATGGTTCGGAACCGACCGATTCCAGTTCGGAACCAACCTATTCCGGTTCGGAACCGGCGGTTCTGGTTCGTGACCAAGTATGAACCGGAACTGAAACTACCCCTAGCGGTTCCGGTTCCGGTTCCGGTTCAGGTTTCCTTTTCCTTTACTTTTTTTTTTCTTTTCTTCCTCCGCCAGCCATAGCCGGGGCCGGCGGAGGTCGCTGGCCTCGCCAGATCGGGCGAGGGCTCGACCTCGCCGGCATCGTGCGAGGGCGACCTCGCTTGCAATTGGCGAGGCCGGCCTCGCCCGACGCCGGCGAGGCTCGACCTCGCCGGCAACTGGCGAGGCTAGACCCTCGCCCGACGCCGGCGAGGTTGAGCCCTTGCCAGTCTGCTGCAACTTTTTTTTTTTGGAACCGGGCCAGAAATCGGCGGTTCCAGGCCGGTTCCAAAATTTTGGGAACCGAAACCGGGCCTGTAGGGCACGGGTCGGTTCCGATTCCAAACCGCGGGACCGGTCAACGGGCCAGGCCTGAGTTTGACCGGGTCGAAACCGGCCTATGGCCATGACTACTTAGGATTGGCGAGCCTTGCCAGTCTCGAGCGAGGCATCGCCGACCCCAGATGAGGGCAGGCGACCATCGCTAGGCCTGAACGAGGGTGAGCCCCTTCGACGATGGGCAGCGGTGGCTATTCCCACTGGCAAGTCCTTACCCTCTTTTTTTTTTCCAATTTGTTTAATTATTTTAGCTTTTTTTTTTAGTTTTTGATATTATTTGAATAAGATTTAAAGGAAAAATCAATATAAAAAAGTGCCGCCTAGGAGGGAAAAATTAATTTTAAAATGCCACTTTAGCATTTTCCGTTGAATAATTGATGGTGTTAACCAGAATGACTCAATTATACCAATTTGACAAGTTTTAGGACTTGATTGTACTTTTCAAAAGTTTTAAGACTCAATTACACTTTCGCAACAAATTTTAGGATTTGTAGTACACATATCCCTTCTTTTTTTTTTTTTAGGAAAGTACAAAAAAAAATCTTAAACCTATTGCGCTGATACCAAGTCAATCCAAAACTTTTCAATGGACCAATTTAGTCACAAACATTTTTATAATTTAGTCCATTCGGTCAATTTAAGTTGAATATTGCTAACATGAACAATGACCGTCCTGTGTAGCGCTAGCTTGACGTTAACAAATTTTACCATTTTTAAAATTTTTTTTGAACTTTTTAAATATTTTATTTTTTCCTTTCTTTTTTACACTTTGGGTCGGCGAGGCGTTGATCAACCATCATTTGGTTTGGGCGAGGGCCCTCGCGTCCTTGCTAGCCAAAGGTGAGCACCCTCGCCTAGACCAGGCAAGGGCATCATGACCCTTGCCAGGAAATAGGTGCAGGTTGTGGCGTTGGTTGGCGAGGGCCATGGTCCTCCCTTGGTGGATTTGGGCAAGGGCCCGACACCATCACCTGTGGCCGATGAGGGTGCAGAGGCCCTTCTGGCCCTTGCAGAGACCTCACTTGTGGCCGGCGAGTTGGGAAAAAAAAGGAAAGATAAGAAAAGAAAAAACAAAAAAAGTAACAAAAAATTATAAATTATCCATATAAGTGTTGATTGTGCTATGCAAAACGATCGGTGTCCGCAGTAGCAATTTTCGACCTAAATAGGCTGGATAGACTAAATTGATACTAATATAATAGGTTTATGACTTTTTTTATACTTTTTCCTATCTTTATTAATTAAACAGTTTATATCACGAAAAACCCTAAACTGGTACACCTGTGATAAATTTATCCAAAACTATTTTTTTTTAACACAAAAAACCCCCAAACTTGTACACCTATGACAATTTTACCTCGAATTATTTTTTTGACCATCAAAAACCTAAAATTGGTACACCTGTGACAATTTTATCCCAAACTAATTTTTTAATATTATTTTTTACATTTTTGATTTTTTACATTTTTTAATTTTTCTTTTCTTTTCTTTTCTTTTTGCGAGGACAACTCCTCGCCAGGGGTGAGCAAGGCCGACCTCGCCAGTTGCCGGTGAGGGCTCGTCCTCACCATCACTGGCGAGGCCGACCTTGCCAGTTGCCGGCGGGGCCGAGCCTCGCCAGCGATGGCGAGGATAACCACTCGCCAAGGGTGGGCAAGGTTGACCTCGCCAGTTGCCGGCAAGGTCAGCCTCGCCAGCTGTCAGCGGGGCCAACCTTGCCAGCCCTTGTCTCTGGCTAGTCGCCGGACCGACGATCGACCATAAGTTGAAGATAAAGAAGATGAAAGAAAAAAAGAAAAGGAAAGAAAAAATTAAAAAAATAACAAATAACAAATAATTGAAAAAGTAAAAAATAATATTTAAAAATTATTTCGGGGTAAAATTATCACAGGTATACCAGTTCGAGATTTTTGGTGATCAAAAAAATAGTTCAGGATAAAATTATCATAGATATACCAGTTTGGGATTTTTTATAATCAAAAAAATAGTTTGGGATAAATTTATCACAGGTGTACCAGTTTAAAATATTTTGTATTATGAACCCTTAATTAAAACGCAAAGCATCTTTTGGAAATTTTGGTTATAGTAATTTCTCGTTTAAAAACCAACTCCTATAAAGCACATGTCCCCCTTAGGCATAAAATATTTAGTCGTTATAAAGCGTCACGTCAATTGCTAACATTATGCCCTTTTTTTTTTGTGTTCAATAATGGACTGGCACTTGTTTGTTGGGATGGAGTAAAAGAATATCTTTTATTTATATCTTCTTTCTACTCCACCCACGTTTCTTTCCGTTCTAGCCATAGTCCATGCACGTTCGGGGGTCTTCTTGGCTGGCTCTTCAATCCGGTTATCCATGGCCATCGCCGCCGGCGTCGAATGAGCCATCATCGCTCGCAACCATGGCTCCAAATCTAAGCCGAGATTCCAAATCGAGCTGCCCCTTCTAGAGTTGCTTGATGCCAATGATGACCATGGACAAGCGGCACAACGCCTAAATGCATCCGGCCATGGATGGCCAAATCTGGAGATCTGGAAAGCGATGCTGGCAAAGGTGACTACAACCATGGACGAGGGACGCGATGATAGATCTAGAGGTTGGAGAAAAACAGAAAAAAGATGAAGCAGAGGGATGACTCGGGCCGACTGGGAGCGATGCCGGAAGGGGTCCTCCATCATCCACGGCTACAATCTTTGCTTGTCCATGGCTCCCGAGGTGCCTCATCCGCAGATCTGGCCACTGAGAATTGTCCATGGTTGCGAGTTTTGATGGTGAGCCCCAAAGGCCAAATCTCGTCCATGGACGAATGATGTCGGCAACGGAAGCTTCTTTGCTTCGTTGGAGTTACAAACCTCGCCTTGCTGTCGCCACCAGCGGAGTCGCTGGCATCGCCCCTTGAGCATCCAAGCTTGAGCTACCTCGCGAGCCATGACCAACCAAATCTAGCAGCCATGGATGATTGAGAGGAGTAGAGAAAACTCAGGCCAGGATGGAGGAGGAAAAGAGAAATTTTATTTTATTTTTGTCTTTTTATTGTAACTCAGCGAACACATGTCATCTTAATTATAGGATGTAAGTAAAAAATGCATGCCATGACTTGGCACTTCCGTAGTGATATCTCCATCAGCTGAATCAATTCAACTATGTTGATTTGGACTGCATGGTTTTTAAAACACTTTATTTTATTTTATTTTGGGACTTGATATTATATGTCAGTGGACAAGATCAAGTCAACAAATTATTTGGCAATTGCATTTTCAACCGCTAAGTTAATTTAATTAATTCAAGTAGCTATATACTATATTAATTTAGGTTAATACCATCAAAAACTTCAAATTATATCACTTATGATACATTTACTTCAAATTTTTTTTGTGACATCAAAAATCCCTAACTATATCCTTGTAACATATTTGCCCAAAACTTTTATTTGTGACACAAAAAATATCAAATTATGTACTCTGTGACACATTAACCCCAAACTTTTTTTTCGTCCAAAATCACTGTTCAGAGCACTGTTCATCATCTTCTCCAAGAAAATGCACTGTTCATCGCGAGCTACTGTTCATCGTCTTCTCGCTCAGCCGGAGCTCGTCCATCGAACGCGTTCGCCGGGTTCGTCGCCAGCCTGGTGTAGCTCGACCCGACCACCACCAGCCCCACCGCCATCGCCAGCAGCCACACCTTCACCAGCAGGCTCCTCGGCCCCTCCACGAAGATCACCAGGAAGGAAAGCGAGACCTCCTCAACACATCATGAACTCTCTTGCCCAGATCGAGAGACTTTGAACTCCCGCACGATTCCAATAATGCGCCGAAAACAGCATAATCCGCACGAACCCCCCCCCTGATCCACATACCCAACTGATCCATATACCCAACAGCTTCTTCCACCTTACCCTCCTGCAACAAACCCATCATATCAACTCCCTCCAAACCCCCTCCTACCGACCCCAAACTTTGCTCCCTCGGCTCGCCATTCGCACGATTCTCCGCCAAATTACGAGCATCCTTCGAAGGAGCTTCGCGGCCCTGTTTGCGAGTTGGGTTTTCGGTCATGTCCTTGGTGGTGGAGCGAGGGCCCGCGCCCCCTCCTACGCGGCCGTGGTGGCGGTAGATTCTGGGGTTGTCGGCGTTCGGGACGGCGTAGGCGCAGAGGGGCCGCAGCCCGGGACTCTTCAGCGACCGGAGAGGCAGATTCTTGGGACGGAGATTGACGGTGTTCGGTGTTTGTGGGTGTACAAAGTCCGGCGAGATCCTCGAAGCGGAAGTGCAAAGCGAGGGAGAGACGAGGGAGGCGGCCATTGTTGCGCTTCGACGAAGAAACGTAAAGCCAGGGTGCCGTCCTGGTGATCTTCGTGGAGGGGCCGAGGAGCCTGCTGGTGAACATGTGGCTGCTGGCAATGGCGACGGTGCGGCTGGTGGTGGTCGGGTCGAGCTACACCGGGCCGGCGATGAACAATGCTAACGCATTCGACAGAAGAGTTCCGGCCAAGTGAGAAGACAATGAACAGTGATTCATGATGAACAGTATAATTTTTTCTTGGAGAAGACGTGCGATGAACAGCAATTTTGGACAGAAAAAAAAAGTTTAGGGAAAATGTGCCACAAAGTGCATAGTTTTGAGTTTTTGATGTCACAAAAAAATTTTGGGTAAATGTATCACAATGGACATAATTTGAGATTTTTGATGTCACAAAAAAAATTTGATCATAAATAACATAATTTGAAATTTTAATGATATTAACCCTATTAATTTTTGCACCGCATCTCGTTTACTTTCTCTTCTTATTATTCATTTTTTTCCTTAGTGTCCTTTTCTCCTCGCCATCTTCATATTATTGACCATATAGAATTTGATGTTACCGGCTAGAGTTTTTTTTTTAATAACTTTTTTCCTGATAATAAAAGAATTATTTTTGTTCTATATGCTAATGTGAATAACATTACTAAGGTATTCGTTTTAAGTGTAACAAGAAAGCCTAATGATCTTCGTTGTCATTAAATATCAAATAATTTACCTATAGAATGGCAAATGTATCTGTCCTTTTGAAATCTTATTTTGATCGAAAGAAAGTGTACATAAGTTAACCTAACAAAATTTGTACTTGTGACCCCATTTATCTTGATAATCTAAGAAACACATTTGATAATTGATCATACCTTATTTTATTAATTTAAATGTTATTTGAACTATCATTCATGAAACCTCTCCCATAGATATTGGTTAAACTTAAGTTAGTCGAGATATTAAAATATTATAGGATATATAGGATATATATAATTAAAAAAGGAAAGAGATGTAGTTATAACAATTAAAGCTAGAGTTCTTTTTTAACTATTAAAAAACAATTAAAGAACTCGAATAGTTAATATGTGGCGGGTTTCCCATTACATCAATTATGTTTACCTTGATATTATTTAGCTAGGAAATCCCTACAAATTAAAGAATATCACTCATCGCATACTTTCCTCTTTGAAATGAAAAGATAATGAGTAAATTTTAATCATAATTATAAAAAGTCAAGCCGCCATATACTATTTAATTTCACCGTGAAAAAAATGAAATTATGCTTTCTCGACTTTTAAATTGAAAAGAAAATTAATTCTAAGAAAATCACATCAACAAAATGTAAATCTGCTCCCCGTTTCATCTTTAAATAAAACATTCGAAGCTAACCTTTTTACTGTTCGAATGTTCGTCGTCTAATATATACATTTCTTTTAATAAATAGCACAACAGCAACATTAGGCTAGTAAAAATAGAGATATTAGACAAAAAAAGAAGAAGTTAAAACCATTTGAATATTCATCCAGGAGGCCATGTCACTATCCATTAATCTTAATATACATAAAAATACAGAGAATTCTTTTGATTAAATTGTTTTTGTTAGATTTTATATTTGCTTTGCAGCATCATTGATATCCATCATATAAAAAATGCTTCCTAAGCTAGATTTTATGCTCGGTTTAATATCATCTCTTAATGAAAATCTTTTGTTCGATTTGATATGATCTTTATCGAAATCTTACAAGGGTCAATCCAACCATCTTTGTTTCTCGACTTCGAGTAGCTCGAAATGTTAAATTTAAGTGTGTTCATTTAATTGAAAACTTCACGATAAAAGAAAATATTTTTCATGAAAATCATTTTCAGGGAAAATAGTTAATTTTTTATATATATTTTGTGATTTAAGAAAAGTGATTTCCTTTTTACTAAAAGAGAAAGTTATTTTCTCCTGATTTAAATTTTATAATTATCAATTTATAAAAAGCTATTCCGTAGACAATGTAGATTTCCGTTTTCCAAACAAATGGGAAAGTCGGAAAATAATTTTCTAAAAAGAGTTATCATTCGAACAGATGGACCCTTAACTAATAATGTTAATCGAATCTAATAGCAAACTCGGACGCAAATTTAATTGTCTATGGAGTATATACTTATTATTATGGTTTTACGTATTTGTATTTTTAGAGTTCGAGTTAATATTGACTCAAACCTAGGTTGAATTTTCTTTTTATTTAATTTAATGATCAAAATAGTGTACGGATCACTTTATGAAACTCGAGCACAATTTTGCCAGAGCTCCGGTTGAAGAATTGAAGGTTAAAACCAGCTCGCCGAGAGCAATAGCGCCGCCGTGCCGACTCGCGCCGACCCAACTAGACTCGGTTGTCTTCCACCTCCGCCATTCCCACCATTGATCGGTAGAAGAAGCTGAGTTCGGAGCGTTCGAGGAAGGACCTCAGCTCCCCCATGGCGGCTGCTGGTGTCGGGAAGATGATGTTGCAGAGGCGAATCCTGTCCCTGTTCGCCGCTCATCGTGCTCAGAATCTTCTTCCCTCCGGTCAGTCTCCTCTCGCTCTACGTGTTGTCGTTCATGGGACACGCAACCGGAAGAAACGAACCCTAATCGCGGCTATGCCGGTCGAGCATCGATGCCTCGTCTCCTCGACGATTTGGGACGCTGCGTCTGTTTTGCTTCTCCATTTCCCGTCACGATTGATCTTTTTGTTAGGTTTCGATGGGCTCAGATCATTTATCGTTTCGTTTGCGAAAATGGGTAAGCAATTTGCGAAAATGGGTGAGCAAGAATCGCTTAAAGTCTGTCGCTTTTATCCTGCTCTGGTTCTGTGCTCGTATCTCTTCCTCGGAACTGAAGGGTCATGCCCGAGCCTTAGATGAGAGTCGTTTCCGGTGCTTATTATGATCATGTTCGAATGAAGGGTGGTGAGAGTTTCTGTAGGACTCAGATTACCTTGCTCAGAGGATGTTCACATTGAGCTCTATGATTGCCTTTAGGAGAGGGAATTGAGAATTTTTTAAAACGAAGCAGCAGTGGTGCCCCCATGAGCATGGCTGGGAAGTCCTTCCTCTTGTTTTGAATAGTTGTATTTTGTTTATTTAAATTTTGTCGGACTTAGGGGGATTGAGAGGAACCCTACATTTTCAAATAAGAGTTATCCTTACCTATTACTAGAGTAGTCGCTGAGGAGGAAGGAAGGAAGGAAGGATTCAGCATGGGTAAATTTGGATTAGAATTATAAGCAAGACAGACGTAGCATTTCACGGAAGGATGATCGGCGATGCTGTTCACTCAGATTAGAGGCCTAATTGATTACCTGCTTGTTGATGGAGAGAAAGACGCTTCTTGAATTTGTGTTATTCTTGAGTCGCAGTAGATATGCTTGTTGAGAAGACTAGATGAATAGACCGTATTGACTGGACAATCTCTTATTCTTATTTGATGCGAGCCAGTAGAATGAGATGCTGCTACAATACCACGTTAAAGATTTGCCCTTGGTAATCTGCAGAGATGAGAAGTGTCGAGTTACTTGATTACTTTGGGAATCGTATAGATATCTCACTCTTTGAGTGGTCACAGATTGGTAATGGATGTATGAACCAGGAAATGTAGAGGAAAATTTGCGCTTTACAAAGACATAAGCTCTTTCTTATATCTTTGTTAGAAGTATAAAGGGTAAAGTTATCTTTAGGACCTTTAGGTTTTATTTTGATGTGTATATATTGAACTTTATTGGATAATACAACTTCACTTTTTCCTCTCACATGATATCATGAGTACGAATTTCATAAATAAATGCACGAAATATAGAAAACAATTCTGAACGATTTTTTATCAAATATAACCAAGTGACTCTTGAATGGTCAGTCATCAATGAAAGTGACAAAATATCTGAAACCAAAATTGGAAACAATATGACAAGGACCCCAAATATCTGAATGAACTAACAAAAATGGGGATGTTGCTCGTTTAATGACTCGAGGTGGATGGGATTGACTATTTGGATACTTTTTCTCCTATTGCTAAACTTACTTCTGTTCGAATTTTGATTTCTCTTGCTGCAACATATAAATGGCCATTGTTTCAGCTTAATGTTAAAAATGCTTTCTTGTATGGTACTCTTAATGAAGAAGTTTATATGGAGCAACCTCCAGGGTTTGTTGCTCGGGGGAGTCTGAGGGACTAGTTTGCAAATTAAAAAAGTCTTTACTTGGTCTGAAGCAATCCCCACGGGCGTGGTTTGAAAGATTTTCTGATGCTATACTTTCTTTTGGACTGTCTAGATGTGAAAATGATTACTCTTTCTTTTATAAATAGTTTGGGGGAGACAAACTATTCTTGATTGTGTTTGTTGATGATATTATCATTACGGGAGATGATTTGGTTGGTATAGTTGAACTAAAAATATATCTTTAGCAATAGTTTCGACTTAGGAAAGATGAAGCACTTCCTAAGAATTGAAGTTGCACAGTCACAAAAAGGTATTGTTTTGTCACAGCGAAAATATGTTCTGGATTTTCTTACCGAGACAGGTATGTTGGGATCAAAGCCTCTTGATTCACCCATGAAACAAGGGGTTAAATTGGTAGCTGAGGAAGGAGAAATTCTTGATAATCCCGAGAGATGTAGAAGACTGGTAGATAAGTTGAATTATCTCACAGTTACTCGACCAGACATTGCCTTTCCAGTCAGTGTGGTAAGCTAGTTTTTGTCTTCCCCCGTGCATCTCACTAGAATGCAGTTATTCGGATATTGAGAAACTTGAAGAAGACTCTAGGGAAAGGAATTGTTTACCAAAACCATGGTCATAGCAGAGTTGAAAGGTTTTCTGATCCTGATTGGGCAGGATCTCCAGATGATAGGAGGTCAACTACTAGCTGTTGTACCTTGGTTGGAGGAAATTTGGTATCGTGGAAGAGGACGAAACAGAGTGTCGTTGCCTGCTCAAGTGCTGAGTCAGAATATAGAGCCATGGCACAAGTGACATGTGAATTAGTGTGGATTCAGCAGTTATTGATTGAGTTAGGCTTTAAAGCTTCAGTACCCATGACTCTATGGTGTGATAATAAAGCTATAGTGCATATAGCTTCCAACTCCATGTTTCATGAGAGAACAAAACACATTGAGGTTAACTTTCATTTTATTCGAGAGAAGTTGCAGAGTGGATTGATCCTTCCCAGTCACATTCGAACTTGTGAACAACTTGCAAACATGTTTACTAAACCTCTGGGTAATGGGAGGATAGATCATATTTGTAACAAGCTGGGCATGATTAATATCTATGCTATAGCTTGAGGGGGAGTGTTAGAAGTGTAAAGGGTAAAGTTGTCTTTAGGACCTTTAGGGTTTATTTTGATGTATATATATTGCATTTTATTGGATAATACAACTTCACTTTTTCCTCTCACAATCTTCTTTACAATTTTCTGATTGGATTAACCTGCAGTGGATGTGATCTGTCAGCCTTCCCCTATTGATCTGCGTATCCTTTAGCCAGCCACCCACCATGCAGTCTCAGTCTCCATTGCCTGACAATTTTGAATGCATGCTCAATCAATCTGCATCCGCAAGCTCTCGCACACTAGATTTGTGTTGTTTCACATCATCCTTGAATGCAGTCCATCATTTGTTGATGCTCTTATTAACTTCTGCTGTTGCTGCTACTTACATCACTTAAGCATTGCAGAAGCTTCGCGACATATCCTTCCTTTTGCAAGTGCATTGTGCAGTAGACACAGTCTTTATGAAAGAGGCTTGAAGACTCGAGCAGAGGCCAATGGGGACTTGAAAATCCAAGAAGTCGGTGAAAGGAAGCCCAACAATTCCCTTCCACTTGAGCCGAAGAGCAATGACAATCCTGAAGTCAAGTACTCCGCTATATCAAACTTGAAATCTTCTTCGAGACATGATCTTGCCCTGGTTTTTACTTGCAAGGTCTGTGAAACGAGATCAGTGAAGACGGCTTGTCGTGAATCATATGAGAAAGGCGTAGTTGTGGTCAGATGCAGCGGTTGCAATAATCTACACCTGATAGCGGATCGGCTTGGGTGGTTCGGAGAGCCTGGGAGCATAGAGGATTTCTTGGCTGCTCGAGGAGAGGAAGTGAAGAAAGGCTCTGTTGATACCTTGAATTTGACTTTAGAGGATTTAGCTGGAACCAGAAATTGAGAATGCTTCCAAGCATTGCTCGTGTGAATTGCTGATGTATTCCCTTTAGAAAATTTTGAGTCTTTATCATATCACTTGTTGGCAAGTTGCTTCAGGTTGTGAGGTAGAATTACTGGAGCCTCTTCGGTGCGTTTTCGCCAATATTGTGAGAATAGTAGCTTCGTCACCACCCTTGTCTCTCTACTCTCAAGTCACTGTGCGATTCATTGATTCATCAGTCGGATTGCAATAGTCGCGAGAGCGCCGATAATATAATTTGTATTCCATGGATCGAGGAAGTGGCTGTGATGATCGGGCGAGCCTTTAAGCTTCTAAGTGTGAAAGTCTTCTTGAATACTTTGGTATATTCTTAGGGCAATATGGAAAATGTACACATCAATATTCTAGAGTATTCTTGATTTCTTCCTTACCAAAAAAAAAAATATTCTAGAGTATTCTCGAGATAATAAGGAAAACAAACACTTATATTTTAGAGAGTTCTTATCAATCTCCATCACTAAATTCTGAATTGAGCGAAACTAAAAAAAGCAAAAAGATGGAATGATTAGCAAGCGGATGATTTATGAATCGTTCATTAAAATTCGATTTATTTATATAACAAATTAATCATTGACGAAAAAAAAGAGAAAGATTTGGTTGATAGAATAGTAATCGACTAGGAAAAATTACAAAAGATAAGAAAAAAATGATTTTTATAACTCCGGAAATAAATATAAATATTAATTATAATAGATAACTTATCCTATTAAACTATTAGCATCCATAAAATTTTTTTATCTGTACTGATGTTAAGCAGCCACTATACTATACATGAGAATCTATCTTACCAAACAAGAAGACATTTTTTTCCCGACCAAAAAAAAAGAACAAGAAGACTTTTTTTAATTTTCTTTCCAAAATGATCAAGAAGAAGCTCTTGGGTAATCCCAATCTTTTCACCGTGGACATAGCCTGTCCTTGTTCCTTTTCGGGGATTACTAGAAAAACATACGCACGCACGCACGGCCCTGACGGACTCTCTCTGCCTGTCTCCCTTAGCAGAAGAAGAGAAGGAAGAAGAAGGGACGACGATATGGCGACGGCTCCATGTATACCCTCCATTTCTTCACCTGCTTTCCGCAAACCCACAACCTCCGTCGAACCCATCAATCCGCTTTCTCATCTTCCCAAAACGCTAAAACCGACGAATCCTTTTCGCAGCAAGCTCGTCTCGCTTTCCATCGCTAGAAAGACTCGGGGGAGTTCTTTTCGAGGTAATTTAATCCGTGCCCACTTCGCTGAATGCCCAAAAAACGGTTGGGCTTAAAGAAGTTTTTCATCTAAGTGATTCCTAATCGTTAATTCCCCTATTTGAGCTGAAAAGAACCTTCAGCTTCTGTGTTCAGGTGGCTTGTCGTAAGAACTGGCTGTGTTCCTGGAATTTTAATCTGCAAAGTTTGGATTTTTCAATAGTTGTGTGGAGTAGGCGGTTTGTAGGTGTATTGGTTGCTGTTCTTGCTGATAAGTAAACACTGTGGAGGTTTGGTGTGCATTAACCAAGAAATTAGGAGAATGACAAGCTGAACATTTCTTTCATCAATCAAATTAATGAGCTAAAGCATTCCCTGTACTTCATTTGGCCAAAAGAAGGGATGAACTGAGCTTTAGATTTTTCCTTTTCTTCTTAACTAAATGTCATAGGTATTATGCGGGTACTCCATGGAAGTTGGTGTCCGCACTGAAAGAACTGTCTTTATTGGTATACATCTTATTCTGCGTCTGTGCAAGAATCTCTTAGTGTGATGATGAGCTGGTACCAATTGTATAGTAACATGTCCTTGAATGCACGGATGATTAATTCCGCTAATGCAATGTATGAGCATATGATCTACAGATATTTGGGTGTGTGAATCTGCATACTCATAATGAACGTGTAGAAATACTGGGTATTCTTTTATTTTTACTCGAGTGACACTGTTAGATGAAGTACTTCTACACAAGGAGTACAGTCTATGAACATGTTAAGTGGTGCATTGAAGATTGAACTAAAAGAGGAAGAAAATATTAGAAATACTAATATTTCTTAATCTTGTTCTTCCTCTGAAGTCCTTGAACTCTTCTTACTGGATGTCTGGATGGCATCAATTTTATACATTGGGTTGAATGTCAGATCGGGTTCAGACCTAGTGAAGAAAGAGAATGGGATCTGTCTTCGCTTGATATAGAATTATTGTCTTCAAGTCTGGGGATAATATTGAGGAAGATCACATACTCTCTTGATGGTGTTTGATGCAAATAATTCTTGTAACCTCTCATGTCCATAGGGAGAGGCATTTTCTTTTCATTGGTGCTCTTCCATAGTTTCCTATCTTTCTTCAGTGAGGGCAGTGGCAGCCCCTGCAGAATCTGTTGCAGTGTTCGATGAGATGGTTTCGGGGACTCAGCGCAAGTATTACCTGCTTGGTGGGAAAGGAGGTGTTGGTAAGACGAGCTGTGCTGCATCACTTGCTGTGAAGTTTGCTAACAATGGACACCCCACTCTTGTGGTGTCAACTGATCCAGCCCACTCTTTGAGTGATTCGTTCGCGCAGGTTCAACCTATCGGTACTTTCTTAGTTTCTTTGCTGTTACTTTTTTCCCAATTGTGCCAGAAGCTGATGCTGCATTTCTATCTATTTACGATATGTAGGATTTAACAGGGGGTGTGCTAGTACGTGTTGAAGGACCTGATTATCCACTTTTTGCTCTCGAGGTATGTGGCATTGGCATATGTTTGCTGGAATGTCCAATGGTACATGTTGTGTGTCCTAAGATGTGATCTAGTGTTCTAGTCTATTAAAGTTAAATTTTTTTAATGCAGATAGATCCTGAAAAAGCTAGGGAAGAGTTCCGTAGTGCAAGTCAGAAAAATGGTGGAACTGGGGTTAAAGATTTCATGGATGGAATGGGCCTCGGAATGCTCGTAGAACAGGTAAGGATATTTTTCTGTACATTTTTTGCAGTTCCAAAAAGTGCCATTTTCTGTATGGTTAGCCCAGCATAACTGCCTTCATTTGTTTTTCCACTGGAGTTCAAGTTGATACAAGACTATGGTTAATTGTTCCCTTGTTTAGAATCCTCCTGCTATAGTTTGAACAAATTGTTGCTTCTTAATATTGGTGATATTTGAATTTAAGTTACTTGACCATTTGTGTTTGGAGCTTCTTTTTGACAAAAGAACAATAGAAAATCAGTCCCCTGGAAATTGTGTGATCGTGTAACTATAATGAAGCTCTGTTGACCTTTGTCAAGCTTGGTGAGCTTAAACTGGGAGAGCTGCTTGATACACCACCACCTGGACTGGATGAAGCAATTGCAATTTCGAAGGTTTTTTCTCCTCTTTCTGAAGTTTTTTGCACTATAGCTTAGTAATATCTATACTATATCCATCACATATTTAATGATTTTGAAATTTAAAATGTTTCAGGTGATACAATTCCTTGAATCACCAGAATATAGCATGTTTACAAGAATCATATTTGATACTGCACCCACGGTAGGGAAACTGAACAGCCAATGTTTATCAATCACTAGATCTATTATCTTATTGGTAGTTTTTCAACAGGGCCATACTCTGCGGCTGCTGTCTTTGCCTGACTTTCTGGATGCATCAATAGGCAAGATATTGAAGGTAAGAATTTGAATTTATGATGGCTCCCATCTCCTTGGCAGTTCGAATCATTTTTGGTCACATAAAAAAAAGAAAAAAAAGGATGTGAAAGACCTGGCAATTAATCTAATAACAACAAATAAGTGTGTGTTTATGTATCTTGGTAAGTAGCTCTCATGAACAGGTTGTGGTGAAATAGATGGCTTGCGCCAAATACTTTTGGTCGTTCCTTCTTGATGACAACTCTTCCCCCGACTCTGTGATATTACTTTCATTATATTTGTAAGTCGCACTGATTGGAATTCACCAAGTATAGGAACAACTCTGCATTAAACATAAAGAGATCGATTATTTTTTTTTTGGTAAGGTAAGAGATCGATTATTAGGCTCTATAAAATGATAGGACTTCGATCTATGTTTTATTGGGTCCCTTCTCAAATTTCTGTTTTTCCTCTGTTACAGCTCAAGCAAAAAATTTCATCAGCTACCTCTGCCATCAAATCTGTTTTTGGCCAAGAAGAAAATAAGCAGCAGGATGCTGTAAGTGAGGAAATGCTTAATTTGGGACTATTTGTCTTTGCTGTGATATTTTAATCAGAATGCTTCATAGTTTTATCTTGTTATGCAGGCTAACAAGTTGGAGCGTCTAAGGGAAAGAATGGTGAAAGTGCGTGAGCTTTTCCGTGACACAGATTCGACAGAATTTGTCATAGTAACAATACCAACGGTAATGAGCTCTTGGAAGTCTACCCTACTAGTAGGATTCAATTGCAAAAAAGAAAAAAAGAAAAAAAGCTAAGTAGATCAGTCATTTAATTGCTGTTCTCTGGCTTATTCATATCTAACGTAGTCGGTTGAAGTTTGGTCGTACATCTCTTGGTTCTTTCTTTGTAGGTGATGGCAATTAGCGAGTCTTCCCGGTTGCATGCATCTCTGAAGAAAGAAAATGTTCCGGTCAAGAGGCTGATTGTTAATCAGATTCTTCCTCCATCTGCCTCGGATTGCAAGTTTTGCTCAATGAAAAGGAAGGTAACCTGTTTCCTCAATTCCATGAAATGATTTCATCTTAGTTGCTGGGTTACTAGTTACTAGTTGTGCGGTTATTAAAGTTATGCTTAGATGCTGACTAAAAACTTCCGGGAATATTTCAGGATCAGATGCGAGCTCTTGATATGATCCAAAATGATCCAGAACTCTCTGGCTTGAATCTAATTCAGGCGCCTCTTGTTGATGTAGAGATAAGAGGTGTTCCGGCTCTTAAATTTATGGGTGACATCATCTGGAAATGACTATGAGGTAATTGTAGGCCCTCTTCTTGGATTCTACTTTCTTCATACCAGCTTTAGTTCTCAAGAACGTAAATGTCAAATAAAGAATTTTTTTGAAGCTTTTCAGGTAATATGTGATAAATTATATCTGGTACTGTAACAAAAAAAGAATTTACTTTTATGGTCAGGAATCTTCCTGTAGTCTTGATACCGTGTTTAAATTTTCTTACGTTTGGTCATTAGAGGATCATTCAAACTTGAATTCTAGTAGAGGGCCTAGTTTCATATGTCTAAATGTTGAGACAACCATTGCTTTGACTTTAATATGCTTCCTTGTTTTTGAAAGTCTGATAATATGCCTGATGAGCAGAGACCGTCTTTTCTGTAGATTTCCACATTCAGATTCAGATTCCATGTCATGCCGCAAGCCCCAGCTCTCAAAAGACTTCTGGAGTCGTTTTGGTTACAGGCCTACTTTTGCCTTGGCGGTTCAGTTTTCTTGGTCCAAATGACTGAAACTTCATAACCAATTGGCATGATCATACGTTGGAGCCCTTTCTTATAGTAAGTTTGAGCTTCACAAGGCATAATCTCGGGGATTGCACAACAAGGATTTCTCTTGTTGTTTATTGGCCTTCGATATACAATGAATGACCCAAGTAGTTCATTTGTTTTATTGGACTGGTTGGTTTTTGTACCCAAAAAGGACAAGGGAAGAGTACACCACTGTACAGGAAACACTTCAAATGCCATCACTGATAGAAATTTCATGCTGCGAATGCATGAATATTTGCTGGTGGAATTTGTACTTCAACGTGCAGAAATATGAACTGTGAAATAGAAAAGGGAAAAGTAAAAAAAGAACAGCTAACTCTGCTTTACGCTGCCAATGTTGGTACCATTATAGCATTGCCACTCTTGAACTAGAATTTCTTGAATTATAGAAAGTTGCCTGGAGAGCTCCATATGTTTCGCTGGTCTCTTCCTTTTTGTAAATTGAATGGGTTCGTGAAAATTATCTATGCATCGTTCAAAGCCAAATTCTTTTAGCTAATCGTCGTTGGAGGCCATCTATATTTCCTGACTGAGATTGCATGTTTAATCACTCATAAACGTCCTTAAATCGAAGATTTGAATATTTGTTATTCTTGGGCTAGATTTTTCTGATGCCAAAGAAACTCGAATTTTTCCAAAATGAATGCAGTAGTAAGGTATCATGCTCCAGAATTAAGATGTTGCAAACTACATTGCACTAATCAACATTCTATATAATACTAAAGGGGTAGTTAAGGCATGAATCCTGTACCAGAACAATTGTCTCAAAGATTTTGTGTACAGAATGGTTGAGCTGTAACTTTCCCCAGATCAGATAAAGAACGTGGATGGACCAACTTCGCCAAGGATGGCCGACCTTGAATACTCGGTATAGAAAATGATGAAGCAATTCCAAGAAAGCTAGCGATCCACAGAAACCCTCCTCTCCGATGAATTGCACATTTCCAAATATTTGGCCCTATTAAAACTGCTCAAAGCTGCGAATGCTTCCATGCACTGAGATCCGATGATGAGGAGGTTATCGCTGCTTGAACTTACTTCTTTTGGAAGATCAACATGCCGAAGAAGGCTATGGCACGGCCAAGTATGCCAATGAAGATCAGGATAAATATACATGTACCCCAGTTATTAAGATTGTAGCCACTTTTGAAAAGCGCACCACACCGAGTAATAAGCCACACACCGTAATACCTGCATCAGAAAAATAAGCAATACGATTAACATTTCTGTCTAGGGTTTTTCTTAATATGATCACGTAAATGTCTAAACCAATTTGTGAGGATGTTTCCCATCGTTGGGTAAGATCTAATGGTCTCTCCACATTGTTGGACCTTGAAATAATTTGGTGAGGATAACATGCGTCTATATTAAAGGATAAATGAACAGTGCATCGGCTAACCATTACCTTTCAGCATTTGCAATCACAAATGCTTCCAGAGCCCACTTAGGATAGCAAAAGTTAGATATGATACTTGAAATACCACCACCATTCCGTGTTGCAATGAGAGTCAAAATCACAGGAAGAAGAACTGACCACTGCAATTATCAGGAGCACGCGCGACAAATTATAAGTAAATCAGGCATTATTGGCATAATATTATAAAGTTTCTCATTACTGCAAAAAAAAGAAAACTAAATAGAAGATTGTGAATTTTACTTACCAACTGGGCTGCACCGGCTTCAAAGAAGATGGCCAAGGCATAAGCAATGCCAGTCACACAGTATACAAGGCACAGAAGAACAGTATAATTGTCAGCAAAGGAAGATCTCGGATTGGTGAAGAAATAGAACGTCGATAAATACACCACTGGCTTGATCACTGTATTGAATTGGTCAATTGTGTCCTTTGCGAGAAAATAAGCCAAGCTGCTCATCCCAGAAGAACTCTCTCTCCAGTGCTGCAACTTATCTAGAGAAAGTGACCTCAAAGCCGAGATTTTGCACAGAAGGGCTGAAAGACAAATGACGATTACCTTCAGTAACAAACAGAACGCAGAAGCATGTGATAGAACGTGTACGACCAAGAGCTTAGGTAAGGAACATCACGAATGTTCTTGAAGTACGAGTTGTTGGGTCAATATTAACAATCACAAGGTCAAATAAGGAGAGACATATAATGAATGGTAGAGAAGCTTCCAACTTACAGACAGCAATTATGGTATAAGTATAACCGGCAGCTCCAAATGATTCATCACCCCCAGTAGCAAGTGTTCCTAAGCAAGCTCCAGCGAGTAATAAGATTAGATAGTCTGCTGCTTGTATTCTAGCATCACGTAATCTTTGTTTACCAACCCTGGAAATGTAAACAACATAAAAATGAGAAAAACTTTGAAATCATTGCACAAGCCTTCCACGAGACCAATAAGTGGATGATTATGAAAAGACACATGATTTCCCAACAAGCCTTGAATAGAAAGCAAAATAAAATCATTTTGATTTGGGTTCTTTGTTCAGTAAAGCCATCTTGAACTATGCGAGCAGAAGCTTCGAGTTCACAACACACATTTTAACTCATATAAGTCCATCCTATTGGCTCTTATAGAAGAATCATACAACCGGAACTTTTTCTGCTGATTAATATTTCTTACCTCCCAAGAAAGTATCTGTACTGCAAGATTACTCCTGCAGTTTTCCGATGAGATAAGTCCTTGGACCTCAAGAAATTGAGTCGTATTTTATCCCGCTGCCTCTCAACATTGCTCCTCACATCTTGCCATATTTCACCAGCAAACGATTGCTCCTCGGTTCCAACTCTAGGGGCATTAAGTCCAACAACTATACCTGCGCCTCCACTGGACAAAATGGCTCCAGCATCCTCCTTCATATCTGGAGGTATTGGATACCCATTGTTAATCATCCACCTGATAGGAAGTTCTTTATAATTCACGCCGGAGCTTGTGCTTGGAGTCACAATGCCCTCTAAAATGTCAATAAAGTGATCTGGAGGGTTCACTCGCTCTGGCACATTTATGCCCATTCCTGCAAAGTATTCCTCAACTTTCTTCGCTGGACCATAATAGACAATTAGGCCCCCTTTTGCCAGTAGTATCAAATCATCAAACATCTTGAACAGTGAGTAGCTGCACCCAAAAATGTTGTTCAGTTATCAGAAATTTTTCTTTTTTATGCGTAAAACAAAACAAGAACAAGGCAGCCTAGAATTTAGACTTTTTTATCAGGACATTCCTCATGATAGTTGCAGCTCCACTAGGTATCCTTATGAACACTGCACATCATAGATCTTCATGAAAATGGTTATGCATGATAATTTGATGAATCTTGCAGAAACTTGCCTCGGTTGATGAACCACCATGCAGATGTTAACCCCTTCCAGTGCTTCGTGTCGAAGTGCTCTCAGGAGCAGCTGTGAGGATGCACTGTCCAGACCGGATGTCGGTTCATCTAGAATTAAAAGTGAAGGTTCCATCACCATTTCTAAGCCAACATTTACTCTCTTTCTCTGGCCTCCGGAGATCCCTCGCTTCTCGACTGTTCCAACCAGCGAATCTCGCACTGATTGCAACCCCAAGGACTCAATAACTCTCTCAACAACGAGCACTTTATCTGCCTTTGGCATCTTAGCAGGAAGTCTTCAGGTTTTACATGAAAATATAGAAAGAATTACCAGTCGAAGAGTGTTGCCTCCATTGCTTAGCATAAAATTAAGGGTCAATGCAGCAAAGTGGTATGAAAGATTATGTTCACATGTGAAAGATGGACATTTTCCATCAACAATTCTCTGCATAATCCTAGACTAAGAAATGCAACAAAATTTAGAAAACTTCTTTGCCTTTTTATTTTCCAAAATAGGAGATGCGTGATGAGGTATGAACAGTATGTTCTTAGTCCAAGCTAAAACTCAATCTGATATGCGATCCAAGAACCACAAGCTCTTAGTTTCTTTTAATGATCTAAATTTTAGCAAACATTTTACAAGCATGTGTTTCTATAATGTACATTGAAGGCATTCTTTTGAAGTAATAGTAGTAAATCAACTGAACCATACCTGCATTTTGCACTAAACCAGAGATTCTCTTCCACAGTCAAGTTTCCATGGACAATATCGTCTTGTGGCACAAAACCGGTAATTTTCTTGTAAGAGTGGATTGATTCCCTCTTCCCATTGATCAGGATTACACCGGTAGTTGAGCAACCAACAGCTTTTCCAGCCAATGCAGATAGGAACGATGTTTTCCCAGCCCCTGATGGACCCATGACAGCTGCGATGCGCCCAGGCCTTAGTTTTCCAGTAACACATCTTAAAAGATGCTTCCTTTTGCCTTTCAAAGTGAGGGTTAGGTCCATAAATGATACTTCGATAAGTGGCCTTTTCCTAATTTCAGAAATAGTGGCCATTGAAATTACTCCAGAAAAGGAAAGATCTTTGTTCTTCTGTTCCTGAGCTCTCTCTTTCTCAAGTTGAGAATATGCATACTTAAAAATCTGGGTATGAGTATGCATATGTTTAGCTTTCTTTATATTCCCTTTTTTATTCTTACCCACGCTACCCGGATTGGAATCTTCAAGATTATAAGAACTATCTTCTTCAATCTCATCCATCGTCTGCATGAGTTCGATATTTTCCCTCTTTCTTTGATTTGGTGGCAAAGTCGAATTCCTCACATGATCAGCCGGCCAAAAATCATAAGCTTCATTAGGACTATCCTGATTTAAAATTTGGAACCGCTCGGCATCCGTTCTCCTGGAAAATGTCCGTGATAAATGAGATTGCAACCCACTCGCGTGCTTCTTTGCAGCATCTTTTGCAGCTTTCCATCTCTGACGTGCTATGGCAGTCTCTCTTGCACTTCTTGCAGCTGCTTCCCTGGATTTGGCTAGTCTCCTCGCTCTAGTAGTGAGTAATTGGCCGGAACAATTGTAGATGATGAGTAGGAAAGTACTCAAAGCAGCCTGCATGAGCATAGCCAGAAACTTCAATACCTAAATTGTTGGTTGCAAAAATAATGTCTTGGAAGAATAAAATACATAACAACAAAAACAACGTTCGGCAAAAGTAAAAGATCTGGAGGTTGCAAAAGTGAATGGCCCGATAATGTTCGAGATGACATTCGAGATGACACATTTCACGAAAGAGAAGACATTAGTGATCGTAGATCTGGCATTATCTAAAATTTGAGAAAAGGAGACACTAAAGAGATGCTCAAGACTCTTACCAAAAAAAAAAAAGAGATGCCCAAGATGTGTATAGAAACTTACAATAAGCATAATCCCATACGCACGGATGTTTTGATTTACGGTGTTCGGATCACAAGAAACCAACTTGAAGCAAGCTGCAAAAGAATACAGATATCAAGAAGTGTGTAAACCCACAACACAACAAAATTGAAGTTCAAATGCCAAATATTCAATTTCGAAAGCTCAACTTTCCTTGATCAATTCACTTCCATTAAGAAACTTACGTTGCTCAGATGTAGATCCCAGCCGGCAATAGTGTCTGCAGTAATGTGAAAAATGAAAGAAAATAAGAAACAGGCCATAACTTGGATGGAAGATTGATACTAGAAAAAGAAATTACAGATGAATCAGATTTACATCCAATTGAAGGTAGAGAGCATTGTGGAGGTAATCCTGAAAATGAAAATAAGCACTGGAAAAAAATTAAATACCCACTACCACATGTGACTTCTTCCACCGTAGTTGGACAGAAAGATCCCGATGAACAGAAAATCTCCCTGCTCCTACCAACATCGGCCCAAATATTTGCTCCTCCACAAGTATGATTTGGCCTCCCTGGGGGTAGTTGGTAGGTATAGCTGCAAATCATAGCAGCATAAAGTTCTATTGGCACCTTGGGCAACATAAAAATAAAAATGAGAAATACTTCTAACTAGGCTGAGCTTACGGGTCACATATGCCTGTCGATGTATTGAGTGTTGCGAGTGGGCAGTAAGCTCCAAGTGGGCAGGCTGTAAGAGTCAATAAAGATAAAGCTTATAAGTGTGAGAAAAATACTTTTCAATCACAGAATTTGCACAACCAAAGTAGTCATGAAATAAATTTTAATTGTATCATAAGCGGGAAGCTAACTAATTTTATGTTCAACAGAAGAATAAGGAACAAATATTGTATTTCTGTCCACTGGCTTCCAGGATTGTCAAGAAGCTCAAACATACAAACATATTATACTATGGGTTTATACCATAGCAAATTCTATGGACATGCTTCCTGTGGGGAATAAAATTAGAGGTCAACGTCATATTATCCTATTTCAATAACATAAGGAGAAACTACATGAAAAGTCACTCAGGTAAAAGTGAGAGGCCAGATAATTGGAATTCCAAATTTGCTAAAGATTGTGGTAGGCCTCGGATTCTTACGGATCATGCATGTAAGACCATGAGGACAGAAGAATCCCTCACAGCAAGCCTGACAATTATCGGTCCTTGTGGGGATCTCTTGTGCATTTTTCAGATCGACTGGCTGATTCACACCGACACTGCAAGCCCATCCAGGCTCACAACCAGAAATCCAGGTGGTGAGATTACAATTTTTGTTGGGCTTCAGATAATTGCTGCTCACTGAAGTTTGAAATAGGGAATTGAAGTAGAACTTCAGTTCTGCTGCTGTGCACAAACGGCCAGCCATATCTCCTATAGCATCAAGTGGGAGCATCATGTCAGATGAGAAAAAGAAATTTGTGTTGACAGTAAAACATCAGCAGATTCGTGGATCCAGCAACTGAGTGCAAATGGAATGTTAATGCCTGGTCATTGGACAACCATCGGTATTTAGAGCAATTTTGTCTATGTAATGTGGTTACACAAGATGAGTTTTAAAAGGACCGAGGTATAATAATCCAAAAGATGAAACTAGAAAACCTCAGTTATTACAACGATCAAACTCAACTTAATAGCAAAAGGTGTTCTAGATTAAGAATCATAAAACACAGAGAAACATTAGACTTGCCAACTTCTCTAGGGTAAAACAAATGATGTGTTATACCTTTAGTTTGCTGAATGCAAGAGGACAAGAAGTCTAAATTAGATGAATAATTGAAAGCTCTGTTCCAATCATCTGACCTGAAATAATGAAACATCGCGATGTTGAACAGTAAGAACACAAACCAGTTACAGGTCTACCCAATTATTCCAAGAAAGATTATTTTGTTAAGAAAGAACATGAAAGCGATCCTCATTTCACAAACAGCAAGAAGAGCGAGCGAGTACTGACGGATTCTTAATGCAGAAGCTGGACCGGTTATTGATCTCATACTGAAGATTCGTGGTCACATTTGAAATTCGGGCGTAAACGAGTTGAGTAATGAGGGGCAGAACAGCAGGGTTGTCAACTTGGCTGTAGTCACTCAAATCTTGACACTGCACAAATCGCGCACAGCTCAAAACAAGAACGCCCACCAAGAAAACCGACACGGACTCGACGATCCCGAGCTTCTCCGAGCTCATCTTTCTCCTGGGGGTCGTGGGTCGGAGCACTAATCTCGAGATCAAGAAGCAGCGCAGGGCAAAGGCATATGGGATGGTGCGAGATTTCGGCGATATGGGGTTGCAAGAACTGGTCTCGGGAGAGATGGGTTTCTGCAGAGGAGGGAGAAGATTCGTCCTTTGTATTTGAACACGCTCGCGAGTTGGCTCGAGCTTCCATGTGGAGTTCATGGGGTCAAACTCCACAGGAAGAAGAAAAACCGAAGGGAGAGAGACGGTCAAGGTGGGTTAGTGGGATACGTAGGTAGGACCACGTCGCAACGACAACTGGGAGGATTTGCAGGCGTTCGGACATATTTTTGTTTGTCGTAGGTCACCACCTCCCAGAGAAAATACTGTGTATTTCTGTGTGATTCCACTTTGTTCGTCTGTTCATCCGGCTTTTCTCCGGCACGTTTTTCGAAGAACGAAACAATTCTGAACCAATGCACAATCGTGCTTGTTGTTTGCATGCCGTAAGTACAATTCTTTCAAACCCCCGTCTTAGAGAACAGTTCTTAATTCAACCGGATGGAATTGACCGAAAACTTGAAGTTTCGTGTTATTACGCTATGATTTTCTATGTTTGACAAACCTTAATAAGATTAAACCAATGTTGATGAATCAATACGTGGAATCAATCTTATATGAGAAGGATGGAGAAATCGTTGTGGTTCTTGAATAACCTATCTCAAAAGTAATTACAAATTAAGAACTGACACGTAAAATTTTCATGCATAAATAGCGACTTGTCGACATATAACTTACAAAAAAAAAAGAAAACACGCACACGAGTAGGTGGATATGAAAGATATATATTATATAAGGTATTTAATTTGAACCGAACAAAATCTCACGCACAAAAACAGAGATCCTTAACAAAGTAATCGAGGATTAATTAACCTAAAACACAGAACGGGACGGACGGTTGACTTGTATTAAAGAATGATTTGGAGTAATCTTTACTCATATTGATTACGTCTGATAAAATTTATTTCCCCCTTATCTTTGCCTTTTGAATTTGCGCATGGCACACAGTCATTTTCACTTATAAAAATACCCTTCACTTTTAATACATACCTAAAAAAATATAGAAAAATCGCCGCTTGACCATCGGATCAATCTAACAAACGAAAGGAACGTTGAAAAGGGCTTATGAGGTAATTTCAAATCTCACAAATTTTATCGGAGAAATTGTTCAAAAAAATCCTAAATTTATTGAACTTTTGCCATTTCAGTTCTAAATATTTCAATTTTGCCAATTAAGTTGTATTTTCACATTTTGCCAATTGACTATATCCGATCAATTTTAGCTGAAAATTACTAATGTAGATAACAGCTGTCTTACATTACACGATTGGCGCTAACGTGGGCAAAATTTAATAATATTTTAATATTTTTTGAACTTTTAAAAATATTATTTATTATTTTTTCTACTTTTTTTTTTCTTTTTGCCCTCGTTGACCGCGAAGCCCTTGCCCGTGACGGGTGAGGGCTTCTTCGGCCCTCGCCTATGATTGACGACGAACCTAAAAATTAAATTTAAAAAAAATTATAAAATAAATTATTCACATCAGCGCCGATCGTTCTACATGACATTACCAGTGTCCACATTAGTGGTTTCCGGCTAAAATTGACCAAATGGACTCAATTCGCAAAACGTGAAATGTTTAGAACTCAATTAGCAAATTTGAAAGGTTTAGAACTGAATTGGCAAAAGTGCAATAGCTTTAAAATTTTTTGGGCAATTTTACAGCGCTTCGTCCTTTAGATTGCAAAGAAACGAATATCAAATGGTCATTATGGAGAATATATATGATCAGCATCGTAAAACCAAGCGATGTCTTTTTCTTAACAACGCCATTCACGGCACACGCCGCCAGTAGCGTGTCTTGTCGGGCCATCGCTGTTGAAGGTCATGATTCAATACAAAACTCTAATCGTTACATTCATTCTATTGATTTTCTAACCAGGGATAGATGATGAATGAATTGAATTGGAACAAAACCAAATTTGAACCCTTGATTAATAAATCAGAGAAAGGATCATATCACGCGATCTCGTACATACGTAATGAGAATTAGGTGGCCCTGAACATTTCCAGTATTTTGGCACATTGACTTTGTCCAAACAGACTGATCAAATTCTTTGGGCCAGTTCAAGGAATTGAATCAGCCACATCCCCATTAACAAGAAAGAGTCTCACTGATTGCAACTTGGTACTTCTGCTTGAACAGATGCATTTGAATCTCCAATCAGTTGTCCTCTGTCATGAAATATAAGATGCAGAAATCTAAAGGCTTTGTATATGGTGAAGTGTCACACGACACGAAAATTGTGTATCGCAGAGAGAAATTTGCTCAAGTGCCTAGAGGCGCTTGTGAAGTGATTTTCGTGAATTAACTATTCTGATGAATTGTGAAATCACGGCGTTGGAAATTGCAACTTTTCTCCGGTATGCTTAACCAATTGCCCGACGGCACTCCTTGACAAGATCCATACAAAGATTATTCTGTATCTTATGCCTATCATGAAATTCGTTGCATTAAATATAGAAGAACGGATATATGACAACAAAAAAAAAACCTTGATGTACAAGTAATGAATATTGACAGCAGCGATAACCGCAACTGCACGCGTCATGTTTCGACACACTTTACATGATAAAGAATAGTCATTCCACGTGTCTACCAACCTTCTATCGCGAGTCTTTCCTACAAGATTGTATGCATCCGAGTTGACAGGCTTGGGGACATGGAACTCCACTTTCTGCCACAATTCTTCAACGATGTTCCAACTCCGGAAGTGAAGAACAATTGAATAGGTTGCCCGATAATCTTGTTTCATGTTGTCTGCCTCGTATCATGTGCAATGCGGAAGCTGATACCGTCCTTTAAATGGCTTACTGCTGTTGGCAGTAGCCATTTTAGCATGTTTGGGCCAAGGACCTAAACAAGCAAGAAGAGCTTCTTGATTACACTCAATCCTTTTATTGAATGTTGATCAGATTGACAAAAATATAAACAATCATTAAGGAGAGAGAGAGAGAGAGTACCGATGTCACGTTTCTGTAAACACCAAGGTTGAACGGATGACGATAGCTCTGCCCAGATTTTCTTGCCAGCCATCGTGCTCGTACTCCTTCGTAATACTGATGGAGTGTCCAGTGGCATAATTCTAAAATTAATTGGAAGGAGAACATAACTCTCTACATTGCATGCTAAACAAGTACCTCTATGGTTGTCATGTTATTGGCCATGAGGTAGATATGCCAGCACAACAAAGAACCCAGTGTCATACTCAGGCCAATCACAGATGTTCCATATGTAACCTGAGAAAAGTATAATTTCTCATTAAATTTCCGAAATCCTCATACAGCACGAGAAGAATTTTGCACGGCAGAAACTACAATGATGGTCACAATGCACACACACCAGAAAGACCAGGGGGCATCATAGAATGAGATCCATCGTCTATTTATTGAACAATGCTTAGAGAAAACATTCTATCAAGTGCCAAAGAAAGTCACTATGGTCACAGTGCACACATACGACGTGGTCTATCTCACTGAGGCAGTATCAAGAAAAATAATTATGAGTACTTAGAGAAAAGAACAATAGTAAGAATACTTCTTTTACTCCATTAAAGCAGCTCATAGCCTTGTGGTTGCAGCAGATACATAAACTAGCTTAGGATAAGGACCTAATTGTTTTTCATTGGAAAAAGAGATCTTAAAACTATACGTGAAATTTCGTGTATGCCTCATCAACAGCAAGATTAACACACCATAGATGAATGTGAACTCCAATGAAACAAGGATCTAATTAAGCTCTGTTCAACTTGAGTATTTATCATGATGAACTGACTAGAACTATTACTATCAATGCATAACCCATGCAGCAGATAGCTTCTAACTTACATAAAGAACCTTGAAGTGAGATCGTCCCAAAACTTCCCAGTCCTTTTGGAGAACACATGCTATAAAGATGACCTAAGCATACAGAAAGCGTGGATGAGAATTTCAGGAAGGTTATTTGCATCAGTGATTGAGGAAGCTAATTTAATGGTCACATAAAGAGGTGAAGTAGAATATACCATTGAATAGATGCTTGCTACAGTAGCAAAGAAGACAAGTATAAAAAAGGCCTTGTAGTTCCAGTAACCAACACAGTTGTTGATCCATCGACAGTGATGATCCTGCAGCCAAGGAATCGTTGAAAGGAACCATTATCACATAAAATTGTAGAAAATTTTTGAAATGTCAAAGATTTTTTAGAAGAAATTACACTAGCCACTCTTACCATCCTCAAAACACACCTTCTGCAGGTTCGGCAATGATGACATCTTTGAGGCTTGTATGTAGAGCAAATCTCACATTTCCTTTGATGTGTAACCTATTAGTATTTGTTCATCTTTCAACAATTTAGGACCACAGGTAAAAATTTGTGCTGCTAAACAGATCAAAACGCAAATTAACATTTTCTTCCCATAAAAGATACAGTATTTTGCCGAAATATCCATGAAAGTTCAGCTAATGGAAATAAGGATATGGTTTATCATCTATCGACTGCAGTGACTTCAACGTATGCCACAGAAAATAACCACATAATCAACCACATGAGCTCATGTATGACACAGAAAGTCATCACGTGTCATTTGCACAATGAACCATTGCAAATCCCTTTTTGAGTTTAAAACCCATCATCTCAAGATCCTCTTTTTAGAAATATAGAGAAGACTTCATTAGTAAAGAAATTAAGAGGATGTAATTCCCTATACCAAGAGGCTCTGAAGGGGAAGCATTCCATATGCAAAAATCACGGCAGCTCTAGATTAATTACCCTCCCCTCAGGACATTCACACGTTAAGCTTTACTCACTGCTACACCAGAAGAGGGAAATATAGAGGCCATAGATCAAGCTAAACAGACTAATACTCTCTGGCTGAATCAAAATTACAACCCCCCTTTATAATTTTTTTTATGGATCATCTGAAGTTTTGAGTGATCGAAACTATAGGCACAAAAAGTACAAACAGAGGGAAAGACCCACTACCCTAGTTTTACTTTTTGCAGTCAAGAGATACAAATGCTTACAAAGTAGATGAATTTGCGGGACCAAAAAGGTTCAGGAAATCAATGTAGAGTCAACGCAACTAAAATAAGATTGATATGAGATCCTCCGAACGTCTGTTTCATGAGATTTCAAACAGACAAAAATAGATACTTTATCTATATAAGAACCTCAAAAGTAAGTTTTGCATCTCATCCATGCGTCTCTTCTAAAACTAGGAAACTCGATATAAGCTTGACACAAAACACAAAGGCACATCTATTTACAACAAACGCATCCACACATTTATATCTGTATATACAATATCTGAATATGTATGTACATATATTTTGTGCTGGATGAACAAGGAAACATATATATCATCTCGTTGGGTAAAATAGATTGACCTGAGAGCAGTACTTGATCATTACCTCCCTAGAAAGATTACACGATCATGCACATAATCAAGCTAACAAATAAGGTCCTCAAACTGCCATGAGAAAGGAATACACAAAGTGTAATTCTTTTAGAGAGTACACAAGAATCCATCCCAGACCAAGGCGAAAACAAGACCTAATACAAGAGCTCTACAGGCACATAACCCAAATTCAATGGCAATATTCACAAACTATATAACGATGCAAAATTTGAACTTGTGAGTCATCCATTGTGTAGCGTAAGCATTTACGCATCTGTATCCAGTACTCCATTCTCAAACTACATATGAAAATGAGCTCATCTGCTGAACCAATTAGTACTCTGAAACCGAACAAGATACAGTACACAAGCGAACACAATAGAACTCACATTCTCCTAAATTCTGGATCTGAGAGCTCCCTATCTTCAACATCAGCATACAACCCAAATCCAATGGCAATATCAACAAACTTTATAACGATGCATAATTTGAACCTATGAGTCACCCATTGTGTAGCATAAGCATTTGCGTATCTGTATCCATTACTCCATTCTCGAACTACATATGAAACCTCATTTTCATATGCAGGACACATAATTCAAAAAGCTAATCTGCCGGACCAATTAGCACACTGAAACCGAACAAGATACAGTACGCAAGCGAACACGATAGAACTTACATTTCTCCTGAATTCTTGATCCGAGAGCTCCCTATCTTCAACATCAGGGACGTAAGAAGGAGGAACGTGTCCCGGGTCAGTGAGCACGCAGACGAAGAACGAGAAAAGACTGTAGATAGCCAAGAAACTGAAGGCCACGGCGTGAAACGATCCGTCCGAGCTCCATAAACCGACCCAATCTTCAATGGAAACGAACAGGGTGATGTAATAAACAAAACCCATCAGAAGGAACACGGCAAATATCGGAATCGATAGAAATCTCTTCCACTTCATCACGCGAAACGATATCTGTCAGAAGATGAGCTCGAGCCGAAGAAATTCGAGTTTATCTCGCGACAGAAGGAAGCGAGTTGTTTGATCAGATGGGGGTGAGTTCAAGAAGCTGTTTTCAACGGTTTGCTTGGGCTGAGGCTGCTCTTCTTGAGCAAGGACTCGGCCTTTGGCATTTGAGATGGGCTTTGGGCCACTGGTTAGCTCGCTGTTCTTGCTTCGGGGGAGAGAATTCTCATGGCTTTAAATTTAATTGCTAATTAGAAAAGAACATGGTTTTCAAAATATTACACTATGCCAAAGCTGGTTCAAGAATGTGGTTTGTGAAGATATCGAGCAAGATGATTGAACACGGACCACTTGTGTGAGTACACAGCAGGATGAGAGCAAGAACAATCCAGTGGTAGCAAGTGATCTCCAAAAGAACTATCATTAGTTTTTCAGGAACTGATAATCTATATGTTTCTCGATTATATTTCCTGATGCTTCCTCCTACACGCAAATGAGGCCAATGGCCGTGTTTTGAAGGAGCGAATAGCACTTGCCTGTATGGACCATAATTCGTGGTGTCATATGCAATTACAGCCATCGATGGGTTGAAGTCTGTGGGACTCCCACGATCAATGGCCGCGGTGGGTCCGACCCGAAAGGGGTAGAGAAATGGTGAAAGGGAAAGCAGAAGGGTTTTTGTCACGTCCCAAGCAACGAACGTACACAGAAGTAGTGGTCGATGCATTAAGTAAGGAACAATCAATCAACCGACAAAACAAAGCAGGGGACATCGATAATCTCTCTCGGTGGACGTGCTCGCGCGGTCCGAACTAAACATCGCGACGTGGACCATCATTCTATTTTTGGGGTCATCGTTCTTGAATAAGCCGTGGAGAGATATGGGGGAAGATCTTGGGGTGGGGCCGTATCATTCGACCTCGTACGTCCATCACCATCGGGCATCATCATTGCTCTTGTCGCGCGGACCCACCCTTTGGATCGATTGATCAACCTTCCGCGGTAATTAACTTAAATCCCGGTCGTAAATTCCTGAAGTCGAGGATTTGCAGGGATGTGATTCGATTCCATCTCAATTTTTCCTTTTTCTTTCTCTCCTCTCGAGAGAAAAGTTGGAGCATCGTGCGAGGGAGGGAAGACCGTGAAAGGCAGAGGGAAAAAGGGCACAATACGTTGCAGATGGGGACCTTCGATCTTTTGTCATAAATGGTGTGCATCAGTGTCAAAAGGAAAGAAAGGGGAAAGAGGGGGCTTCTATGTCATTGAACCAAAACTAGCGGCATGGATTCGGGGATATAACAGCGATTGCAAACTAGTAAATATCAGACGCTCGAGGTTTAGGGGTACCGTAAAAAGACATCCGACGTGTGTTGACCGAGTTGCCGACAATGTAGCTACACTTGTTTAAGAGAAGTGACATGTATTAAACACGCGTATAATACTGTTGATCAATCTTTCTGCTAATCGTGCATGATCGACAATTTAGGCGAAACATAGGAAACACTTGCATTGTAGGATGCAATCCAAAGAACTCGAGCAGTCTAACAGCCTGGCCTCCTTGTCAATCTGGATCGAATGCTTTTTCATGATGGTTCGATCAATCTGTCCCTGTCCCTAAAGTAAAACCCATCTCGTCTATGACCTACTTATACGTATGCATGGAAATGATAAGAGAATTCTGTCCTGCTTGCTCTTCGTTTGGAGGGTTTTCAGAAAGGTATAGTTCAGGGAAAAGAGAAAGTGATGCAACACAATTAGGACGTGGCAAATTGATTGCAAATATACTCTTGGAGATGAGCAGCTTCCAGTGAGGAACCATGGAGATGTAGCAGGAGAGGACCATTTTTTTCACATCTGATACTAAATTCCATCTGTAAACAATAGTTTTGCCTGCAGTGATATTATTAGATGAGATGCGTGATAGGAACGTTGTCAAAAGACTTATAGAAGACCTGCTGTCGAATTGTTCGACCCAAGAGAACACAGCGTGAATTAATCTTAATACAATAACAAAAGCTACAGCCCAACTTCTCAGTCTCGAGGAAGAAATTTCTCACAAACATCCTTCTTTCTGGCGTGATCGGACGGACAGACGGCCTGGACTGGACGAGGGAGAGAAAGAAGCTCGCCTTATTGTACCGGCTCAAAGAAGGTACTCCGACAACATGGCATGCTAATCTCCTAACCAAATCGGTGTAAATAAAAACATACCTCGAACCAGAACACAGAACAACAGATGCCAACGACCCAAAACCTGAACCACAAGAACGCACACGGTACAATAGTAAAGAATGTAAAGCGGCCTTTGTTTTTTTTCCCCCTCAAAAATTAAGATCGTTAAGCTAATTACATTCATAACTACTTTAGGTTTAATAAGTCAACGGGGGTCTGGATAGAATAAGAAAACGATTAACCGATGAAACAAGTACACTAAGACGAAAATCTTCTATAATCCTGATTCTGAAAACCCTAACTCAAACTTAGTTAACAAGAAGAGATAGCACGCACTACGCCATTAATTTGCATGGTTGTGATCTTGTACTACAGTTAAAAGGCTGGTTTTCAGAACATCTCCAAACCTCACATGACAGTATACATAGATGACATTCTAGTGCAAAACCATGAGGTATCAATTATTGGAAGAGAACTAGTTTTTCACGTCATATGTAGGAATATATGCCGTTGCATGAAATCATTTTAGGAGGTTCGGTGAAATACAAAGAAGTAATAACGCATCCGTGAAAAGCTACAAGAATCATAGTTTCCACAAAAATCCACGCTAGCATAATCTCTAAAAGTACAAAGGAAAATATCTTCCTGTCAAACACTAATTCTCTGGTGTGATCTCTCAATTGTACTCCATTATTGCCTTTTCTTCCTCCCACCATGTGAAGTGTGGACCTCAAGCATGGAGAAAAATTTCATCTGTCAATTGTCACAAAAAGAGGACTTTTCTTCTTCTCCTCCTTCTTTCCCCCCTTCACAGAAGCTAGTGCCTCCCAAAATATGCCATTGACGCAAAAATTACATCTTAAATTTGTTTCTTGAAATCCGATGTTATGCTTACCCCATTCTCATTAAAAGAGGATTTTAATTAATTCTTCTTAGCTTCACCTTTCTAATACAAAAGAGTGGCATATGACACCAATTAGCTCTTAGTTAAGATTACTCTTAATGCAACATTGACTAAGTGAGCTCAAATAAGATAAACGTTTTCAAGAAAGCCGGCATATACAACGAAAATCTTGTACAACATACAACTAATAAACACTACTCTAGAATCAGAATGCATCAACTTTAGACGGGCTAGTCAGAATTAGATATGTATTTTCCCCCTAGTAGTAATTCAATCGAGGAATTAGATTGCAAGAATTACGAACAAAAACTTCCCAATCTTGATAAATTAATGTTAAGTGGCTCTAAAAGATGAGAAACATCGCAATTCGGTGCCTAGTTCCCTCATTCTCTTGGCTTATCTTCTATGCAGAAAAACAATACCTCATTTATCTATGTAGAAGACAGTTGCTGAATATTGTCTGTGTAAAATCATGTCATCACACTGAACATTGATTTAAAGATATAGAAGTTGGCAGCTGGAGGCAAAATAAATAAGTAGTCTTCATAAAAAAGATTAACTCATCCATTTATGAAGATAAAACAATTTCAAAATTCAAAGTTTTATCCACATTAGTTGAGCTACTTGTGTGAGATGTTTCAAATCCAAATCTACTAGCAACAACAATATTGTTTCGAACAAGCTTTTAATATGGTCGACACACGTTGCCATCAATGGGAAGAAATGAAGCATTGTATGGAATGGCTCCACCAAATAATATATGGCGGAACGAGCCAATCGAATTTAATCAAGATGATGATCATGGTCTTTTGCAATTCAAAACTCAACTCGGTCCATGCTTCAGCTACTTGCAGTTGAAGATCCTAAAAATCATTAATTGAACGCTCAAAACCACATTTTTCTCATCTCATAATATGCATTCGATATGAAAACCAAAAGATTTGCTGCAGCACTGGATTTGTTTGACAGATTCTGTGCAACATGGGTTAATTAATCTATATTACTGCTTACAGATTATTAAGGATAGTATCTTACCTTTTATGCCAAAGAAACTTCAGTATCACTTGATGGCTGAGCACTTCCTCCTTCTGTGTATACACATGCTAGATGCTTTGGCGTTGCTGCAATTAATTGGTGTATGCACAAAACATCCCACTATTTCAATTAATAATTTAAAAATGAAAAAAGGAAGAGAAAAATAAACACATAGTTACAGTCCTATGGGACCTTTTATATCCAGAAGTGAAGAAAAGACCCTGAGATTAGACATGTATACACACTTCTTCAAATGTTCAATATATTAAAGGCTGTGGATAATGGGATACTAGTCATTGATTGCTGATGCAGCATCATCAAGATTCTCAATACTAAACCTCTGTCGGCGAAATTCATGTCTATGCCGTGAAATCGTGTGTGAATCTTGATGATGCTGCACCTGCAAACAAATGACTGTGGGCAGCTGCTTGCGGATCATTTGACAAACCTTCTAGAGTGAAATATTTGGCCCTCTGAAGAAGGAAATAAAAGTTCGCCAAAAAAAAATGAGAGATAAAAACATATGGAATAAGAGAAAAAAAAAAAAGAGGAAGAACTATGGTCCGGAATATCGTCAAGAACAGGAAATTAAAAGGGAATAGCTTCAGAGATTCCTTATGTCAATGTCTTCCAAATAAATAAACCCTAGCTAATGAAAACTCCATTCCAAAACTTTTAGCAGGAAAATATGGGACAAGGTAAAAGGAAAAAAGGACAACAATGGATCGATGGAAGAAAAGATATGGCCAAGAATGAAATCCATGTAATAAAAAGACACATTAATGGCGATTCCTAGCAAAGAATGATCTCTCTTTCCTTGGTCTCCATTGAGGGGAAAAAATATGGAGCAAGAAGAAGAATATTGAGGGTGTGGGGGT
This sequence comes from Syzygium syzygioides, assembly GCA_031216285.1. NCBI lineage: Eukaryota > Viridiplantae > Streptophyta > Magnoliopsida > Myrtales > Myrtaceae > Syzygium > Syzygium syzygioides. The sequence goes on along the minus strand of CM062248.1, from coordinate 35,671,560 downwards.
GGCGGCGGCGGTGGCGGTGGCGGCAGCGATGATGAGGAAAGAGAGAACAGGAACGTGAGAGGTGGTGGCAGCAGCGACGACGACGACGACGATGACAGGGACGAGGGAGAGCAGGAACGGGAGAGGAGGACTATCAGCAGAGAGAGAGAGAAGATGATGAGGACAGAGAAGGGTGGTGGTGAAGAAGAGTAAAGATACACAGTTGCTTATATACGCACAACTGTCATTTATGTTTTCTTTTTTTCCCCTTTCTTGTTCTTGCATGAGGATCAACAGGTTCATGTATAAAGAGCATTTTTTTTCAAATCTTGTTTACTAAGAATGAAAAACCAACTATAACCTGAGCGTGACATTTTCTTGACATTATCTACTTAGTTACTTTATTATTTCCATGTGATTAAGAAGATAAAAATATTTCTTTTACGAAAAAGTTGCAACTGGATTATGGAAAACTAGCATTGCTTTTGCCTTCTGGATTTGGGAGGACGGCCACTGTACTAAATTGGAACGAAATTCCGTTATATATTTTCGGGAAAATAGAATAGTGTACTTATAAAAAAAATTTAAAAATAATGTGTGCATGGTCCACCAAAGTTAGTTCTTATTAGGGCATCTTCATGTTCATGATTTGTGTGGTCCTGTGTCTGCGCATTGAACTGTTGATTTACCTTGACCTGCATATCTCCTCCAATCGCAAATATAATTTGACAACACATCTAAAAAAAATGATATACAATTTGACAACTTGAAATTAGAAAAAAATGTGGCCAGCATGAAATGATCAGCTATCATAAATTTAGCTTCAACACCATGTAATTAATGCTCAGACATGCGCTGTTGTAACAAAACAAAAGGAAAGAAAGAATTGCCCCTAGAAATGATCATCTTTATGTGCAAAACCGGAATTTCGAAGAACATCCATCTTATTCTATCAAAGCACGATGGAGCAAAAGTTCATTCCTTCAAATTTCCAAGCCCAAAATACACAATTAAACAAATCCTCTTTGGGATTATGTCGGGCACTAACACTAGAGATGAGATTAAGATCAAAACATAAGGAGAACTAATATCATCCCTCATTCACGAAGTCAAGTTCTCTGACAGTTATTTATATCATAAGTCGCGTGAAACAAAGTAAAAACAAAATAACGAATTCTTAAGTTGTAATTTAAGTTGTAAAAGAGTTTACACAAACAAGAAATAAACTGGAAACTCTAATAAGTTTAGTTCGGTAAAGCGGTTCAAAGATAATGGCGAACACACGTCGAAACTCCACTTTGGAAAAGGGCGAACGACGCGGGACACACGAAGGGCTTAGAGTAAAGTTTATCGATAAGCATTCGCGGATCCATTCCATCAAAATCAGAAGCTACAGATTGATATACACACGAAATTGCTTCAAAAAGCTCTTCGGCAATCATGTCAACGTTGCGTCATACGGTCATTATCGAAATAATGAATGTATATGAAGGCGGCGCTTTGATGAGATTGGCATATAATTTGTCTCTTTTGAGATGTGAGGAGGAAAGTTAAAGACTGCTCATGATTATGATTTTGTCCAAGGGCAGCCCTCTATTCCCACCATTGATTTTTGACATACTTGGCTGAGATTCATAGCAAAACCTATAAATGAGTCTCATTCGTACTTCAACCTAGATTTCCTCTTAGACATCATCAACTCATCATTCTGCCATCATGATCATATCAAGAACGCGAAGTTGTAATTAGCCCCTTAGAAACCTCTTCCATTGCTTCTTATTAACCAAAAAGACTTGGTCATAAGATCGTGCCAATAAGCGCCATTCTTCATGGATCGATTGGAATAAAAGAATTTTTATACGTTATAGTACCGAATGATCAACATGTATACTTGAAGATAATTAGGTTAATATCTTTCACATGTCAATCATTTATCAATTAATGCGTAGTTACTTATATTTATTTATATTTTTTGTTACAATTGTATCTGTAAAACTCTTTGATAGGATGATGATGCTATGTTTCTCTCTCTCGGAGCTAGATAAGTTAGAAATTAATCCAGCAAAATCCTTAGAAAGCTTGGAACTATTTTCCATTTTAGAAAGGAAGAAGATCATGTTAGTCTATTTTCAAGTACTTTGGCGTGTAGTAGTCACTTCTATTTTAGGGTCTTTTTTTCTCTAAGCGGTCAATGATCTCGTGATTGCGCACGTGATTATTTGTATTTGTGCATATATCAATATTCTAATGAAATGGCCGCCGATGACTGAGTCTGAAATTTCCAAGTTCATGTTAAAGACCCGTAATTTGTCACTATCAATTATTGAGATAATGTGCCCCCCGTTCCATTGTCAAAGAATTTGCAATATTGGTGCATGATGAACAAAGAATTTTTTTTTTTTGGGTAAAGATGATAAACAAAGAATAAAGACACGAAAAGCAAAACATAACGGGAGCATGTACGATCAAGTGATCTAACCATAAGAATGGATCTCTTGCCATTTACACAAAAAAAAAAAAAACCATTAGGCATCGTCCATTTTCTAACCTACCGATCAGGTTACTCGTTGTTCTTAGTTAGAACTACTTATACTTAGTAACATATCTATGGTAAGTATGTGACTCTCATTTGCGGTAAAAAATTTTAGAATTAGTAAAAACATTCGTCCGGAGTAAGACACACTATTTCTAGTAATATCTCCTTTTGATTTTTTTATTCTTTTTTTTTTATAATCAACTTATTTATCTTGTTTTTGGCTTTTCTGACCTCGTTATTTGAACATCAATTGATTTGGTTGATTAATTTTTGCCATTAGTACACCTGTGGTCGAAGGTTACGCACAACCCCTACCATAGACCGGACAAGGGTTGCATGACCCTCACCTACAGTTGGAGAAGGATCGCCACCCTGCCCTCTCAAGAGGCCGGCACGGGTGACCCTTGCCACCGCTCCGATGGAGGTCACCCTGACCCCAACAAGAGCTGTTGATGGCGCCACTGCCCAACAACCTTCCCATTTCTCCACTATTATCAAAAGCATTATATAATTTGACTATTCAATTTATATTAATTAGAAATGAAAACATTCATTGAAATCAAATGAAGCTCATTACAGACGAATGTAATTTAGTACTGGTGGTTCCTTTTTTATTAAACTATCTACTAAAAATGAGAAGACTCATAATGAATAAGCAAAATTTACCGCAATCATACAATCTCTATTGACAAGTTAGACACCTTTTTAAAGAATGTGATATAACTCAAAATAGGCGAAATTATTGATAATGTCTACATTAAACTACCCAAGATATTTCACCCGCCCTTTTAGAAAATTAAAAAGATTTTAGTAAAGATGAGGCCCCAACTTACTTTTTGGTGAAGATGGTGAGATCTGACCATAGACACCTGCCCAGAAATAAATAATTATTGGAACAATCAATCTATCAAACGAAAAGGACAAACGGGTCAGAGAGATTCCTGCACGTCCCCACCTCTCCATTGGAGATGGGGTCCGTCCGTACAAGCCCGATGTGGCTGCGTCTAACTTTTCCTCTTTTTTCACTTCTTTTTTCCTTTTTTTTTTTGCCTTTTTTTTCCCATTTATTTTATTTTTTCTAGGTTCTGCTTTTTCTTTTCTTTCGAATATGACAGCGACCACACTTGCATTTGGCAATTTCCCTTTTGCCATAATTCTCCAAAGCAATAGAGAAGGTCAGACGGTACAAACTTTTTTTTTTCTGTTGACAAATTCAACTGGAAATTTTAAAAAATGATGGCAATCTTGAATTTCTTTTTTTTTTCTTTTGTGACTCAATCTTCAGGTCATATGGTGTGCTGCATCTTGGCCATCTTGTCTTGCCAAGTGGGCCTCCAATCTTTTCAGCATTTTCGAAGAAATATACGTTCTCATGTCTATATGTACATGTATCTATACTTTTGCATGGACTCACCAACTACAAAATTAACCAGCTGATTACTTATTTATTTATTCAACAATAAAAATTAATCTTACAAACTCTAACCTTTAAATAAAAAAAATTTGAACGCCTTTCAATTTCCTTGAAATTTAATAGATTGTTATAGAAGTAAATATCCAAGTTTCTATGAAAGTGACCTTTTTAAGGTCTCTCATGTCATTGATTTATTCATGAACGATGATACGACTCTGTCACTATTATTCATAGACTGTGCAATAAAGAAGTGGCGTGACATATAAGGGATGATTTTCGGACTGCTTTAAACGTGTAAAGGATGATAATTGGAGAAAAAAAGACGAGAGAATTCGAGAAAGAAAGAAAGAAACAACATGTTAACATCATTTATGGGTACACCACTTGGAAAGATGGTGCATTTCTAAGACGTCATTTCGACGATTACTAGTCCATCACATCGTTGAGAATGAATGGATTCAGTAGTCACTCAATTGTCTGCTCACGGTTCCTATTAATGCATTATTACCTAATTTGATTCCATCCATTTCATCAAAGAAACAATTAACCCTCCTTTTTCTTCTTTTCTTTTGTCCATGGTTTCTATTTTCTCTCGAAATGATACTCAATACCTTGGGGATTTTATAAATAACTTAGGTGTCCTTTGGTTTCATTTTATTTTTGCTTTCACTCATATATAGTGAAATCATTCAACTTGTTTTTTGTGTATTTAAATATTTCCTAATAAGAGAAATGTTTGATTATGTCAAATAATAAACGTCCATTGACATTAATTTCATTAAACAATGTTCCTTATGTGTGAATGCTAATTATACATTTTTTCTAATACTTAAGATCTTTCATTCATGATATAGTTAAATAAATATTAATTAGCTGGAAATAAAAAAAAGTAGCACATCTATTTCTTCATAACATAAAAAAGTCCTCTAAATTCAAAGTAATGTAACGCACATTAGATAATTTTAATTATTAAAAGATTTACAGCTTTTTCCCTCTATTAATCTAAAATTTGATTTTTTTTCATTGCTCTAATTGTGAAAAACAGATTTTTTTTTCCTTTCGAAATAAAGAATTATATCGATCTTCGTTTCTTAAATGATTTATTTTTACCCATAGGCATCCGGATAATCTCCACTCCACTGGCAATCGCTTCATCCAAGTTAATTGACCTAATTTTAGATCGAATCGCAATCAACCTCTCTCCGTCATTATTAAAATCATTCTCGTTCAAGAAAATGATCTTCTAGTTCACAATCTTCCACCTTTCCGATGGAAATTCAAATGCCTAAGCTTCTTACCAACTGTCATCAAGCTTTGACTACTTGTTTCATCATCTAATTTGATTCCACAGACATTTGGCTGGGCTCATAAACTATACAGCCCTCCTTTTTCTTCCATAGACATCAATGTTTATGGAGAAATGTGCATCGCCTAGTCACTTGTCAAGACTCAAGACCAACCACTCCAATGACTTTGCCATTTTTCAATTAAAGTCGTCATTGACTACTTTTTCCTTTTCTTCCTCTCCTATTGCTCCCTTCAATCCTCCTATCAAGGCTAAAGCTTTGCCAATTCATCCTTCTCTTCAAATTAAGAGTATCCAAAAATGGGTAATCACCAATCTGTCCGTTGCATCATCACCCGTCGAGACGTCCTCAAGCCATTCACTGCGTTACCAAAGACCCATTTCCTTGCAACATGTGAAAGCGCCGTTTCTTCATTAAGTACGTGGAAGTATCGTCGATTGATGTTTTCGGATGCCATAGTTGATGTACTTGGGTGGCAAACTTGCAAGTTACTTGAATCAATAAGTTGGTTGGTGGTATGCGTTGTTTCCAGGTTCTAAAAGACCAAAAAGAGAAATACCCACTCTCGTTGATATGTACCGTAGCTATCTTTTTATTCGTGGAGGAAAGCCTGCCCTACTCATGGCCAACAACCTTGTACTGCTTTAGCATCTCTTTATAGATCTTTTAAGGCATGTAAAATTCGCTCCTTTTTTTTTATCCATGAAGGAAATCACGATCTTCGACCTTGCAAATAGTGCTACTGTTGCATAGAAATCACGAGTATGGTGTGTTTCATGGATTGGAAAAACAAAATATCAAAGAAAGGTACCCTCGTCATGTCTTTTAAGGCACATGAGGTGTCGGGGATTCTTTCAGGACCAGGCTAATTTTTAAAGGGCATGCCGCGGCCCCCTCGTTCCATGCACCCCGAACGAATTTCGGAACAAATAGGTCCATGTTCTCTGTGTGGCCTTGATTAAGAGAATTCACGAGAGTATGTCAATTGCAACAACCTAGATGTTGGGCGAGGAAGACAACATGCCTATTGCTAGAGCAACCTCAGCACTAGGGTTTCGACACAATGTTTTCCTAATTAGATGTAAGTTCACATCGTATAGGATTTTACTAGACCAAATCTTTAAGATTGATAGACCTTTCTTCCTTCGACAGATCACATGATTGTGAACCCAACCTTAGTCCAACGCGATCAACCAATGATCAAGCGAAAGGCCGGTGGCCGACTCTAAAGTCTCGTTCGATTGTTATGAAGAAACTTTTGAACTAAAACATGCCTTATATTCTCTTTCAAGTGCATCTCCAATCGGTGTGTTATAAGTTAGAAGCATGTCACCCATATACAAACTTAACTAAACATAAATGCCCGCAATGTCCGCAACTATAGCCCACCAATCAAAAGACCGGTTGGAGGAAGCTTCATCTAACCAAGATGTAGGAGAACGATGGTCTTTTAAGATGAAACAAATTGAAACGAAAAAAGGGTGTTAACCCATTGGCCAGTGCATACCAGTTGAATGAGAAGATAGACTCTCCGAGAGAGGGAGGTCCTATACAGCGAAAGATTGGAATAATCACGTCTCCTAATTAGTGAGTCAAGCAGTCATTAGAAGATTGATTAATTTTTGTTTTGGTTGAACTGATAAGGCAAAATATATGTCGAGTTTTCTAAGTTCGAATCAATGACAATGTAGAGTTGGCTCATGGATCTACATCTCCTAAGCTTGTGCCTTGTTGTTCTCATCTAGGGTTTATCTTAATTTGTCAATTGGCCATGACGAATCTGTTGGAGGATGAAGCCAAATATTATTATTAAGAGCTTTTTTATCTTTTCTGTTAATTTTGCTTTTAGGTTAAAAGCTACACTTTATATATCAACTATTGATAGAAGCTAGCCATCAAGCGCTGAGAAGAAAATAAAGAGAAAAGAAAAGAGAGAAGAAAAAATGAGTTTTTCTTTGTGAGTATTCTCAATCTTTTTGTACCCCAATCTTGAGAGAAGATCATCATTGTATTCCTACTTTCTTCGAAGTCTAGTGGATTCGCAGAGTGCCTCTGCGCGAAAACGTAGCCCAAGTTTGGGTAAACTTCGATAACAAATTCTCTAGTACATTTTTTCGATTATGTTCTTTTTATTATTATATTCTGCTAATAAGGATTATTTGCTTGGGTTATTTTTCTGGAATTGGTGAACGATTCTTAACAACTGGTAGCAATGCTTGGTTGGTTAATCAAGAACATCGAGGGTTTTTCGGTGATGTTTGATTGAAAGCAAATGGTATGGCAGAAGATAAAATCAGGATCGATAAGTTCGACGGGCAGGATTTTGGATGGTGGAAACTTCAATTTTAAGATTATCTTTATCAAAAAGATCTCTATGCACCACTCGAGGGTTCGAAACCCGAAATCACGGAAGTGGATTCGACAGCTGAATTAGGATGGAAAATTCTTGATTGAAAGGCATTAGGTGCGATTCGTCTAGGATTAATGAAAAAGACAAGATGTCACATCGCAAAAGTAAAAACTGTAAAAGAAGCAATAGATATTCTTACAAATATATATGTATATATATGAGAAGCCATCCACATCAAATCGGGTGTTTTTACTGAAGAAGTTGGTTAATATGAAATTATCTGATAGAGTTTTTTTGGCAGAGCATATTAATAGTTTCACGCAAGTCACAGATTAGTTGGAATCCACAGGCATAAATCTGGATAAGAAACTTCAAGCTTTATTATTTTTATGTTCCCTTCCAGAAAGCTCCAACACCGCGGTGCAAGGAATTTCAAGCACCATGAAGGATGATTTGACGTTGGATGATGCTATGAGCGGCATCATAGATGAAGAGATGCGAAGAAAAGTCTTTGGTGGATTTTCGCCATCGACATCTTCCACGGCACTAGCAGTGGAAAACCATGGAAGAAGTAAAAGCAAAGGAAAATTCAATAGGCGTGGTAGGTCACAGTCAAGGGGAAAGAAAGAGGTTGCAAGAGATGAATGTTGGTTTTGCCACTAGACTAGACATTGGCAGTTCTAGTGTGAAACCTACAAAAAGATGCAGTGGGATGAGAATCAAGGAGCTAATGTGGTTAGCGATGAACCTTCGCTAGAGAACTTATGTTTATCTGAAGGGTATCACTTGACGACAGACAAGTGGTTTAATGACTCCGGTACTTCTTTCCATTGAACCTCGCAAAGAGACATATTTGCTGATTATGCCAGTGGAGATTTTGGGCAAGTAGTTGTGGGAAATGGCCACATGTGTCCGATTGTTGGAAAATGAACTGTAATTATGAACGTCTTCGGTGGAGGACGTCAAGTTTTGCGTGAAAGTAGACAGATCCCAGAATTAAAGAAAAATCTAATTTCAACTAGTAAACTTGATCAAGAAGGTTTGGTAACAACCTTTGGATGCAGAGAGTGGAAGATAACCTCAAGGGCAAGAGTAGCAGCAAAAGGAAGCATACGGGTACACTTTACCTTCTCTAGGGAGACAATATCAGTAATATGGTTGCAACTATAGTGGCTACAGGTAATTTGTCTATTCTTTGGCATTATCGTTTGGGACATCTTAGTGAAAAAGGTGTAAAGTAGTTACACCCAAAGAAGTTACTTCAGGTTTGCAGAAGTTGAGTTAGATTTCTGTGAGAGTTGCATTTATGAAAAACAAAAGGCAGTCTATTTTCAGTTGAATGGGCGACAGAATAAAGGCAAAAAATTAGAGTTGGTTCATACAGATATGTGGGGACTGGCTCAAGAACTCTCATATGGTGGTAAGAGATATTTTGTTACATTCATTGATGATGCAACAAGGAAGACTTGGGTCTCTGCTCTCAGAAAAAAATCAGAAGTATTCAAGATGTTCAAAATGTGGAAGGCCATGGTAGAAAAAGAGACAGGTTATCATACTAAAGCGTTAAAGTTTGATAATGGTGGTGAATACATGAGTAAGGAATTTGCAGAATACTTTAGCCAAGAAGGCATACACAGGTTAAAGACTGTTCCTAGAACTCCTCAAGAGAACGGTGTAGCTGAGAGGATGAATAGAACCATTCTGGAACGTGTGAGATGCATGAGGCTATATGTTGGTCTTTCGCTACACTTATGGGCTGCTACAGTTAATGTAGCTATTTGTCTAATTAATAAGAGTCCATCTAGTGTGCTTAATGGAGAAATACCGCAAGAGTAATGGTCAGGTAAAAAGATTGATTATTCATATTTAAAAGTTTTTGGTTGTATTGCATATACTCTGATTGATAAGGAGGATAGGAAGAAGCTTAATGCTAAATCCCAGAAGTGCGTCTTTATCGAATATGGTAGAGACGAGTATGGCTATAGGCTTTGGGATTATGAAAATAACAAAGTCATCTGCAGTCGGAATGTGGCATTCCATGAAGAAAAGATGTATAAGGATCATCAGACGAAGCATGAGAAGGCAGTAAAACCATAATATATTAAGCTAGACACAATACTTGTGAAAATAGTTCTAGCGAATCAAAATGCACATGAAGGGGAGGTTCAAGATGAACCTATTATCAACGAACAGGAAATTCAAGAGGAGCGCGATGATCCACAACAGACTACGACCCTAAAGTACCCATCTTGAGGAGGTCTACACGCGTGAGAAAGCCAAAGGTAATTTTTGATCCATCAGCTAATATTGTTATGAACCATGTCTTATATATAGATTCAGGAGAACTGGAAACTTATGATGAGGCAAAGAAAGACATATCTCACATGCAGTGGGGGTGTGCTATGAAAGACGAGATAACCTCGTTACTTAAGAAAAAAACTTGGGAGTTGACCGAGTTGCCCACAGGTAAAAAGGCTTTGTTAAATAAGTGGTTGTACAAGATAAAAAAAACTGAAGCAGATGGTAGTATCATATACAAGGCAAGACTTGTGGTCAAGGGGCTTTTCTCAAAAAGAAGGAATCGACTACTCTGAAATATTTTCGCCAGTAGTAAAAATGACATCAATCAGAGTTTTGCTGGGTATAGTTGCGGTGGAGGATCTTCATCTCGAGCAATTGGATGTGAAAACAGCGTTTTTGCATGGGAACCTAGATGAAGAGTTATACATGGCGCAACCTAAAGGTTTTGAGGTCAAAGGTAAAGAGCACATGGTATGTCACTTGAAGAAAAGCTTGTATGGCTTTAAGCAAGCTTCGCAGCAATGGTACTTAAAGTTTGATGGTTTTATGGAAGAAAAAGGATTTGCACACTGTGAAGCTAATCATTGTGTTCATTTTCACAAGTATAGTGATGGTGATATCGTATATCTCTCTTTATATGTGGATGACATGCTAGTGGCTAGTTCCAATACGAAAAGAATCGCAGAAGTGAATAAGATGTTAGCATCGCAATTTGCTATAAAAGGCTTGGGAGAGGCGAAGAATATCTTAGGCATGAAAATCATCAGAGACAGAAAAAACAAGACATTATGGTTGTCGCAGGAAGACTATGTGAATAAGGTGTGAAAAAGATTTAACATGGATAAAGCAAAACCTGTTGCAACTTCTCTAGCGAGTCACTTCAAGCTTTCTAAGGATATGTGTCCAAGTACTCAGGCTTTGAAAGATGAGATGGCAGCAATCCCATATGCATCAGCAGCGGGAAGTTTAATATATGCCATGGTGAGCACGAGACCAAACATTGCACATGCAGTGGGAGTTGTGAGTGGATATTTACAGAATCAGGGCAAAGAGCATTGGAATGCAGTAAAATAGGTATTGAGATATCTAACAAGTACATCAAATTATTCTCTTTGTTATGGAGGTACATCTCTAGGAGGTACATCTCTGGAGTTGCAAGGATATGTAGATACATATCACTCGGGTGATCGAGATAGTGGTAAGAGTACCACTAGATATGTCTTTACAGTTGCAAGTATAGCAGTGAGGTGGGAATCTCAATTACAAAAAGTAGTGGCTCTATCGACGACAAAAGCAGAGCACACGGCGATCATGGAAGCCTCCAAGGAAATCATATGGTTATAAGATTATGTGGAGGAGCTACATCGAAAGTAACCAGTAAGCACACTGTGGAGTGATAGTCAAAGTGCAGTACACTTAGCAAAGAATGCAGCTTATCACTCAAGGACTAAAAATATCAAGAACCATTATCATTTCATCATGTTAGCATTGAAAGATAATGAGTTAAAGTTACAAAAAATTGATGGTACGAAAGATCCAGCTGATATGTTTACCAAGGTAGTAGATAGGGAGAAACGTATTGTCTGTACTACTACCATTGGTATTACTCCATATTAATTGACGAGAAGTATCGCAGAGGCACAATTCCAGTTACTAGCTTTTGAAGTAGATGGATGCAAAGTTGCTTGGTGCATCAAGTGTATTTATCTTCAAATGAGAGATTGTTGGACGATGAAGCCAAATATTATTATTAAGAGCTTTTTTGTCTTTTCTATTAATTTTGTTTTTAGATTAAAAGCTATACTTTATATATCAGCTATTGATAGAAGCTAGCTGTCAAGTACTGAGAAAAAAATAGAAAGCAAAGAAAAGATAGAAGAAAAAGTGAGTTTTTCTTTGTGAGTATTCTCAATCTCTTTGTGCCCCAATCTTGAGAGAAGATTACCATTGTGTTCCTACTTTCTTTGAAGTCTAATGGATTCGCAGATTGCCTCTACGTGGAGACGTAACCCAGGTTTGAGTAAACTTCAATAACAAATTCTCTGATTTGTTTTTTCGATTATGTTCTTTCTATTATTATATTCTGCTAGTGAGGATCGTTTACTTGAATTATTTTTCTGGGATTGATGAATGATTCCCAACGGAATCTCCATATTGGTTGTCGAAATCACTTGATGGTCACGCTGAAAGGTTTTCGTGCGCCATAGATGATGGACACAAAAACATTCACCTAGCGTTCCAGATTTTTATGTTTTTCCCGAAGCTTGCAATGAATTAGACCTAGAAAAGTAACATAAACAAAAGATTATTGTGTAAATCTTAAATTAATTTAAAAGTGTGGTCTCCTCATTATATGAGATTTTTCTTGTTGATAAGGTAATGTTTGGGACTGTTAATCCTGCCCAGTAGCTACATTCGTGCATGGATATTTTACGGTAATATTGTCGGGGTGAAAAAGGATATCTTATGAATTTATTTACGTACGGTCGATGTTGGAATGTTCAGATTTGAGAATTCCTAGGTCAGTAAATGTACATGTACTTCCACCTTGGTAATGGTAACTACTAATTACATGCCTCAAAGGATTATATCATCCTTTGAATATGAATGAGAGGTCGATCATATATTGTTCAATGGAGGTGCAAACCCAATTCGTATTGTCCTCGTCACTCAAAGGACCACTATCAATTTTTCATAATTTTTTCCTCGACTAAATGTTTTAGGCGCGAGATTTCTAAAAACTAAATTATTAGTCAGTGCACGGGAAACAATCCCTTTATCGATTAAGCTCGAATCATCACGCCACATGACTCGTGAGAACAATGATGATCAGATCGTGTGATCGGCGACCCGCTGTCTGCCTCAATCTGACTCGACGGCACGTATCCATTATCCTGTCGGCCGCGACCTGATTTGACGGCAGTGATCGGGTGGACGATAAGAAAAATCTTTTTTCGTCAAGATATATCACGATGGAGCGTCCATTTCCGCACTTGGTGGAAAGGCCATCGAGCTCTCCTAATTGTGGAGCGATTACTTTAATTAAGCTCCTTTCACCTCGTTAATCAAGATGACACCCCCCCCCCCTTTTTCGACTCACGAATTATTCCTCGCCCCATGCTTTGTTAAGAGTGGTTTGCGTTCCTAAATGTTTTGGTCCCTTCGAAACAGTGGGCCATTAGCATTACATTATTGCCCTTAATCCGTACGTTAATGATACCTATGTTGAACCCTCGGTTTGGCCCCCATTCATGCCTTCGATTTTTCACCTTTTCTTTTCCCTCCTTATGCATACTCCTATGCGTGGTTTTAATATATTTTTTCAATAAATTCTCTAATTTTTTTTCCATTTGAATGGGCTTTAGTATATAATAAAGACATGTGCTTCGATGTAATAACAGATGGGCATAAAAACGACGTCCCCAGATATGCACGCACGTGAGTTCCATCATGGCTCGAGACTTTCCAACTAGCTTGTGAAAAAGAACCGCGCGATTAGTAATAATCGCTAATAATTAAGAAATTTTGCGAAAATATGCTCGGATTATGGCGGTTTTTAAGGGGGTCCTAATTGTCTCTTCTGCAAATGATTGCAGATTTAGTACATTTAAACTCAGTAATACTTAATTAATTAATTATGCGTATGGATGGTGGCCTGGTGGGGCTTGGAAAGCTTTGGACTTCGCATTAGAAAATAGGTTTTTATATGGGAGAAATTATATAATTTCTTTGCTTATATAAAAAGATCTTGAAATCCACTGGGGCTTAACGTTAGGCAACAAGTGTTATGGTGCTGTTGGTCCCGAGAGATTAGGACAAAACTGGCTTTTACGAGACGGCGTCGTTTGCATGGCGCCAGTGGATGGGATATGTTTCCGTTGTGCTTTATATTATATACCTCGCCAATTTTTCAAAAAAATAGGTGGTATGATCTCCCTCCAATTTGCAGCCCGACCCAACTTGCGGACAATGGTTGAAAGGCTACTTACCATTTTTGTTGTTGTACGATGAATGTATGTGTGCGCCTATAATCTTGAGATCCTGAACCGTAAATCCATAAATATATATATTATTCGATTGACTGGGAAGTATGAACGAGACAATTTTTGTGAATATTGAAGTGTGCAAGTACGTTTCTTAAACGACTACATAGGCATGCGAATCTCGCTATGTCCGAGAGGATCGTGCTCCCTGATTTTGAAGTGGTCAAGATCTCGTGCCCGCTCCCCGCATCATGTCTAATAAAGATGTAAGGTTTTGTAATAAGGACAGGAGTGGATTCTTCACATGCCGCTACACACTCGCCAGATAGAAGATGAATGCATATTGTTTTTATTAAGAGAATAATGACATGAGAGTAGGAGATTTGTTAGTAATTTGCTTGGAGATATCCGATTAAGCCAATAGCCACTTTCTTTTACTTTTTTACATCGGGAATGAGGGTGTGTGTGTATATATATATTATATGGTGACCATGAACAAGACTATGAATTTGTTGTGATTAAAGTGCACAAGTTACATGTCTCATCAATTATCTAGGCACCCTAATCTCGCTATTTAAAAAAAAAGTATGCGCTTTCTGATTCTGAATCGGTCAAGGTCACATGCTCACCTCCCGCATAATGTCCAATTAGAATATAAGGTCATGTGACGTGTATGCGACGGGATTCTTCATGTGCGTTGTTCACGTGTCAGATCGAAAATGAATGCATTTGCTAAGACATATCGAATTAAAATAGCACCCGAATTGTTCTTCTTCTTCTTCTTTTTTAACTTTTTTTGATATCGAAAATGAGTATATTGTAGTCAAATAAAGGATGCTACCGAATTCGAAAGTAAGGTTTAGTAATCCATGGATCGTGAAATGATCAAACTTTAATCACTAGGGCGACTCCTGCAGATGTTATCCATTCGAATTTCAAGCAGATTTGTACGAGGGTGATGAACATGAGAACCTTCTTTAATTATGTAGTCATTAATTCCACCATTAATAAAGTGCCAAGCCTAAACATATTTTCGAAATTTATGATAGTTTATCTCGAAATAATATATTGACGGATGGTTGACGGATGGTTCCAAAGGGAAATCCGGGGGAGCAAAGCACCAACGACCCAAGGTTTTATCTATGTCTCCATTAATTTAAATGAAAGAATCATTTGGCAATAAGCACTTGATTAAAATTTGTATGATTCCTTTAACAAGATTCGAGTTTGATGATGCTCACCCCTAAACTAGCGTTCTTTCACCGACCTACCGCTCAATGCGTTCTTTCTAAAATTTTTAAATATAAGTTGATGTTCTGTCAGTCACATGATCTTACATTTCTCGTGAAAAGGAATCATTCTGCCTGAACCCGAGATCCATCGATATCAACGTCGAAAGGCGAGATGCGTTATTGATCAAAAGCAAGTTGCATAGAGTTTCAGTGTTTGATTATTGTATGATCTCTGATATAACTAATTAAATCATTTATAAGCTGCATTAATAATGTCCTATGCGAAAAATTTAGGAAAACACGGCCAATGGGCTGCAAAAATTAAATTGGACCAGATCATTCTCATTCTCATGTGCTTTAGGCTTTTAATGGGATGAAGGTATACGTAGGAGACGCCCATTTCTACAAGGTGGCCTATATAATGAGCTCCCAAATCCAAACAATTAACATGGGATATCATGTTGTCCGACGGAATTATTCATATGTGAACAGGGAGCAAATTGATTTTTTTTTTATTAACATAAGATATCCTCAGCCTTCCAATTTGATTAATCCCAGACGGATCCACAGAAGCCGCACCGTCGATCTCGTGCGTCAGATAAGGTTTCCGCCCACGGTTGGTATTTATTACTGAAACGATTAAAATCAGATAATGGCACCAACTACAGTAATCGTCCACGGACTTTTATACAGCATCACCAAGCCAACTGTGAATCTGAACCAAAATTTCCCGAGTTGCAGAAAAGAAAAAAAAATTGAATTAGTAATTGCAGCATCGATACCAAAGTGCAACCCATTCTTGTCCAAATTTATGAAATCACTATGGCACATTACTTTTCCATGTATTCATTTGATGTTTAGACTTGCCCGATGATCAATAGAGCTAGGCCGAGAAGCCATAGCATATATTGGTACCTGTTGTACTTAGGCTTGTTGGCATGAGCATCGTCGCTATGGTCTTGGCTGTTCACCCACCCGTGCTGGGGACGGACGAAGCCAAGAAGGAAGCCGGTCAATAGCCCTCCGATATGGCGGAAATTATCTACGTGAATTGAATACTCCAAGTCCTAAACCAAGTGCTGCCATGCCGATCAGTATAAACAGACCAGCACCCTGAAAATGTAAAGAAATAATATGAGAAAACAAGCGCTTCAACATTAAATTAGACAGTACAAACTCATAACATAAAAGCAAGTCAAGATCTTGGTTTTTCTTTTGTTCATTTAATTTACTTGTGTTATCAAAAGAATGGAAAATTTAGCAGAAGGTGATATCGGCTTTGTTGACCTTGTTGGCAGAAAGGTCTAGTTACTGATAAGCTTGAATATCATCGCAGCGATGACTCCATAGATAGCACAGGAAGCACCAACTGCCATTCCATCCTGAATGAAAAGTAGAGACAGAATGCTTCCGCCAAATCCGGACGATAGGTAGATCGTTCCCCCCTGCACTTCCGGCGCCAATCACAACCCAATAAGATGAAATTACGATCAATATAATTCAGCATGGAAAAGCAAAGATGCATCAACTAATACGGCTTTCAATAATGAATGTAGTCATCCTTTTCAAATGCTACACATAACTACACAAGACCATAAAGCTATTGCCATTAAGAGATTGTGAAATCACTAGTAGAGAAGCAAAAGAGAAAGTGATCGTGCACTGAAACCGAATAGCTGTTGGAGGCCAAAACCGAACACGGCCAAGATCGAGTTGTTTAAGAGTATATGAACGACGTCGGCATGCCACAATATAGCAGTGATCAATCTCCAACCTTGGTTCTGGTACACTACCCTGTACCACGCCACATTATCCAATCTATACAGACAGGAACAAAGAAAGGATAAGCCTTACCAAAAAAAAAAAACAAAGAAAGGATAAGAAGAGAGATGGCTTTGGAATTTTCATCATCGGTTATTAGCATGTCGAACTTCGCACGCAGCAATACGAAACAACTGCAAAATCACATATCCATTTAACAACATGAGAACAATGCACTATAACTCCATTATTTGTGGAGAAAAGATGCATGGCGTGAAAACCCTACAAGTTTGGCTCATCTACATGGAGAGTTTCATTTCTACGCACGCCGCTGCAGTATATCAATGACACTGAATCAATCCGTTTGAAGGATTTTTTAGATGAGATCGAAAGTGCATGCATAGGAGAAAAGGGAAAGGAAGATATAAATAGATTAGAACTTACATTGTAGGGGAGATCTGCCACCATGATCTTACCTTGCAACTGCCATTGTCCCGGGACCATGACCTCCCACGGAGGCAAAGGTTGAAATGCATGGCGGCAGCGAAGGTGGCGAAATTGGCGAGGACGAACACGGGGATCAACCACGGAGTCCATTCACCGCCCGAAGTGAAGTATATGGCCAGCCTGCATATTGCTCCGTTGGCTCTAGGACTATTAGTGTTACTTTCCGTTCCTCTCTCGAGATTTGAGTTCGCGCTTGACATTGCCCTCCTCTTTTTCACAATTCTCTAGCTTTTGAACTGTGACAGAAAGAATCAGGACGATCCTAGTGGGTTGTTCACATAGTAAGATTGGATTACATAAAAGTGGACGTTTATACATTGCAAGACCATAAACTAACATTAGCTGAACACAACACAGAAAAAGCAATATAAAAAAATCACAATCAGTTAGTAAAAAATTGTAACGAAAGAGCGAGTAAAGAGTAAAATGCGATAAGATAACCCGATATGAGTCGGACAAAGAATATAACATGGCCTCTTTATTAAGCTTCGAGACAGCAACCCCATGAGCTACAATCAAATCAGATCCAATTCTTATCTAACCGATCAATCTACCAAAACTAAATTATAAGTTTATAACCAATGTACTTATTGAAATCTCTAAACTGTTGGGTTTATTACTTATTATTCTATAGTGTTAGCAAGTTGGGGTTATTTATGTAATTATACAAGGCTTAATCCTAAGCTTATAAATACTTCTTTTGATCTCAATAATAAAGATACTCTTTTACCAACAACATAAACTATATGAATATAAACTAAAAGAGACTAAGGTAAATATAATAATAAGATCTAACCATCTAATCAAGACCTATTTTATGACCATTTACTTTTTTTCATCCTCGAAATTTTTATTTATTATTAGTTTTTATTTTTTGGAGAGGGGACTTGGACCGGGCCCATGGGCCTGGTTCAAAATGTGAATTCACAAATATTTACATGTAACAGTCATAACAAAACAGTATTTAATTTCATTTGAAAAATCCTAGCATGTAAAAATAAATGAGGATAACACTTAATTTTGATGGACTGAGAAAAACGCTCAAACTCGACGGTTCAAGCAGTTTGATGAGCAATGCCAGGATTGCTCCTGTGGTTGAGCACTCCAAAATAATTAATATGATCCTCCAGATTAGGGGTAAGCTTGAAAACCAATTATTCAAGGAAACCATTTTCACTTGAGCAAAGAGAGCACCGAACAAGTGCTGCTTTTATAGTTTCAATTTGAGAATTCTTCCGGATAGGCAAGAAGTGCATGCGTAGACATGAGATTTTTTATTTCTGAATTTCAGCACGGATTTCGAGAGAAAAGAGCCATGCAGTGGCTCACGATGCTTTTATCATGAATTTTGGATTATGCACAACACCTTGAGCAGTCGTACTTTAGATGAAATTCTAAGATCTGGAAAGATAATATCTCTTCTAATAATAAGTGTGGATTCATATATATGTGTGGGTTGCACGTCCGTTGCACATATCTTGCACATGCATTGCACATGAGGTGCACGTCCACCGCAAGAAGATAGGTGAGCGCTATGGATGTGATAGCGATCCACATGATTATCATCGGAATTCACATGAAAAATCTACTCCTCAAAGGGAGGCCGCTCATGAGTAACAGGATGATGGCATGCAAATAAGCCTAATGCATTGACCGGTAAAAAAATCGAGTATATTCCCAGATTATTATTGGCCATGATAGAAGATCCTGCAGTGTGTGGATTTGTCGAATTGTCACCTTTTGTAATGTCTTGCCAAAAACCACGGTAAACACCGACTTGGAATGCTATTATTGCAGGTAAAGATTGCTACAACCATTAGCGCACTCTTTTTCCTTTGGAGCCAATCATACTATTCTTCTTCCAACCTTTTCGCTGCATGGGAATGAGAACTCCGATCATTTGCATTTGGCGGTATGACCCCATTATCATGGGTTCGATTTCACTCCCAGAGAGAGCATGAACATTTGCATTCGTTGCTCTGACTTCACACAGGGCGTATAAATAAGAAGGAGGAGTAGTATTGTCGCAATACTTGAGATTGATTGCGTCTAGCAACACAGGGCGTGGTTCACATAGGATACTTGAGACCTCTGATGAAGAAGAGAGGATGCACTAAATTAGGGTAAATAAAAGGAGGTACATGAAGTAATGGCGCAGCTACTCATTACGTATACATTCACAGCTACGTTTATCAAGACAACGACAGAATGGAGTTTCTAATAAAATACGATCTTGGATATATTTGCCAACTTAGAAAAGGTTTACTTGCACAATTGGTAAGACGATGTATGGGCCTGACAGAGATAGTTAAAATACATTTGCTTATCCGAAATTGATTTTTTTATAGTATAAATAAAACGAATTGATTTTTTATTTGTTTTATAAATTTTTTATTGCAATGAATAAAGAAAATCTAATAATAATTAGCAGAGCTTGGGACATGAAAGCATCTAATTTCTAATGCTCCGTTTGTTTCGCAAATTGTGACACTTCTGAAAAATGCATTCCAAGAAGTCATTTATATCGTTCAATGCTCATTTAATTATGTAATTTTTTTTTGGTAAAGGTAAGAACATTTAATTATGTAAGATGCTTAATAAACTCAATATTTTTTTATCTAGTGCAACTCAAGTGCAACGGACGTTCAATGAGCGTGCAAAGTACATAGATGAACCCATTTTATTATTAGAAGACCGTGAGATTAATGTAATGGTTTTGCTTTACCAAAAAAAAAGTAATGGTTTTGATTTTTAAGTGTGCAAATGAAACTAAAATAATCCAATGCTTTGTTTGGGAAGGGGGGAGAGAAGAAGATGAAAATGAATACGATCATTGCGTGTGAATCTAGTGAAATTCCAAAGTGGAAGAAAAAGGAGAGCAGTTTATTTGTAGGAATGTCTATGTGCCTTCCAGATCTTTCACTCTCTGCTAAAAGGTCATATGCCACACACCGTTCAGGTTTGAAAAGTTCACTTCTACTGTTGTACAAGACATCAAGAGATTTAGTGTCTGCACAGATCAATAATTGGATGTGTCAAGGGACTATATCAGAATGTCAAATCGAGATTGAACCGATTGGCTCGCGGAGATTCAAAAGTGAAGACATTTATAGGCGCTTTATACTATACTTACCTCAGTTTGCTTATCTACAGCAGCTCGGTGCAATGTAGTGTTGCTGTCATTCTTCAAATTAACGGCTTCGGCTTCCGCCCCGTTTGGTTCCGTATTGGGAATGCTCATTTGGCCTTAAATGAGCATTCCCAAAATGCTAAACCAAAAGATTCAGCATTGAAGTTCCAAATGCTCATTTAGTAGCATTTGGAATGTTGAATGCTCATTTAGTAGCATTTAGTAGCATTTGAGCATTCAGCATTCCACAAATGCTAACTGTTCCCCAAAAAAAAAAAATTCTTCTTCAGCAAAGCGTGGCCGGCTAGGGCGGCCAGTGAGGGGCCAGAGTCGCCGGCGAGGTCGCGCGACCCTGGCGACGGCCGCCTGGGGTCAGGCGACCGCCAAGGCGCCGTCGCCTGGGTCTCGCGACCCCGGGCAAAGACGGCTTGGGTCAAGCAACCCAGGCGACGATGCCTGGGCAGTCGCCTGACGCCGTCGCCTGAGGTTGCGCGACCCCAAGCGGCAATGGCCTGGGTCGAGCGACGGCTACCTGGGGTCGCTCGACCCAGGCCGTCATCGCCCGGGTTCGCGCGACCTCAGGCGACAGCTGCCTGGGGTCGCGCGACCGCCCAAGCGTCGTCACCTAGGGTCGCGTGACCCAGGCCGTCATGCAACCTCAGGCCTCTTCTGGCAACGGCCGCCAGCGCCAGATCTAGCTCGCCAACAGCCGTAGCTTTTTGCCAAAGCCGGTGAAGGGTATTTTTAAAAATAACAATAAAAAAAAAAGCTCCCAAAGCCCATTTATAAAAAGAAATAACTAAACACAATTGCATTTCCTCAAGCGACTTTTAAATAATTTTTTACCAAATGCTATTTGCATTTTTTTCAAGTACCTTTCACTTAAAGGTATTTGCATTCTTCAAATGAGCATTCTAAAAACCGAACCAAACTGTCCTTCATGATCTCCAACCGTCTCCACCAAAAGCTTCAGTGCTTCCAAATTATCATGCTTTACGCATAAATGCAGTCTAGTCTCGCCATGCTCCATCTTTTGTTCAGAACATCGACTTGGCCTTTAACCGCTCAAGCGTGAAGAGTGTTCCTACCATATTTGTCACGAGCATAGCACATATCCGCATCAACCCTCAATAATTTCTTCACTATTCCAAGATAACTTTTTGCAGTCACGAGGTGTAGGGGTAATAATTTCTGAGAATCCAAAATTGTGTCAACGAATTTCTCATGTCCGAGCATTGCTGCTATATGTAATGGAGTCTCTTTGAGGGACCACACCATACATCTATCAAGAATCAATGATCTTCTTTGAGCAAATCAAGCAAAGAAGTCACATCTCCTTCAGTTACTGCTTTGTAAAGCTTCCTCTCCATTTCGCTCGTCACCATTTCGCTCCTCAAGCTCCAAAATGAATCCAGGCTTTATAGTTGCGTTTTGCTTGTAGCTTTTGGCCTCAAGACAGGCCGCGAAAGTCAACTCCTTGTGAATCGAATATCAACATCCTTAGTAGGAACATCCTGTCGGTCGCATTGAAAATTCTTTAAATATGTTGAACAAGTCATTAGCCCCGAAAAAAAAAAATTTAGTGACACGTCTAATGATTAGTGATAAGCCTTCCCAAGTGTCATTTGTTTTCAGTTCAACCGATAAGTAGTCATTTGTTTTCATGATTAACCTGTTCAAATCATCATGTCACCGACAATTTAAATAATTTCGATTGAACAATGCCTTCAAATGATATCCCACTATCTCAAAAATTAAATCCACCACGATGAGTTTGAGTGACTTTATGTACTCTAGTCAGTTAGGCATAATGCAATGTAATAGATGTCCAATTTCTTATCTTCTTCTATTTCCTTGATGACCTAGTTTTCAGGGATGACAACGAACTCCAAGTTGGTGAAGTAATTAGTGAGAACCTTCTACAAGCTATCGATGATCCGTATGTTGAGGTTGATGTCTTGTATTCTACTATCCAAGAGATTATGATGCGGTTTGGAAAGGCCCCCTGACAACTGGACAACACGGGGGAAAAGCTAAATATTTTAAGCTATGTGAGTAATTTTGTAATTTGTGCCATGTAAGGTTTCGCTCTATATGTTTAGGGCGAAACAGGTCTCTAAAAAAAAAGAGAGAGGGAGGGAGTGAGAAAGATTGGCTATACACTTTTCTACGTTATTAGTGAAACAGATTTCATCTCCCCGTGGATGTAGGTAGGCGGAATATCTCCCCTGCTGAACCACGTAAATTTTTATATTGTACGAATTTCCATTACTTTCTTACATCATTGATAGGATCGAATTTAGATATTCGACAATTGGTATCAAAGCCAAGTTCTGCAAGCTATCAAGATGGCATGAAAGGTTTTGAGTGTCAAGTACCACATTGAGATGTTTAATGGAAAGAACAACTTCACTCTCTAGCGACGAAGAATGATGGATCTTCTGATTCAGCAGGGCCTGTCGAAAGTGCTGCTGGGGAAAGGGAAGAAACCAGAAACGAGTGATGAAGATCGGGCGGAGATGGAGGAAAAGGCAGTAAGCGCCATTCGATTGAACCTATCTGATGAGGTTCTGCAATATGTGGTGGATCTCAAGTCGGCTCTATAGGTGTGGTCAAAACTTGAGAGCATTTATATGACCAAGTCCCTAACGAACAAATTGTTTTTGAAAAAATAGTTATACTCTCTACAGATGGAGGAAGGCTTAGATATGTTAGAACACATCAACACGTTCAATCAGATTCTGAGTAAACTTGCGAGTCTGGAGGTTTCAATGGAAAATGAAGACAAAGCCCTATTACTGCTATTGTCGCTACCAGCATCTTATGATCATCTGGTGATGACACTCTTGTATGGAAAGGAGACGCTTGAGACAGATGAGGTCACCGCTGCCCTATTATCTAATGATACGAGAAAGAGGGTTAACAGTGCTACAGCACAGGGTGAGGGTCTCATCGGAAAAGTCAAGGAGCAGGAACGGGGAAGAACAATTTAGCGGGGATCCAGGAATAAGGGTCGATCGAAATCAAGAGGGGGTAAAACAAAACTCTCTTGTTATTATTGCAAGAAGGAAGGCCATCTGAAAAGAGACTGTTATAAGAGAAAGAAAGACTTGAAGAAGCGCGAGAAAACTTCTAATCAAGCAAGTGTGGATGATAGCTCAGACAGTGATGATGGAGATCTTCTCTCTATATCATTAGGTAAGAATTAGTTCGCTGATTTATGGATTTTAGACTCTTGATGCTCTTATCACATGTGCCCAAATAGGGATTGGTTTGATTTATACCGGTCATACAGTGGCAGATCTATTCTAATGGGGAATGATGCGGTTTGCAAAACCATTGGAATAGGGACTATTAAAATCAGAATGTTTGATGGTATAGTCAGAACTTTGGTGGATGTAAGGCACATTCCAGATCTAAAGAAAAATTTGATATCTTTGGGTGCGCTTGATGTGAATGGCTGTAAGTACGCAGCAGCAGGTGGAGTTCTCAAAGTCATCAAGGGAGCTATGGTTGTCATGAAATGAGAGTTAACTGGAAGTTTATATAGGCTCATAGGGAGTATAGTAACAGGTGGAGCATCTGTGACTACAACTGCAGAGTCCGATATAGATGACACTCATCTATCGCATATGTGGTTAGGGCATATGGGTGAAAGGGGTATGATGGAGCTTCATAAAAGGAAGCTGTTAAAAGGTGTCAAAAGCTGCAAATTGAACTTCTGCAAATACTGCGTTTTCGGGAAACAGAGCAAGGTTAGTTTCAGAACTGCGAAGCATACGAGCAAGGATGTACTTGATTATGTACACAATGATGTATGGGGTCCTGCACTGATCAAATCAAAAGGTGGAGCCGAATATTTTGTGACCCTCATTGATGATTTCTCAAGGAAAGTTCGGGTTTACTTCATGAAGCAGAAAAACGAAATCTTCTCCAAATTCAAAGAGTTGAAGGCTAAAGTAGAAAGGCAAACAAGAAAGAAGCTAAAGTGCTTGAGAAAAGACAATAGAGGGGAATACAGATATACACCATTCTTGGAACTATGTAAAGCTGAAGGGATCACACGTCACTTCACAACATTAGATACACCACAGCAAAACGATGTAGCTGAGAGGATGAACATGACACTTTTGAAAAGGGCTCGAAGTATGAGGTTGAATGCAGGGCTGAGTAAAAGTTTTTGGGCAGAAGCAGTTACTATGGCATGCTATCTCTTTAACAGGTCTCCATCTACGGCCATTGAATGCAGAGTTCCTGAGGAGGTATGGATAGGTAATCCGATTGACTATTCTAGTTTGAAAGTATTTAGTTGTCCAACCTATGTTCATGTACAAAGTGGACATCGTTCCAAGTTAGACTCAAAGTCTAAGCAGTGCATCTTTCTTGGTTATGAGAAAGGTGTGAAAGGATTCAAGTTATGGGATCCAAATGCACAAAAGACCGTGGTTAGCAGGGACGTTGTCTTTAATGAATCTAACATGGTGAAGGCAAATAACATTTCACATGCAGATGGCAGAAGTGAAGAAGGATCTACTGTTCTGGTGAAGTCAGGTGAACCAGAAATAGTAAGAGGAAGGGAATCATCCAATAACTCACCGGAATCACAGGAGACGGTGGAAGATACCTACACCATCGCAAAAAAAAGATGAAAACGTACTCACAAAGCACCTATGAGATACGGGTTTGAGGATATGGTTGCTTATGCCCTCACAGTAGGTACAGGCGATCCATCTTCTTATCAGGATGCGATATCTGACACTGATAGTGATAAATGGATGTCAGCTATGATGGAAGAAATGGAATCCTTATAGAAAAACAAGACTTGGAAGATTGTGAAGAAACCTAAAGGGCGAAAGATCATTGGGTGTAAATAGATTTTTCGCAAGAAAGAGTCAGTGTTTGAGAATGAACAGGTAAGGTACAAGGCTAGACTTGTAGCTAAAGGGTATGCACAGAAGGAAGGGGTGGATTATAATGGAATATTCTCTCCAGTAGTAAAGCACATTTTCATTCGGGTTCTACTTGCCTTGATAGCCATGCTTGATTTTGAGCTAGAGCAACTTGATGTGAAGACAGCGTTTTTTCATGGAGACTTGGAGGAACAAATTTTCATGGAACAACATGACGGGTTCAAAGTGCTAGGAAAGGAAGATCACGTTTGTCTACTTAAGAAATCACTTTATGGCCTTAAGCAATCTCCGAGACAGTGGTACAAGTGTTTTGACTCTTTTATGGTGCAAATTGGCTATTTGAGAAATGAGTATGATTGTTGTGTTTATTTTAAAGTATCAAATGATAATTCGATTATTCTTTTGATGCTTTATGTTGAAAATATGCTTATTACTGCTAAGGATAAGCATAATATTGTCTCTTTAAAGTCCTTGTTGAATAATGAGTTTGAGATGAAGGATCTTGGTGCTGCTAAGAGGATCCTTGGTATGGAAATTCATAGAGATAGAAGTGCAGGTAAACTCTGGGTATCTCAAAAAAGTTATGTTGAAAAGGTGCTTGAGCGTTTCAACATGAATAAGGCTAAATCAGTGAGAACACCATTAGCTAGCCACTTCAGGTTATCCGAACAGCAATGCCCCACAAAACATGAGGAGATTGAGAAGATGACTTGAGTTCCCCATGCTAGCGCAGTTGGGAGTCTCATGCATGCTATGGTGTGTAGCCGGCCAGATTTATCTCATGCAGTCAGTGTTGTTAGTAAATACATGAGTAATTCAGGGAAAAAGCATTGGAATGCATTCAAGTGGATCTTTAGAAATCTGAGCGGGACTGCAGACTTGGGTATTATGTTCAATCACGATGGAGGTTCGAAGGAGCTAACGCGATATGTTGATTCAAGCTTTGCTGATGACCTAGACAGGAGGAGGTCTACTACAGGATATGTCTTCACATTAGCCAGTGGACCTATCTCATGGAGGGCGATGCTCCGGTCCACAATTGCATTGTCTACTACAGAGGCAGAGTACATGGCAGTTATAAAAGCTGCTAAGGAAGGGCTTTGGTTGACTGGGTTGGTTCGTGAGTTAGGTTTAAAGCAAGGAGGTGTGGTGTTACATTATAACAATCAAAGTGCCATACATCTCGCCAAGAATCAAGTGTTTCATGCAAGAACAAAGTATATAGATGTGAAGTTTCACAAAATCAGGGAGCTTGTGTCAGATGGCAGCATTCACTTGAGGAAGATTCACACGAATAGCAATCCTGCAAATTGTTTTACCAAGCCAATCACTATTGAGAAGTTCAAGTCCTATTTGGGCTCAATTAATATAACTTGCTGTTGAAGGTGAGGGACGCACTCAATGAGCGCGAGAGTGTACCTCTTATGGAGGTACGGGAATGAAGACATCTATATTTCATATTCTTTCACAGGTGGCTTTACAAAATCCAAGCCAAGGTGGAAATTATTGAGATTGATATCTTGTATTCTATTATCCAAGAGATTATGAGGCCGTTTCAAAAGGCCCCCTTACGACTGGACAGCACAGGGGAAAAGCTAAATATTTTAGGTTATGTGGGCAATTTTGTAATTTGTGTTATGTAGGGTTTCGCTATATATGTTTAAGGCGAAGTAGGTCTCTAAAAAAAAAGAGGGAGAGAGTGAGAAAGAGCGGCTGTACACTTTTCTGTATTATTAGTAAAACAAATCTCACCTTCCCGTGAACGTAGATAGGCGAAACATCTCCCATACTGAACCACGTAAATTCTTGTATTGTGTGAATTTTCATTACTTTCTTGCATCGTTAATAGGATCGAATTTAGATATTCAACACCGTACTCTGCCTAACCATCTCTCAAAATTTTACACTTCTCCCTTAATTTCTCCTATATGTGATTTATGTTTATATGGTAAATCGTTAGCTCTGTGCATCTTATACCAAATTTTTTATCCGATGATGTATAGCCTAGATTGCATTGTTACACTATGCCTTCTATCAGATTTTACCACATTTGAACAAATAGGACCAGACAAAGAAAACTTTGTAGCCGGCAATCAAACAATAAATTGTAAAAATAGAGTATGAAAACTTGATGAAAGAAGGAAATCGGCTTTTATTAGGGTAATTGGTTCCCGAGTTAGGCTTATTCCATGCTAGAACCAGGAACCGAACTGGCCAATTTCTTGGAATCAAGAATTGGACCGGGACTGATGAGTCCCAATCCGATTCCCGGGTTGAATTGGTCTAATTTAGAGTTTTGGTAATTTCCATAAGTAATGCAAGATTGACTCTTAGAGCATAAGTCAAGGGTTTGTTTAGGAAAAAGGGTTAATCTAACATTGTAACGGTTTGTCTAACTTGTCTTGTAAGTGTGAGGATCGGCTTACATGCAATGGAAGTATTAGGCAACCTATATAAATACTTCGGAAGCACGTTTGCAAATAATCTAATATTGAAAGAAAAAACATTCAATTTCAATCAAAGAGCACGTATCATCAAAGTATCGTAACAGTGCAAAGGGATAAATTACCAAAAAAGTCATAAATATATTATATTTGCACTAATCCAGTCCTAAAAATTTCAATTTGGCCAATTTTATCCTAAACATTTTGACAATTTATCAATTTAGTCCTAAACTATTTGATGATTTGATAATTTAGTCTTTTTCAGCCAATTTTGATCGAAATACGCTGAAGTGGTAGTTTTGTCAGTATCTACTATCCTCCATCACACGATTGGCGCTAACATTAATAATTTTTAAATATTTTCTGAACTTTTTGTTTCTTAGTTTTTCTTTTCCTCTCTTTCTTTCAACTTTGGGCCTATGACATTGCCAGCCACTAGGGGTGTCAATAAGACCCGGGCCGGCCCGGCCCGACCCGCGCCGACCCAGTCCGGCCCTAAAATTTAGGGTATTTTGGGGTCGGGCCTTAATTTTCTTCGAATATGACCCTAAAATTTGAGGTTTCATTAAGATTGGGTAGGGGTCAGGCCGACCCATCCCCCCTCTCTCTCTCTCCTCTCTCCTCTCTGCTGCGTGCACAGCTGCACGTGTTTTCCACCCCTGTCAGACTCTCTCTCTTTCTTTTCTTTTCTTTTTTTTATTTCTCCCTTCTCTTCCTTTCTCTTCCTTCTTCTTTCCCCCCCTCCCCGATGAGCTCTGCTTCTGTTTTCCTCTGCTCGCCCATCGCCGTTGATCACCCTGTCGCCGGCTTGCCCTTGTCGGCCCAGCCACCGCCGCCTCGCGCCGTCGCGCCACCCCAGCTCCTCCCCGACCGAGCCGTGACCGCCGTCGCAGTCCCGACCCTTTCTCGGAAGCTGCCTAGATCGTGGCGAGGAAGACGATGCCTGCTCGTCAGCGTCTTACTCTGCTCCTTCTTCGGAAACAGAGGAGGACGAAATCGAGCTTGTGAGCTCGCCCCTCGAAGACCCACCGTGAAACGGTGAAGTTTTCGTCGTCAAGGGCTCGGCGAGTTCGCAGCGCGATGGCATGAGCTCGAATCTGCGGCGATGGCGGAGCTTCTTCTGCAACCACTTGTCGGGCTTCTGCAACTGAACGGACGTCGTCAAGCTCTGGAATCTCGGGCTCGAGATTGAATTGGACCCCGAAGGAGGATCTCCGACTTCGTTCGGGGACGCCATCTCCGTCACAGACTTGAACACGGGACAGAGATTGAGCTCGTTCTCGTCCAGCACGTCCGAGATCCCAGCGATTTTCGCCTCGCCGCTGCAGTCGCCGGCGGCGATCGTGTCCGCTGGAGTGAGCAGCTCCGGGAACATGGCGCTGAGGGTGTGGGCACGCGCACGCGCCGCCGGGCGCCGGCGATAATCGCTGAGTGGGCTCCTCGGCCGGCAGGGAGCGTCGAGCGGGTTAACTGCGGCGGCGTGGAGAAGCTGCTCTTGGAAGCGGGCGGGGAGCTGATGCTCGGAGACATGAGGAACGTCAGTTCGCCGCTAAAGCCATAGCCCATAGCCCGGCTCGACCCGACCCGGCCCGACCCGGGGCCTTGGGGTGTACGGGGAACAGGGTCTTGGGTGGGTCTGGGCGGGTCAAGCATGACCCTATAGTTTTCAGGTCGGGTCAGGTATTAAGAAAGTCCGACCCGACCCGACCCATTGACACCCCTACCAGCCACAGGAAAGGACTAGTCATGTCGAATAGGACAGTCAGCGTTGATTAGACCTTCACGTGAGCATTTTTTTACAGGAATGACTATATTGGCAAATTATTAAAAGATTGAGAACTAAATTAAACAAATCGAAAGGTGTGGGACTGAGTCGGCACAAATACAATAGATCCATGACATTTTTTAGTAATTTTCCTGAGTGCAAAGTGTCTACCTAAGCCCAAATCAAGTACCATAGAGACGTAAAACTTCTCATTAGTGAATTCGATGAAGCTAGCAACGTGAACTTTAAATGATCGGTGTATGCGACCGTCGTAACCGATGACTTGATCGAATTCCATTGCATTATTAGCAAACAAACATAGTTTTACATTTCCCGTCGTCGTAGAATCGCGTGAAGAGAAGAGGCGATTGAGAGGACGTACGAGGTGGTGGCGCACGTAAATCCTTCATATGGTCGGGTTCGATATTTATGACAGGGTGGGCGTTGCGGCGTTGTGGTTGAATTATTGCCGTTTTTTGAATGACCAGAAGATTTTCTAGTTTGCATGCCCATTTACTCCCGATCTGCTGACGTGTGCGTATTTTTCCACCTAATTGGTTGGTCAAACGGCTGAGCTACCCCTTCCACGTGGGGCCGTCTCGGGCGTCCACGCGAGCTATCGGTTGATTTTCGAGAGTCTGACCTGCTTTCTCCACTCGAATGCTTTTTCATAGCCATTGTTATGCCTTCGAGATGCATTTACGGGAAAATGGTCCAAAATCTATTATACCATGGTAAATTTAATTTTAAACTTTTTAATTATATCAATTCAATTTTAAATCTTTTGATAATTTATCAATGTAATTTTTCAGCTAATTTTGAATCGAAATTGCTAATGTGAGCATCGGCCGTTTTGCGTGACACAGCTAGCACCGACATAGATAATTTTTTATAATTTTTTTTTCTAATTTTCTGAATTTGTTTATTCTTTTGATGAACGTGGTGAGCATGTTTTGACTGTAGGAAGGAGATATCATAATATCATGGGACGATAATGAAGAGCACGAGCATCATCGCTTTGCAATAGTCAAAAAGGTGAAGTGCAAAAAAGCTATCTCCACGACATTGCTTTTGGCTAGGCTTTTGAGTTGGCACAAAATCCAAGTCTTGTGCTCCCCCTATTTAAGGGCATCTCTTTCCACCTTCGAAGCTCCGAACTATCTCAACGTAATCTGCAAAAGAAAAGAGAACATACTATGGCTCCGACCATTGCTCTCCTTTTCTTCCTCTTCCTCGTATCATTTCCCACCATACTTGTGACTACCTCCATGGCTACTATGCGTCCGTTGAAACCCTTGCCTCCGGACTACACCAGTTTCGACCTGAAACGGAGCCCGACCAATGGTGGTAGCTTCGGCGGCGGCGGCGGCAGCCAAGGCCGAGGCGTTGAGAGTTGCTTGCCTAAGGGGCTTCGGCATAACTCCACTCCTAGCCGATACATAAATTATCAACCCCTTGGATCGTCCTTGGCGTGTTCTCCAAGCAGTGATGCCAACAATCCGTGAAAACCATCAAAGTGCAATGTAGATGTTGAAAAGTTTATCTTATTTAGAAATACATGTTCGTAACTATATGTGGTTGCGTGCGATATAATCGATGTAAGCGTGACATGTACGACAATGGAGGAAAGGGAGACACAAGTCGTCCAATTGCTCCATGTAATAAAGGATAGACGTGTATGCAAAGTTTAGCTTGGAGTCGAAAGTTATGAAGCAATATGGTTGAGAATGCTTGTTCACGGTTGATTGGGGCAAATGTCGAGACTTTGCCTATAAACTAGTCCTTATATTCTATTTCAAAGATCATAAGGGACAATCTAACATTACCCATAAAATCTAACGGCTCATGTGAAGTAGGATTATTTAAGCATTCTCAACAAATATTTTTCTTTTTTAAACTTTTTTGTCTGCTTTAGGTAGGATTATTTAAGGGTTTAGATGTAGCTAGTTCAGACATAGAAGCCAAGCACGATGGCAAGTCCTAAGGTCATGAACTGTGAAGAAGATGGGGGCCAGGGCAAGCTTTGGTTCATTGGGCTTACGTCCCTTCAATGCCTGGGATTTGTAGGCCCATATTTATCTCTATATTTTTCCTCCTTATTTTGCTGATTGAATGGAATTTGTGAAAGATGATTGCGTTCGGTGGGATACCAGTACCATTACAGAAGAAGCCAAATTCTTGATGGGCTCTTTCGAAAATATCCCCTTGGCCAATTGTGGTCGGTCCGCGAATCGCGTAGCCGACTGGGTAGCTAAGGCCATTAGAATGAATTCCCTACCCTCCTCTTGGGTAGCGCTCGGCCCCCCCTAATCCTTTTGGGGTTTGTTTTGTTCGGATGGCCCCGTTGTTAGGTATTCAGTTTAAGACTTCTTCGGCTTTCGATAATATTGTCATGTTTTCCGACCCAAAAAAAAAATCGAATTGTGAAGAGTTGAGAACTCTGGAGTAAAATCGTAATCCTCCGCTACTTATTAAAGCGGAAGCCTAATTCCAAAAAAAAAAATTACTAACTTTACTTTGAGTGAGAATTTTGATCCGAACTTTTTGTTTATTTTATAAAAAATCGCCAACTTTCACTTAAATACCAAATATAGCCCGAACAATTTGATTTTACATAACGGGAGCCAGATTTAGAACTTAAGTAAAAGTCGGTCCTTTTAATTGAGACAAAAAAAGTCCCATGTGAGAATTGTTACTTAAAGTAAAGTTGATGCTTTTTTTTATTTTTGGAATTAGCCCTTAAAGCTGATAATAGCTAGTGAAGTTATATTATGAGCTATAGTTAGCGCTCATAAAGCTACTATTATCAACAATTTCAAAGTATCTTGGTCCGAAATTCGCCAAGAATTGGAAATGTTAGACGTAAACAAAGTCGAGTCGAGCCTATGGGTCGACTAAGTGGTTGGCGAATGGACTTAATTTGAGCACATAGACATTCGTCCAATTCTCCGCGTCAACGAATACAAACAGTCTTATGTCAACGCTAATCGCCTGAATTTTCCTTTTCCTTTTTTCTTTCCTTTTTTCTCTTTTTTTTTTTATCTCTCATACATTCAAGATTTTTAGCTCGATTAATCTCACGGATCCACTCAGATCGACCTGTTTATGTATATCAAGTACGGCTCCATCTACAACATAAGATACTCTTCACTAGTTTCCGCTTCATGGACTTCAAATTACTCATTTAAGTAAGCATTTTGTTTTAACAAAAGGTCAGCTTTGTCTTTTCCATCTCTCTACAGAAAACTTGATGGGCAAAGATTTCATGAGACTTATAAATAGGTTTAGGAGCTAAAGAGAATCTCTCTAAGGAACTAAAGAGAATCTCTCTCTCTCTCTCTCTCTCTCTCTCTCTTTCTCTCTGTGTGCGAGACCAGAAACCACTCAGAATCACAACTAGAGCTGCTCCACTCCCTTAATAGTTGTTACCAAGTAGTCGCCGTCATCGGTCTGCATCATCATCGATTCATCAAGAGAGGAGAAGATGAAGAAGCAACAGAACCCTAGCTTCTGCGACCGGCCCGTCGGGGACTCGTGCAGATCGTTCAAGAGGAGATGCAGCCGGCTGGTGAAGGAGCAGAGAGCCCGCTTCTACATCCTCCGCCGTTGTGTCGCCATGCTCGTCTGTTGGGACGACCGCGGCGACACTTGACAGTAGACGAATCCATTTTGGTTCATTTGCAGCAATATCGGAGTTCGGAGTTTGCAGTTCGCAGTTTGCGTATATACACACATATATTCACAAAATGTAGTATATATATATTTTTCCTTTTCTGGTCAACTGTAGAGAGAAGGCTACTGTAGTACATATGCATATCATACTGGCAAACCCAGTTAATCGAGAGATATGTACATAACATATTAGTATATATTTCGGATGAGCATGTTTCGAGTTCTTCTACTAAACTTGTCATTTTACCATGAATACATGATGAGTATCATTTGCTGGTTTCAAGTAATACAGATCCTTATGCACTAGTTAGATGACCGATGAGAAATTTGTATCGTACATGGAATTATACGGAGAAATCACGCGTCGATTTGAGATTTATGTCATCAGCTTCTAAGTCCCTATGTCTAGACAGATGAACTTCATATAATTATAGCAAGAAAAGATGAATCTGGAGTACAAACAGGTCAGCGAATGGTGCCGTACATGTAAAAGTTCCAATAAGTCATACCGGCAGAACCTAGCGTTGGATCTTCTGGTATGAAGGCAGGACGAGGGGTCGATGCTACATCTGTTCTCATTTTCATTCGTCTCTTTTCCAAGTTCTTAGTTACATAGATCGAGTGATCGCACCTTGAATCCATCTAAACCAGTACACTCGGCCTTCACCAGGTTTAACCCGGGATTCATCGGATTTAATCAACTATTCAGATCATGCAGACACCAACTCGATGCATCGGGTCCGCACAATAATTTTCTTGTTCGCCTTTTTTCGCCATACTGTTTTGCATCTGTCCTATGCTTTCCGTGCCTTTCATTTTTTATCTTGGGCGCGGCTTTTTAGTCATCCATTTTCTGATTTCCTCTGATAGATAAATTTTCCCTTGAAAATCCACGATTAAAATTTAAAACTTAAATTTCTGCTCTTAATATTGTCGTATATGACTCATAAATCCAAACCACCTGTGAAAAAGATCCATCTTCACGCGTGCTTTTATACATGAGGCGATGTTTCCCAGGTGATAGAGTGCTCCTCGAGGGCTGAGCAGACAGCAAGATCCTTAGAACAGTGTGACCTTTTTTTATTTTATTTTCCTCTGGAAATTTTGTAATAAGTTAGGAAATTTCCTAAAAAGAAATTTCCAATCGTACGTTGTCCTCCTGTTATTTTAACTTTTTCGCAAAAAGGAGAGAAATATCATAAGCAATGTTTTTTTAAAACAAAATAACGATTTGCCTCCATATAGTTACTTCTTAATCTTTTTTTTTTGCATTTAACTGTGTGAGTGTGACACGATATGTGTGCCAGTTACGAGAAGAGAATTTGAAAATTATCATAAAATATGGATGGTCTCAAACTTAAGTGTCCTTATAAATAATAAAGGAGTTGTACCAAGGAATAGTATAAAAACTAAAGTTTCGTTTGACTTGATTTGACTAGAATGTGGGATCTTTGCCTCGTTACGAAAAATAATCATTGATATTGCAAGAACATATGGTTCATAAAATAACCATACAAACGCGCCATTATTATTATTTTTTTACTTTTTTTCTTTATACGTTACCTTTTTCGCGGGATAACCTGAACTGGTTCTCACACAACTATTTTTAAGTCAATCGTGTAATTTTTATTTGCTATATTTTGTATATTATTGTCAGGACAAAGCGAAAAGGGGAAGAAATGAAAACGGTCGTATTTAGTGGGAAAAAGTAATGGGTGACCAGAAAGGGTGAACCGCAAAAGGCTGGCTAGATTATTAAGCACTTGTCTAATCCCAACACTGTCTAATTATTGTAGTGATATGTTGAGGGGCAATAGTGACACTCGTGAGAAGTGAGATTAAAAAAATACTCGGAACAATATCGAGAAAAAAAATATCTCGCATTTTACTTGATGACTTACATTTCTCTATCCTCGAAAATACCAAATTTACACCTGAAACTTTGAAGGCCACTTTAAACATTCGCATCAACCGTACTTATGACAATGCCAATTCGATCTTTTTCACGTGGAATTTTGCTTAGGGATGGGGGGAATGGTATCTGCCAAATAGAGCTATATCGGTAGTCATTTATTGTCGATATTTTCTCAAAATATTTTGGTTTAACATTAACACCATTGACGTATTTACTTTCTTTTCACATAATTAATTATATCCGAACAAACTTATTTAGTGATTTACATCTCAGGTTCGACGGAATCCTTTTTGCTCTATGTTTTGGTACTTTTTTTGAATGAAATATTAGCTGCAAACATTCAATAATATAATTCCACATGCATGTAGCAATACAGTCACATAAGGTGTGGATCCACATTAATTAAGAATAACTGCGGCACCATGTTAAGTTCCATCAAAATGATTAAGGTGCACCTATTTCTAGAGAAATTAATCCAAAAAATCCAAAGCACTAGCTAACGCTAACCGTCCCTCTCTCCCCTTGCTTCTACCACCGACACATCGACCTCGCCCTTGCCCCATGCCTATGCGGTCGTTGCTTCCCTTGCAGGTCGGTTGCAATAACTGCTAGTATTTATTCCTTTTTTTTATTTATATATTTGAATTTCTTTCTATTCTATAATGTATATTATGTCTATAGTATGTTTATTTATTACTTATTTTAGGTATATTACTATAGTTTATTATTTAATAAAAAAATTATTTAGAAATGATGAAAGGGAATAATAAACGAAACAAAAAAAGAGAGAGGGAACAAATAACAAAAAAAATAAGTAAAAAAAATAAATTTGAACAACCCGAATTAAAACTTGAAAAAGATGTTTCTAATTCTCGAAAATGAGGGGCAAGGAGGTTTCTAGAAGAAACCGGACCATCTCCTCTTATTCATGTTGAAGCTTCATGACTCATCTATAGCTCTTTGGTTCACATCAAGGCTCCACAAAAATGGTGTGAGAGTCGAATAGAGAATCGAAGCTCCTTGTCCTTCGTAATTCTCTGGTTCACAAAATCAGCAAGAGAGTCAAAGCCCTTTCTCCTCCGTAACTTTCCAATTTAACTTCACGAAAGGGTGGAAGAATCGAAGCACTATACCTTTCGGAATAGCGAAGGTGAATGATCAATTGTTTCCTCTCTTACTAGATTTGGCATTCGCTGGCTGATCAATATTGTTAAAGTCTCTGTAACTTGTTTACATTTCTTGTCATAGTTGAACCTATAGTATTCTCCTTTGCTGTTTAAGGTTTACATTTTACAGTATTCATGGACTGATTGTTGGAGGTTGTCTCCGTTTGTGCATTTGTAGTTTCTTTAGCAGTAATCACGAGAGACTCTTACCATCTTCATTTGAGCATTTTCAAGTTTATTTATACAGATATGCAGTTCTTACCAAATAATGGACATGCTAAAATATGAAAACATTCGTCTTTATTGATGCGATTCACCAAACAAAAAATGAGAAAAAAAAATCTCTAAATTTCATGTCTTATTTTATTCAGTTCTATTGTGATTAGATCTCCAAACAATTAAACAATTGGCACCAACGTGGGAGGAAGTGGAATAATTGTGACACTACACCCACGACCACAAAACCAAGACTTGGAGCACTCAGAACTCGTAGTGTCATTGTCAACTTTCCACCTTGTTTTTTTCCCTCTTTTTATAGTATCAGTCCTTGCTCATGTGCGCTTGCATATTGAAATGGGAACCATATTCCTCCCAAACCTGTAGGACCAGATTGAAGTGTTGCCGCGTGCAAAGTGAGTGGGGGTTGTGGGCGAAGCGAATACACATTAACAAGGGACAAAGGAGGTCACGGCCCTCTTTTCTCTTTGCATGAAAGAATGGAGGGAAACTCATCATCTCTCTTTCTCCTTTTGCCTTTCACACGGCAAACCCCATGTGTGTGTACTCTTCAGGATGCCAAGGTCCTTTTCTCCCCCTACACCACATAACTCATCCACCCTCTTTTTGTCATATCACCCATTGCTATCATGGGATGATCCACCAAGCAACTTGCAAGGAAATCGCTGGTCAGAATATCAAATCGCATATTAATATTTTTATTGTATGGATGTCAATTCAGTATTATATATATTTTAAATTACATAAATTTTCCGCGTGAGCAATTTTCAATCAAAATTGACCGAAAGGATTACATCGATAAATTGTCAAAATATTTAGAACTGAATTAAATAAATTGAAAGACTTAGGACTGAATAGGTGTCTGTACTATAGGTTTATGACTTTTTTGGTAATTTTCCCCACTCATTACAATCATGGGATGATCCACCAAACAACTTGCAAGGAAAAATGTTGTAGAAGAGTTATTTGCATATACAAAGTGATGGATAAAACCGATCATGATTACATGATTGTTTAAGCAGAATTATAGGGAAGTAGTTCCCGAGAATTTACATCTTAGATTTGTGTTGTGATTAAATTAAAGAATTTTACCTATTTTTTTATGGTCATGTGGTCTCTTTATAGTTTATAGTGAGAAAAGGACACTAAAAGTGTCATAACCTTCTTTCAGCGGTCGCTTTAGTACCAAAATTTTTCGACAGATCAATAAGTTTCACTTTGGTGAAAAAATAATGATCACCTAAGTGCCATCTCCGATTTGAGATACTGAAAATCTGACGTGACAATATGTTAACATTTTTTGCGATCAACGTGGCTCAATGGCGCTCGGAGTTGGCATAATTACTTTAAACAACGTCGCTAAACATTTTTGCACTAAATTTAAACCCTAGTTTGGACAAATCAATTCATTTCCCCTCTTGAAACCCTAATTTGGACCAAATTTCTATTTAGAATTTCCAATTTAGGGTTCATTTGATTTGGGGGTTTTCAGGGTTAGGACAAGGATCCAAGCATTTTAAGAAGAAGAAGAAAGAAGAAAAGAGATCCCGTGGTCCAATTAAGCTCTCCGATTATTATTTTTTTTGGTCGATAAGCTCTCCAATTATTTGAAAGGCCGAGATTATTTTCATTTTTTATTTAAAAAAGCCACATAGGTATAAAAATTATATTAAAATACCCAGGTGGGATGTTTTGCCGGAATTTGTCTTCGGAGAAACTTAAGTGATCATTTTTCCTTTGATGTGGCATTTAAGTAATATGTTGAAAAGTTTTGATAGTAAATTGAGCGTCGTATAAAATTTATTGCACTTCTAATATCCTTTTTTCATTTATAATTGTTCTGGGTACGACCACATCAACATACTAGTGAGAAATTAATTGCAAATAATTAAATGCAATGGATGAGAGTTGGATGAGGTCGTGCATGTTGAAAGGTAGTAGTAACCCATGATAAATCGTGATACCATTGTATTGTGAAGAATCTCTATATTGTTTGAGGTGTGATTCTATTTATTATAAGTTATTTTAGTTTGTGAAAAAGGTTATGTGAATTAATATCATCGTATGATAGCTTGTTTTGATATAGAATTATCGATGCACTACTAAACTTTTAACGAGAGTAGAGTATTAGATTAATGTGGCCAGACAACGTGGTGAGGAAAAGTACAAAAAAAATCATAAACCTATTACATTTGTATAGGTTCAATCATAAATATTTCAATTAGACCAATTTAGTTCTCGACATTTTCACATTTATACCAATTTAGTCCATCCGGCCAATTTAGGCCGAAAATGGCTAACATGGACACCGGCCATTCTATGTGGCATAGCCGACACTGATGTGGATAATTTTCTAATTTTTTTACATTTTTTTACTTTATTTTTTTTTCTATTCTTTCTTTTCCTTTCCTTTCTTTTTTTCCCCAACTATGGGCCGAAGAGGTGGTTGGCCAAAAGCGAGGTCTGGACGAGGGCCTCCGCCCCTTGCCGGCCCAAAGTGTAAGAAAAAAAAAAGAAAACAAGAAAAGAAAATTCATAAAATAACAAAAAAAATTCAATATAATTGTAAAATTTGTTCATGTAGGACGGCCCGCATCCACGTTAGCAATTTCTGGCATAAATTAGTCAAATTGACTGAATTAGTACCAATACGAAAAGGTTTAGGACTAAACATCAAATTGAAATATTTATAACCGAATTAGTACTAATGTTATATGTTTATGACTTTTTTTGTACTTTTTCCCAACTTGGTGTGAGCCAAGAGGGCCATTGGTGGGCAAGTAATGAATGGGTCCATTAGGGATCTCGCGATGGATAAAATTACTAGAGGACTAGGCGTCCATAAATATATTGTTGAAGTCCGACAAAAAAAAATAAATATATTGTTGAAGTCCCTCTCAATTAGATTCGATTTGAAAAAGAAAATAAGAAAGGAAGATTCAATCCATTTACGCAGATCAGATCTCGTTTGTGGATCCCTCTACGGTTCAATTGGTCCTGTTGTCCGATTTTGTTCTTAGGTGTTCTATATCGATTTTGTTCTCGAATGATCTTCACAATGTAAATCTCTAGAAGATTGATAATTTTCACTGTGACTTGGCCGACATGATCAGTAGATATCCTTGGTTTTAGACATTTTCTTCCATTCATCTAACAATTTGATGATTTGTCAGATCGGTTTCCTTGTGATTAAGAAATCAACAATCTCTTCACTTGGATAAATTTATCAACAAAAGAATTCTTTCATTACCAATAATACTACATACCTAAACGTTTTCATTGGTAATGATGATATTTCGATTAACATATTATTTCGAGTGATATAAATGATCACATAATATTGATTTTTCGCAAAAATGAACAGAGCTCAAAGACAAAATAAATAAATCAATAAGTAAACTTCTTACTTTAAATTCGCAACGGCTGAAATATTATGAAATGGTTGTTTCTTGGTAACAACAGCAGACTCTAAATCTCATATTTATTGTAAAATTGTTTCGTGTAAAACAAACGATTTGAAAAATATCTTTTCCACGTGCACGTGTGAACCATACAAAGCTTTGAACAAGTGGCCACCCCAAAAACATTATCGTTCTTCTTCGCGACAAATAGTGTCGACTAGTGCCCGGTCCTCCAAAAGTTTCGTAATAATAGAGTCGCGACATGTACCAAGAAACAAGCAAGAAATCATGAAAAAGGAAAGTGGGTGGAGATTGGAAATAGCTGGAGATGTGAAAGGCATCCCACCAAAGAGATAAGATAAGCTTTGTCTACGTGTTTTTGTGTTCCAACCATGATTGACATGACCCCATAAAATCTTTCATTTCACCACCACTACCATCCCCCAAGTCAACAAAAAATTTGGCGCTCCATCAAAAATTTGCACATTACCCCCTTTCATTTTTATCGTTTCGATTCGAAAGACGACTAGTCGTGTGAGGACCAATCCCATCACGGAGTTGAAAATCGCATCAAAATCGCGCCGCATGGATGTACAGATATCCAATGCAAATCGGAATGAATAGATGGAGCAATGCATCAACCGAGATTTTTTTCCCCTCATCTTTGCTTCAGCCACGAAGAAAGGCAATTCCAAATTGCATCACATCACGTGTGAGAGAGACTTATTGATTTTGCTAAATTCGGTGCTTGGTTCTCTTTTGAAGGCTCCATGGAGAGCTTGTATGCTAACTTGATTTTAGGGAAAACGATACAAACAGTCAATAAATTTTGGCTCAATGTGTAACGTGGTCTTTAAATTTTAAATTTATTTAATGTGGTCCCTGAAGTTTTAATTTGTCCAATATCACCCAGAACTTTTGATACATATTCAGTTTAGTCCGTGAACCATATGAAAATGTCCAATGTAAGCATTCCATTAATTCAAGTTTAGGAACTACATTGAACAGTTCATGAACTATATTGAATATGTACTAAAAGTTCAATAATCATATCGAAAAAATTAAAAGTTCATGGAATACATTAAATATTAAAATAAAATTCAAAGATCATATTAAATAAATTAAAAATTTATAAATTATATTATATATTAGATCAAAATTTGGAGACTATTTATGTCATCATCGTATGACTGTACGAACCAAGACATGATAAGAAAAGGAAAAGGGAACCAGAAAAGAGAAAGTTTAGAACAGTGACATTTGACATGACTTACGTTGGACCAGTTCAAACCCCTCATGAACTTCA
This sequence comes from Syzygium syzygioides, assembly GCA_031216285.1. Taxonomy (NCBI): domain Eukaryota; kingdom Viridiplantae; phylum Streptophyta; class Magnoliopsida; order Myrtales; family Myrtaceae; genus Syzygium; species Syzygium syzygioides. Next base: position 35,630,244 of record CM062248.1, on the reverse strand, counting down.
GGTGGGATTGTCTCCTGGGATGTTGGTTGGTCTTGTCACTAAGTCCATGTATCGCCCAAACATGTCACCTTTCTGTCCACCTCAGTCTCATGTTCAACAAAAAAAATATGTTAAGATATAAATTACTTGATTTTTATGAAATCATTTGCAGAAGAGTGCAATTCCGAAACTAGCCTTATCGATTTTCGTACTCCTCCCATGACAAGTCGGTCGTACAGTAAAATTTAATATGAATGGTCTCATACTTGTATTGACGACTCATGTCGTATCGATCTGACTACACCTCCTTCTCGCCCTGGAGTCCGGTTTTGGGTGAGGGTAGAATTTTGGAAAGGAAAAGGAGAGAGGGGCCAAAATGAAAAGGAAAAACAAGGAGTTGGAAATACATTTGATTTTACTATTGGGCTAGCTTTGATGTGGCCCATCTCAAATCCACACTTCTACTCCTTAGCCTATCTTGAAACATGTGTGCAATGCCCATCTCTGACTTATGGGCTATTCATGACCCATGGGCCTGCATGGAATGAGCCTTTGTCATATGGGCTTTCATTGTGATAAACCTGGTTAACGATGCCTCGGGTCTCCAAATAATTGGCTCATGTACTTTGTCCATAAATTCTATCGCTCTATTTTCTTCTTGTGGTTGTCTGTGCTTTTTGGTCCGTATTTATTCGCTAATCATCGAACATACTCATAATCAAGAAATCAAATTTAATCACACCTTTCTTCTTCTTCTCCCATGTAGCCGCACAACTTTTGGGAATCTTTAAATTTCATTTCATTAACGATCCATTTTACCTTATAAGTATTAAATACATACCCCATTCTCTCTCTTTCAGCTCAATTTCACCCAGAAAGAAATATGTATCATTCCTCTGTCTTTCTTCATAAAAAAGAAAAGGGATAGTAATTTAGAGACTAATGGAACTAAGGAAATATTTCACAAGCTCAGGATTTATGTATCCAATGTGGACTCATTGAAAACAAAAGAGAGGAAAACGAGTTTTCCTTTTCTTCTAGGGGTGCTCAGTTCTCGGTCCGTTTCAATCCCACTCAGAAACCATAAAACTAGACCATGAGAACCGGTTTCTAGTTTTTGGGACTTGGGACGGGGAATCGGACTGGATCGGTTGGTCCAATGGAACCGGTCACTTGGCAATGAGCATTAGCTCGTAGAGTTGATCACAATCTCTTATCTACGCAAATCTCCATCTACAAACCCCGTCATTACTCCCGAACAGCAAAGAAGGCAATGCGAAGATTAGGAGAGGTGCGGAAGGAAGGAACGAAAATGAAGCAAACCAGAAACCAAAACATCGATCTACATCTCAGCGAAAAATATGAACAATTCATATCTCAGAAACGTGCGATCAAAATCTAAGAAAGAGCAAAGACAATAGAAAGTCGAGCAAGAAAAGTTTACTGATCATAGGAAAGGGCTGTCCAAGATTGAGAATCAAGCGAGACCCGAGTCACGGAAAGAGTGAAGAGTGAAAGAGTGAGGCGTCAGAGTCGAGAGGGAAGGGAAATGCGAGATTAGATTAGGGTTTTCTAAAAAATTAAAAAACAAATGTATTCCAAAAATAGGAATCAGGAACCGGACCGGCATCCACTGGAACTGCCCAAAACCGGCCTGTTCGGTCTGATCCAAGCGGTTCCTAATTTGGTCGATTTGTCCTGCTCCTCCTTACTCTATTCCATTTTCTTTATACCTACTCCAACTGCATGGACCGTGGGCTTATCCAAAACGACGTGTCGTTGCGGGGAAGCAATCCCGTAGCGACGACAACTAGGAATGCTTCGGTGAAACCGGGTTTCGTCGCCACGCCAAGTTGCCAACCACCGTTCATTCGTGCCCGTCCAAGTCCAACGAACTCAGTCCTCCTCCTCCCTCGCTCGCCTCTGCACTCCGACCTTCGATTCCGGCGCGCAGTTCTCGAGCTCCCGCGCACCTGTCGATCCGAGCCGTCCGGTGAAATCGCCTCGCCGGCGCCGCCGCCATGGGCTGCTCCTCTTCGCTTCCGGGTAAATCCCTCCATCCGCCGTTCGCGTTCTCCGCGACATTTTTTCGTCGGCGGCGAGCTGAATTTGAGCTCGAGCTGATCTCCGGTCGCCGCGCATCCCTCCGGTTGTGCCGCATACCGTTGGTTGTCTCCGGGAGGTTGTCCCATGCTTTCGGAGTCGCGTCTGTCCCGCTTTGTATTTTGGAAGTAGTCGAGTGTGTAGATCGTGGCTAGGGTTTGGCGAATTTCGATGGGCGAAATTGTTTGCCCGATGGCTGCGAGATTGTGAAGTTGCCAGGGACTTTGAGTATCATTCGCAATTTGGTGAATGCCTCTGGTTAGTGAATCGGCTCTGTGATTGATTGGCTCGACATTCGGGTTATTGCAGATAGGGCTTCTGGAAGATTGAGCGGGCTCAATGCAGAGAACGGTTCAGTGAATGATGCAAAGAACCTGCGTGTTAAGGTACACTTGCTACATGCGATCGTTTCTTTCTTTTTGTTCTGTCATTATGCTTGTATGAAATCTTATATCTAGGTGGCACTTGCCGTGATCAAGGTGGCGACATTGATTGCTTAGAAATCTTCTGCTTAGTAGGATGATGGTGTCTTGATATGGAACATACTCATAGTCATTGCTGCTTCATATAGATTTGGCATCTGAACATCTTGTCTAGTGTTCATTTTATTTGCATCGTATTTTAGCATTTTCTATCGATTCCTCGTGATCATGCCAATACCCTACTTGTTTGGGTTATCTATTAGCAATGCAGTATGTCGATATCATCAAGGCATTTAACATTTCTCGTCCAGATGCCACAATAGTTCATTAAAGAAGTGCATAGCAACATCAAAGCTATGTCAGGTTGGTAGTAAGTTTCAGTGTCGACAAGCCATCTTGAGTAATTAATTTTATAAAGTCTGTCACAGGAGCAGTTGTGATCTTAAACTATGGTGACTATGTATGTGGGAAATCTACATTACCTTTAAGATGTAAATTCTATATGTTAGCTGGCACAGAGCAATTTCTGTTCCTGCATCACATACACAAATACAGAGGTGCTGTTATGCTACATAATCCTCTAATGTCGTTTAGTTCTTGGAGTAGAATTAGGAAAAGAGGTCTTATATGTTACTTTACTGAAATATCGACTGCATTTGGTCTTACTAAGCTGTTCCGATCTACCAAAATCTTTTTTTTTTTTTCTGGATTGGTCATCTACAAGATCGTGGTCAATGGTCACAACCACAACAACAAACTAAGCCTTGTCCTGCTCTGCGGGATTGGCTACCCAAATCTTTTACCCTTTTCACTTTATTTTGTTAGTCTTCTCTCTGGACCAGGTCTCCATATCCTTTTTCGCCTGTACAAGTTTCTTTCAAAATACCTTTGTCCAATATAACACTTCTATCGATAACTTCGGACTCTACAAAAGATAAGAGAAGATCTCCATATGTCTGAGTGCTGCATTTTTTACATTACTTGAACAAAATATCTGCTGGAATGAGACCAATTCTCCCAGTGTCAAATTCATCTTGAGGGGAAATAGTAGCAAAAGAAGGCATAGAGATGGTATGAGTGTGAGTTGCACTATGTGTTTCTCTTCGTTCGGAAGCTCACAATAGCAATTATGTTCAATGCTAAGAAATATAGCCTTCAACTAATCCTGATGTTATTAACCTTCTTATCATAACTGCAGCTTGTACTTCTAGGGGATTCTGGTGTTGGGAAAAGTTGCATCGTACTTCGCTTTGTCCGTGGTCAGTTTGATCCAACATCCAAGGCAAGGGATTTCATACTTTTCCTATTATGTTGGTTCAGGCTTCGGGCAGTTCCATTCTTTATATTTTTGGGAGCTCCTAATTGTGCTCTATGGATATTAGTATACTTAACCATCTACCTTGATTTATAAATTTTGATTTGTAGTAGTCAGGCTTTCTGGGTCTTATTTGCAGGTAACTATTGGAGCATCATTCTTGTCACAGACCATAGCTTTGCAAGATTCTACAACAGTTAAGTTTGAAATATGGGACACTGCTGGTCAAGAGAGGTATTAAATTGTGCTATATATGTTTTCTTTAATATTTTCATATTTTAAAAAGTGGGGTGATGGAAACTTCCTTCAACCCTTTATCTATCACAAACACAGAGAAGGATTTACTGGTTTTCCTTATACAGGTATGCTGCCCTGGCCCCACTTTACTATCGGGGTGCTGCGGTTGCAGTAGTGGTTTATGATATAACAAGCCCAGAATCGTTTCAAAAAGCTCAGTATTGGGTAAAGGTAGGGGCTCGGGGATTGCAGCGGTTATATTTTAATGCATACTTTTCTGTATACCTCTTTCTTTATAGTGAATTTTGGTGGAAGTTGTTAGAGATTGATCCACAAAACACTGACTGGGTTTTAAAGTGAATAGCAAGTACCACCTTTAATTTTTTTTGACAGAATGATGTATGGTATGAAAAGAAAGCAGGATTTCATATTCTCTGTGGTGGAAGCCAAGACTTGGGTTTTCTGTCTTTGTAGATATATTATGTCAAGACTGTCTAAGTTCCATATGACCATTCTTTGTGGAATATCGATGTGGTCTTGTGATGATGGTACAATTTAGGTTGCTCTAGCGAGTTGCTGCACCAATTTGAGTGCATCTAGAGTTGATAATTGAGAACAAATTCTACCAGCTATTGGAAGTTAACCATATATTAGATCCAGCTAACTTTGGAAAGTATTTGATGTAACAGAGTAGATATAGCAGCAGATTACCATGATTCATTTTTTAATATAACTAAAAAATTTAACAAAAGAGTCGGCAGACTGCTGTCTTTCTGAAGAGTTAACTTTTACTGGAATGGCTGCAGCACTTCCATTTCTCTATAGCTTTGGTTTATAGGCAATATGTATTGCACTGACGCATGGCTTCCAAGATAAAAGCATGGAAACTAATTTTGAAAAAAAGAAAGAGAAAGAAAAGCATGGAAATTAAGGATGTACTCTGGGACGTCAAAAGACATTGAGATAGAATGCCCAGGCCAATATAACAAGAAGCTTTTTTAAATATAACAAGATGCTAGGTAGCTTGGTATTTTCACATTTAGAGTAAGGTTAAATCAAGTGAAAAGCTGGGTGCTACTGATGCTGCTTGTTCCACCATGGTCTTTGTTGACGCGACAAACACACACACACACACACACACACACTATCTCTGAGCCCGAAATACTAGTGTACTATTATAGTAATATCACTTCGTACTCTTAATATCTAATGAACTGATATTTTCTCTCTTTTCTTTCAATATGGAGTTTTATCTTCCTCTCTTAATATCTCATGGTATTCACTGTGTGCCCGAAATACTATTGTACTGTTACAGTAACCATCACTTTGTACTCTTAATATCTCAATGACCTGATATTTCCTCTCCTTCCTTTCAGTATGGAGTTTTATTTTGATCTATATGATGAAGACTGTGTTCATGTACAATGTATAGTTTTGTTTAATAGGAGCTTCAAAAACATGGAAGCCCTGATATGGTAATGGCCCTGGTCGGAAATAAAGCCGACCTTCAGGAGAATCGAGAAGTGACAGTCCAAGTGAGTGTGACACTGTGTAGTTGGTTATATTCAGTAATATATGTCTATAAAGATTCTTCTTCCACAAATGTAACAGCTAACATGGGATATTGTTGTCATTGTTCCTGTAGGATGGCATTGACTATGCCGAGAAGAATGGCATGTTTTTCATTGAGACATCTGCTAAAACTGCAGATAATATAAATCAGCTGTTTGAGGTATATATGTCTGACATATAAGAATTATGGCATGGATTTAATTGAAAATGTACCTTTTGTTCATAAAAATTTCTATGGACTCTCACAAACATCTAGCAGTTAGAAGTAAAGAACATGGTTTTGTTCTGTATTCATCTTTGATTTGATTTGCCCCCATTAGCATTGGTCTCGTTCCATTATATGGTAGTAGTTGTTGCTGTTATTTAAGTTAAAGTTCTGATAGATTTGTTCCTTTGCTTCGCTCGGCTCCAATCTTGATCGAGTTTCGTTACAGAACATTCAGAAGGAATGCTGAAGTAATGATTGATGTAGTTCATTAAATTCTCTGAATATTATTAAAACTAATCAATCTCTATTTGGTTGGTGCTGGCAATATTGTTTTAGCAAAAACCTGGTGGAGTACTGCTGTCCCTTTTCTTTCATCCGTCGAGCAATTATAATAATTGTCACAAGATGTTCCTCTGGAGCGCAAATCAGCTTTTGTTTGAGTATTATAGCAGTTCCTATGTACTATTCGTTGAAATTGTTCTTTTCCTCTCAGGAAATTGCCAAGCGGCTTCCACGTCCGACCCCGTCATGATAGGGAAGCTCATTCTGCATTTAAAGCCGCATATGATGTTATGGGAGTCTTCCGTGGCTGTGATGTAAAATATCTATCTCAATGTATATCTCCTGTCCTGGAATTCTTTTGTGGACAGTTTGTTTATTTTTTCCATGAAATCATTCCACATAAGTTGTAAGACGATCAATCTCCAATTGTACCAGAGAGAGCTTGTGAACGTGACATGGAAAGGAAACCCAGTGGATATGGACCAACGTGGCCGAAGATTTCGCTTGGCAAACTCGAACTTGATAATGATCTTTACTAGCCTGATAATAATTACTTGAACTTGCTTCGTTTTGCCCTTTGTCATTCCGGAACAGTGGGAGTTTCGTGAATCATCAGTCGCTCTTCCGAATTATTGATGCGGATAGGAACAGGGAGATGCTTTTGATATGTGACAACTGCACCTTTTCGTCTTGATCTCTCTGCATATCTAAAAGAAGAAACGGAAGATCCTTATGCTTGTGTTTCCAGCAATTAGCGAAAACGAGACTTTTTCCCACTTCGTACACATCATGAGGAGAACCGTATTCTTTCCGTTTTCCTAAAGCTCCTTTCTTTTTAACGATGGTCGATGTCCGTTCTATTCGAAAGTGATCCGTCGAAGTTCCGAAAACGAACTCTTTCCTCACCCGGAAGTTACCCAGAAGAGGCAGCGTCACCGCGTGGCTGGAAACGTATTCTTTCCGTTTTCCTAAAGCTCCTTTCTTTTCAACAATGGTCGGTGTCCGTTCGATTCAAAAGTGATCCGTCGAAGTTCCGAAAACGAACTCTTTCCTCACCCAGAAGTTACCCAGAAGAGGCAGCGTCGCCGCGTGGCTGCAAATGGCAAAAGCTATCGAACCCTTTATTCCAACCCCGTCACGCTTTGGTATCGAAGTGCGATCGTGGACTAATTTATGCACTGCTTATGCCACACCCACCTTCTCATCTCAATAATGGGAGATTGGAATGGCCATGAGCCATGGTCACAACATTAAACTAATAATGCCTCCGCGTCTAAGTCCCTTTCCCCGTTGTCCATTCCAAGCAAAATTTCGTATCCACCTAATCTTCAAGGCTAAATCTCATGTACTTCCATAAACTTGTGTTCAATGGCCAGCTGTAGCTACTACACCAGCCAATCTGCCACCACCGCATCTTCCTCTCCTCTCGATCATTGCACCGGTGTGACTTTCTCCTCCTTTTATTCTTTCCATCCGCTCGAATGAGGAGGCCCCCCATTCATTTGTTTATTTTCATTAGTAAATTGCGCTGGTTTTCCATGTCTTTCGTTTCACAAGAAGAAATACTAAGGTGAACCGATGTACGCGCGATTCGTGAATCCTTCTTAAATTTAACATGTTTTGTGAATAGATTCTCGTGATGAAATAAATATCGCGACCAAAATGTGCAGTTCCAGTGATTATCGCGGTCGCACCTTAGTTTTCATCAACCCTTAGTTGATTAATGTCACTGAGAAATGGTTTTCCATTATCCGTTTCGCATTTTCTCCGCCCCGAAATTGCCCCTGATTATCGTTTATGGAATGGTCCTATTTCACCGACTCCCAACAGAATTTTTTTCTTTTTTCTTTTTTAATAAAGAAGACGAATCGAGAAGGGGAATAACATGATGGGTCCCGGTCCCTCGTAGCAGCGAATCTCTTTTGGCTGCCGTCCACGTTAGGGCACCTGATTGGACCAAGTCCGACATCACCGGCCACGACGACATTGTCTCCCTGTCCGTCTACGTGTGCGCCGGCCGCCTCACACCTCGCCACGCGCTTCGATTCTCCTTCTTCGAAAGGTCGTCGCCCTCCCCCCCGGGCAAAACATTCTGGATTATTCTTGTATTTTTTTCACGATTTTTTCTTCTTCTTTTATTTTCTGAAAGACATCTAGGAAAGGATGAGTTGATTGCTATTTCGAGGATAACTGTCGCTGGGCAAAGTTTTTCGACAAGCAAATTCCCGTATTCAGGCTTAGTCATGACAATTCAATCTCTTACTTATATTGCTATCAATTACAAATAATATCCACTTTAAGCTCTTTTTTGAGAAAATGATATTATTTTAAACTCTCGTTTGGAAAGTTACTCCTAAAATTGGAGTTGTTGTGCAGAATTTTTAAAAAAAAAGATATGTGCACTAGAAGTCCTAAAACTTGTTACAAAAATGTAATTCAGTCTTAAAACGGTGCAATCAAGTCGTAAAACACGCTAAATTAATTCGATCGAGTTTTAAAATTAACATCGTTCAATTTACTAACGAAAAATACCGACACGTCTTATTTTATTAATTTTCTTGAGCGAGGGTCACGATCTCCGCCAAATCGGGGTTGGCATGCCCTCGCCGGGGACCGACGAGGCCTCGTCCGGGCCGGCAAGGGTCACCGGGCTTCGGGTAGGCCCAAGGGACCTCCGTCGGCCCTTCTCGGCGGATGTGGTAGTGGCTGCTCGTTGCGGGTCTTCTTTTCCTTTTTTCCTTTTTTATTTTTTTATAGCTTTTTCTAATTTAATTTGTGTTTTTCAATTTTTTTTCTGACGCGACGCTTATTGGACGCCACGTGTATCGAGAAAATTAATAAAACAATACACCTCAGCGTCGCATCACCATTTTCCGTTAGTAAATTAAACGGTGTTAATTTTATGACTCGATCGAATCAATTTGATAAGTTTCAAGATTTAATTACACATTTCGTAAGTTTTAGGGCTCAGTTGTGTTTTTATGACAAATTTTAGGATTTATATCGATCATATCTTTAAAAAAAATAAAGAGAAAAAAAAAAAGGGAAAGGGAAAGGGGAAGGGAGGGGGAAAATAGGAGAAAAATAGGAAGTAAAAATTTTTTGGGGGCAGATGCGTAAATTCAATCGGGAAAGCTTCCGTCACAGATGACATCATTCCGTTGTGCGTGTGTGTGTGGGTGTCTCTCTCTCTCTCTCTCTTCGAGTCACGATCCTACACACAGTCAAAGCAGCCGAAAGAACAAACAGGAAGGAAGGAAGGAGGGGAGACTCGGTAATCTGAGCATGACGATTGCGACTCTCCTCCGTATCTCCTCCTCCTCCTCCTCCTTCTTCTCCAACTCCGAATTCAAGCCCCATCCCACCGAGCCCTACCTCGGATGTTCCAGCCCGTTCGCCTGATTCTCTCTCGTTGACCTCGAATTCGTCGCTCTGAAGCTCGTCCCGGCAGCTGATCCGCCGCTTGCCCTTTCTTCTTCTTCTCTCTTCCTTCCTTCCTTCCTTCTTCTTTTCCCGCCGCCGCCGATGGAGACGGGGGATCGGCGAAGCGACGGCCCGTCGCCGAGCCGGCTCGTGGAGTCGATCAGGGAGATCGCGAGCCTGCCGGAGTGCCGGAACTGCTGCCGGAAGATGTACGCCAACCTGGTGCGCCGGATAAAGCTGCTGAGCCCCCTCTTCGAGGAGCTGAGGGACGGCGGCGGCGGCGGCGGCGGCGGGGGAGAGGCTGGCGGGGAGGAGGAGGAGGACGATCGGAGAGGGTTCGAGATGTTGGGAGCTGCCCTGGATTCTGCCGTCGCGGTGCTGAGATCGGTTAATCAAGGGAGTAAGCTGTGCCAGGTAAGGGGGCGCGTTTGTTCCCGAGTGGTGCGTGGTTTGAGGGATTGTTGCGAAATGGATGAATTGGCTTCGTCGGGACGGTTTTGGCCGGTGAATTTTGAGTTTTTCGATTGATTTGGACGCGTGGGATTTGAATTTTAGCTTTATCGAGGCTTCGCGAGCGGCTGTGCAAGGCTTATTAGTTGAATTTCGGTCATTTAGGCCTGGTTTTGTGATTGCTTGATTTGAGTTCGTGTGCTTCGAGGGTGTGTGGAGATGGAGACGCTTATTTTTTTGTGGATGAGAACGCGAAAAAATTTCGAATTTGGGTACCCTGCGGAACTTTTGAACCTTGATTCCTTTACCTCTGAGGCTAAGGAAGAGAGTAGGCGCGCAAGTTCGTGATGATTAGTTGCTTGCCGCTCATTTTAGATATTATTCTCAGATTGAACATAGGGGCATCATTTTCTACCAGCTGCAATGTTCATGCTGTGAGAAAACTAAGGATGTCATATCATATTATTTTTTGCTTCTTTTGCTCCATTGATTCGTATGTAACTCGAGTATTTTGGTATCAAAGGCAACCGTAGATGTTTTTTTTGGTTACCAAAATGAAATCTTCAGTTGATGTAGGTTGTTCTTTCTCGCTAAGCATTTCTTTTTCTTTTTTATATATCATGTTCCAGGCTTTTCAAATTGACAAGAATGCTGCGAAATTCCATCAGTTGACGGGACAAATTGAAGCTGCTTTGAGTATGATCCCTTACGAGAGATTAGATATATCAGAGGAAGTTCGAGAACAGGTGAGATTTCCTGCTGTAACATATGAAGTGAAGCGTATCTTATTTTGCTTCGTCTGATTTATTTTCTTTCATGAATTGGACGTGTGATCGAGTCGTACAGCACACTGATTTTTAATGCTTGGACGAAAATGGAGGAAATGGTGTAGCGTTCCCCCTACTGATGTGATGCAAGATGGAAAACTGGGAATGATTGTGTAAAGAGTCATTCTTCACGTATGTGGATTTATAGAATTTTGAAACAGAATTCCTTTGACATTGTGCAGATTGAACTAGTGCATGCCCAATTTAAAAGGGCAAATGGAATAATGGACTCGCCTGATTTACAGCTGGTGATGGACTTAGATATAGCTCAAAAGGAAAAGGAGCCGGACCTAGCAGTACTGAAACGGCTCTCAGAAAAGCTTCAACTGAAGACTTTAAATGATCTAAAGAAAGAATCACTTGCTATCCATGAACTGGTTATTGCAAGTGGTGGTGAGCCAGCAGACTACTTCGAGAAGATGGCATCGCTGCTTAAAAAGTTGAGGACCTCTGTTATCAGGGAAAATCCTGAAGTGGATACCTTTGAGAGTGAGAAGGGCTCGATGAAGCACAGATCCCCTGTTATTCCGGATGATTTCCGGTGTCCAATATCTCTTGAGCTGATGAAAGATCCGGTTATAGTATCCACCGGACAGGTACATCATGGTTGCCCTTTGCATTTCGATAATTTCATCCCATTCTAGTTATCATCACTTTGTAGTCATCACATAGATTCTCATATTTTGCAGACATATGAAAGATCGTGCATCCAGAGGTGGCTTGATGCAGGGCATAAGACCTGTCCCAAAACCCAGCAGACACTACTGCACACAGCCCTAACGCCTAATTATGTTTTGAAGAGTTTGATTGCTTTATGGTGCGAGAGCAATGGTGTGGAGCTTCCAGAAAAGCAGGGAAAAGGCAGAAGCAAAAGATCTGGTCGTGTTGCTTCTGAATGCGATCGGGCCGCTATTGATGCCTTGTTGGAGAAACTGGCCAATGGAAATCCGGAGCAGCAAAGAGGGGCTGCGGGGGAGCTCCGATTGCTCGCAAAGAGGAATGCAGATAATAGAGTGTGCATCGCGGAGGCGGGAGCAATTCCACTCCTTGTTGATCTATTATCCTCACCGGATTCCCGAACCCAGGAGCACGCGGTTACTGCCCTGCTCAATCTTTCTATAAACGAAAGTAACAAGGGGACAATAGTAAATGCAGGGGCTATATCTGACATCGTGGATGTGCTGAAAAACGGAAGCATGGAGGCAAGAGAAAATGCTGCAGCCACCCTTTTCAGTTTGTCGGTAATTGATGAGAACAAAGTGGCCATTGGAGCAGCCGGGGCTATCCCTGCCCTTATAAGATTGCTGTGCGAAGGCACTCCCAGAGGAAAGAAGGATGCCGCAACTGCAATCTTTAATCTTTCAATCTATCAGGGGAACAAGGCGAGGGCCATAAAGGCCGGTATCGTGGGTCCGCTCATGAGACTGCTGAAGGATGCTGGGGGAGGGATGGTGGATGAAGCATTGGCGATCCTAGCGATCCTCGCGAGTCATCTGGAAGGAAGGACGGCAATCAGTCAAGCCGAGCCCATCCCTGTGTTGGTGGAGGTTATAAGGACCGGTTCGCCCCGGAATCGAGAGAATGCGGCGGCAGTGCTATGGTCTCTGTGCTCAGGTGATGTAGAGCAGCTAAAATTTGCCAAAGATCTCGGAGCAGAGGAGGTACTGAAGGAATTAATGGAGAGCGGCACCGACCGTGCCAAGAGAAAAGCTGGGACTCTCCTGGAGCTTTTCCAACGAGCTGAGCCGGCTCCTGAATTGTGACGTACGTGTCTGTTGAGAGTGATTTTGGAGTCGTTTTAAAGAAACGTTAGGTACAGGGAAGAACATCGGCGAAGGAAGATTCTTTTCATGTATTACTTCTGTTTCATGATGTACATAATTGATACCTGCACGGCAGTGTGAATTACAGGTTCGGTCCTCGATTTTTCTACCCTCACTATGAAATTTTCTGGCCCTCTTAGATAGTCAAAGACGTTACTTCTTCTTTTTACCTCCGCAGCTGCCGCTTGCGAGAGAAGGTAAAAAAGTCTATTTTAGTCGGGACAAAAATTTTATGCGCGCGCTGATTTTCATATGGTTGGACAGGACACGTTCAGTGTGACTGAGGTGTTTATTACACCAGGAAGAAGGGATCGGAAGATGCGGCAGAGTGGGACCTTCAAATGGGTGGATTGTATTGAATCGAATAAAAAATGATTCGACATAAGTTAACACATTTATATGTAATACAAATCTAATGATTCATATTCGACTCGATCTACACTCTATCCATATCAGACCCCATCTATTTAGTAAAATATTTTCATATTTAGTTCAACCTATGAAAATTCGTATTAATTAAGTTAACCCACTTTAAGCTCTTCATATATATATTTTGGATAAAATCGATATTTCAACTATAAGATGCTAAAGAATTGACTTTCAACATTGCATGGAATATTCAATTTTTGAATTGATTCACATTGAATAATAAGAGAAAGTTAGTATTTGATGGTGAGTTCATAAAATTACAGCAACAGATAACATGGAAGAATTGAAGTTTTAATTAAATGGAATGTAAGATATTGAAAAAGATGATCTATGCTGATTATGGATTGTAATGACAAGAACTAAGATTAAAATATTATACAAAAATAACAATGTCAAATGCAAGCAAAGAAGATATACTCCAATAACTAACAAACAAGACTTACAAGATTAATAAAAATAAAAAATGACTGGAAAAAAAGAAGTCACCTTGATATTTTAAATAAGGGTGACATCAGGCCCATCTTGCTAGCGCACCAAAACTTCTCCAAACTTAAAAAATTCAGAAGAGTCTATTATATTTTCTTTTAGTGTGAATAGTATAGCAAAGGTGAATTAGTTGGGACAAACTACAAACCCATTTACCATTTTCAAATGTTGCCATTCTAAATCCATTTATAACCCATTTATTAAACATAACTAACATATATAACAGCTACAACTAACATATATGATAGCTCAATCCATAATAGATTAAGTAATGGATTTATTAAGAAATGAATTTACGATCCATTTTGATGGATCTAAAGGTGAGGAAACAAAGTAGTGTTTTGCTCCAGTGTTACGCAAAAACAATTGATGAGAGACAGTGAAACTATATCGATTCAACTGGTCGTGAGAAAACTTCATTTTCTTTTAGTACACCTTTTTAATGAATGCATGGAAGGAAAATAAACTCTGATTCCTCCCGTCCAGTTTTATAGCAAAAAGTAGAGAGTGCATCGGCTGGAACGTAAGGCATTTAAACGTAAGGATGAATGGCGGCGAGGCAGGGTAAGTGGGAAGTTGAAAAGACAGGATGAAGCCCGTGCGATGCCTTTGTGCTTGTACCACACCTCGACTGCAAGATACCAGTCCGCCAGTCAAGAGGTGCAATCCACATAATCAGTGATTCTTGATACTATTGCACGAAATGGTTCGACTGATTCATACACAAAGCTGTAACATAAAGCAAAGAATCATTGGCATATAGTTGGTCTTACAATGGTGATTGAAGCACATTTCAAAGATCAGAGTAGCACCCTATAGTTTCTGCGCCTGAGCCCTCTCACCACCCCACTCATATTAGCGTGCGGAGTTCTCAGGTATGGCGATTTTAGCAATAATCCAGTCCCTCTGAAGAGAAGGTCAACATTTTTTCTTCCTCGCATAGTCAGATGAAAACTGAGGGGACAGAAGAAAGATAACCTACAACGTGATCTTGAAAACCGGTCAATCATGAAATCTCACATCACCTGCACAACACAAGATTGCAAAACTCTACCCAAGAGCGTGACCGGCCATCAGTGGAGGAAAGAATCATTGGTCAACCCATGCTCTGGACAAATGTCTCAGTCAGGGTCTGACCGCTGACTACTTTTGTAGTGCCCACGATTATATCATATGCCATCCCCTCCTGCAGGCAAAATAGGGGAAATATTTATTGTAATGAAATCATCATTGAAGACAATGCAAGACTCATAGCCAACTTAATACTTGCATCTTTAGTGTTCCAACCACTAATAGAAAAGCCACAGAAAGAACAAAGTGACCTAAACTAACTAGAATTGACAAAACAGCTCTTTCTACTCTGCCTGAAGTTTTACAACTAGCAGCTTCAAGTACACCAATCTGACCCACTGAACAGCCAGCGACTACAGTTTTAAAAGAATTGCACAGGTTATCTGTACAATCTGCAAAGAAAATACTAACAAACAAAATTGAGAGCAAGCACCTGAGCACCGAGAAATCGTAGAGCAGAAATCTCTGCGAATGTTACCCCTCCCATGAAAACAACAAGTACCAAGGAGCGCCTTCCCCCAGTCACTCTGGCAAGTTACAAGAAGTTTCATTAGAACTATTGTTGTGCTAGGATATCATAAATTTGACAGTTGTAGCATTTATTATGGAGCAATTCTAAAGAAACTAACACTTGCATATGTTTACTCTTTATCATTAGACCAGTCATGAAACTGTCTCACAGTGTACAGAGGCAAAAGAGACATGGAAAAGAAAGAAACGACAAACTCTCCATACAGGATTCGTGGTAAATGACCAGACTATTCGGAACTTTCACTAAAGGAGTAGACACAATTGATAGGAGTAGACATAACTTTTCAGTTCTGCATATTATCTAGTCCCTTGATGATATAACAGCCTCCTTCTTCTTTGAGTGAAACGTTCATCCTTAAGTTTATACATATAAAACAACTACGAGATCAATTTATTTTGCTAGCTAGAGTAGTTATCATACTGCAAACTTACTCAGAATAGTAGCCCAACTAAGCTAACCATTCAAAAAGAAATCAAACAGAAATGCAAAGTATCATTTCACCAAAATCGCAAACTACATGCTGTATGGAAAATTAAAAAATTTTACCTCAAAATATAACACCAAAGTTTATCTTGTGGCAACAAATTGGGAAGAGGAATATAAAGAAAACAAGCTGACTTAAGCAGAGCCATATAGTTTGAAAATAAAAGGAAATTACTTGTCAACTGAAGCATCTTGCAACGAATCATATGATTGACTGCTTGCAAACCTACTCTGCAGACATAGCAGAAAGAATATGAGACAAACTAACACAACCACACAAACCCTTAATAGTTTTTTTTTTTTTTGGTAAAGTAAGAAAACCCTTAATAGTTGACCATCAAATAAATCTCAAATAGACCCACGAAATTGCACAAAGGTACAGGGCTAGCATCCATATGTTCCTGATGATGTAAATGCACATGGTCTCTTAGGATAAGAACTATGAAATGAGCCAAAGAAATCATCCAATAACAGCTAGAGTATGAAGCATGAACATAATCACTGAGAGAAAAATGAAGTGAACAGATAGCAGTATGCAAGAAACTTGGCAGGGAAATGATAGAAGTAAAATAGTACTTACTCTCTTCGATTCTGAATGGGGTCCTGGTAACATTCTCAAGATCTCTTCAATGGGACGCCTACAAATCATGATTATTGAAGTTCAAAGATTTCTCAGAAGGTATCAAAGAAAGCTGGCAGTTTTGCACACCATACATAAAAGAAATTGTTGAGTAAGAAGTGGATGAAATGAGCTTCCGGAAAATATAAAAATATAAAATGCTTGGGAAATGATGGGCTGGACCTTTGGTTTTGGGATGTTAAAGCATACGAGTAATTGTTTACAACCAATTAAATGTAATCCCCGAGTAAAACACACATTATCAGCTAGTAAATAACGACTAGCATGTAAACCGGGACAACGATATTCACTAATTCCTAAAACTAAAACCTTAAATTCGGGCACGATAACAAAAAGGCTGCTAGTAATAAGGTAATAACAATTAAATGACATATTATGCGCATATATATGTTTATTTACATGTGAACTGGACAGCATTTAACAAGAGAGTAGTCAGATCGTATTATTTAAAATGACCATATGAAACTTTTCAATTTCTGACAATAGATATGCTATTTCTCACAGATCTACCAAAACATGAAACACAAAGAATTTCTATGGACTAGAAAAGCAAGAATGAAATCCTTACATTTTGTTTACTACTCATGTGAAATGTCGTTAGGATCCAAAGAAAAGTTATTCCAAGCTAACAACCCAAAAGGGCCGCCGTGCATCAATTGACTTCAACTTGCAAGCAAAACTGAGAAGGGCTCATGTAGATTTCTTTCTGTTTTTTTGGGCCATTGAGTCTTATGTAGATTAAAGCAAGAAATTTATGGTATTTAGGGCATGGATAGCAGAAGTTAAAAAAGTAATCCAGCTCACCGAAAACAAAATATACGTGAGATTCATCAGATAAAGACTCACCAACCAGATCGAATAGCATTCTGAACAAGCCGAATGCTAAGCGGCGCATATCCAGAAAATACATAGGCAATATCATTGGGACTGCAGAATAGAGTAACTTCAAAACTCAGTCACAAGTGCAATGAGACATCATGAAAAGAAAAAGGAGGATAGCTAAGAAGTACAAATCAACAGTAACAGCACAACATGTTCAATGTGAAAAACTAGAAGCAGAGAATAAGCTGAAGAATGATAGTACTTGGCTGTGTCAGTATCATCAACTACAAGCTGAAGAGCACGTTTTATTGCCAGCCAATTGCTCTTTGACTCCTGCAGTATTGGAGAAGACAGACCAATCAATATTTTCTAATTGAATACCTTGTTAGAGGTAAAAGCACTTGGTGAAGGCATCATACCTGCTTTTTCAGCAGTCCAGCTTTCTCCAAATTGTTCAGTGTAGCCATGTGCTCAAAACCGTAGCTATGAAGTAGCTCCCTCCTGAACAATTAATGATACTACCAAATTTAAACATGGGAATACTAAGGCTCTGTTTGGAAAGTTAGAAAAAGGGGAGGAAATGAAAATTGGAGTGGAAAATGAGAGAGATTTCGAAATTTCTTTGTGAGAGGGAGGGAGAGAGGGAAATTCAAATTTTTATTCTCAAATTTTCTTTCCCCACCCTTTCTCTAGTTCCCCAACCATAGCGTAAAGAGCAAAGAACTCAAAATTGGTAAAAGAGGGTCATACTTGCCTCAAATAATCAAAATTCTTCTTAGGCAGCCCCGCATTTGTAATGGAGAATAGTATGAGCATTCGTAGGACATTGATAAGAGGTTCCTGCTTATGGATCATTTCTTCAATGTACTCAAAGCAACTGCATTTGAATATTATATAACAGATAGCAAAAAAGAAAGTCTAGTATGAGAAAACTCTGGCAGCAAGTAACAAAAAGAAATCTAAGGGATAAAAAAGAATCACTCATCAAAAGTCAATTTATCCTCTTCAAACCGATGAAAATATTTCACTTCAATCCAGTAACTATCCATGGTTGCACATGTAGGGGAAAAAACCAGTACCACCAATTTATTCTATTTGATTAGGAAGCCAAATGGAAGAACTTGGATCACTCAGAAATTATGTCTAATGGAATGATATCAACAGCCATAAATCCTCCACGGTGTTTAAAATCAGAGTATATGACATCAAAACGATAAAGAGAAGATGAATATATGAGGATGCAAATGTATGGGGCAGAGGAGGACCTTGGACTTGAGAGTAAAGTCAGAGTAAGAGTCAGGAGCAAAGATGTCATTTTTCCTTGCCTTAAAAGAAATACTTAGCCACTAAAACCGAGTAAAATGCAACTTCAATTACTAGGGGATCTGCACCTTAATAAAATAATAGAATAGAATTTATGCAAAAGAAGGCAAGTGCTAGGTTTATGATAAGAGGTACATTAAAAGAATTAGCTTACATGTCATAACTCTGAGCCTCAACCATTGTGTGTTCCATGTCAAGTCGAGCAAGAAATGATGGCTTAGATGTGAAAGTTGATAAATGCTGAGCAAGATTTATGTGCCTCTGAAAAGAGACAAGCACAATAATATAATTGAATTCAAGCAATTAGCAAATGAGCAAAGGCCAAAATAAAAGGCAACAGTACTTACAGTCATTTCAGGTAGTGAATTGAGCTTCTTTACAAAATCCTTCAACTCTGAAACTGTCTGAGTCTGTATGCAGTGTGAGAAAACTTTTCAGATCATCTCTCAAACTGTTCACAGGAGTATTAATGCCCCGAAATTCATTCAGTTGCAATCGAAAATTTTTATCCCATACAATTGGTTTTATGCCGTTCAAGCTACACAAACTAAACACTTCTAGTGATGGACAATTACAGCTATAAAATATATACATGAAGGCTATCACATTCTGTCTGTGGAAAAAGAAACCATAAGTCGAAGATCCCTGAGGCCAGTGAAACATAGGCACATGCGATCAGAACCAAGTTGACTTACGGTAGTTGTCATCTCCGTATAATCTTGCTTCATTGATGTTGCTTTTTGACGTAAAACCTGCAAGCAAACTGCAGTTGGAACTAAGACATGGAACATCCAAGGACATGACCTCAAAGCAAAGAAAGTAAAATCATAGTACAAGGCAACATAACGAACAAGATGATAAGTCAACCTGGACAACAACTTCGAAGTTGAGATCTCGTATCTCCTTGAAAAGCTTGTCACTAAAGTTCAAAACACAAACAGTTGTCACTGGATCAAGGAATACTGAAAAGGGGATGGATGAACCATTGACATTAACGAGCAAAAGAGAGCGAAAACCAACATACACATGAATGCAACATACTTGATTTCTTTTTTTTCTCCGCCAAGAATGAACAAGGAACAGTGAACTAACTACCCTTCACAACAATGTATAAGCAGTTATATGAACTACAAGCAAGTGGATCTCATAAAAAGTGCTTCTCAAAAGTGAGCCACACAAATCAAATGCTAGGATGGCATAGTTTCATCCAAACAGTATCTATCAGCTGAGGATATAACAGCTGCAGCAGTGGCAAGCTATATATCTTACCTAGAATTAAGTGGAACTTTCATTTTTTTGCCCTCTTGTTGAACACCCATGATAGATGCATCAAGCTCCACCGAACCATTGTTCACATGTAAAAACTGCCAAAATCAGAAGTATTACAGATAACTTACAGATATGACATTAAGGGAAAAACAGCACTTGCCGTCTGAATGTGTTCATTAGCTAGTATACGATGCTCTAAATGTCCACGGTCAACGATTAGATGGTCAAACAACTCAGGTTTTGGCAAATACCAAAAATATTTCAAAAAAGAAATATAGAGCACATCCAACTGCAACTACTTCCTCTAAATTACAATAGAGCTCATTAACATTCTTTTGGATAAACCAATCTCAACTATCAACAATAGTTTCAGCCTAATTTTTTCAGAGGAATTTTCTGATATCGTATATACACTTAATTCTACTGGAGAAATCCATTAGTGCTCATTGTACTTCGATGCAGCCTGCAACTGGACTCTTGATTTTTTATTCTCTAACTGAATGCATTTAACTTCACTTGACTAGCAATTGATGACAACATATTCGAGAAATCAGTAGCTACAACTAAAATATAATAGAAGTGAAGGGACTGTGTATATAACTAAGTTGAACTATAGCGGCTAATTATGCATCTAAACTAAAGTAAGGTGTTGTACCCTATTAGAGACTGCAAAAGTATCAAATACGTCAATTTACCTCATCCAACAGCCCTTCATAAGTTAACTGAGAACACATAGGAGTAACCATGTCAACCTGCAACAAAAAGTTAAGCTTTTAATCACACTTTCAGTATCAATCAGACATTGGTGTCACATTTAAATGAAATTAGTGAAACCGCATGATCTTGCAGTCAATGTCACGTGAACTCAGATGAGGATGCTCTTAGCAAAATAATTGCACCCCAACCCCACCACCGCCGCCCCCTGCAGCCCCCCCATGGTGGACAGTTTGCGTAGCGAATTCAGGAGCACTTTTAACTAAATAGAAGACAATTCATCTTCCATAAACCTAAAATTTGGGTTCAAATAGTTTGATCTGATTCCTAAATCTTTACAAGTCTGCCAGAGCTGATCCTCCCGAGTTAGAGGAATATTTGTGTCCTTGCACTTCATAATGCTTCGCCCCCAAAAGAACAGAAATTAAACTCGGAACAATAATTACCTCCCTATCAAGAAGAATAAGAGTGTTTATCTCCGGCACCACAATCTGCAATAATAGTCGAGAAGACAAGTACACAGAATTAAAAGGATGGTATGGCTAGAGTACCACTAAGCTCACAAATGCTATGCATTATTACATCAGATGAATTGACCGGTTCCTCTGCTTGCATCCGATTAAGTATGTCTGCAACTCGTACTGAGGCTTTGCCCTTAGCTCTGACATTCGGTATCACCCCGAAAGCAAACTGCCCATCAAATTACTCAACATCACAACAGGTTCAGAAATCATCACAAGAGGATCAGACCATTTCCAATGCAACCAGTACAAGGAAGGAGAAAAGTCAATGCTTAAGCTCAAAAGCTTCTTATAATGGTATACATAATAATTGCACCTCAAGCTTGTGAATGGCTTTCGCAATATGCCAGAGTGAGCTTGTATCACCATCGACTAGGCTCTCCTATAGAAGAGGGAAAATGAGAAAAAGGAAGTAAGTAGACAATCTTACTAGAAGGAATTCTATTCCGGGACTGGAACCCATCAGCTAATGAACTAGAGTTTATCCATACTTTATAAGCAAGGTCCAGTTCGAATGATAGGACATCCTCGTCCAAAGGAATGAGGTACAACGGGTAGTCCCCTATGGTCAACAACTGATGAATGTTTTCCTCCTCAAAAATCTGCACAGCAAATGAGATGATTGAACAAACTTTTACCAGATACTCACAAGACAATATCACTAGCAGCCGTTTCGTCCTGTGTGCATGGCAAAGATGCCAAATTTTCATACCTTCTCACAAGCTACAGCTCGACGAGGAACGAAATAAACATAGTACTCCCTCTGAAACCCTTTGGATTGATCGCCACGAATGTGCAAGCATATCAATTTCATAAGATCAAGTTGAGCCCGGACAAGGTAAACAACTTTGGTACATTCGGTTTGTATTGGTTCCGCGGAAAGATGCCTCAACTCCACGCCATGTTCCTGTCACCGACAACCATCCATGAACCGAGCTCCAAGCAAACCAAAAAGGGATACATATTTTGCAAGAAACACAGTAAGTCAGAGCAGAGCATAATATACGAGCCATATACTCTTCTTAGTTCCTCCAGACATCGTAAGCCTCGATTCGAACAACGAATTCATTATCTGCAGCGTTTATTTCCCAGACAAACAGAGTCATTAACCATTATTAACTACGCAACATCCTTGCCTTGAGAAGCGAAGTTTGGATGATCAGCGATAGCGAGCCACTGAGCTTCTGATCGACAACCAGACACTTCCTCCCCCGGATCTGAGAAAACACCGAACTTCAACAAGTCATCATACGAACGAAAGCCTCCAATTTCAAAATGCAAGCAAGCGCGACGCTAAGGAACCAGAAAGCGGACACGAGCTGGACGCGGTTCAATGGCAGAAACGGCCCAAAAATTGCAGAGAACGAGCAGATTCCACCGAATCGAGCTCAAAGCCAAAAGGACTCACGTTTTTCAGGATGGTTATGAGCTCCTTCTGCGACTGATCCCTGATTCCGACGAACGACGCGGGTTCACAAAAAAGAAAAACACAACACCGATGAGCAAAAGCCGATCAGAAAATGAAGAAATCGACATCGAGTCAGGATAGCAATGAGTACCTGATCG
Organism: Syzygium syzygioides; assembly: GCA_031216285.1. Classification (NCBI taxonomy): domain Eukaryota; kingdom Viridiplantae; phylum Streptophyta; class Magnoliopsida; order Myrtales; family Myrtaceae; genus Syzygium; species Syzygium syzygioides. Next base: position 35,607,747 of record CM062248.1, on the reverse strand, counting down.
ACGCGACATTGATAGGAGCATTGTCCAAGTACGGTATCTGAGCCATTGGAGCCGGGGAGAGAGAGTCGAGTCGCCGCTGTGCAGCCGCGGAGCCTCGTCGGAGAAGAGATGATCATCAGAGAGAGGAGAGAGAGAGAGAGAGAGAGAGGGGAAAGACGACGACGACGACGATCCTCTATAGCCTCTTCAGGCCGGTAACGGGCCTGGGCCTGTTTCCTTGGCGGGCTTGACTCGCCCCCCCTCCTTTTGGACCTCTTTGTGGTTGCCTATAAGCAGACCGTCATTATGATGTTCTTGGGCCTTTTTTTTTTGGTTGATTCATGGATCCTTCTATCGTATTTGATTCAATGAGTGTCATTAGGGACACGCATCGGTCCCGGTCAATTCGAAAACTGGACCGAATTGAAACGGCTAATTCTAGGTGATTCCTGTGGGGTTTGGCTCCCAGTTCATTGTGCATAACCAGACCGAACCTACAGAATTGGGCCATACCATGCCTTGATTTTTTTTTTCTTTATGGAGTGGACAAACATTCCCATAGCAAGCCGATTGTTTTCAACGTGTCTTATTCAACTCGCGTGTATATCCATTGGATGCTGGCAGAAGGCCTAAAACACTGCGAATTGACCCCGCGTTTTTGTTTGCTATTTAACCATTTACTATTTCCAATGAATAAGGTGGGAAAACCCATACAGTGAACGAATCGAAAATGGCTTTTTGTGTTCCGAGCCGCTTACTTGGGAAAGAGGCCGCCGCAACCTCATTAGACCGAATAAATCAATATACTGTGCACGGGCCACAAACTGCGGACCAACCTCGGTTCTTGTGTTGCACGAACCAAGAAACCAATCCTGTCCGGCCCAATTCTATTTTTTCCCGTGGTATTGACCAGCTCTAGAACGGCTGATCCCTCGGGCCCCGCGCGACTAAAGGGGGAGTGGGGCGTGATCACTTTATCCGCTGGGGTCGTACAGAACGCACGGCACAATAAGCAAAACGACAGCAGGGAAGCTCTCAATCCCCACCGTCGGAACTTTCCATCGAAAGCTACTCCAATCGCACGATGTACGCTGTGATCGTGTAAAACTGTAAATTCAACGTCAAAGGCCACGGACGGTTACCAGCGAAGCCCCCCTGTTTGCCACGCGGGAGGGAAGACTCCGCATTCAACGTCGGACCGCCCATTTTCAAAGTAATAAATAGAAAGCAGGAGGGAGGGTGGCGTGGCGGTGACTCACGGAGCCATGACCCCCGGACCCCCGGGCCCCGGGCCCCACCAGCTACTGGGGAATCGCTGGTAATTTACTTCTGGATCCCTCACTTGTTCGGAAATTTTCAGATATCTCCCCCCCGTAGGGATCGTTCGTTGTGTCGCTCGAAACCAATCGCAATCGCACCGCGTCGTGGATTAGCGAAAAAAAGGAAAGGTCCCCCCCCTTTTCGGCAAAAAACAATCCTAGATTTGGTTAAGTTTTCGCAAAACGGAAAACGAAATGTATAAAAGATTACTCTTAAGTTTGCCGTCAATATGAATTAATCCTTATGCATTTATCATCGAACGAGAAAATGACGTAAATGATCCTCGAAATTTGGCTTAACATGTGACGTGGTTCTTCAACTTTAAATTTGTTCAACATTGAACATTTTCATGTAGTGCATGGACTGAATTAAACATATACTAAAATTTTAGGGACCACATTGAACAAATGAATATTGAGATAAAGTTCAATGATTACGTTTGATAAATTAAATTTTAATGGACTATATTGCACATTAGACCAAAATTCAGTGATCATTTGTGTCATTTTTCCTTATTGAATTAATGACACGTGTATTTCCTTATCTCTATATGATTTATAAAATATTGTTCTAAAAGTGATACTTTAAAAAATTGTATTCAGATATAAATTGTTATTGATAATAAAAATACTTTTTATTAAATAATTATTTCAAATAATTCAACCGGTTATTTTTCTGGTAATATTTTTCAAATCCTTTATTTTTGGCAAAATAATTAGAGATATAAGGAAAGTTCATAAATAAATAACTTTTTTAGAAAGTGATATTATGGCAAATTTTACAAGATGCTCTAAAGAATCCGATTCCAGAGGCAAAAGTCCTCCTCATCATCCCCCACCATAACTGACTTCCATACTTTTTCTGCTACCACCACGCCGCTCCGCTCCCCAATGGCCACCAGCGGCACCCGCCTCCGTCGCCTCGCCGGCATCGCCAGCATCGCCGCCACCGCTGCCGCCTGCACCTCCCTGACTCCCTCCATCGCGTCCTCCGATCGCGGCGCCGGACCCGCCCTCGACGCCGTGAGGCGGAGGATCGTCGATCCCAACGCTGCAGTCCCGCCGCGAGCCGTCCAGGAATCGGCCCTCATCGGCACTAGCTCCGCCAACCCGCTCGACATTCTTGTGATCGGCGGCGGCGCCACCGGCTGTGGCGTCGCTCTCGACGCCACCACTCGCGGCCTGCGCGTTGGACTCGTGGAGAGAGAGGATTTCTCGTCCGGCACTTCTTCTCGATCGACGAAGCTGATCCATGGAGGTACTGAATCCAAACTAAGACGAGATTAAATGCGTGCACCGATCATGAATATTTGCACCTAGGAATTCAGTGCATTTAGATTGGTGTGAAGCTGAGTTTGATATGCTTTGAGGTTGTAGACATTGTAAGAGATTGGAATCCTTTCAATTGCATCATACATTCTGTTCAGCTCATCGTTCATTCCCCTGTTCTTGTCCTACTTCCAGTACTGAAATTCTTTAAAAGAAGCTTTGATCTTCGTTTCAATTTTTATTACGACTCATGATAATGCTGTTTTCTAGGGGTTCGATACCTTGAAAAGGCTGTGTTCAATCTTGACTATGGGCAACTGAAGCTAGTTTTCCATGCACTTGAGGAGCGAAAACAGGTCATTGAGAATGCCCCACACCTGTGCCATGCTCTACCCTGCATGACACCGTGCTTTAACTGGTTTGAGGTTGTATACTTCTGGATGGGCTTGAAACTATACGATTTGGTAGCAGGAGCACGCCTTTTGCACTTATCTAGATATTATTCTGCACAAGAATCAGTTGAACTTTTCCCGACTCTTGCAAGGAAAGGCAAGGATAAAGTACTGAAGGGCACGGTGGTATACTATGATGGGCAAATGAATGACTCGAGGCTCAATGTTGGATTAGCATGTACGGCTGCCTTAGCTGGTGCAGCAGTCCTCAACCATGCAGAAGTGGTTTCCTTTCTTAAGGATGAAGTCAGTGATCGAATAATTGGTGCGAGGATTCGAGACAATTTATCAGGTACAATGATGACATTTTGTTGTGTCCTTTGAAGTAAGTAATACGGGGTTTTCGGCTCTGCATCTGGGGACCAGATTTGCCTTTGACCGGTTTTGTCCTTTAGTACATCCGATCCAAAGCAGAAGTGTGGTTTTCACATGTAAATATCTTGCGGGGGAAGCAAATTCTTTCCAAATTGATGAAATTTTTTGGAATTTTATAGCCTTAAATCAATTTTCGAGATGTTATTGCTTTAGCCTTGATTGAGCTTATTCATCTAGGAGGATTGGGATGGTGAACCAGACAATTGATTACTGTCAATCACATATATGCCAGAAGAAAGAATACAGACTGTGTTTCAGAATCTTCATTGTCTCGTGTTTTTTGTGTAAATCCAGACTTCGAGCATAAAAGATGACCTAATGTTGTTCGAAAATATTCATATGAAAGATTTATGTTTCTAACCTGAAATTGCGCGGACCTCTTTAACTTAAAAATTTACCAGAGTTTAGATCAGGATTCTTCCAATTAACAAATTCCTTATGTTTTCCATTTTTCCATTTTTTAATCAATCTTGTTCTTTAGTAGTTGTTCCTTCAGTATTATATTGATTTTCCCTCATAGTTCTAGTCTTTTTTAATGTAATGACTTGCTGACCTCTGTACTTAGGTCAAGAGTTTGACACATATGCAAAAGTTGTTGTCAATGCTGCCGGTCCATTTTGTGACGCTGTAAGGAAGATGGCTAAAGCAGATGCACAGCCAATGATCTGTCCTAGCAGTGGTGTACACATTGTCCTCCCTGACTACTACTCTCCAGAAGGCATGGGCTTGATTGTTCCTAAAACTAAAGATGGAAGAGTTGTTTTCATGCTTCCGTGGTTGGGGAGAACTGTTGCGGGCACTACAGACTCTAACACTGCAATCACAATGCTACCTGAACCTCATGAAGATGAGATTCAGTTTATACTCGATGCCATCTGTGATTACCTCAATGTCAAGGTTGGGTTATATTAGCTGTTTCAGTTTCTGCATCTTAATGCAAAGTGTGAATTTGCTGGGAATTAAGTTTGTTTAACTAATCCTTTACTTATGTTGGTTGACATATGTCAATAATATCATGAATTGGAGCTTTTTCTTGGACATCATTTCATCAGCTTTTCCCCTGCAGAAAGTGGAACCATAACTTTCATTTGCGTGAGATCTGATTTCAGTTTTAGGAGCTGAAGATTGTATGCTGTACTGGAATTTTATCGAAATCTTTTTGTTTGTACAGAAGTGCATGATTTACATTAAGTGGTTATGTTGTCTAAACTTTCATAATTTGGCTTGGTAATGCGTGGTAGCTTTGATTGAACTAATAATAGATGTGTCAAAAGCTGAGCGAATATCTAGGCATAGTAATCACTACTTGTCATTGAGAATTTTATTGATTGATCTTAGAAAACATGAGAATACTATTGATTTTTTGAGCACTTCAGTTCTTTTCCATTTATCATACTTGTTTCTGGGATTTGAAGGATTTTTGCCTAATTTAGGTAAGACGCACAGATGTTCTCTCTGCATGGAGTGGTATTCGTCCATTGGCAATGGATCCCTCAGCCAAAAACACTGAGAGTATATCTAGAGATCATGTTGTGTGTGAAGATCACCCTGGTTTAGTCACCATCACAGGTGGAAAGTGGACTACATATCGGAGGTATCTTTTTAGTTTCATGGTTCTTTTTTGTGGTTTGACCAACTAATGGCAAAGTCATTTACTAGATTCAGCTAATGTACTCTGTTGATGCTGTTGTGGAGCAATCGTTGTTTTCATATCTCATCAACTAGTATTTATATTGATGTAATGAGTTTCAGCATGGCAGAAGATGCAGTTAATGCAGCTATCCAGTCTGGACAGCTAAAGCCGGCTAATGAATGTCTTACTAGTTACCTCCGACTGGTTGGGGGAGAGGGATGGGATCCTGCATCTTTTACGGTGCTTGCTCAGCAATATGTACGAATGAAAAGGACTTCTGGTGGAAAAGTTGTTCCTGGGGTGATGGACACTACTGCAGCCAAGCATTTGTCTCGTGCATATGGAACTTTTGCTGAAAGAGTGGCAACTATAGCTCAGGTTTAACTTCTTGCCAAGATTTGGTTTAGATTTACGTCTACCTATTTATACCAGAAGACTTAAATCCTTGTACATGCTGGTACCTCCATCATCTGTGACCTCTAGAAGTTTTATTAATGTAGTTAGGACTAACAGCCTTTTAGTTGGTTAAGAAAATTGACCAGAAGAAAAGAAGTATACGCTGCTGCTTGAATTTATGTGGTTTGAGACAACTGTTGTTAGTGTCTACAACAACGTTTGAAGGATGATAATGCGAATACTATCAATATTTTCTGGCAATATCATAAGGAAGTCCAAATAATAAATCCTTGATCTTGTTTTGAGCTATAATTCTAGCAGACATACTAAGACATGGAGGTTCCAGTGGTAATTCAGTAGTGGCGAATCCTGATGATCGCCATTAAAGATGCTAGGAACAACCCCAAAGCTAGTTGGTTGATTGTGTGACTATGATTCGATACTATAGGGCTTTGCAGTGCTGATTATGGCTTTAGGCTGAAAAAATTTGAATACTTTTCAGTCTTATGTTAGATTACAATTGTTTGGTTTGGTTTCTTGCAGGCGTGCTGTTTAGTTAGCTTCATCGTATTGACCTTCAAGTACGTGGATCGTTCTCACATTATTCTCTTTTGTCTACTTTTAGGATGAAGGTTTGGGTAAGAGGCTGGCACATGGATATCCTTTTTTAGAGGCTGAAGTTGCATACTGTGCTCGGTACGAGTACTGTGAATCTGCCGTCGATTTCATCGCCAGGAGATCAAGACTCGCATTCCTCGACACCGATGCTGCCGGCCGGGCATTGCCTCGAGTCATCGAGATACTCACGACGGAGCACCAATGGGACAGGTCAAGGAAGAAGCAAGAGCTACAGAAGGCAAAAGAATTTTTGGAAACTTTCAAGTCATCGAGAAATGCGCAATTTCACGACGGGAAACACGAGTGACAGGTGCATTTCTTTGCTTTTGTTGCTTTCAGTGTTTCGAAGTTCTTACCGGTTTACGGGGTTGGATCGAGGCTGATAAATTGAAATAATTTGCCCCTATCGTTTCAGGATCGTGACTGACTGGGGATAACGTGGGCTTGACTTAATAACGGTTCTTGACAAATCGAGAAGGATATATTTATATTTTTTCTTTTGTGATTTGTTTATTTCTTTGTAATCAGCTCCTCCACGCATCAGAATTTTGTACTTTACTGATTCTTTTGGTGATAATAAACGGGGGGTTTCGCTATAGTGAGGTCAAAGCCGCCTTGGGCTCGAACAGTCTCGGCCTCATAGATTTTTCGCCAGTATAGTAATATCATTTTTATTGGAAAAAGTACAAAAGAAAATCATAAATTTATTGTATTGATACCAATTTAATCTTAAACCTTTTAATTTGACTAATTCAGTCTTAAACCTTTTTACATTGGTACCGATTCAGTCTATTTGACCAATTTAGGTTAGAAATCGTTGATGTGGACATTAGTGGTCCTGCGTGGCAACACCGGCACCGGCGTGGACAAAATTTATAGTTTTTCAAATTTTTTCTTTTTTTCTCTTTCCAGAACTGGTTGGTCGGCAAGGGTCGCCGACAACAAGCGAGGGTCGGTGACCCTCACCTAGTATGGGCGAGGGCGTTGCCGCCCTTGCCGGCCAATAGACGAGAGTCTCAACCCTCACCCGGATTTGGGCGAGGGCTCGATGCCCTCGCCAGTGGCCAGCAAGGGTGCAGGGGCCGTCGTCCAAACCAGCCTGTGGCCGGCAATGGTTAGCCGTTAAAGTCGCTAACTAACCAGTTCTAGAAAAAGAAAAAAAAGGAAAAAAATTTGAAAAAATTATTAAAAAATTATAAATTTTGTCCACATCGGTGTCGGCGGCGCCATGTAAGACCGTCGGCGTTCACATCAACGATTTTCAGCCTAAGTTGATCGCATAAACTGAATTGATACCAATCTAATTGAAAGGTTTAGGACTGAATTGGTACAGATGCAATAGGTTTAAGACTTTTTTTGTACATTTTCCCTTTTTTATCAGCAATATGCTAGCATTTTACAATTTATGACTTTCCTCCTTGCGTTCTGTATGTTATATTATACAAATTCGGGATTTACCGACACGATTTGATGGTTAACAGCAAAAAGAAAATGAAAGTTACGGATATAAAATCTAGGGGTGAGCGGTTTCCAGCTCCTTACAGGTTTCGCCTCGAACCTAAAATCTACCTGTCAGAACAAATTTATCATTTTTTAGAACTTGGAACTTGGAACATATCATTCATACCTTGAAACTTACCCTATTAGAGTTTCGGGTTTATCTAAGTTCTATTTATATTCTTAATTGAACGATTACACGATTGTAGCGCATCATCTTCTCTAAATAATCTGCTACAATTTGTTGACCATAACTCATATTTAGATACACAGAGAATATAATTATAATTCTCAATCATGAATATCGCTGGAAATAGAAGCTCAAACTAGTGCTTTTATAATACACACTTTTTATTGAGCACCATGGAATGCCGTAGAATTGCACAAAGACATAAAACAAGAAAAACATAAAAACTTATTCTACTTGAAAGTTGGAACCTGCCTATAAGAACCGATTTCCTAATTTTTCGAACCTGGAACCGGACTTGGAACCAGACTGGTTCCTAATTCTCCGGTTCCAAGTTCTATTCTAAAATCATGCCCACCCTTAATAAAATCATCAAAGTATTGGAAAAATTACTACTACCCTTTATGGGAAAAGTATAAAAAAAGTCATAAACCTATTGCACTTGTGCCAATTCAATTATAAATATTTTATTTGTGCTAATTTAGTCCTAAATATTTCCTTTTTCTTGGTCAAACTTAACATTTTCATGTTTTGCTAATTGAATCCATTCGATTAATTTTAGTCCAACGAGAAATGTCATCTATAAATTTTTAATTCGTTTAATACGGTCCCTAAATTTTTGGTAAATGTTCAATCTGGTCTCTGAATTATAATATTCTCGGATTCAATTTAGTCCGAAAATAAAATTGAATATGTACCAAAAGTTCAAAAAACATATTAAATAGATTGAAGTTTAAAGATGATGTTGTCCATTAAGTTAAAGTTCAGGATCCATTTGTTGATTATTCCAATAAATAATCTTTACCCAAGTCAGCTTCAAGATTCCGTAAGTAATTTAGGGTTCGTTTGGTTCAACTTTGGAAATATTACTTGGGGGAATGCTATCATGCCCCGCACCCTACGGCGCGCCACATCCCTGCTGCGGTCGATTACAAGTGTGACGTCTCAAGAAGCGTTGCCGACCCAAAGCCCAAAACAGAGAATAAGCACACGCGGAAGCAACACAACACCCAGACAATAAAACACATGACCAAGGATAGTAACACAAACAATAATTATAATTTGGATAAGCTACGAAGATATACAATATCCATTACAGCATAAGCACTTAAATAAAAAAGGGTCAACGGCCACTAGCAACGAAAGGGTAAGTGGCTTGAGATCAGACTCCCACTCTATCGGCTCTTCCTCCTTAGGGTTGAAATCTATTTCAAGGTCGGGGGTCTGAAAAGTTGGGTTTAAATAACAGTGAGAATAAATCTCAGCGAGTAGGCCCCTTAAACCTAAACTAGACTAACATGCATCTCCTGACGAGCACCAACCAAACAACACACGGTCTAAACCATAACTTAGGCCCTTGAGCCCAAATCCAAAACTTATTTGACCCTGCAGGTTAGACAATTGATATATAATCACAATCATGCCACAGAATTCAATCACGGCACATATATGTATATCACTTCGTCACAACGCATGTCATGTATATGCTCGTGCTCGCACTCATGCTCATGCCTTATCGATGCATCGTCGCACACTTGCATACTAGCACTCTTGTCATTTATCAATTTCTCCTCCGACCCGCATAAAATGCATCAGGGCTATCACTTCGAGATCGATCTCTAGCCCGCGTTAAACGCATCATGCTCATGACACATAACCCGTGTAAAACGCATCAGGTTAGTCATTTTCCGATAAACCGGGCATCGTCCCGCGTAACACACCTCAGGACGGGTTCACTGCCTCACGTAAAACGCATCAGGGCTTATTGTGATCACACATTCACAGTCACTAATTTTTATCTGAACCCCGCGTGAAACGTATCGGGGCATTTTAGGTGATCACAATGCATATGTCACTAATTTTCCGGTAAACAGAGCATCGTCCCGCGTAACACGCCTCAGGACGAGTTCACTGCCCCGCGTAAAATGCATCAGGGCTTATTGTGATCACACATTCACAATCACTAATTTTTATCTGAACCCCGCGTGAAACGTATCAGGGTATTTTAGGTGATCACAATGCACATGTCATTCGTGCACACTTGTATATGCACATGCCGTGCCAATGTTTAAGATGCACACTCATGGTTATAACGTTCATACTTGGGCATTCGAGAAATTCACAGTGAGCATTCAATTGCACAACACCACGTGTTCAATTCACAATGCAATATACTCAATTTATACCACACATATTCAATTTAATGAATCAATATTCCTAATCAATCAATTAATTCAAATCAGCCATGGTACATCATTGGCACACGAAATTCACGCAATTAAGCCATTAAACTTGCACAAGTCTAAGGTCCACAAAGCCTATCCTTTCTCAGCCACATAAGTACTCAATCCTAGCATCACGTAACCACTACCAAGCCATAAACAATCATCCACTTAATGGACAAATCAAGCACACACGGCCATTCATAATTAATCCTCAATTTCGCCGAACAGGGCTCAATAAATTCCACTATGGCCAGTCACTAATCAGTTCCTTCTCTGCCTCTAATCCACCTCCAAATCATTACATTAAGCTCCCAAATCCACCATATAAACAGCCACTACATGACCCGATTGTTGCGCCCATTACATAATGCGCCCACTACATGGCCACATAAACATTTAGACCGCGATTAATCCACCTAATGATCCGATCGAGCTTACTTTAATCGATCACCAACCAGATCACCTTAGACCACTAAATCACTTCCAAATCATCACATTGGAGCACAAAAGTCACCACAAAAACAGCCACCACTCGGTCCACAATTTCATCCGCCAAATTCCCATTTTTACCCAAATCAAGGCGCATATGCTCAATTCACATAATAGCCCAAATCAAGACCACAATGATCAACCACTAAGAACAAGGAAAACCGAATACACAGATTCAGAGCAATTCTGAGCCAACGCATAGTTCTGGAATTCATTTTTAAATAAATACTAATTCAACTCCAAAAATTATAAAATTTGGATATGTTGTACAAAACATCTCAATAAACATTTTCTATGAAGAACTTGAAACCCAGTTCTAACCGTAAATACCTCGTTTTGACACTCAAAGTCTGACAAAATCCGGTTCTCTTAGACAACCCCTCAGGCCATCAAAATATAACTCATTTAGTACCCAAATAATTTTTGAAAATCTTGAAATTTTTATATGTTATAGCCACTAATGTCCTCAATAATTTTTGTGAAGAAAGTATTTTGAAAATAGGCCTGAAAAAATTTATAAAAATTCGAACAGACCCGAAGTTCGGGTGAACAGTAAATCGGGCAGTTTTATTTCAGTCCAAAAATGGACTTCCGAATGGCATCAAATGATTTTCAAAAATTCCTAAATTACAATATGTTATACTTAAAGATGCTGGAAACAACTTTTATGAAGAACACTTCTTCAAATTCGGCCCACACAAGTCACACCAAAAATAACAAAATCTGGCGACACAACAGTAATCGTACCGGAAATCAACAAATATGCATCACCAAGCAAACCAAGCTCAACAAACCACTAATCCAATTATTCACAGCATTTAAACCATCCCTAAATCATCACCTTAGGTCATTAAAGTCACTACAACTTTAGCCCCAAATCAGCCCACACTAATTAACCCCTAAAATACCCTAATAACCCCTAAAACCCATCTAGAAGTATAAATTAGCCTAATTAGGGTTTAGGGTTGTACTCACTTGAGATCCTAAGCTACAAGCAAGGATGAACAAGTGGCGAGAATGGCTGAACAATGGCGGTTCCCGACGGCGCTAACGGTGGCGGCGTGCGGCTCCCCGACGGACGGCGATCTAATGCGGCAAAGGGGAGTGGGATGTTGGTCGCGACAGACGAGAGAGAGAGAGGGGAGTGGCACAGCTGGATGGTGCTAGGCGAGGTGGTGGTGGTGGCGGCGGCAGTAGAGAATCGGCTCCGGCAATGGCGGAGCTCCGGCTTAGCTTGGCTTCTCACGGCCAAAGGAAGGAGGAAAATGGAAGTGAGGGAGTTGGCATGGGAGGGGAGATGGCCAGCTGAGGTGAGGGTGAAATGAGGGAGAGAGAGAGACAATGGGAACGTATAGGCACAAATGGACTTAGTGGGTTAGGTGACCAACCTCCTTTAATGTCCATTTTGCCCCTAATCCAAAAGCTATGATCAATACTTGCTAAAAATCTTAAAGGCAATATGGTCCTTAATTTTTCAGCATTATTAGGCTGAGATAAACCAAGATAAAACTCTAAAATAATCTCCCAATAATCCCATAATTCGGAATACAAGCTTAAGGCACAAGGGCAAAACAGTAATTTTTCAGTCCCGGGTCAAATTTCTAATTTTCGGCTCTATTGATCCAAAATATGTTTGGTCACGTAAAAATGACGTCATCCTTGCAAAAATAGTCACGTACGCCCGTGAAATTCGACAACGAAGTCCGGACTTAATTTTACAATCGATTTCGCTCAATTTGCGATTTTAACGTCCCTCACTAAAGTGCGGCTGTTTAGAGGTTACGCGTATCGACCTAGGGTTACTCGAGTCGTGACGGTCTCGATTTCCCAGAGAACACAAGGATTATCAGTAGTTCCGGGGGTCACGATCGTTCGGATAAATTTCAGAATCGTTCGCTACGCACACTTTCGATCGTACGGAATCATCCGCGGTCCGATTTTACGTCATTGGCCAAACTAAATCCGTCACTCTTCTCGGATTGGCCCACATTGGCACAAAATATTTCCTCGTCATCTCTCGGAATCTGATTCAATTCATGGTCGAGTTCTTGGGTCCATGTATCATTTTTCTTAGTTAGCCATTCCCTATTGGTCAGTATCCCGAGAATGATCAGTTCCGGATGAGACTTACTAAAACGAAATAAGAAATAATATCTGCTTCGTCGGATCCCGGAAATTGGTCAAAATTCAGGATGTTACAAATGCAAATATCTTTAGGTTAAAGTCCTTAATAAAAAAATCATTTGTAAAACTACTTTGGTTTAAATAGTGTTTGGTAAATTTTTTTTTGTGAAAGGGCTTTGGGAATTATCTTTTTTATTAAAAAAAATCTATCCTATCTTTTGCCGAAGTCGACGAGCTAAATCTGGCGCCAGCAGCCGTCGCCGAGATTGGGCAACCACCGACGAGCTAGATCTGCCACCAGTGGTGGTTGCCTGAGGCCAGGCGACCCTCGATGAGGATCGCGCAACCCAAGCAGCCCAGGCGACGACTGCATGAGGTGGAGTGACCCAGGCGACGGCCGCCTAAGTCTTGCAACCTAGGCTGCACATAGCCTCGTGTGACCCAAGCCGGGGAGCTTGGGCAGTCGCGCGACCTCAGGCGGTCATTGCCTAGGTCGTGCGACCTCGCCAGCACGATTCGGTGTTGGTTGCCCTTGTCGGCCTCCCTCGCTGGCCATGAAGAAGATGAGCAATACCAAAAGGGGCAAAATCGAAACAAGCCAAAATAAGTAAGGGTAGTTTGGAGATAAAAAATTTGGGTTCAGTATTCTAAATGCTAGACCGAATGCTGAACCAAACAGTTCAACATTTTGGAAAGGAGTTTTCGAGGCCGAAAGCTCATTCCTAAAGCTAAACCAAATGGGGCCTTAGTGCCCTTCGAAAACATTGAAAAATAAATTTAATGCGCAAAAATCGCGGGATCAATTTTTACTACAAAAAACTAGATTCAATTTACGATGTCTAATCGAGCAATAAAAAAAAGAAAAAATTTGCGATGTCTAGAACAAGACAAAAACAGAAAAGGAGATATGGAAGAATACTTGCACAAAACTTGTAATATGATGAGTGGTGCGGTTCGGTGACAAAATCCAAACGGAAATGCTAACGATATCGAATGCATTAGATTGCTGATAAGCCACCACCCCCCCTGACCCGCCTCCGCCTCCGCCTCCGCCTCCGCCTCCTCCGGCGGTCGATCGAGCACCGGCGCAACCCAACCACCGACGACAATGGCCGCGACCCTTTCGTGGTCGTCCCTCTCCAAGTCCTTCCACTTCCCCAGACGCCCCGCCCGTTCCCTCTCCCTCGCGCCTCGCATCGCTTGCTCTTCCTCTCCCTCTCCCTCTCCCTCTTCACCTCCGTTACAGTTCGACATCTCCTTCGCTTCCCCCAAGCCCAAGCCCAAGCCCAGGCCCGACTCCGGCTCCGGCGACTGCAGCTTTATCTCCGGCGCGGGCCAGCAGCTCTTCATCCCCTGGATAGTCCGCGGCGAGGACGGCCAGCTCAAGCTCCAGTCCCACCCTCCCGCGCGCCTCATCCACGCTCTCGCCCACGCCGACACTGGGGAGAAGAGGGCGAAGAAGAAGGATAAACCCAAGGGGACCGCGGCGGTGACCACCGGGGAGCCCAGGCACCCCAAGCCGGCGGCAGCCGCGGCCGCCGGCGGGGAGCCCAAGTACTCCAAGGCGGCGCGCCGGTTCTACAACGAGAATTTCAGGGATCCCCCGCAGCGCCTCAGCAAGGTTCTCGCCGCTGCCGGGGGTAATTCAAACAAATTTCTGGTTTTCTTAGCTCAGGCCTACACTGCTTTGGCTCAAGTGTCACTAATGTGTATGCGAATATGCGTGTGAAAGCTCTTGGTTGACAAATGCCTTCGTGGAGGTTTTTTTTTTCATTTTTTTTCCTTTGTAGATTCTTTATGAAATGGATTGTGCCTTCTAATGGAAAGACGCTGAGATGTCTTGATCATTTTGGAATTTATGTGATGTCGTTGTCGACAGTGGCATCGAGACGGAGCACTGAGGAGCTCATTTTCGAAGGCAAGGTCACTGTTAATGGCTGTGTGTGTAAGACCCCTCAGGTCAGCTCCTACTGTTAGTGTTTGTTTACCATGTTCCTCTTTCCTTTTAAAAAGAATTGCCTTCTTGTTGTTTCTAGAATTATGTCATTTGTGCATAAGTTGTTGTTGAGAGAACACTCTTGGCAACTGCGACTGAACTTAATAACCAGCTTTATAGTTCGTGAGAAAGCCTTTCATGCTCTTCCCACCAACAAGAAGGGGAAAAGGAAGAACAAAATGGGTGTTAGTTTTCTGGGTCCTCGTAGTTCTTCCAAGAGTGGAGAAACAAGAAATTGAAGAGAAGTTCTTGAAGCTTCCTGTGATGACATGTTGTTAATGTGGTTTTGCAAAATGAGGACAAAAGTTATCACAATCAAAGTCAAAGCTTGGCTATTGAGATAACTTCATCTTCAACAATTTGTTTATTTCTGCTGTTGAAATAATTTTACTGACGCAGACTCGAGTTGATCCTATGAAGGATGTCATTTATGTCAATGGGAACCGCCTGCCCAAAAAGTTGCCTCCAAAGGTCTACCTTGCTCTGAACAAGCCAAAAGGGTTTGCAGCTAACGCTGAACACTATAGCTTATTCTGGAACATTTTATTAGGTTATTTTTCTCCTTTCTTTTGGCATAAGCTAATGCTGAAAATACTGACAGGTACATTTGCTCTGCTGGGGAGAAAGAGTCTAAATCCGTGTTGGAGCTGTTTGACGACTATCTGAAGATCTTGGTACGTACCATATATCCATACTTGACCGACAGAGTGCCATTCGCTACTGATTAATCATTTATGTACTCTATCTTCCCTATATATCTCCCTAAAAGAAAATACTCATAGCTCAGTCCATATGTCAATGGAAGGGCCCTGTCTTGTTCTGTGCAACTTGAAGGATTTTCCTAGACATGTGATGTATCTGCAGAGGCTTCTTTATTGGGAGCTTCGAGTTCTTATAAAATCTGTGACTTATAGCACGTCTGTTCATTTTTGCAAGCTAAGGAAAAAATAATGTTTCATTTTAGGGCAAGAGAAGTCCCGGACTACCCAAACCCCGACTATTCACTGTTGGCCGACTCGATGTTGCCACATCTGGCTTGATCATTGTGACTAATGATGGTATGATAGTTAAGGAGACGCTGCAACAGATTATTCTTATGTGAACATGAAGCTTCTTTGAGTTTAAGATGCCATGGATTATGTTAAACTTTTCCTTGTGCTATGTTCTGCAGGAGATTTTTCTCAAAAAATTTCACATCCTTCTGCAAATTTATCTAAGGAGTAAGTGTTTTACATGATTCCTTCTTCAATGCGGCTTCTAAAACTATGAAAAGAAGAAAATTGCGTGATGCTATGGATAAAGTTCTCAATCTTTGGGGTTCTCATTTCAAATCTGCGGAATTTCACTTCCATATACTTGTTTTTTAAAATGATATATATCATATGGGTGAGAATTATAATAGTTTAAGTTGTTACTTCTCCATTTCACCATACTTGAGAGTTGACCTTGGTTTTGTTTCTGAATTGCAGATACATTGCAGCTGTAGATGGTGAGGTGCACAAGCGACATTTAATAGCCCTCAGTCAGGGATCAGTTGTCGATGGAACTCACTGCATCCCGGACTCTGTGGAGTTATTGCCAAGGCAGCCAGATAATTCAAGACATCGTCTTCGGATTGTGGTACCTTTGTCTCTCTAAAAAGCATTGTGACAAAAAACACGTTATTCAGTTCCAAACACAAAAGGAGAAAACTCGAACAATATAAATCGTCTTTTGTCTCTATAATTCATCTTCTTTTCATTGCCTTGGAGTAGCTTTCATGTCATATAACATTATTTATCTAATTGGGCATCTCCAGGTCCATGAAGGGAGGAACCATGAAATTAGAGAGCTTATGAAAAATGCTGGACTTCAGGTTAGATTGGTCGATGGGGGAACAAACTCATTTTTGCAGATGCGGAAAAATATGGCATGGTCTGTAGACCAAGCCCATCTAGACTGTTGATCATGTGGGCCTGCCGGTGGGACCCACATGATTAATGGTTCGAATGATCTCGATCCACTTGGTCTATAGAACATATAATAATTTCTGTGCAGGTGCTAACATATTTTCACGGAGAAGAACTTACCTCTCGTTTGCTTTTCCAGATTTATTCATTAAAGCGAGTCCGAATTGGGGGTTTCAGACTTCCAGCTGATCTTGGGTAACTCCTCTTAACTCTACCCCTTTGTCATCTCTGTGTCCAGTGTACACTGTTTCATTCTTAATGCCTTTCATGCACAAGCACAATTATGAATGCATGTTTTGCATGAGATGATAATTTCATACCAGTCATTGCCGATAGCTCTAATTTATGTTATAGCACATTCTACTGGGAAATGAAGTTATGTTATCATTTCGTTTAACTATCTTCCAGGTAGTGAAATTCATTATAGCTTTTTGTCTGATTTGTTATCATTTCAGGCTCGGGAAACATGTTGAATTGAAACCAGTTGACCTTCAGGCACTGGGATGGAAGAGCTGAGAAATCACTGCTCATGCTGGACTGAGTTTCTCTGAAGTTTCTCCAGCAAGAGCACTCGACAAATGGGCAAAGATATTCATTGTCATGGAGAGTTTGAGCATTTGCTTCCCGCCCTCTGAGCTGCTGGTTGAACTACATACTTATTGCTCGAAGATTAAACCACAAGGGGCAGTTACAGTTGTTCGACATTCATACCAGAGATGGAAAATTGTAAGAGCCGGTAGAGTCATCTCTGTTGCAGCATTTCTGGCTGAGTATATATTGAGGAGAATAGGAACCTCGTGTTCATTAATTTTTATTGCAAGAAGTTTTAGCTTCGTTTGGAGGACTTTAGAAATTGAATTTTCTGTCCATTTTTTCGTGAAAACAGGCTCTGCTAAGATCTGCACATAATGCAATCGAAATCTATTAATACAATCATAGACTTGAATTGGACACGAGATCATATCTTAACACCTGTCTATGAAAATAATTTTCTTGTGCCAGAGTGTACATTGATTTTGTAGGGCTTCTTTATCCACTTGCCCATATTCCCTTTTGATGTTTTGCTAGTATTTTGATTTGTGATTTCCGGTTGATTCCTTGGTTTTTAATTCTACTATCTTCTCCCCTTTTGCCAACCTTTGTGCATGAGCCTGTGTCATGTCTTGGTCTGTTCGAGCCTATCGCGTCCAATGTCTTCTGCAAACAGGTAATGCACCGGCCTCGCTTGCTAATTGGGCCGAGCTTGTGCAATATTGAGTGATGTGCCAAGCTACGATACCCTTCGGTCATGCATTTTTACCTAAATGGGCTTTCTAACTGCTGCTGCTCGTGTGTAGTGCTATATTTGACATGGATGTTCTTGGCTTATCAAATATAAAAATCTCATTCTGCCCTGATAAAGCTTTTCATTCTATTCTCCTTTTATGCACAACACAGTGTAAGTACTTTCTTTTTTCCAGGGTAAGTGAGATTGATAATCTTGAATCTGGATAAGAGAGTTTCATCTGGTGCACATATTGAGCTCTGCGGAAGATGCAGAATTGCTGCCTGTCTCTGTAATGGGTCGGTGGCAAAAGAAAAGTATTTACTCACAAAAGAAAACAACTTTGAAACTACGGAACAAATGTAGACATTGATTTGATGCCAAGAATATAAAGAGAGATCTAACAAAAGTGCATATTTCACAACTCTTACGTTGGAAGGGAACGTAATGTTCCACCCATTGACTGGCAAAAGTAGTGAAAAAGAATAATAGTGCAAATTTCACAAATCTTACGTTTGATCTTGCAGTTGATCCGTGTGCACTTTAATCCAATTGAACTTGAGAAAAAGATAACAAAACAGAAACTGGGATCCAACCGAATGCGATTAAAGTCTTAACAATTGTAATTTGCATATCACTCTAACCATCCAAATAATTTAAATGATAAATACGGACTCAAAATTGCAACATAAGAAACTCAGATACGGCACCCTGTAGATTGGAAACGCAAATTAAAGCCGATTAAAAAACATCTAATTGGGCTTAACTTCACTCGAAATCTGGTCTGACACCCGATTCGGTCTCACTGAAACACCTTCAATTGAATATTTTCCGAAAAAGGGGGAAAGAAGAAGAAATGAGCCGATCGCATTACCTCGCTCAGGGGGCACGTGCGTCTCGTGCTTGACTTGCGCTTCGACCGCGACGGCCTTGAATCCCGACGTTGTCTTGTCTTGTCAGTTGTCAGCTCCATGAGCGCGCACTCGAACTCGGATTCTAACGGACTTAACGACTAAAAACCGTTCCGAGTGTTTTTCTCTCAGCGACCGACCAAACACAGAGGAAGGAAACCCACCTTCTTCTTCGCGCTCTTCTCAGTCGTCACTCCTCACTCACTCTCGTCAATCTCATTTCTTCTTCCAAAGCCCTACTCTCTTCTCTCTCTCTCTCGATCGATCGAATCGCAGCGAGACAGAGCGGCGAAGATGGAGCCTCCGAGCGATTCGCCCGACCCGTTCGCTGAATTCCCTCCCCTCGAGTTCTACCCCTTCGAGCCCCTCCCAAACCCTACCCCCACCCCCATCCCCGTCCCTCCCCCGCCCCCCGTCCCTCCCTCCCCTCAGAACCCTAGCTCCGCCTCGGCCTCGGCCTCCGGCTCCGCCTACAACCCCCTCCTCTCCTTCACCATCCCCAAGAAGCGTCGGCGAGGCCGGTCGCAGCGGAACGTCGCACCCTTCCAGCTCCCTCCCTTGCCGCTGTCGTCTGGTAATCCTGGCTCCACGTCCGCGTCGGCATCGGCGGCCTCTTCGTCCGCTCTGCTGCCGCCGGCGGCTGCTGCTGCTGCTTCGAGTAAGCCTGCTCCGGGAAACCCTAGCTCTCTCCCTGACGCTTCTGATGAGATCATCGTGATCAATAGAGAGTCCACGGGTGAGGCCTTGATCGCGCTCACGGCCGGGTTCCCTGCCGACTCGCTCACCGACGAAGAGATCGATTTCGGCGTTGTGCCGGTGATCGGCGGGATCGAACAGGTTAACTATATTTTGATTAGGAACCACATCATTGCGAAATGGCGCGAGAATGTGTCCAATTGGGTTACCAAGGAGATGTTTGTGGATGTTATTCCTAAACAGTGCACTTCTCTACTGGACTCTGCTTATGATTACTTAGTTTCTCATGGGTATGTTAATTTTGGGGTTGCGCCCGCAATTAAAGAGAAGATTCCAGCAGAGCCGAGCAGGCATAGCATGGTTATTGTCGGTGCTGGGCTTGCAGGATTGGCTGCAGCACGGCATTTAATGCGGTTAGGTTTTAAGGTGACAGTTTTGGAGGGTAGGAAGAGAGCAGGTGGGAGGGTTTATACAAAGAAGATGGAAGGGGGGAACAAATTATCCGCTGCTGCCGATTTAGGGGGAAGTGTATTGACTGGGACATTGGGGAACCCCCTCGGGATTGTTGCTCGGCAGCTAGGGCATCCACTTCACAAGGTGAGGGATAAATGCCCTCTTTATAGGGTGGATGGGAAGCCGGTTGACCCTGACATCGACATGAAGGTTGAGACTGCTTTTAATCGTCTCTTGGATAAGGCTAGCAGGCTTAGGCAGTCGATGGGAGAGGTGTCCATGGATGTTTCACTTGGATCTGCCCTGGAAACGTTTAGGCCGGTTTATGGGGATGCTGTAAATGCTGAGGAAATGAACTTGTTCAATTGGCATCTTGCCAATTTGGAATATGCTAATGCAGGTTTGCTCTCAAAGCTTTCCCTTGCATTTTGGGACCAGGATGATCCTTATGATATGGGAGGTGATCACTGTTTTTTGCATGGAGGGAATGGAAGGCTGGTTCAGGCTTTGGCTGAGAATGTACCGATTTTGTATGAGAGAACTGTGCATACTATCAGATATGGCAATGATGGTGTGCAAGTCATGGCAGGTAGCCAGGTTTTTGAGGGTGATATGGCACTTTGTACCGTTCCTCTTGGTGTTTTGAAAAGTGGGTCTATCAAGTTTATTCCTGAGTTGCCTCAGAGAAAGCTTGACGGGATAAAGAGGCTGGGATTTGGACTGCTAAATAAGGTTGCAATGCTTTTTCCTCACGTGTTTTGGGGCACAGATCTTGACACCTTTGGACACTTAAAAGATGATCCAAGCCGCCGCGGGGAGTTCTTTTTGTTTTATAGCTACGCAACAGTTGCAGGTGGTCCTCTCTTGATTGCATTAGTAGCTGGGGAAGCTGCACACAAGTTCGAGAGCATGCCCCCTACTGATGCAGTGACGCGGGTTCTTCAAATTCTTAAGGGTAACAGCCTTTAATTAAAATAAACTATTCTGCTTTATTTACAAGAGTCTGATAAATTTATTAATGGCCAGTTAATGAGTGCAAAAACTTGCTTTAAAAAAAGAGTGGAAAAAGTGGAACATGTAATTGATCCTTCATAATTGCGAAAACCAATATCATGGACTTTTAGTGTAGTTGTTGTCAGAATATTTCAGTTATGGATATGTTTTCTACCCAAAATATATGATTTTCC
Organism: Syzygium syzygioides; assembly: GCA_031216285.1. Taxonomy (NCBI): domain Eukaryota; kingdom Viridiplantae; phylum Streptophyta; class Magnoliopsida; order Myrtales; family Myrtaceae; genus Syzygium; species Syzygium syzygioides. The sequence goes on along the minus strand of CM062248.1, from coordinate 35,586,728 downwards.
TTACTATGTTGAGCAATCTGACTGTATCATTTGAATCTATGTTGCAACTTAGATTCTGTTTTTTTTTGTTTTTCTTTTTAAATTTATGGACCGTACTAGTCCTAAGTTTACCTGATTTCTTGTCTGATTTTTTAGGACCATTGAGATGAGTACCCAAAATATCACATATGCATAGAAGAGAATGCATGATTGCATGATTGGACAAAGAAGGTGCATGGGCATTTTTTAGGTGACTAGTAAATGTATTGCTGGACCAAAATAACTGCAGAAGATGTATTACTTGTTAAAAAAAGATACGTAGAAATTATGGCGTGCTATGTGCAAACACTATGTGACTTGACATATTATGTAGTTGATGGACTATATTGGATGTCAGATGTTACTATATGCATTATGGTCCCATTTAAATAGCATGCTGCCTAAAATGATGGATATCATAGCATGCAAATTGGATAAATTATGGCTCAGATTTGATGTTGACATATTAAGTAGTTTTAGATTCTAATACAACTCAGAGAACTTATTTAGCCTGTAGTCTGTTTTGAAGTGTAAGAAATTTATGACACGGCTTAAAGAGCATAATTCAGCTACTGATTACTTGCTGGCCTATCATTTGTTTAGCATCTTCAGGAAGCACTTGCAAGTTTGTTGTAGGTCACTTGGAATAGATAATGAGTGTATTGAGTTTGAATCTAATCTATGAATATATTCACACCACTAGGTTCCTTTCGCACTGTGGTGGTTGATATGATAGTTAAATAATTTTGGTTGGTTGATTCTCTTTTATTGTATGGCACTTGCAAGTTTAGCCCGTTTGTTGTTGTAGTTTGTGTCCCTGCGAAATATTATTGCTAATATTGGCATGACATCTTAGTTTGAGTGAAGTATCTGCTGCTCTTACCCCCATCCATGTAAACTAAGAAAGCAAATCATTAACAACGTCCAGCGGCCGCCATTTGTAGCTTTTCTTCTGCCTTGATCCTGTTTTTCTTAGTCTTTTGGAGTTTTTAGATCAAAGACAAAGTCTTGGTATGGGGAGAGCAGTTAGTGTACTATGGCTGGTTTCTTGGGCTGTTCATGCAATGAAGTTGAATTGTTGTGTAGATAATTATCCGTAACTGTTCACTTTTTGTTAATATCGGGGAGTGCAGGTATCTATGAACCGCAGGGGATTAAGGTACCAGATCCTATCCAAACTGTCTGCACCAGGTGGGGTGGTGATCCTTTTAGCCTTGGTTCATACTCTAATGTGGCAGTAGGTGCCTCTGGAGATGACTATGATATTTTAGCTGAAAGTGTGGGAGATGGAAGGCTCTTCTTTGCTGGGGAGGCAACTACCAGAAGGTATCCTGCAACTATGCATGGGGCCTTTCTGACTGGGCTGAGAGAAGCTGCTAATATGGTTCATCATGCTAATGCTCGTGCTTCAAAGAAAAAGATTGACCAGACTCCATCGAAGAATGCCCATTCCTGTGCTTCCATTCTAGCCGACTTATTCAGGGAACCTGATTTGGAATTTGGGAGCTTTGCTGTCATTTATGAGAAGAACTCTGATCCCAGTGCTGGTGCAATTTTGAGAGTGACTTTTAGTGAGCCTCGTAAAAAAGCTCATGATGGTCTGAAGTCAGACCAGCATACCAATAAACTACTATTTCAACAGCTTCAGTCACATTTTAATCAGCAACAACAACTTCACATTTACACCTTGTTGTCAAAGCAACAGGCTCTTGAGCTGAGAGAAGTGAGAGGAGGTGATGAGATGAGGGTTTATCATCTTTCTGAAAAGCTTGGGATAAAATTGGTAGGGAGGAAAGGTTTAGGACCTGCTGCTGATTCTGTGATTGCTTCCATTAAAGCTGAAAGGGGCAAGCGCAAACCTGCTTCAGTTTCTTTGGCTACTAAATCAGGTAAGGAATTGGACCTTTATCAAAAGATTAGTGATTTTTGTATAAAAATCTGGTGGTGAAACCTATTTTGATTGTTGGAAGGTACATTGCTAAATAAAAGAGGTGCTCTGAAGCAAAAAGTTGTCAGGTACAACACTTAGACCTAGCATAAGTTCTAGTTGCTTTTTTTTTTTTTTGGGTAAAGGAGTTCTAGTTGCTTTTTTGTTGCTAGATATAGCTAAATCTGTCTAGTAATTCCAATCTTTCTGTTCAAAATACCTCAGAAAAGCTAAAATAGTGGGCAAAAGTGGAGGTCTGGGAGCTCTTCCTGGTTTGAATGCTGAAAGCAGTAAGGTGACACATGATGTTAAGAGCACAAATCAAGCCACTCCTGGCCCATCTGAGACAGGTAGACATAGACCTTTGCGAGCAAAACAATCTGTCGCTCGAAAATAGATTTTCTATTTGTCCATTTAACATACTTTTCAATTATTTCATCCGGCACATTCACCATTTGACTAAACCTCATTCCTACCTCGGAAAATAAGTGGTTTAAACTTCTTGCATACGTATGCAACAAGAATTGTTTAGTACTCTTCTGTTTTCAGTTCCTGATTTCAGCTATTTACCGAATTGATGGGTGCACTATACATGAAGTTTGTTAGCACTTGTCTATTTCTGTATCAGCTTGTTGATTCACCAACCTTTGTTTTCATGAAATGCTGAGATTGAAAGGATATATGTCTTTACTTTGGTTGTTATACATTGACGATTTCTCCATTCCATTCCTCTTTGGTTGGTGGGAATGGGATAAACAGAATGCTATGAGATTGGAATTGGCAATATGGAATCGTGTGTGCGCACTTGAGAGAGAGAGAGAGAGAGAGAGAGAGAGAGAGAGAGAGAGAGGTTAGATAATGACTGTGCACCCATTACGGAGAAATGTCATTCTAGTATTTATCAATTCCACTTGGTAATTCCTCTCATTATCCCACCACCTAGATGTCATGATAAAGAGATAAGTTTCATTCGGGTATTATCTTCTTTCCTCTTCATTTTCTGTCACTAAAGGCCTGTTTGGCAACTTGTTAAATGGTGATTGATTTTGTTCTTTTGTTCCAAGAATCAGTTTGGGAACAAAAATCCGTTTGTTAGATTTTTTGTGCCCAGAATAAGTTTTGGAACAGAATCAAGAATAAAAAAAAAGTAACTTCTTGATTCTGGAACAATTTTTTCAGAACTAATTCTTCTTGTTTTTTTTTTTTTGTTCTTCGGCCTCGCCACCCGCTAGCTGTTGGCCACTGGCCGCTGCCGACGGCAACGGGCCATAGGCCAAGCTGGCGAGGGCGTCGTGGCCCTCGCCAATGGCCGACGAGGGTGTCTCGTCCCTCACCGGTGGCCGGCGAGGGCAGCTTGCGGCCTCGCCCAGCCAAGGCGAGGCCGACCTCGCCATCGCCACCGACAAGGGCGGTGGTGAGGGCCGCGACGCCCTCGCTGGCCCTAGCTTGTGGCCAGTCGCCGGTTGCCGGCGCTAGCGGCCGGCCATGGCCAAGAAAGGAAGGGGAAAGAAAGACAAAAAAAAGAAAAAAAAAGAGAAAAAAAGAAATAAATATTAAAAAATTCAAAATATTATTAAAAAAAGAAATTTTATGTAGTTACCAAACGCATTTCTGTTCTTTTTCTATTCTAAGAACAAAAATTTTGGGCAGTTACCAAATGCTTTCAAATACTTAGAAATTGTTTCTGGGCACAAAATAAAAAAAAATCATTTCTGCTCAAAATCAGATTCTGGGCACAGAATTGTTGCCATGTGCAGCCTAAATGTCAGGGGAGTGATAATAAAGTCCTTAATCCCGTTCCAATGGTTTTTCTCTTGGTAACCAAACAAGGGAGTAGGGTTTTCATCTATCTTAAACCCTCATCGACCTAATGTTTTGGTTGTACCTAGAAGAACAATCTCCCATTTCTGTTGAGAACCTAAAAGCAAACTTGCCTGATGCATTTTGCTTATCTTTGTGAGGTCGAATAAGGGGAAGTGTCTCTTATAGCCATTTTTACCAACAAAGCAACATGATTCATTTGGCCAAGAGTTGTATCTATAATATGCGTCGTGGGATTTCTTTCCTAGCAAAGAAAAGTCACGATGTTGATGAAGGGAAATCTTGCTAAGACATTCAAAAAAGCAATACAGAACTAAAAAAAGGAAAAGATCAAATTATTGAACTAGTGGAATTAAGAAAACTAAAAGTATAGTGAACTAATTGAGTAAAAAAAATACATTGCCAAGTACTCTAATGCACATTTGAGTTGACATAAGACGATAAAGGAATGAAAGACAACGTGAATCAAGAATGAAGGTTGAGTTGTGTTCAAGTCCTCAGCTAGAATGTGTGACTCTTGTGAGATTTTGGTGGGACCACTGCCAACTGTTCTCAAAACTTAAGCTGTTAGATAAAAGTGTGGTTTAATAATTAATTACTCTAACACTCCCTCTCACGCTTAGTCTGGCCTTTTGCCTAGTACTAATCGTGGACATATTTAATTGGAGGCAAATGGGGCTTGGATAGATTTGAACTCAGGACAACAACTCTGATACCATGTGAGATTTTGGTTGTATCACTGTCAACTGTTCTAAAAGCTTAAGCTGTCAGATGAAGGTGTAATTTAATATTTAATTACTCTAACAACTCTCAACTTTCCTTTATGGAAGTTTCAAGGGTAAATTAGTCTTTTTATGATAAATCTAGGAAACAGCGATGCATAGAATTGGATGTCATCTTTCACTCCACAATTTTGCCAGTTGCTCTTTGTAGCTTTTTTGTCAAACTAGCGGGGCTCTTCTACCTAGTCAATATTCATTACCAGTTGGCTCATGGTCTTGTGGGATGATTAGATTAAAGGATTTTAGCTGTATAGTTTGTCTTGGTGTAACATATTTTGGTTATAGATTGAGGAACAATTATTGTCAAGAAGGCATATATATGGCATTTCAAGAATCGGTTAGAAAAGGAAATAGTAACTTATACCCGGGAATCGGGGGGCTTGTTCAAGACTTACTCCAATAATTAATTAACAGAAAATAAGATATTTTGTTTCATTTGATTGAATTAGAGATAGGAAAAGAGAGATTTCATTGCTCGTGTATCACTCATATTGCATAATAGCATATCTTTCCATGGCACCAGTACTTAAAGGTAGGAATGAAATTATTATTACGTGTTATAGATAAATTTCTTTGAGCAACTACATGTTATAGATTCATATGCTTAGTTAATGCTCTAGGAGTCAATTATCATTCTACATACTACAGATGTTGGGATTTGTCATTTTGTTGCACTAGCTCCCTTCTCTTTATTATTCTTTTTTTTTCTCTTTTAGTGGGGATGGATGTGTGACTGAAACAACTAAGTAGCCACTGTTTGAAAAATTAATGTCTCGCAATCAGCAGCTCTTTTTTTGGCCCAGAGATGGGCTAGCAGCTAAGCTGGTTGAATTGGTGGTTCAAGTTTTGGTAAAATATCATTAATGTTTTAGTGATTGCAACGCTTGTCTTGCTAATGAAAGGAGTGCCTAGCACCCGTCAAAACCCTTTTTGTTGCAAATAACACCTAGGCATATACTTTCATATTAGTAATTGCAGGCTTCTGCCGTGGAGCAATAAATATTTTATTGGCTTGATAACTCTAGAAAAAATCTAATTGCCTCAGTTTGACCAGTTAAACCAGGTCAATACCATTTCAAAACGCTTCTGCCCATACACAGTCAAGGGTGTAGTGGGATATGACTTTGGATCGGTTCATGGTTCGACAGGTTGAATTGACTGGTTCATTATGGGTTTGAAAACAATGAATGCAAGAGGGTTGTTTCATTGTAGCCGAAGGTTCATTGTATATAGCATACTTGTAAATATTTTATATTATTGTAACTGAATATCTGAAGAATATCATTCTTTTTCCTTTGTAGGGCAAGTTCATGATGACATAACAAAGCAGTTAGAAGAAAGTGTACACCTCGCAGACAGGTGAATGGTGAGATCGCACATTTATATGTTCACATTTAGATGGTTTTGGAACTTCGCTTTCATTATTCATTTTGGTAATGATAGTCACTAACAATTTTCACTTATGGCCATTCAATGTTGTTCCAGATTTCATTATTTAACAATCCAAATGCTTCAGGAATTAAAAGTCTGATTTACTTTCCCTGGAAAGTCCCCTAGCAGTGTGGGCTCTTTCATAAATGTTGTTATTTCAATGATAAGTTTTTTCTAGTAAAATAGCTGATGAACAGAGTTTATGGAGTGAATTGTCGGATTTATGGAGACTCTCCTTTATTAGTCATAATTAAATGCGATTTCTATCTAGGATTTTTCTTTCTCCACTTTCTGGGCAATCTGGTGGACTTTCTTATTTGCTTAGTTATCCTCAGCCACACTATTTTAATTGCTGTTTTTGCAATAGTTACTCATGCTCTTAATCGAGCATTAGCACATGGTCCAAAATGCCGAACCAAACAGGTCCTTTGTGTAAATTTGAGTGGGTGGCCCTTCCTTTCCTGCATGATGTAATATGAATATTGCAACTGACTGAGATTTAGTCAGCTTCTGAGTGACAGTCATTGATTGTTGGCTTAGAACTGAACTTGAAATCCTGGCTTAGCTTGGCTTTTCTTTGTTAAACTGTTATCTTTGTTCTTCTCTACCACATTTTTTTCCTGTCAAGAGGTCAAAGGCACCGTTTAGTCAGAAAGTATTTAAAGATAATTGCGTCTACTGATCCATTTGAATAGTGTAAATTCTCGAGACACAAATCAAATATAGTGGAGCCCTTACCTCTCTTCTCCCTTTCTGTGAAAGGAAATGCAAAAGAAACTGACTTACTTTGAATTGCAGTTCAGCCTATGATCTTCCCCAGCATAACGGCTAACCTGCAGCTTCTTGTCAAGAAGATAACATACATCGATGACCAGTTAGTTTGTGATGTTTTGGGCGGGTATTTACATCTTTCTATAGTGAGAACAGATAAATTTGGTGAATTTTTATTCCATCTTATGGCCTCCTTGATTTGGTCTTGAACTTAGTAGCTGTTCTTCTGCATGATCTTCCACTCGACCTTCGACTGTGCTTACGCCAATATAGTCAAAAATCGATTATGTCGGTTGTTTTAGGAACCAGCCTCTTGACAGTTTATTTCATTGCCTGCATATTGTTGGTCTTTTCATTTAAGACATATAAGGAACTGAGTGCCAAAAGGAGAAAGCACCTAGACAATGTCTTAGCCACTCTGCAAATGTGGATACATCATCAAGTTAATGGGCCTGTCTGGAATTTATATGGAAAACATAGAGAAAACCTAGATGGAAAATGCCTTTGTACAGTGTCGGGATTTCATTTGGTTCTACTCAGTAGGATCAACTAGTTTTAGTATTAATAAATTTAGCGTTTTCGGTCTAGTCAGGTTCATTTAAATACTAATTTTGTTCGTCACAAATTCAAATGTTGACTCTTTGTGGGGAAAAGTTTGTGGCTGGATAGTTTGACAGATTCCGACTAGCCTATTTATCTTGCCTTCTTTCTTATTGCAAGATTGGATCCTCATTTCCTCAAAATATCTTTGCAGGTTGTGCTTTGCATCTATATGGCCTTGCTTGTAATGCTGGTGTCCCTGAGCTGTGTAATGTTGGTTATCATCGGTTAATCATCATGGATCACCAACATTTACATGACTAATGAAAACTCCAAACGGATTGTGGCTAGGCTTTGTGAACTAGCAGATGAAAAAGTATTAAAAAACTCATTCTGAAGCAAGAGCTGTTGAACCAGTTTCCTCCCCTCCACCTCCATGCTAAGAAACTGTCTTCATGAAGACCTGTATTTCGTTGTCGTACTGGCAATATTCGAATGTGGCATCTCTTATTGCTGCTGATCGTACTGACTGCTGCCAATCATGTGATGGAATGAGATTACCCTTTACTACCTCAAGGAAGCAGGACTTAGATATTTTTTTTGGTGAGACCATCACAGTCATGCTATTTTTTGGAAAAAGTTTAAAGCATGTGATCAAAGAACTTTTGATGCTTCCAAAGTGTTTATTGGTGAAATTCAGCTATACAACCCGAGGTTCAAAGATTCCTCTAGGTGTAACAGAAGGGAGACTCCCTTTTCTTTTCTGAAATTCCAGATATAAATGTAAATATTTTCTTTTCTGAAATTCCAGATACAAATGTAAATACATCAGGTACTTATTTCAATCTAGGCAGATGCCAGTATGGAAATTGTTATGGAATTCCCATGGGTTTTTTTGTGGAATTCTACATGAGACCTTATGTTGGCTTTGAAATGTGATTCCAAGTTAAACCAAAGGGAAATGTTCTTGGGTTTTATTAGGTGCTGAATTGTACCTTTTCTCGGGGGTCGCGCGTGCTTTGCTCTTTGTGAAGTGCTGCTTGTACTTTTTTTTGTTTTGTGCTGCTTGTACATGAAGCAGAATCTACACAAATAGACTGGTGAAAGGAGGCCCCCTGTAATCGGCTCGAGGAGACAGCAAGCGCCAGTAACTTTCCATCCCTCAGCCAGATGAAGCTGGAGGGCGAGGCAGCACAATTTCCTGGAGTCAAAATGAAAATTAGAAGGCAAACCTGGCCGGTTTAATTGGGTCCCGGAGGTGCAAGGTTTTCTTTCGGTCGCACTTTGAACATACGATTTTTGACTTTTCAAGATATGCTTAACCCTCAGAATACAGATCATCGTAAAGATCTAGAGAGATGAAACTGTTGTGATAGATCCCGCCCATGTAAGCCAAATAAAGCGGCGCAGTTGGTGTGTAATTTTGTCAGTCTGCACAGACACCAAAGACTAGTGCTGAACTATTCTTATAGCCTATTTCTGCCACAAACGAAGAAAGGTTCAAGAAAGGCCTGTCATAGGCATCATTAGGGAGTTGCAGCACCAACTTTGTATTTTGGTGCACTGAAACGGCATTTTTTTCCTGCCACGGTTGCATCTTGAATTTTATGTTAATCTCCCAGGATGAGGAGGTCTCCCTCTCAACACCGGTTTTTTACTGCGTCATTGGAAAATTTTCAACCATTTGTCTCAAAGATTCACCTCATAACTCCTATTGAATAAAACCGGCATAAGTACACGGACATTTATTCCACAACAAGCTACAGATACATCACCTCACTCATTACAAAAGTTTCTCACAAAGGAGAAGCTGTTATAAGCAAGCCAGCAATATACGACTACTTCACAAGAAGATAAAAGAAAAGGCTCAGTTTTGGGAGACTCCTGATGCAGTTCCACATCTAGGAATCGATAAGACGTAATGTTAGGACCCAAGAAACTAGAACATATGCAGAATACATGCACGACTGTCACTGCTGATAAGTTGCTAGGCTGACGCAAGTACTTTCTGCATTTCTCTGAAGCTGCCTTCCGAAAGCAATCTCCCTCTCCGTAGGAGAGCCTTGAATCATCTGTAACTTTAGCTGCGCTCTCTCTGAAAAGACCACAGTGATGAATTTTTTTTTTGTAGTCAGCAATCGGTCAATAGTGATCATCATCTGGACAGATATTTACATCCCAATTGATAAAAGGTACAAGGGTAGTTATTTTAAACAGCGGCAGATCAAGCTAAGCTGGTTCCACATTAGTCGCTCCATTGCAATTATTACGGTGACCAGTCTCTCCCAGCCACTCCTCCAATTTTGCTTCTCTATTAGCTTTAAAACTCTCAAAGTCTTCTGACACCGGCAATAAATGATCGCTTGGCAAGGGGAGAGTAGTGTGGCTTTCTTCTCCTTTCTCTTCTTGCAGTTCTTCAGAAACCTCACTTGATAATGGCAGTTCATCAGACTCAACCACCGGCAGAGTTGAGCTTGAGCTAGTTTCTGCAACTGATGATGGTTCATCAGTATAAATCAAATGTTTCTCACTCTGCATCTGCACAGGATCATGGGAATCAAGGTTAGACCACTTAAAATTGCTCGCCCTTTGTTTCGCTGACTTTAGAACATTGGAAAAGTAATTTCCACTCCGTTCACCATCTTGAGGGTCAAAAAAGGTAGATCGTCCCCAAGTGGCTGGCCCTGACGAGCCAATTCTTCGCATTTCAAAACCCGAGGATTGGCTGTGTATCAATCCTCTTTTAGGCTGTTTTGCTGACATAATTGCTAGAGATTTGTTGATATCACCAATCATGTCATCAACAATGGGGAACCCACAATCCTTCATTGACCTCATCATTGTAATAGAATCTTCTAAGTCCTCAGTATGCAGATTGGTTGCTTGTGATTTCCCTGCAACATTATTCTTGAGACTAATAACATTGGGCACTGAATTTTGAGTGTGCTGCAGAATGTAAAATAGCCCCACTGAAGGTTCATTCGCCACATACTTGATCATCTCTGCCAAGCTTTCAGTTATCTCCACAAAGCCATCAACAGTGGAGAATCCATGCATCTTGTTGAAGGTGAATGACAAATCATCACTAGTCTGGTCAATGACTTACACAGGGAAAAACTTTCAAGAAAAAAGTAAAGAAACGACTCGAGAAATGGCAAAACTGCCAGTTGCAGACGAGCAAGCATTTACTCTCATAGAATAATTATCATGAACTTTTACAACCAAAAAAAAGAACATCAGTACTTCAGGGAATTAGACCTAATCTTCATTTTAAGGCAACTGGGACCCGCGTTAGACCTGAATCCCAATCCCAAATTGATAAGTCAGTGCTTTTTTCAGATTTAAGTTGTTCAGGGTCCTTCAGATCCTATTTGCCAATTGGATTGCAACTTGAAAATACATGTCGATTCACCATTTGCACTTGGAAAACCTGGAACCCGATTGCAATGAAATTGTTACTTTAACAGGATATTGTCAGCCAAAATTTCAAAGGCCATACATTTAGAACTAATGGATCAACAGCGTATAGAGAAGGATGTCTTCTGAGGATATAGTGCCTAATCCCCAGCACCTACAGTTCAGGTTCAGCCAAAAAAGAAAAAAAGAAAAGATGTAATTCAGGACCTAAAAATGTATGGCCTCCAGTTTCATCCGCTAATTGGTCAAAAGTCACAACTAATAAGTAACGTCAGTGTCACCAACTAGGAACATGGTCCAGCAACATATGTACACTTGAGAACCAAAATAATGACTAGAGGGCCAAGCTGTGGAGGAAAACCTAGAATGGTTATGAGATGGCAAGACGTTCTGGTTGGATATATGTTGAGTAAATACATGGAAGTGATTCTCTACTTAGCAAATTTCATTATTTTTTCCTTCCCATCGAGATTATTGTGACAATCGCACAAAGATAGTGCGTTAAGTTCGTCATAGCAGCTAGCACGATCATGACCTTCCAGTCAGCCTTGTGAAATTTCTAATAGTAGCCGAATGACTTCTTTTTACGGTTCATAAAAGCCATAAGTACATCTAGCACCAAGAACGATATTCTGCTTGCACCTCTTTTAACAATATATACTGTTGCCCTCCAAGCAGAAAAAAGGATGTATCTAAGCGGACACCATATAAAGTCCCAGCCCCTTAATCTACAACAGGGGAATGACCTGACCCTATCTTATGTGGAGCTGAACCAGGCTTTCTCAACGTTCCACTGAAACACGCAGGTGCACTCGTTGCTTTTAGGAACAAAAGATGAAGCTGGTATAGGCAAAAAGCAGAAGCCACAACAGGGGCAGAATACTGTATGAGGTAAGGACGGACGTTAACGAGGACGTGGCAGAGATTCAATTGCTAAAACCCACCCTTTTCTGCATCAACTGGAACTACTTCAAATGCGCACTATGAACAGCCGAATGGACAGTTCCTATCTCAAAGCAGACCTCACAAACATTGGGCAGAGTCCAGCTCCTGGGATCTAGTAAACAGAAACGAACGACAGGGCAGGAACGAGAGTGACGACGGCAACACTACTCAAGATTCTCTTCAATTCCTCCACCTTCCACAAATGTCTCCAACACCATAACTAAGTACGCTGCTCTAAATGAAGTCCAGGATCGAAGCCATCAAAATTCGATAATATGGATGTTCGTTGTGGACTACTCTACGCACCTCCCTCTTCCTCTATCCGGCTGTCAAGCAGAACCTGACACAGGTGGGATGCATATGCCTGTGCTGTTCTATTAAATGACAAGCGACGGTGACTGTTTTGTGGCCATTCGCAACTTATTCTCGCAACCCCAGTAACCATTCACCACCGTGCCCGCACACGTTAGACCTTCACAATCCCAGGGGTGCCCATTCATATAATAGATGATTATGTTTAACCATGTAAACTCTAAACGGTCTAACAGCATTTACACACGACGCGAATAATCATCAAACGATCAAAGAATCGAATCAACAACCCCATCAATCACAAATCTCGAAAGGTTGAGCTCCTAAAGAACTACTTCAATCACAGAAGACACATCACGCCGCACGGTACTAAACTCTAACTTCGTTTTTCTGAGAAGCCCAAGGCTCCAGACTCGAAAGCACAGTCAATCGGAGAAAACAGGACACGCCGAGCGAGGACCAATTTCCCGAGATGAAACAAGAAAGATTTTGGGATCCCCGTCCTTACCTCAAAGAAGCAGCCTTTCGAGCACTCCCGATCGATTCGCCGCCGGGCCGCCGATCGAGAGAACGGTAGCAAGAACGGGCCCTTTCAAGATCTCCGGCGCCTCGCGAGGAATCAGAACGAACACTCGCGACGACGACGACGACGAAGACAACATCCAAGAACAAGGACCATCGCTCGCTCAGCAATGCTGCGTCTTTCCTTCGGTTTCACCCTTTTCCTCAACCGACGACAGGTACCTCCGAGAAGCTAAACAAAATACAAACAGAGTGTGACGAGGACCGCCGAGGAGCCGCGGGGACCTCTCCAAAGCGGATCGACTACATGGGCCGGTACGGAAAGCCCATCGAGCGAGGCCCATAAAAATTGGGCTTGGCCCACGGAAGCTAGAGCCCAGCCCGCGCGACGCCGCCGATATATATCGAGCCGGCGGCGAAGGCGACGGAGAAGAAAGCGTGGGGCGTGCGAAGCAGGAGCGACGATGGGGAAGCCCAAGAGCAAGCGCAGGCGGAACGAGTCCGACTCCGACGAGGACGAAACCTTCTACTACCGGTACGCCTCAGCTCCTCCTCCGCCTCCTCAGCCGTCAACCTCCAACCTCACCGCCGCTCACGGCCGAGGGAACCCAAATTCCACAAATTCCGGCGGCGGCGGCGGCGGCTCGGGCGGCCTCGTCCCCTCCAAGTCGACCCTCTACGTCTCCAACCTCGACTTCTCCCTCACCAACTCCGACCTCCACACCCTCTTCTCCACCTTCGGCAAGATCGCCCGCGTCACCGTGCTCAAGGACCGCGCCACCCGCCGCAGCCGCGGCGTCGCCTTCGTCCAGTTTGTCGCGCAGCCCGACGCCCAGAGGGCGGCAGCCGAGATGCACGGAAAGATCCTCAACGGCCGCAAGGTCGCCGCGTCGATCGCGGTCGACAACGGCCGGGCGACGGAGTTCATCAGGAAGAGGGTTTACAAGGACAAGAGCAGGTGCTACGAGTGCGGAGGGGACGGGCACCTGTCGTACGAGTGCCCGAAGAATGTCCTGGGGCCGAGAGAGAGGCCCGCCCCGAAGAAGGGGAGGAGAGGCGGTGGGGGGAGGGAGGAGTGGACCGCCGGCGGCGCCGGCGGCCACGGCGGTGGTGAAGATGACGAGGGGGAGGCATTCGAGGAGGAGAATTGGGCCTCGGTGGTGGACGACGGCGCGGACGAGAGATTGCTGACGAGAGAGAGAGAGGAGAGAGAGAGAGTGAAGGAGAGGAGGGAGAAAAAGGTGAGCTATTTCAGTGACGAGAGTGATGAGGAGGATGATTGAATTTGAAGAGAGTGAGGCCTTGGCTTTTGCTTGGATTTTGCAGAGAAGTAAGACCTTCTTCTTGGAGGTGCTTCCTTAATCCTTCTATCTTGAAGGTATGTCTTTGTGCTTTTTTTAATCTGCTAAGTAGTAGAAGCATCTGGTTTTTCGAATTGAACTATGGGGTTGAAGTCCTCTGTTTCCGCGGCTTTCTTGGTATAGTCAGTCGGGCTCAGGACAACGTCTTGGGTATTTGGTAGAATGATGTTGGAGCTAGAGATAGTATATGCTTGGTGCATTGAGATGAAGGAATTACTGATGATAAAGCGGTGTGAGGTAGCTTATGCCTTGCGGATTGAAATTGCGGTTATGTTCGCTAATGGCTAGGTGATTCCCATGCGGCATGTACTGCGGATAGCTGCATTTCAAACTCAAGAAAGATAACATAGTCCATAGTAAAACCGAGCTACTTGGTGCTCTGCCCCATGCATACTGTAGTCGAAGCTCGTGTTAGGTTTTCTCTAATCTTGCTCTTATGGTGGGAGTGTGATCTAAAGGCGACAGGGCTGTAGTCTTTGGCATTTGACAAGTCACTATTGAAGATGAGAACCTTCCTTTTTAACATTCAAGTTAGAGGATATCGTGAAGGCTTTAGTTATTCAAGGTGATGGATGAATATCCGGGAATCCCAAAGCATTTCGTCAACTGCCAATGTTGTTATGGTAGGTTTTGGCCAAAAAGAAATTGTGGTTATGAGAGTTCGGCCTGGAGAAGGAAGTACTATGATAGTGTGAAAATCGCAGCAGCTTGTAAAGGAGCTTTGCAAGTTCTCGTTCACCTGGCTTTCTCTCTCAACTCCTTTGTGTGGCTTTCCTAGATTATTATCTCTAATTCTGTCTCACAAGCATACATACAGCACTGTGAGGATCCATCTTGTTGTTTGTGATTCTTTCCGAGTTGTATAATAAGATAAGCTCATATGTAGTATGGTCCGAGTCCATTGCTAACAGCCCATATTCATCATCACAGTGACCATCTTCTCCTCCATGCATTCTTGCACACAGACTTACGGTTATGCATGGTTAGGCTTCTTCTTAAATCTTGCTTCCTTTTATTTTCAGGGGTCTTGCCTGAAAATAGTCTGGTAAAACATTCTTGGATATTGGATGATGCGGCCGGGTGGAAAAAGGGAGATTTGCTAGAGAATGGATGCTTGTGCAGGACATTTGGGAGATGAAATTGGTTGTGTTCTTTTTGAGCGGAAAAAGGGGAAAGCCCAGTTCCTTTTCATTTGTATGCTATCGATTATGGTTTTTCATTGTTAACTTTAGCGTGCAGATGACTATATAGAATGAGAAGAACTTTTTTGTTGAGTTGTTGTCAACCATCTGAATTCAGACACATTGTGATTACAGAGCAATCTGCCAGATAATGTGAGGCAAGAAAAGTGTTGAAATCTTCAAAGTCAAAAGCACTTGAGACAGACTACATGTTGGTTTTAGACTTCTTATGACTTGTGAGAAAAGCAATTCCTGCTGTCTATCCTCTTGAAACCCTATCGTCTAAATGAAAGCTCGTTGCTCGCAATAAAGGGCTTTCTTGACGTTGAGGCTGAGTGATTATGTATTGATTCCACAGCTTGGTGGGGTCAGTTTTGAACCATGGAGTGGATGCAGACAGCAGGTAACGGTACTTTATGTCAAGGAATTTGAATAGGAATGAAATAGTAATCTGTTATTGTGATAATATCTTTGCCAGAACCAAATAGAAAGGGTATCCGTCCATGCGCTAACGACGGTCACTATCCTTCAAAGTGATTCTTACATGCTTAGGGCGTGCGTTACTGCTCTCCAGTCTGCAAAGGAGTCAAATGTTCCTCCCTTAAATTGAGGGACAGACCCAAAGTCAAAGATTGTCGTAAGACAATGGAATGATACGTCAACTTACAAGCATTTCATGATCTCCCATTATTTCTTCTATCAACTCCAGTACTGGTTTATCGGCACTGTTGGGAACGAGAGCCGCGAATACAGCTGGTTCCAATCCTGCAACGACCAAAGCACAGTGCAGCATATGGTAATATGAAATACCATGAATGAGGATAAACAAAATGTGTAGATTCCTATACTCGCGTGATCAAATTTAAGTTAACTGGCTCAGTCTCTAAAAGACAGTTTCCTAGCTGATCTAGGATGAGTGGAGAGTCTCAGACAAAAGTACGAGTATTTCCAACGCAAACGGTTTTTTTAACTAATGGATAAATAGCCTCCAGACGAAGAAGAATGAAGCTATACCCGTTTCAGGAAAGGCATCGATGAACATCATCATCTCCTCTCCACTGAGACCCGACAAGAAGCAGATACGTGGCACATTCTTTGCAATCTGAAAAATTGTGATGATGCATCAGTGTAAATAACAGAACGTGGAACAGTAAGTTACTACTTGCTTGTGATTCTACAGCTAAGCCTACTGAGGGTTGCTGATAGAAGTTGGTAATTTGAAACCTTTGGACTCATTGAGCAATACAAGAGGACTACACAGTTCAATTCTTTTAGAACCTTTTGCAAGGAATGACAGTAGTTTGGCGCTGTTCCAAGAAGCTGTTAAATGACAGTATGAGGAAACTCCAATATTTTTTTGGTAAGGTAGGTAACTCCAATATTCATCACCACATCATCAAACAAAATAGTTGATATTTTCTTAGCAATTATTTCTTTCTTCAAAGGCACCAGTCGTGGAATTTGATGCATTAATTTTAATGAAGAAAGAGAAAGGTGGCAATGAAGGAAAATGGTTCAACCCATATGGAATGTCATGAAACTAATCAAAAGAACCCATAATATGGACGGAACTCTTTATATTAACCTTGATTGCCTTCAAATCAGGCTGTCTTGTATGCACCGCTTCCCACAGTGAACGATTAACCATACTCTCAGTGCAGTACACAATCTGCAAGACCAAGGGCAGGGATCGATCAGTTAAGGCATATAAAACCTGTTGGCATGATCCTGCTTTGCTGGCAGATGACAAATTATGTTCTTTCAACAAGCTCTCTTCAAATAAGGCAAAGATCATAGATAAAACAGATTGCTTTTGGTGAAAAATTGGTTAAAGGCAAAGAAAGTAGTCGCTTAAAGTATGAAATCATCCAACATTAACAAATATTTGCAAAAACATTGTCCCAGCATAGGTGAAATTCCAAGCCTACCCTCACAACACACCTTCTGTCTACGCATTTTTACAGCAGTGCCGCAAACAATGTACCTTAATTTTACATGGCAAATATACATGAACAAAAGGTAGGGAATAAATGTCTACTCTGAAAAGTTGCAAACTGTCACTACTCACCATTTCATTTACTATGAATTTGGGAAAAGAAGAAGAATGGTTAAATTAGCACACTGAACTAAGATGGTTATTTTTCAATTATTCAGGGCACCATGAGCAAAGAAATTGCCACCCTGGAGCTATCCTGAAACCATACTTGATAAAGAACAGCAGATGACGATACCTGTAGAAATTCGCCATCCATCTCTTTCAGAAGTTGTTGGATCTGTAATTTGCAGAACACCAAAAGAAAAGTTACTTTAGTAATAAGCAAATTCCCTCATACCTTCTGAAGGAATTCACACACACAGAACACGGACTAACCACAGTAGATGTATATTAAAACCGAAGGACTTCAAAAAAAGAGTTGCAGCCTCCTCTACTTAAGAGTAGGGGCCAACTCGATAAAGAGAGTCATTAACACAATCCATACCTTTCCCACCTCCTCTGCATCAAAGCCAACTAGCAACAAAGCCTGCAAAATTCAAACTTCTTGAAACATCAAGGTAGTCTCATTGCTGGAGATGAACATAAAGCAAAAACTAGACGACTTCATCAAGTTGCAAAGTAAGAACTCAGTATTATTCAGTAATTCCGTGCACTCAATCATAGAATTTTACGGTTTTGCTGTATGAATTGCTGCTAAGATAGTTAGGTGCCAAGGAATTATGCACAGCAAATTCATGGTGGCTTGTGTAATGCTACCTATAAATCAGGAATGCCTCGTAAGAATGTGTGGTGAAAAAAAACTCGCTGTGGTGCAGAAAACTAACCAGAACTTACAGGGGGGCCATATCTAGGATCTTCAGCATTCAACGGAACGAATTTTGAATCTCCGACCAACTCACTTGGAACTCCTGTAAAACAAAGCAAATCAATGTGAATAGGCAATGCTTTTAATAGAGACTGAGAAAGCACAGAATTTGTCATCAGGAATGGTTTTTTCATGGATCTTATCCCAGCAGTAGCAGGTGATGCCGTACAACGCAACATACAAGTAAAGAGCAAGTAGACTGAAATATTCGAAAACCACTGCTTCTGCCTCGATTTCAAACAATGGGCCCAACTTCTCTCTCTACTCATACACCGTTGTAGAGTCCCCACATGTTCTCTGGCCCGAGCTTTAATTATTATTCTTTTTCCAAATATCCCAACCCAAGTTTATAAGGCACAAAAGAACTAGGATTGACACTCTTTCTGTTTCATTTTATGAAGAGCTAGAAACCCTTCTTTTTCACGTATTTATTCAATGACCAAGAAAAGTTTATCAAAAAGAAATCCATTGACTAAACCATCATCTTTTGCTCACTCAGTATAGGTGGCACAATGGCTGATCACAACTCTCATCTTTAAGTAAGAGATCGGAGGTTTGAGTCTTGTCGTGCATTCTGTTCCCTTGTATAGCTAAGACAATGGCTGGTTATAATGGTTATGCAAGGACCACGATCATGCATTCCATGTCATCAAAGATTCAATGCTTAAGCTTAGCCACTCTCTCCTCAACATAAAAATTGGCACAATGCTGTGATTCAAGAGACCAAAAAACGATTGCACCATACGCCTGACTGGTGTTTTCACTTTTCACCGAGCACTTGATTAGAGCGCCGTTTGGTTCAAACCGAGAACCAGCTGAAAACGAGTGCCCCATCTAACGCTCCAAACACGCACAACAAATTCATGCGCGTGTGTATATACAAAGGCAATCCATTTCGACCAATGATTACAAACAGAGCAATCAAACACCGCGGTCACGAATGGCGGCGACAACACTCCTCGGGTTTGTCTAGCAAATCACAGCGCGAACATTGTAAGAACACAGCAAAACATAGAAAGGAAAATGACCCACCACGGCAAATCTCTCTAAGAGAAACAAAAGAATCGAGTTCTACACTGATCAGGATAGAATTCAAGAGACCACAGCGACACACAACAATGACCGAGGAAGAAAACGATCACATGAGCAATTTAGAGATTCCACACTTCGTACGTCCACAAAATTTAACCTTGCGTGGCAAGAGACCACTCTGGATAAAGAAACGAACCTTCAGCAGACGCTCTCGGGACACCATTCCGGAGCTTCACAACATGAAGCTTCCTCGAAGAAGCAAGCGTGGCGGGGACCTGGGGATGGAGCGAAGAAGATGGAGGCGGCGGAAGCGAAGAAAGCGAAGGAGGCGAGTTGCCGGAGAGGAGGGGAGGGTGGTTTAGAGAGAGAGCGAGAGCAGACGCCATGGCCACTCAAATCCTTTTCCTTCGCCGTCTCCCTCTTCTTTTATCTTCTTCCGATTGGTTAAACGAGGCCCGTGGCCGGCGACGAGCGCCGGGGAGCTACGGACTTTGTTACTATTTACGCTCGGTCACCGGAATGTTAAATTCATTTCTTTCGTACTCCGTACCACCAGAAAATCTGTCTAAGATAAGATTTACTGTAATTAAGCAACGCACGGCAGCACAGCACGATGGTAAAATTTACACGGTAAATGATTATTATTACACCCCCCGTTCTCCAATTTTTTGAAGAAAATATTAACTTTGATTAGTGGGTAATCCACTATAGTACTTTCAATTTTGGTTTCACCTTGGACTTTGCTGTGGGGTCTCTGCCCCGCCTGCTTCTTTCTTTCCAGGAGCTTTTCCTCACAGACCAAGGGACGAATCTCTCTCTAATCTAAAAGCAGTCATGTAAAGCAATCGCTGCTCCTTCCTTTGCCACCTCCGGCCTTAAGTTAATGGAGAGGCTAAATTCCATCTTTCCAGCTTAATCGAACTCCTTTAGCTCCGAACCAAAGCTAGTTTGCTCTATAGCGTACCCTCATCGACACCTCCTTACACTGATTCAACAGGAGGCTGGATCGTGGACGAGGGTTAAAAGACGTGCAAGCTCAAAGCCACCCGGTTCTGTCACTCTGTTCTATATTTTTCTGCTCCTCTCAGGTGACTGACTAGCTTTCTTTTCGAGCATAAGAAGTCAGTCCTTCCCGCTTTAGGTCGGGCCGGAACATTTTATTCGATCGGATTTACGTGCAATTGTTTCACCCTGTTCAGTGAGTGCACTGCTTGAACGAGCCTCGTTAGATCCACACACTCACTCCCAGTGAAAATCTATTCTGAGCGAAAGGCCCTTCTATTTGGTCCTGGTAACCAGTACGTCTTTCACACTCCAAGCCTCAAATGATCATTACATGCCCCGAACGACATTGCTTTTAAATCCCAATTCATTAGAACCATAGAGTCCAGAAAGCAAGATAACCAACGTGCGATAATCTTTAGCAACCGTCGGGTAAGAGAGGCTGAGAGCAATGCTACTAGGGCACGTCATAGGAATCTCCAAGCCACTGGGTACATCGAATTATCAAAAATCAAAAGAAGCTGCAATTAATCAACAACCGAGGGTGGGGGGCTCCTCGTGATGCCCCCGCGCAGATGATACGCGCTGCAACCAGGGCAAGTAAGGATGGAGCATGTTTGCTTACCACAGTCACAGACCGAAAAAGCTACGGCTCTAGCCAAGGACGGTCCAAGAAAAAAACATTCATTCATTCCAATCCGACAGCAACCAAATGACTCACCAAAAGCATTGAGAAATTAGAACATCAAAGAAATCGCAACGCTGCACATACACCTTCCTTTACCTTCACTTAAAAACATGGGACAAGGATCCAGTTCTAGTTATACCGAAGTTCCCTGTGAGATTAACAGAACCATCTCAATAACCGACAGTGAACCATACCATCTTACGTCGGAGATCCTCTAAAGAGTCTGAGAGCACAACATATGTGGAGGAAATATTTACAAGCACTTATAGAAGAAAATAAAATTCTTGAAGAAGTTATTCCCATGAGATGTGCAAGCGACCGAATCACATCTCAGCCACCAAGTTCTCCGTGTCAGCTCCAGTTTTAGAGAGTTTGCCTTGAGTCCACCTTCTCAGCATCTCTAGCGAAGCCTTGGGCTGGTCCATTGGAACCATGTGACCAGCATTATGCACCTGGTGTCAATTAGATCATGCAGCTTAGAATGGCCAAAATTATTCCATGGACATTTAACACACACACACACACACAGAGAGAGAGAGAGAGAGAGAGAGAGAGAGACCTTGAGGAAACTCAGAGGGCCATGGCTCTTCAAAACTCCTGCTTCCGATCCATCAACTTCGAAGGGAACATCAGGAGAGTCCACAAACTTCTTCTGACCAGACCATTCCATGGCATGAACCCATCTCGAATTGCCTGATCATATAAATACGATAAGGAACGTCACATGTTAAAAATGATTTGGCTTGACCTACCACTGAAACTAGTTAGAGATAACTCACCAAGCCAGTTGCAGATTAAATCATATTCTCCAGCATAGACTAGCAATTCAACTCCGTCCTCAAGAAGAGAAGGAATTCCTACTTCCAGATTCCTCATCCAGTCCACCAGCATGGCCTGATAAACTGTTGGGCTACATGACACAAAATCTATCTCCCCAACTCCAAGTGCATCCCTGACAGGTTTCTGGTTCAAGAACTTTTCCATGTTGGAGAAGTCATAGCATAGGCTCCCTTCACACTTCTTTCTGACGTCATAATACTGCAATGGACCAAATATAATAATCAAATTTTACATTATCTCCGACAACTTCCTCTACCCTGCATGCTTGCACAAGTTATAAAGTTGGTTTCAATCTGTTTTGTTCAATAATCTGCAGTTTATGAAGATGAGAAGTGGGAAAGTGCAAACACAATTCTTCAATAAACGATTATATCAGGTGGAAAAGCTATTTATTGTCACTATCAGGTAACGGAACAAGAAAAATATTCCGAACTATGAGCTGACAATATAACAAAAAAGAACAATTCTTAGATATATCAAGATTGGATTCTCAACCGTTAACTGTTGACATGCTACGTGATCATAGACAACAGGTGAGAACAAATGGAAACAGCATAGGAAAGCATACCCTAAATCACCACCAAAATGCCTGAAAAAACACATGGTGATAAACTTACATTGACGTTACCAGCCAGTGCCATGATGCTGCTGAATATAGTATTGCAAACAAAATACGAAGCCATGCAAGAGACTGTGCCATCAGTTCCTGAAAGTAGTATATGCAGACAAGAAAAATTTAGCATGTGCATTAGAAAAGTAATTGCAGCAGAGAGAGAGCGAAGCCAATTTTCTTTTAGCAATTACAGATCATAGCAGTTTAAAACAATAAAATGGTAGCTAGGAAAGCAGAAGAATGGATAGTGGAAAGGAGAATTTCTTGACAAGATCAGGGTCATTACCACAAAGCTTTATAGCCAGTTCGCACACTGGAACAATCTTGTTGATACGGTCATACTGAGATTTCTCAATAATCCCCATGTCCAATGCATAATCAGTGTAAGCTTTGTACTGAATTGCAGGATCAGTAAGGCCATTGCCAATAGCAAATCCCTGTTTTAACATTTTGGTTTTAGTTTTACGAAAAATTTAATCAACCACTACAATGAAGTGCAAGTTGAAGTTGGCAGCCCTACCTTTAGGTTTACATGAATTCCTTCTTTAGCTTTGTTTCCTCGATGAACACGAGCAGCAAAAGCAGGAATGTAGTGACCAGCATATGATTCTCCGGTAATATAGAAGTCATTCTTTGCAAACTGAGGATGCTCCGCAAAGAAGGCCTAGAACAAGATCTCTTCAAGTCAAAAGAATGCAGAAGTCTATATGGTTTCAATTGAAGCCCCCTATTCCTTTGTTAGGTTAAACGAAACAAAGAAAAGGGAACTGATACTGTATAAGTCAGACGAATGCTACAAATCTTTTGAAGATTGACATCTTTTCCAAAAAAATCTGGCATCTAACGAGTCCACAATACCAACAACACCGGCAGAATAGAAGTCAAAAGAATTTACAGACCTGCAAGAAATCATATAAGTCGTCACTGACACCATCTTCATTGTGTCGGATGTCACGCTTGTCAGAGGTATAGCTGAAGCCAGTCCCAACTGGTTGATCAACATAGAGCAGGTTCGAAGCCTTAAATGACATTGTCGAGATCATATTAGTTGCCAAGGATACAATAGAATAAGATAAAAATAATGCAACACATTTAAAATCCTTCCCAAGTAGCAACAGTTTATGAACGGAAAACTGTAAATACTCCTCAATACCTTGTCCCAACCATATTCATTCCAAACAAGGGACATGTTGTCTGCAATGGCAAAGGGACCATTTTCATAGAACATAGCCAATTCACTACTGCAACCCGGTCCTCCAGTCAGCCAGATAACAACAGGATCATCCTTGTTGCTTCTTGATTCAAAGAAGAAGTAGAACATCCTACCAAAAACAACCAACGAGATTAAGAACAAGTTTTACAGCTGGACTTGAGACACCAAAAGCCAAGTTAGTTTGATGTGAGAAGTAATATGCGAATCGTCGACAAATCTACTAGGTAGCAAATTTCCACATACTCATAGGACAAGAAAAATAAACTGGAAGCCGTGAGTGGCTGAGTGTAGCCACAACCTATTTCCTAAATCTTTTTTACATCATCTGGTAAGTTCAATCCATAACCTCTCTAAATTATAAAGAAAATCCAAAACATCTTTCATTCTTAAACTTTTACACAAGGTTTCCAATAAAAATGGTACATTATTAAATAATGGACAAAATGATAAGGTAAAAAATTCTATATAACTCTCATAGATTCTAAATTTATATTAATTTTCTCTAATCCCGCAAAAGTGTTGATTTTCAAGTAAAAGTACAAGGACCACTAGTAACATTGCACCGAAAATATTCTATACATGAAGCTGCAACAATTTCATCTCCACTGAACAAAAAAAAACAAAAAATTCCCTCAGGGTATACAAGTTACAATTTGCAACAGGGCTCTAAGCCATGACATTTCGTCAAGCATTGAATCACAGCAAAATAAGAAAGCTGAAAATGAGCTAATAATATCGCGCAGACAGAACAGCACGTCGCAACTGCACAGACAGCCACGTATCCACAAAATCTCTACACATTTCTCAAACACGACATGCAATAGATGAGCCATCACATCACTAGCAATCCCAAATTCAGACTCATGACCTACAAAACCGAAAAGGAACAAGACTTGGCCTTCTGATATTATGTCACAGCATGAGCTTAATAGACCCCAAAAATCAGAAAAAAGAAAACCCTTCAAAGGAAAAAGAAAATAAGGAAATTCCATGAGAATCACCTCGCGTCATGAGAATGCTCGAGCTTATAGTACCCGGCATGGTGACCCAGATCCTCGAAGGGAACCCCGGACTCCAGCCCCAAGCCAGGGAACCTGAACCGCCTCTCGACGATGCGCTCCCCCGCGCCGAGCGGGCCGGGGACAACGACACCGCCGCCGCCGCGGACGACGTTGACGTCCTCCCTGGGGAACAGATTGAGCTGCCTGATCAGCTGCTCGGCGTGGACGGAGGGGAAGCTCGACGGCGCGAGGCCGAGGCCGAGGCCGCGCGCGTCCGCCGCGGCGGCAGGCGGGGGCGCGACCAGGAGGAGGAGGAGGTGGAGGGCGGCGAGGACCAGGGAAACGAGCTTCAGCCGCTCCATCTCTTCCCTCCCACCGAAAGGCCGTCGCCGATCCTTCTTCTCGAAGCGACGATCAGCTCGAAGGAGGAGATGATCTTCTACTTTCTTCTTCTTTCTTCCTTTCTTCTTCTTCTTCCTCCCTCTCGAGTTCCCGAAAGTTAGAATGGTGGTTGCGCTTCGGGGGGGGAGGGTTCGCGTTTTTATATACGGAGTGCGAAGAAGACGGAGTGCGAAGAGGCAGGGCGGTTGGTTTTCGGCTTTCGGAGCGGCGTCGTTTTGGTGCTCGAACGGGGGGTGGAGCCTGAGAGCCTCCTTTTGCGTTTTTGAGATATTGATATTTCTTTCTTTTCTGAGCTTTTTATTTTTTTGAAATCTTTTTGGGTTTTGTTTTTTTTTTTTTTGGGGGGGGGGGGTGGGACTTGCGTGTGGAGAGGTGTACGTTTGCGAGCATGTGCACGCAAGTCTCGAGACGGTCTTTTTCCTTTTAGGGAAGGGGACAATCCGTGACGGTCGGATCTATGCCCCGGCTTTGAACTTCCTTTCAATTCCCGCTTCAAATTCACGACGGTTAGATTTTTTCTTTTCTTGTCGCGTGGTTTCGGATTGACTCATCTCAGTTGATCCGATGATTTTAAAACTTCACCTATTAATTAATCAGCCACGGGCGGGTTGCTGACGAGGGCGATGCATCCCAAGGAAAAGAGAGTTTTAGACGAGTGCAAGAAAAATCTCCCCTTTGACAATTCTTAGCCACCAAGCAAAATCCCCATTGCGTCATCCCTTGAGAAAAGGAGGGAATCGGGACAATTCGATGCGGAAGAAAGATGGGGAAAGCCACTTTTTGTCCAATGGGCACGTGATGTCAATTCTGGTCATCAAGGCCTGTGTAATGGCTTCGGTTCATCCGGTGGCTGTTTTTCTTTTCTCGTGCGTCTTCCTCGACTCCCGCACGGGGCTGGTTTCCAGGGAGGCTTCCGCCGTCCGCTGTGCCTTTTCCTTGAATCAAGATGAGGTCCTCTAACGAAATCAAGAAGACCCGCTCACCTACAAACAGCATGATCGCTCGAGACGAACCGAGCCACCAGACAAACTGTAACGAAATCGATATACTGGTTCACGTCCTGCCCCGACACGATGAATTTTCTTTGCGCCCGTTTGCTGTCGGGTATGGGCAGAAACAAGCACAGAAATAGTGCCTACCCTCGGGCCACCATTGATGAGAGGAACATATAGATCATTCATTTCCCACATACAAATTTAGGCGATTACAACCACTGGAACAGTACAACAAAGCCGTCGTACGGTGATTCACCGGTATTTGAGGCATAATTCTGGTATACTTCAGAAACGTTCAGAATTAGATGGTTAGGATGGAGCACTAACCTATAAATGTCCAGCATCTCAGACTAGTGTCATGAAAGCACCATGGGAAAGAACAGTCGTCTAAGGAAATCCATGGCTTGATCTAATAACTAAATGGACAAATCACTCTTTGTGTTCCTTGACCTCGGCAATATTCCATTAATTCGAGTATTTCCTCTCCCCATTGTCTTCATTATGTTACAGAATGACGAGAAAGATCCACAGTCTAATCAAAGAGGCCTTCGCTGTGCCAGATATCAACTAAAAAATCGACCATCTCCTGCAAGATAATCAACATCCCACTATGTTAGCATTTAGTAATTTACCAAATCCAGAGCAGGATTTCTTCAAGAAAGTTCATTGTTTGCAATCTCTCGATGCGATGCTCAAGACATGAGAAATGAAGCATTTTTACATCTAGCTTCTTTATAGCTATATGCTAATGTATTTCTTGAGTAACAAGCCGGCTGCAAGTGTGCGTACATCAAGTATGTTTCTGTAGAACCCTAGCTGTAGAATGTTTGAATTACGTACAGAAGAAAAGGTAGCATATTAGTCTCACCGGAAGAGGAATGGGCTCAGAAAACGGTTCATTAGTCGATAAAAGTTCCTCGTAAGTTGTGGACCAGCTGAATTGCAACAGTAACAATGCACGGTTAGTTTTTGCAATCACCCCGGTATATAGAAGAGCAGGTGTGAACATTGATAGAGACACAACACAAATGAAGAATGATATTCAAAGGCTAAAAAGAGAAGAAGAAACATAATTCCTACAAGAAATTACACTTAAGCATCCAAGTTGTCTAAATAGGTACTGCAACATCCCTCAAGTTGTTAGAGGTTCACAGTGGCATAGCCATATCACTATCACTTGCTCAAATATTGAGTAAAAAGAATACATAAAAGAAGAGATACCGATTAGGAGGGGCTTAACCGTTATGAAATTAGATGACAAGCAGCAATTTTGAAAGCATGGTGCAAAGAAGTTATTCGGGTTATGATGGAATATCCCTTTGCAATGAGTCATTTGCAGCTCTTTTTTCATCTACGCCTGTGATTTCAAACTTAAGAAATGCTTTCTAACTCCTTTACAAATAGAGCTGGACCCTTGGGAGTATTCATTTACTTAATCCAACATGGCAAAGAGGCATCTAATATATTGCAGGACTTACTCATATTTATTTTAAGTAGGTCAGTCACGCATATGTTTTTGTATTATCCCGATCCGTATGAAAGATCAAAATAATAATACATACCTTAAAGTGTCTATTTAATCCATATCATTAAACGGCGGCATCAAAGTCACGTGCATATGCAGAAATCGATGCTGCTTTTTTTTAAAAGTACAAAAAAAGGGGGCTCCTTCTACCACAAACAGGCAACACCAATTCCAACCCATGTACGAAAGCACTACAGACCAACCTAATGGTAAAAAAAGCAACACTCTGAAATCAGTGCGGGACTCCAACCTAGAGAAGTTATTTGCAAGAAGTTGTAAGACAATTGAAATATCGGTACCTTATAATTTCGTCCTTGACCACTTTTGGTGATCTTTGAGTCTGATCTCCAACCCACTTCCTTCTACTCTCATGCCAAGCTACTGCCGCTGCAATACGTATAAATGACATATTTTACTTAAAGACCACATAAATATCAACCCCAAATGACCTGCCAAAAGATGACTGGTGAAATTTTAATACCTCGATGAGATTCATCACACAATAAAACTTTTCTATTACCTTTTTTGTTTTAGCTAAGATCTACTTCCGCAGAATAATTTAATATGGGGCTTCTGTACAAGCACAAAGAACCATAGACAGGTATGTCTGCATATGAGTAGCCAAGATGGATTGGAAATAAAGGCATGAAATTAATGATGCACAAGACTGTGCTTCAGTTCATTTGATAGCATGTATTTTCTTGTGGATGCTCAAATGTTCAAAATGTTACGTGTATTCCTCTCTAACGCAGAAGATTGTATTCAATATGCTTTGACATTTTCCTTCAACAGAAAGAAAACTATTCCATTTGCAGATGTCAGTTGCATCTATCTATCATAAATAAGATCATCTTAAAGGACGAAAAAGGGTAAAAGAGGTTCCATGAAAGACATTCTACAAAGAACATTGATTGACTGCAATGGCTGCATCCTTTTAGACTATTTGTAACTCAACCGGCAAAACCGGGTAATTACAGGGCCACTTCGTGGAGTTATTAAGAGGGGATGGCTTCTAAACATGTTTGTGAGCAGTAGCATCTTCCACTTTCACATGTGGCAGACCACAGAAGCTCCCGCCTCTTTCCACTTTTCCCCACTGGCTAGAATTAAGAACGGTATGACTATCACGAGTAATTACCATTGGGTATGCTAGCCAGTCTAGGTGAATCCCAGAATTATGAGAGTTTAGATAGATCATTGCTTACTCCTTAAAGTGACATTCTAAAGTTCTAACAAGTTTTTCTGCCTGCTTCTTCGCACCACTTACCATCAACAAGATTCTTCATAAAGAAAAACAGAGACATTGACATACATTTCCAAGAACAATACAATGATTATCTTCCAACAATTACTACCACATCAAGTATGGAAAAGCCAGAGGTCAAGCTAATTCTGCAATATGTGATCATAATTAATGTGATTTGATAGTCTGTGCTAAAGGCTCTACTTGTTTCCTTCCAAACTTGAACTGCCAAACCTACATTATGTGATTTTGTCATGTAGCAAAGCTGAGAAACTGCTTTTCCCTTAGTGAGACCGCAACGGACATTACCTTATACTAAATTCATGTCAATGACTCGAGGTAACCTTAACCATCTAGAGAGAGGAGTATACCGTGATTGACAAACAAAGACGCGTTTGCATCTTTTCCTACAGCCTCCTTTCCTTCTTCCAAAGACTTGCAAGGCTCCATAGTTTGCTTTTCACTGAAATGGGAGTTCCCAGTAGTGACATCCATAAGATCGGGCAAAAAGAACCATCCCTTTCTATGGAGACACGGAGTGTGAAGGATTGGTATTCCCTTGTAAGATCCACAGCAGTTTCTGTCAATGGATGACGCCACTTGAAATCCAACTAGATTTCCATTTACATTGCTCTGCATAAAGTAACTACTTCAAATCATTAATTACACAAAAACAAAAAACAATGTGCGAGCAAGTTGAATTAAGCGTGCGTTTTTTCCCCTGTAATGCACTCTGTAAAATAAATCCAAGACTGCCCTGAAAGCTGACAGATTCTCTAAAACTCAGATGATGATTAGAGGAGCATTAACTTTCTATCAAAACACATTCACATGGCCTAGTAACGGGCATATAGCTTTTTTGCTAATTACAAATACCTAACGAATTTTCATCTTATGGCAAAAGACGACATATTCGATCAACAACTGCTTCCCGAGTTTTCCACATTCAATAGACTTACCAAAGAAAGCGGAGAAAAGTAATGGAACAATTACAAATCATGGCGAGAACTTGCTTACAATGTCCGAGGGAGAGTTCCCATTCATCCTACTGCAGCATCACGAAAGTCAATATTAGAGAAGCTTTAGCTCGCTGGCAAGGGATTCTGGTCCACAAATGCTCTCACCCCTTAAAAATCAATCCCAGCAGAACAAATGCCACTCCTGCCTTCTCATCGTATTCAGGTACCTAGAAGAATCTCTCTCCTGTTCTGCCCTGCTGATTAAATAGCACATAAATCGATTACATTGCAAAGCTCGGCAATCATCTCTACTTAATCCACTTCCCCACAAAGATCAAGAAGACCACCATTCCCAGCCGCTATCGCAACACTCCAAAAAGATTTTTCCGAGTCCCTCTCTCACATCCTCTGCCAGTACCCAATACAGCCCGCCTTAACTATGCCCCACATTCTTCGCAATCACGACATCCTCTACCCACCAGAACGTGAAACACGTGCCCATCAACAAAAAACGAAAAAAGAAGGAAAAAAAAGATCGATTCTCGACTTCCCACGACGCTCAAGAAACTGCACGCAAAAGAACTCACCACCTTCACACACCCAACAACCCGTTCCTCCCGACAATCCCCAAAAACCCATCAAAAAGGCATTCGCGCCGCGCCCCCGAGCAAATTCGCCGGACGGAATCGACCGAAAAGCAAGCAAGAACCGGCAAGAAACCACGAAAGAGGTACCCGAGACTCACCCTTTCCTCATCCGTGGACCGCACCACCACCAATGCGCGCGCCTCCGGAGATTCCCCGAAGGAGAGAACGGAGCGAGAGACGCAAAATGAACGGAGAGACAGAGAAGAGCGACAGGACAAAGGGTGGCAACATTTATAGGGGCTTCCGGTAATAACGAGGGAAGCGGGGATGCGGCTCGCTGGTTTTTCGTACGGCGCTTCGCTTTCCCTCCGTCCCCCTCGTGTCGACGTGGACCTGCCGTGGACTTACCAGTGGATAAGCCCAGCCCCCCACTTCTTGCCAACCGGAAATGACCGAAATGCCCCCCTACCTAATTCGGGCAAGAAGTAGGTCGGGTGTGTAGGTCGGCGCCGGTCACCTTCAGGCTTCCGCTAACCAAAAGAATGCAAAAGCAGGAGGAACCCTCTTTGGTGATTAATTGACATCCGATATCACAAAGGGGGTAAAAACAGAGAAAGAAGAGGAAAGCTTGTTTTCACTTTCGCATTAAAGATCGAGAGATATGTTCACTTGAAGTCCTAAAACTTATCACGAAAGTATAATTGCATCACGAGGCTTGTAAAAAGTACAATCAAGTCTTGAAATTTATCGAATTGGTTCGATGGAATCCTAAAGTTAACACCGTCTAATTTATTAATGGAAAATACTGATATTGCTTATTTTAAAGCAGCCGAATTGAGAGAAAAACAGAAGAAACCCCTCTCGGTCAAATCATTGACATATGCCATGATGCCACCCGTATGGAAAGAGGGGTAAAAAACAAGAGGAAGAAGGAGAAAGTTTGTTTCCACTTTGGCGTTGGAGATCGAACAGAGCTTTTCCTTTTTTTTTCACCATCGAACACGACTTGGTGGGCGAGCTTTGTTGGCTTTTTCCTAATTTGACTCCCATTGGAGGTTTTGATCGTACCATCGATCCCTTCCCGCTGTATCGTTCATGGCTTTCGCGTACTATATATTTGCGTCTCTTTCGAGCGCTTTTACCAGGGATGAGCGGTCGGGACACGTCGTCGATGGGGATAGTGTCGGAACTCCCTCGTTCGCCAATGGATTGCGGGTTCGGAACTTGAATAGAGCACATGCGGGGCTGATGCCTCCGCTGGAAAGACGACCCGTCCGGACAACATGTTCTGCGCCGATAGGCACACCAAATTTTTGTCGGGAGGGCAATAAGTATGGCTCGAATCAGGCACTCCGTGACATGCCGGACCTTCCAAAGTAAGGTCTAGGAATGATCTATGGCTCGAATCAAGCACTCCGTAACATGCCGGACCTTCCAAAGTAAGGTCTTGGAATGATCGCCAATATTGGTCACGCCTCCGCCCTTTTGCCTACCGAAACAAAAATTACGACTTGACATTAATCAATGGAACACTGAGGCGATGTCAACCTCGAGGTCGATTATAGGAAGAGCTCCGCAAGTAACCTTTTTCCAAAGACCACCTCCCGTTCAAGGGCGAATTAAGAGCTTTTCCCATTGGACATTAAAGACAATTTGGTGAGGAAAACTCGGTCGAGTCTGAGAAGGTTTAGAAAAGTCAAGCGACGACCATTTGGTCTAGAGAGAGGAGTGGGTGATAAATTGTGTTGTAGTTGTGTTGTATATAAAAAGTTGCGACTCCACTGCATCAATCCGACCTTAGCTCAGTTGGTAGAGCGGAGGACTGTAGTGGGTAACACTCATAGTAATCCTTAGGTCGCTGGTTCGAATCCGGCAGGTCGGATTTTTCTTGTTTTGTGAGTTTTTTAACCCTTATTCTAACTCCACCTTTGGCGTTATACCTTTCTTGGGCAAAATGTTGAATTCCAAGTCCTTTGGTTTTGTAAGATGGCATTCGCGCCTTTCCATTTGTACGTCACGTTTTACCAAAAATGTGATGATCATATAGGGACCTCCTCGGAAAAAAACAAAGGAGACAAACCAAAATGTGATAATCATATAGGGACCTCCTCGGAAAAAAACAAAGGAGACAAGAAAATTCGCGATTATAATACAATCCAAAATCACATGCTGGGTAATATATGCAAGTAAATTTTTTCTCTCAATTCAACTACTTTATTGTTTTCGATTATGAAATAGCTCAAAATTGTATGCGAAGTAATATATGCAAGTAAATTTTTTCTCTCAATTCAGCTACTTCATTGTTCTCGATTATGATATAGGCTAAAATCGCATACGAAGTAATATATGCAAGTAAATTTTTTCTCTCAATTCAGCCACTTCATTATCGGCATTATTTTTATTCAAGAACGTAAACAAAAACTCGAAATGGGCTTGCAAAAAAGGAAAAAAAAAAGGAAGAAAGAAGAGGAAAATGAATGTAAAGATGTTGCTGCCCAGGATCGAACTGGGGACCTTTAGTGTGTAAGACTAACGTGATAACCACTACACCACAGCAACCCCATAGTGCACTCTTCTTCTCCATTAAATATTTATTGATAAATAAAGCCGATCGAAGCTCGCCACGCAGATCATCCTTTTGGCAGGACGAATTCGAGGATACCGAAATGTGAATTATTCTGCGACCCCTATCGCAGTGTCTTCTTTGAGTACAACTCGCGGTCATCACGACTTCGATGCAAGAATATCGGAACTTGAGAGCCTTCCCTCTTCACTATTCCATTCACATGTTACAGGAGTAGAGTGGGGTACTCACAGTCACTCTACTGTCTAGTTTCTTGCAAAAGGGAAATACTTAGGAAACACAAACATCAGGAGCTCGCTTGGCTACGCACTCGGGATGCTTGGATTTGGCAAAGCGAATGCGAGGAACTCTTCGTCTCCTTCCAAGGCTGACAGTATGTGCTCATCCAGGGTCATCCACGCCTCGATTCCTAGGCCGCTTTGAGTTACCAGGAAAATGACAAGGTTCCTGAATGGCGATGCTTCTCCTCCCCAGATTCCGACCCATACGGGCATTCCCCACCCGAAATCTGTCTCTCTGTAGCCCAGATTGCACCAGCTGCTGAATCCGAATGAATCCGGGCTTTCCCGGGAGAAGTTTTCGAGCATGAGCTTTATGCCGTTGTAAATCATGGAACACCCCTGATCGCCCTGTAAAGTTTTCAAGTCATTGCCGTTTATTTTCCGAATAGATTCTCTTGTCATGGTCACCAAGTCAGATAGGCATATCTCTGTCTTTGCAGAGTCGAAACCCGATGTTGCAGACCATAAAAGATTGCCAATCGTGTTCCTGGACAAGGGCTCCTCCATTCTTGATCTTGTGTCGACTGAGTGTATCGACACGGAGAGTTTGGGTGACTTTGATGCCACCCTAGAGGCAGCTGTGCCGTGTTTCCATATAAACGAGCTAAGAACCTCATATCGGGTTGGGTTCGGTATGTTTTCGCTTCTGGCTCTATCTTTGAGGATGTGTATTGCCTTCAGATCGAACACGAATCTCCTCGTGACGTACCTTCCTTCCATGAATTATCCCTTGTCCATGGCGGATGAGTACTCGTCAGGCAACTGATCTCTTGGCAGGAAGAGGGATGATCCTGCGTGGAAATCAGTATGGAACTCTTCAGCGCATCCACGAGCAATGGTCGCCCAAGTGGTAAGGAAGTTGCTCATCGCGACAGCGTCTATGATTTTGTGCAACATGCAAACGCCAATCGCTAGTCCTCTGCGTTCGAAGATGTTCGCTTGGACAGCTACTTGGGGCACAGAAGGATATAGCTGCTTCACAAACGGTTGGAAAGGAAGCAACCGATTGAGGGATCCTAAATTGAGACTTTCAAGAAACTCATGGATTCGGGAATGGATCCGTGTTTCACAATAAAAAGCGCCTTCGGCGTTGCAACTTATGGAGAAATGATCAGAAATCCTCCCAGCAAGAGGATAATAGCGAGCGAGTGCCTTGGAGAGAGATGTCTTCAATACGGACCAGATCGAATTGATTTCGACCTTGTTGTTGCCGATCGCAGGATAGAACAAGATCAGTGGAGTGTAAAATGGGGGAATGAGTTGATCTAAGAAAGAGAGTTTGATGGTTTTCAGTAGAAGGGGTGTGGGGGAACATAGTTTGATCGCTTCTGTGGAGATTATGTCAACTTCCATTGATCAAAACAAGGGCAAAAGCAAGTGCAGATAATGAATATTTGCTGATGCTTGGTCTGACCTAGAAGGCCAGTTATGGTCGACAATGCGAAACAAGAAGAGTTGGCGAAAAAAATTTATTGGCAGAAAAAGAAGTGCGAATGATCGAGAATTTGCTAATCCAATTTTAGTAATGAGCAACAGGGTAGCTTTGTTCTTATCGCTGAGATATAGAAGCACATGGACACAGTGAGATGGAGTTTCCTCAGTCGCCTAGGGATATCGGCACTCCTACAAACCTTGATTCTATGAACAAACAGCACCGCAACTCTCTCTCTCTCTCTCGACCCGGTGCTGACACAGACAACATTTTTTGGAATGTCTGAAACCTTCCACTCTCAGACATTGGGGTAATGGAAATGATGTACCCGTTTATCTCTACAGTAGGAAACCAATTTCGCAAGTTCCGCCTTTCAATAACTCAAAAAGTCCGAAAGAAGGCACTCATACGGTTTGTCTGATACAGATAGTTCTTGCAATTCGTGGGCCAAATTCTGGGAATACTTTTTACTAGTGACGCTCTGGACGATAACTTCAGAGTACACGGCTCCTGGATTAAACGGCATGTCACTATCTTAATCAGAGTCCCCGACTGGTCAACAACTCTACCTGCTACTAAACCAGGCAAAATTCTGGTGCTGTTGTATTCATGCTATGATTCTGCATTTGAGAGGGTAAAAAATAGAAGTGGAGGAAAATTAAGTGAGACTGAGATGCGGCCGATGTCGCAATCTCTTGCCCAACAATAAAAGCTAGAAAGGGTAAATTGACAGCTTACCATTTCACATTATGCTTTACACTATTTACACTCGTTGCAGTTGGAGAGCCTAGACCAGGAAGATGCCAAAGGAGTAAACATAGCTGTACAATGATGGAAGGCTCGACCGGTACCAAACATTTACCCCCTATCCCAACCCATCAGTCGATTTCGAACGCCTTCTTCAATCTTCTCTCTCGGCACACATGAACTGTCCCTTTCATCTAGTACGATTCTATAGACCTCCCACTCCCGGTTGCATATCATGTGTCGCCCTATCTCCACCTGAAATGATAAGGATGAAAAGAGATTTGTAAAGCATTCAAGACTACAAGTGAGAATATTTTAATTTATGCAGGATCACAAAGTGGTCGGAATATTTACTGAAAATATTCGGGTAGAGAGAATCTCCAGAGCAAAGGTAATATCGTAAAACACAAGAGGGCGACCCCTTCCAGACAATTCAACTGGGTTTGCAACTAGCAGCTCGGTCTCTGGGCCTCGACTAACCACAGCCACTCTGAGGGGACTCCGCAGCTCCCTTTTCAAACAAGAGCTCAAGTCGTTCTGCTTGGTGAGGTCAACAATCTTGCTTCCATCTGCATGCATCGTGAAAAACTCTACCTCACTGTTCCCTCTAGAGTTCGCCCAGAACCGTCCATAAGAGATCTGAGAAGACGGGAGAAAATCCATAAGAATAAAAGTGCTCTTGCCTTTGTTGGATGTTTGTTGTGTCTAGAAAGTGGGAAATAGCATTTTGATCAGTAAAAAAGCCCTCAAAAGCCATACTATTCACCTGGATATTCAAATCCTTCAACGTCCTCATGATATCGTAAATGAGGCCTTTGTGGTCCCGACATTCGATCTGAACGATTGTGTGTGAGGGACTCAGAGAGTTGTCCATTGAAACAAATACAGGGTTTGAGAAATGAGAACTGCTCCGATTCCCATCTAGCATCTCTAAACCGGTAGTTTCCTCAGTAATTGCAGAAGGAAGAAATGGAGAACCCTGTGAGCATGCAGTGACTTCTTGTTCAGCCAGTTCAATCTCACAACTCACCATTGTGTCCCCTAGTACTTCTCTCAAATGGTTGATCGTCTCCTCCTGTCTGTTCTTTGTATGAAGTAGCTCTCTGATTCAGGCATGAGAATAAGACACTGGAAACCCCCCGCGTTTTATATCCTTAGAGAGCATTCCTGCTCTTACAGCTAGATAAATCTTTAACTGAAGTTCTATGCATACTCCTTTTATAATATAAGAAGGCTGTCAACGTACAGGTGACAAGCCTAACGGACTTCAGTTCAGTTCATACACGAGCACGATTAAAAGACCTACTTAAAAGTCAAGGCTTCACATTCTACTAATTTCCGGTTCTGCATATAACAGTTTGATGCTTTCGATTATGAACTTGACCCCAAAGTGTCGGATAGTTGATGCACGACGAAAGGCATTTCAAATTGATGCTATTGCTATAAAATGCCATCGGAAAGAGTTTGACTTCTACTTTTTCTCTAAATGACTAAGGCACTCAAGGACAACGATAGCACCGCATTGGCTAAACGCGTCCACTGAGCAAATGAAAGGGGGAACAACTGGTGATGACAAACCTGGAGTCTGTGACAAAAAAGAGGTCCATCACTCTCCCATCTGGAGTTGTGGATACTTTTACTCTCTTTATCGTCAGTTCTAGTTCGCACAGAACCTCTGTCACATCTGCCGGTGAAATAAAGTACATTGATCAGTATAAATTAAACTTCTCTACTTGAAACTTAGTTAACCGATAGAGCTTTGCACTCTCTGCATGCAAGAGAAACAGACAGCAGATCATGATGGAGGGTGGCAGTAAATACATGCATTTACTGACATATTTTCTGAAAAATAAGTTTTTTAAATTCTCTGTTATGTAGATTAAATGTTAGGCGGGTAAGATGTTTGAGGTGATTTCATCTTTCCCATCTAAAATGAAAGCAAGCACAGGAGTTCTTCCCTCGTACCATGACAAGGGAAATCTCATAGCTTCACTTCATCCAATCATGTTGACCTGTATCTCAATTTACGGGATGCACTTCCTTTGTTTAAACAAGACAAGGAGTCGGATCAACATATAAGGGATCACAATAATGATTCTTCAGTGGAATTATAAACGATGCTTGATTTTGTTCAATCAACCAGACATGACACCCCTACTTAAATGCGGAAGGCCATGTACTACTAACCCAAAACAATCCGAGTTTAATTCCGTGTAATTA
The DNA here is from genome assembly GCA_031216285.1 of Syzygium syzygioides. Taxonomy (NCBI): domain Eukaryota; kingdom Viridiplantae; phylum Streptophyta; class Magnoliopsida; order Myrtales; family Myrtaceae; genus Syzygium; species Syzygium syzygioides. The sequence goes on along the minus strand of CM062248.1, from coordinate 35,549,475 downwards.
GCGAAGAAAGAAGAAAAATTTAGGTGAAAGAAGCACTACCATGTAATAAGCCTTTGCGATCGTATGAACACCAGAATTTTAACAGGAAGACGTCAGGTGGCCTTGCTTGCTTGTTCTCGGGCCTGTAGTACTCGATCTCCGATGTCGAGAAGTACGAAGGGCACGCATCCAGCAGCCGCTTCTTCAACAAATTCCACCCGGTCGCCGGCCTCCCCACCAACCAAAACAGTACATAACACCATTTCCCGTCGGTGTACAAATCTGCAGTACAGAAACAGAGCAAAATCTCATCTCTACATGGATTCTCCAGATAAACGAAGCAACATAAACAGCCAAAATGAACCCAGAAAACCCGGCTCCCGAACGGAGAAGCTCGAAAAACTAGCCGATAAAACGTATGAATCTCATAGCAGCTCAGCAGGTCAGTAACAAGATTTCAATCTCCGGGATGTTAATATATACACGATAAACATCAATCCCACCACCATTCATCTAGCTCTAAATGAACCATTCCACCTCAGTACAAGCTAACTTTAGAAAGGGCAGGGCACTGCTGAAGATCAAGAATTCAACAAACCCATAAAGCCATCTCTCAGAACTGGAAAGCAACTGGCAGAAAGATCGAAACCACCCACCATCCCGCAAGAACCTCGACCTCCCCGAAAAAGCATTGCCCGCGAGGCTAAAAGGTTTTCACGAGCTCACTCACCTCCCCTGCAAATGCTCAGACCGAACTGCAATATGATCCGGCACAGATCGCAGCCCAGCCCGGTCTTGTCGGGGCAGTTCACGGTGATCACGGTCGAGCCGCTCCCGTTCTCCGACTGGCTAATCACCACCGCGTCCTCGTGCAGTATCCCCATGCCGCCGACGCCGCCGCCGCCGCTTTCGCTTCCCACACTCCCTCCCTCACTTCCCAGCCTTCCGTGCTGCGACCCTCCTCTTCCTTTCCTTTCCTCCCCTCTTTCTTGCCGCCCAAAAAGCTGGCTTTCTCACTGCTACGAATCACGGCCGAAAGACTGGGAGATTCCACCAGAGGGAAGCGGACATGGATCCAGCTTGACCCCTGCTTTTCTCTCTCGCACTTTCGTTCTCTCTCTCTCTCTCTCTTCCTTTTTCCCGGCGTTTCCCTCGCTTTTCCCGTTCGGGATTCTCGGGAAAATCCTGAGTTTCTCGCGCCCCTTTTGGCCTGTTTCGCTGCGGAGAAGAGACGATTAATCAACGTCGGTGAGAGGGAAGACTGCTCCTTTAGACAAACCTAACGGGAAGAGAGAGGGGGAAAAAAAAAAATCTTTCCACCAAAATATCTCATACTTTTTAAGTCCGATTTCAATTTTGCCTCGAACAATTTTATCACCAACCGTTACTCTGGTCCCAAATTTAGCCCTCGTTTAATCCTCTGTCCAAAAATCGTCTCTGAGTTCTTTAAAATTGTCGATATCGGTTAGCTGCTGTTGTTCTTCTTCTTCTTCCAAGCGGCGCTAATGTTGATGACCGTTAAAATATCCAATCCAAAGACTTAAGCTGACGGTGGATGGATACCACTTGAATACAAAGAGTATTTGGGACCTGCTGTCGAGCTATATAGGACAATGTTTCAACTCCCACTCTCACATGCAAGTTGGATTACGAGCGGCACGTGGAATTTGACTAACGAGGGTGGATGTATATTCGCGAAATGGATGATATCGGCTCTAATATCATGTTAGAAAGTCCATTCCCAAAACTTAAGCTAATAGGTGAAGAGATGCTACGTGAATATAAAAGGTATTCAGCACCGTTGTTAAGCAATGTAGCACGGTATTTTAATAATAACTTTGAAGAAATCAATAAAAATTTTTGGTTGGAGGATTAACCGGGATACATTTTTGGACTAAAGTGAAAGGTTGTAAATTTTTTTCAAACGAAAACAAAGTTCAGGGCAAAATTTAAAGTAGACCCAAAATTGAAGATATTTTAGGAAAATAAGCCAACACTAGATACTCAAGAATTTAGAAGTAACTTATTTACGCAGTGACTTTGATTGATAAGATCGATCGCAATTAGGTGACGGGTGAAGCACGTGCTAGCTGCGTTGAACTTGTGCGGCAGACGTGTTCCACATTAGCGCGAGATCGTCCAGTGATAACAATCTTTTCAATTGAATTTAATACCATATAAATTTGTTTATTTATATATATATATCACGAGAAAGGAACTTAACCAGAACGATCAATATAAGTTTCGATTTATGCCTATATGCATGGGTTTGGTAACATCGAGGAGGATTTAGAATCCACCCAAATTATTATATAGCAAATGTCGCTACCATCCAAAATATCTCGAAAGACTAAATAAATATGGGATATAGATTGGTCCAATTTAGGTTAGAATTTCCTTTTCATGATTATTTCAATATTATTGAACAGAATGATACTGCTCCATACTAAAATGCTCAAATGAACGCGATTTTTCGGATCGCGGTGTACTTTTTTCGGGATAACTGCAACATTCGACACAGTGTCCATGGGAGACACGCTTTTTTTAGCGCTCTAATGTTTCGAGCGAGATGGGGACACGGCACAAATTCGAATCCCAGCTCTCCCTCCTCGTCTTTACCCGATCAACGTGAAAAACCGTTGCTTCTACTCTTCCCCAGCGTTCTCCTTCCTACTGTTATTCCATCAACGCGATGAAGAGCACCTTTTGTTTCGAGCTTAACGCATTGCTTCGATCTTAGGCGCGACGAGAGCTTCTAAGTCGTTTGGGAAATACACGATTGAGGAAGTAAACAGTGGGCTGGAAAGATTCGAACCGCTCCCGACCGATTCGAAAGCTTAGACTGCCATATGAATGCGTGATTCAATATTTAAATAGGGTTAATACCACCAAAAATCCTAAACCGGTACACTTGTGACAATTTTACCAAAACTATTTTTTTGACCATAAAAAACCTCAAACTGGTACACTTGTAACAAATCTACTCCGAACTATTTTTTTTACCACCAAAAACCCCAAACTGATATACATGTGACAATTTTACCCCGAACTAATTTTTTTATATTATTTTTCGAATTTTTTTATTAATTTTTTTATTTTTTCTTTACTTTTTTTTTCTTTCTCTTCAATCTCTGGCCAGTCACCGGACCGGCGACCGGCTAGAGGCAGAAGCCGGCGAGGTCAGCCCCGCCGGCCACTAGCGAGGCTCGACCTCACCGGCGTTGGGCGAGGCTGACCTCGCCCTGCAATGGCAAGGTCGAGCCTCGCCAGATTTGGCGAGGGCCTGGTCCTGCCGACCGCTGACGAGGCTCGACTTCACTGGCATTGGCCGAGGCCGACCTTGCCGTTGTAGGGCAAGGCCGACCTCGCCCAATGCAGGCAAGGCCGACCTCGCCCAATGCGGGCAAGGTCGTGCATCGCCAGCGGCCAACGGGGCTAGGCCCCCGCCAAATTTGGCGAGGCTCGACCTTACCGTTGCAAGGCGAGGCCAACCTCGCCCAACACCGGTGAGGTCGAGCCTCGTTAGTGGCCGGCAGGGCCGACCTTGCTGGCGATCAACCAAAGGTTAAAGAGAAAAAAAAAGTAAATAAAAAAATTCGAAAAATAAAAAATAATATTTAAAAATTAGTTCAGAGTAAAATTGTCACGTATATATCAGTTTGAGATTTTTGGTGATAAAAAAAAATAGTTCAGGGTAAATTTATCATAAATATATCAGTTTGAAATTTTTTATGGTCAAAAAAATAATTTAAGGTAAAATTATTATAAATTTATCAATTTAAAATTTTTTGTGATATTAATTTTATTTAAATATCGATGACTGATATCGTCCGGCTCATTTTGTCGCGACACGAAATTAGCAGTACGCTTTGTACGTTTCTTTTTGACAAATGAGGCCACAAATAAAGGCAAAATTAGCGTACAACTCTTTCATTGGAAAGCGTGTCGTCGGCCTAAAAAAACCAAAAACGACTTCCGCCTGTTTTTGGTACTACGCTGTGTCAATGTCTCTCTCTCTCTATCCTTCCGTCAATACCGAAGGCGGAGGAGCGCTGGAAAATATCTCCGCCCCCCCCCCCCCCTCCCCGGCGGCCGGCGACAGTATCTCGCCCTCCTCCACCTGTCGTCTCCCGATTTTTCGAGACCGCCGTCGCGTCTCGCGATATATTGTACGGTGAGATAATCTCGCCCCCAATCGCGCCCCCCCCCGCCCCCACACCGCGTGGAAGCTTCCCATGCAATTTCTTCGCACGTGCTCCCCCCCTTTTTTTCTGGGGGTCGGGTCGGGGCGGGGGGAGGGTTGGTTCGGGAATATTCCCGTGCTACCTAGTTTTGTTGACTTCACCGGGGCGGCGGCCAATCAGGAGGCGAGGGGGGGGGGGGGGGGCAGGTGAAGTCAATGTCACTGACTTGCCGAACATGTTCGCCGGTGGTTGGGTTTGAAAAAATCTTTTTGCGAATCCAGGGCGGGATTCGGTGGAGTGCAAACTGCAAAATGTCGAGAGTTTTAGGGATCGCCTAGGCATGCGGATTTCCTACCCAAATTCTCATGGAGAGGCCAATAGCCGTCGCGTCGTGAATTAAAATAACTCGCCGGTTTGTTGACCCGACATTCGGGATATTTCCGTTTTGCAACGTGTCGAACCACCGGATGGCCGTGGAAAGCCCGGCGCGTCCGAGGCATGCGCTCGCCCTATCCGTGCCCGGACTTACGATGTCCACGGGTAATCAAGTGGCTTTCCCTACGGTATCGTTGCTCCTATACGGTTCGAGCCGAACAAGTGACGGCACCGGACGGTCGTTTATGCTCGAGCGAGAGGTCTTGATTAAGGAGCCCGTTGGGGCCGTAACGAAGGGCAATTGTCGCTTGAGATTTTATTTTTTTTAGGGTTAATACCACAAAGAACTCGAACTATGCCTATTGTGACACAAATTACCCGAACTTTTTTTTTTGTCGATGCAAACTCTAAACTTGCCAATTGCGGCATAGAAGACCTAAGCTTTCTTTTTTTTTTGTGCCATAAAAAACTCTAAACTTTTCAAATGTGACAAATATACTCTGGATGGAACTGAAATAAAAGGTATATATGTCACATATGTATAAATTTTAATTTTTTCGTAACAAAAAAAAAGGTTTGGGGTATTTGTGTCACTGTTGACAAGTTTAGGATTTTTGGTAATACGGAAAAAAAATTTAGGGTATTTGTGCTATAGTGGGCGAGCTTGGGATTTTTTTTTATTTATGGTATTTGCCCTTTTCTTTATATTTTGTTTATAGAATATCGATCAAGATTAGGTCGAGCTAAAAATAAATTAGAACAATCATTCTTAGTTCAATTTCAAATATTGAATTGTGATTTTATTTCCACCCCTGTGGGGTCCAATAACAAAATTGCAATCGTTTTATTTAGCTTCGATATAAGTTCTACAATCGACCTCATCTTCAGCCTAGCGCCTCTCCAAGGCCAACAAGACTCGAAACGTGAATCAGGCAAAGCCCGAGCAAATAAGTTTCAAAACTTGTTAAATTGGTCAAATCAAGTTTTTCCGTTGATTGTGCTTTTCTTAGGCTTCAGAACTCGATTGCTCTTTCTTGACAAGTTTTATAACTTGATCGCACTTTTTAAAAGTTTTAGAACTCAATTGCACTTTCGTGACAAGTCTAAGAACTTTTAGCACGCTTATTTCTTCTTTTTTAAATCATGAACCGGCATGCTAAGGACTTTTAGATCCAGGCCGGATTACCAAAAAAAAAAAAAAAGACCGCAAAAGAAAGGAATCTAATGCAGATGCAATGCACGGGGGTAGTGCATAAACGCGCATGAAAGCAAAAGAGGCTTTGGTGACTTCACCTCCCACTTGAACCGTGACGCAAGGCCAGACCTTTTAGCATTCGCATGCAGTTCCAAAACGATGTCCAAATCACACAAAAGACCAGCACCAAATAATTGATGACGGTCTTCCCCCCCTAAAATTGACGAAGATTAGAAGACTTCTCCTTATTAATAAGCTATTTTCGGCTTGCATCGGTAGGCTTGTGAGATTGGTTTGGTGATTAAAGAATGAACTCGTTTGTAATGGAAGTTCGATCTCTCGCACCAACGATTTGGACAACCTCGTAGTTAGGTTACACACTTGAGTTTTCGCTCCGTTCTTATCTGACTCAAGGGATTTGTGAGGTATTGTTTGGGATAATAGAGATTATAGTGTTAAGGATTCGATTTTAACATGTCTATGCACTTGATATCAATTTCATGCAAGACTGTCCGTCTCGAATATGTCTTGAGTTTTAGTCGACAACTCAAGCGAGGATCGAAGCTCGTTCACCGGTTAATTATAGTTGGAAAGCTTTAGTCGGCCATGGTAGGGAGTTTGGTCGACCATTGTTGATCATGGCTAGCCAGCTCTAGTTGATCATAGAACTATTATCATGGTTAGCCTAACTGGGGATTTTTTTTTTTGGTCGAAAGCTCGAGATTGAAAAGATTAATTTTTTTTAATCTATTTGAGAGATTACACAGTAGACCATCTTAAGGATGTCTCTGGGGTTCTCTGTACGAGTTTTGAAAAGAAACACCATAAGAGATTGCGTGAAACACTGAGTGAAGGTCCACCGAGAGTAAATCTCGAGCTTGAGATTGAGAGAGACATAGTTTCAAGCTCGTGATCTCATTGTTTGCCGTGGATCATCGTCACTGCTCTCTTCATGGATGTAGATCTCAACCTCAGGTTGAACCGCACAAATCCCGTTATCTCTCTCTCCTTTATTTCTATGTTATCTCGCAATTGCGGTGACTTCACCTCCCACTTGAACCGTGACGCAAGGCCAGACTTTTTAGCATTCGCATGCAGTTCCAAAACAATGTCCAAATCACACAAAATTCTATCGGGTCGCGTGTCAGGCCTCAAATTGCGAATAATTGATGATGGCTCCCCTCTATAATTGATGAATAGTAGAATACTTCTCCTTGTTAATATTCCCTTTTCGTCTTGTACCGGGCGTAGCCCCAAGAGATTGGTTTGGTGATTAAGGAATGAACTCATGTGTAATAGACGCTTGATGTCTCCCACCAATGGTTCGAGCAACGTGGTAGGCTGCTCATTTGAGTTTTGGCTTTGTTCTTAACTGACCCATGAGATTTGTGAGGTACCGTAAGGGATAAAAGAGATTATATTAGATGGGATGGAGCTTACTTTTAGCAGTGTTAAGGATTCGATTTTAACGTGTATATGCACTTGATATCAATTTCATCCATCTCGAATATGTCTCGAGTTTTAGTCAACGACTCGATGAGGATCAAAACTCGTTCTTCGGTCAACTAGAGACAGGAACCTTTGGTTGGCTATGGCAGGGAAGTTTGGTCGACTGTAGTTGATCATGGTTTGCCTCCTCTAGTCGACCATGGAACTATTGTCATGGTTAGCCAGGTTTGAATTCAAAAGCTCTACTTTTTTAATCTATTCGAGAGATTATGCATTAAACCATCTTAAGGATGTCTCTAGGATTCTCTTTGCGAGTTTTGAGAAGAGATTACTATTAGAGATTGTGTGAAACACTGGGTGAAGGACCTTCGGAAATAAATCTCAAGCCCGGGATTGAAAGAAACGTAGCTTCAAGCTTTTAATCTCCTTATTCGCCGTGGATCATCACCGCCGCTCTCCTTATGGATGCAAATCTCAACCTCGGACTGAACCACGTGAGTCTTAGAGCCCCTCTCTCTCTCTCTCTCTCTCCTATATTATCTTGCTATCGATGTGCATAGCTTTCTCTTTGAAGTTAACCCATCACAAAACCCAACTCGGTGCGCAATCAATCCCGTGGTAGAAGATACAAACGAGGGATGGAAGTCGCGAACATTCAACACACTTGAATTTGCGATTGACAACACGTCGAGAAAGCGAAATAGATAAATCGAAAGATCTCCCACAAAGTTGAACCCAAAAAGAAAGAAAAAAAATCATAGCTTTAATGATTCCAATAAAATATCTCGAGCCTTTTTTTGTCGCTATGCAAAACATTTTTGTCCCCCGGAAAAAAGAAATATTTCCCCCGAAAAATATCTTATTACCGCGTAAAATATCGATTCCTCCTCCAACGTCGGAGCTTTCGAGCTTATCCACATCACCAATTGCTCCGTGGAAAGCCTTCTTGTCCGCTCTCATTGCCCTAGAGTTTCCCTAAAGTTGCGAAGTTTTAAGTGGATATTGACGTCATAAAGCGGGACCCGTGACGTCATCTCCCAATTCGAGCATGACGCGATGTCCGCGTTCTCTCATTGCCCCCTCGTTTTCTGCTCATCGTCCCCGGGCAAGTTCTACCACTGCGTGCAGCTTGCAAGGACGGCAAACTCAAATGTGAAACCACAAAAAGAAAAAAAGAAGAGGATATACAAGGGAGTTACTCCTTAAGTTGAAAAAGGTTAAAATGAATATTTTAGTTCGACGGTAAATTCAGAAGTGGCATTTTAGAAGCTAACCAAGATCGTAACAGATGAAAAATTAGGAATGTGCCCCGGAGAATTGGTGAGACCAACCTTACTTATATAGCGAGAGCATTTGATAAATGATGTCAAATGTCTTTAATTCTGTCCAAAATGGAAGTCTCGAAATTGAGGGCAAATTGTTAGGATTAGACACACAAACACAACGAAATAGAAAATAAAGATAAGAAAAAGGAATCGAGATAGAAGGTTTTATCTTGATGCACCCCTAAACTTGCTACTTCCATCATAATTAGCACCTCCCAGCTCTCTGTTACAACTCTTAATTACAAGCTAAAGAAATTATATATAGGTAGCGTAAGAAAACCTTGAAGATGAGAAAGCCCTAGGCCATTCAGTAGTTATTCATTTACTTAAGCTAATAAAAAACGGGCTCAACCTCGCCGGAGCGACCCCTCATACTCCTACCGGCTCACCAAGGAGCGGGACTCTCGTGTCTATCTATCGATAGAAAGTATGAACCACATCTTAACACAAAACACGTGTAAAAAAAAGGAAGAAAAACTCGTAAATGGACGATAGCGGTGCCACCGTATCAAAGCAAATAGAGTTTTTTTTTTTTTGATCGAAAGCAAATAGAGTTCAAATATGATATTCTAAAAGTTTTAACAGTTGCAGTATATGACAAAGGGAGTAATAACCAAACAAATAGAGTTCAAATACGATATTCTCTCTTTATCACAACCTCGTAATCTTCAAACGATAAATCGAGAGTGGCAGTTAATCTCAAAATTTCAAGGAAAAAATGAGAACCACACGTTCGAACTTGATTGATGCGAACCGAAGCCCATTCTGGACCGACCGATCGGCTCGCGGCAGCGACGTAATTGATTGCGGATCCTGAAACGATCCCCCCCCGGTCGGAACGATCCAAAAAGACTCCCACGTTGTACCGTTCAGAAAACGATCCGCGGGGAGAACCATACGTCCCTAATCTTCAACCGGGCGCAAGTTGGACCTGTCCCCATCCGTCGGTCAACATCCGGCGACAATTTAATTTTCCGGAAATTAGCAAAAGAAAAATTTACGTTAACATCGACGGAAACGCCAAATTTTAAAAAAAAATTTAAAAAATTAAATTAGAAAAAAACACTCCTTTGCTTAGGCACGTGTGTTGCTTCGTGGGGTGGCATGTGTGGGGACCACCCCGTCACCCCCCAGCCCAGGCCGCTCGGTCGGGGCCCACCTGGAGCGATCCTCCTTTTATTTTAATCATCATCAGTTTACTCCCCCCGATTTGCATATTTATTTATTTATAATTTCTCTGTTCTGGGTAGCTTGTGGTGTGCAAAAGGATGTTGACTGTGCGTTGACTTCGAATTGAAGTCTGGGTAACCAGAAGGAAATTTGCAAACCTCGATGCTGCTTCAACCTAGCCATGGCGATTTTGGGGCCTTGTGGGCTAGCGTAAAATAAAGCCCTAGGCATGAGCAATCGGGACATCCGTTCCTTCGAGCCGTGCTCGCTCATGGCCAAATCTAACCTAAACATGTGAACTTTTCGGCGAGGATGCCCCGGCTTTTCAAACGATCCAAGAAAGTCCATGAATATTCGCCCGAGAAATAGAAACACACTCCCCGTTAAATTTTCCGCATGAGAAATCCGGGAAAAAAAAGATGGCACGCGATGTGACTAATGGCGACATTTTTGGAGAGAAAAGTATCGGTATAGATTACAGTTGCAGCGATCTTGGAAGCAGATTTGTCCCACCTAAGAGGAGTATAAGAAACGACGAGGCTTTAGAGAAACGGCAATTCGTTTGGCTGCTGTTGACGTGTTCGGGGCATTCGTTGCCCCTTGCGGACGTGTCCTTTCGCATACATCAACGCATTTAGCCACATCACTGTATGCCACGTCAGCCACACGGACAATAAACTTAATATGCCACATCAGCCACGCGGACAATCAACTGAACACGGGGTCATTTTTGTCCCTTTAGAGATAGTTCATGGGTTTTTTTGGGTCATTTGAAAAGTCGGGGCATTGTTGTCCTCTCGGCGAAAGCCGTGGATCCTCTTTTGAGATTAAGCGGATCACTAATGCTCAAATTCGATAATAAAATCGAAAACTCATTAATCTTTCGCGCTTTCGCTTCTAGTTATAAGTCAAATCAAAAGCAAAAAAAAAATAGATCTACTACATCCTCATCCATTCGAATTATCAAAGATTGAATTCGTAACGATCTCGAACTCAACCTTAATTCGACTGTTTTGGCCCTACAAGATATCTACATTTCCTCCATGTGATTCGAGTTAGCATCGAGTGCTCCAATGAGTGGAGCTTAATCAAGAGATTAAGCTCTTAATTTACTTAGATAAGAATTCTAAGCAAAAGAGGCTTTTATGGAAAGAAGTACCCAAAATTTAAATGGACCGAACCGAAGTGCAAATGGGTTGGCCTATGGAAGCCGTTTCCTCCTTGGGCCCCGTCGGCACAGCTAGGGGACTTCTATATCATTTTATATTCAATTTTTACTATTCTTTTTTGGTCATGCTCGTGCTGGAACTTTTGGGCCAAAATATTAGGTCGATCCGGCCTATTATGAATATTAACATTCGAATTTGAGGGTGTTTTTTTTTCCTTGCAAAAGAAGATAATTTCTATGTCTATACTACTAATTAAGGAAAAAGCAGTGGAAGTTGGTCACTCTTTCAAGAGTCAAGTTATGCTTTTCTTAAGATAATCAATGTTGCTGCACTTTGAAAATGCTTGCATCATATACAATGCATGTTGATATTACAAAGTAAAATTCAAATGGGCTGGGACAAGTGAAGCTTGGAAAAACATATAAGTGCATTTTTTTGTGACTTTTCGTTGGCTCACGCAAATATATAATTAATTAGAATTAATGGAGAATTCCACTTTTTACGACAAAAAGTAGAAAAATAGTTCATTCCAATCAAATTTTAAGAATGTAAACTAGCACTAACAACATTTAAGGTGCGTTTATTTCACTGATAATATCATGATAGAGGAATATATTTTCCACGAAAATCATTTTCAAGAAAATTGGCTAGTTTTCATTTGTTTAAGGGAAGTGGTTTCTTTCTTGCTCGGATGGGAAGTTGTTTTTACTCAGTCCAAGCTTGTTGTTTCAGTTCATAGAAAACATTTTCCGTGGTTAGTTTTCCGTCATCTAAGAACCAAAAAATTGAAAAATAAATTTCTGAAAACAGTTCTCCTTCAAACAGATGAACCATTATCTAAATAGGTTAACAATTAACCTACACGTCAAATAGGTCTACGTGTGATTAGAAATACCATAAGCAAGATAACAATCAAAAGATTACTAGTTCGATGGATGTATCTGGTATATTTTTAAGGAGGTTTTTGGACATGCATGGACCCCTTACCTCTCATGCATAACTAAATTAAAAATTTAATGCTCATTGCACTGTAGCATTAAGTGCGAGGTTCTGCATATTTGACTGGCATGAATGGCTTTTGCTTCTTTTGAGGCATCATTAAATCATAATCTGATCATTAACAACAATGAACTGTCAAATTAGCCTGATTATTTCATTAATATAGCCACGGCATCTCATTTGAAAAGTGCAAGTCTACTCATTTTTTCAGTGCAAGAAAAGGAACATGCCCTTACTTAGTATAGGCTCGCTAAGAGCAAAGAAGATCATACATTTTCTAGAAATGCTGCCAAATAATTATGCCGTTAACATCTACCTTGGAGGAACATATAACACATGATATCTAAATCTTTCAACCCAATTAATCGCCACGAATGCGTGCCAATCGCTTTGTCCATATACATCGGGTAAGACCCCAGAGATTGGATAACGTGTGTAGGCCCCTAATATTATGATTTTAACGCAAGATCTGTCATATCTAGATCGAGAGCTGAACTATTCAAGCACCATTCGAGGATGGAATAACTCTTCTTTAACACGATACGTAACGATCTTATTGGTCTAGTTAGATATTTGCAACATCCGATGGGCTGCGCGTCGGTCAGTGTAGCGCAATGCTTGAAGTGGCACGTTACGAGACTAACAGCGATGTTTTAGAGAGACATATCAATATGGAAAAGAGTTCCAGTGATCTCCAAAACGTGGGCGAAGTGGAGTTGTTTCAATTAAAGATGAATAAGAAAAAGACGATGTTCTAGAGAAACAACGTCGCCTGGCAATTGCTAACGTGTCCGCGGCATCTTTTGCCTCTTGCGGACTTGTCTTTCTACATGCGTCAACACTATTAGCCACGTCATCACATGCCACATAAAGTTTGCATGGGCGTTAAACTTAAGGTTGGATTTTTTTGTCCCTCGAGTAATAGTCCGTGGGTTCCTTCAGGTCGTTTGAAAAGTCGGTGTACGTTTGTCCTCCAAGCGAACGTTTGCACGTTCTTTTTTCGTGATTTGGCCGATCACTAATGTTAGATTTGATAATTAAATCGAAAACTTATAAATCTTTCGCGGTTTGACTTATAATTACACGTCAAGCCAAGAAAATAAATCCACTACATCCTCATCCAGGTGAATTATATTGAATTCTTAATGATCTCGAACTTAAACTCAACTCGACTGTTTTGGCCCTAGAAGATATCTCGATTTCCCCCTAAGTGTTTCAAGTTAGCATTGAGAGCTTAATCTCGTGATTAAACTCAACTCCTTGGATTACTCGATGCTAACTTAATTTTTTTCTTTTTTGGGTCCAAAAAAAATTTCAAGTTAACATTGAGTAATCCAAGGAGTTGAGTTTAATCACGAGATTAAGCTCTTAATTCACAAATTTAAATGGACCAAGCAAATGGATAAGAGTTCTTTTCGCGAAGTAGCCAGGCTAAGCATAGAGGCCTTGATAGAAAGAAAAAACCCAAATTTAAATGGATCAACCCGAAGTGCAAATGGGTTGCCCATTGATCCGGTCTAAAACGAATGTTAAAAATCGAATTTGAGGGTGTTGCTCTTCTTTTTTTTTTCTCGCAAAAGAAGATAATCTCAATGTCCATATATTACTTAATAGGGGAGAAATGTGGAAGTGGGTCTCTCTTTCAAACGTCCAATTATGCCCTTTCAAAAGATAATCAACGTTGGTGCACTTTGAAAATTCTTGGAAATAGGTTTAAAGTGGAAAATGACCACTAGGGGTTGAATTTTAACCATCTGCTTTTGGTTGGTGGTTTACTTTAAGTGTTGGAAAACTACCTCAGGCAGTAGAATCACAAGCAAATAGATTTTGACATAGACAATTTCATCGTTTCTTATCAAAACTGTTCTGTTTTATCTCGACGACAACATCGGGACGGCATTACCATTTCAGCATGCTTGGTCATTTATTGCATGTCATTTTTTCAACGCATGAATTCCACGGACAACGAGCTCGAAACTTGATTATGGCTTTTCTAAAACCTCGCGTCGTCAATAGATTACAATGAAACCTCAAGCATATGACGGGATTTATATATGCTCGAAAATAATCGTTACATCACAGGCAAATAGATGTAGATGTCAAATGGCGAGTGGACTTCCTAATGCTCGAAAATAATCATTTTCAAATGGCGAGTGGAATTTCCCAACATATGTTGGTGGTTTAGCGGACTTAAGTGGTGGGAAAACTACTTCTAACAATAGATTTCGTATTGAGACAGTTTCATAATGTAACTCGCAATTTTGCTCCTAAATGGTCCAAATGGCAATTTCTCTTCATAGGGAGGTATAAAAGATAATTGAGGACTTTATTAACCTGAGTTTGATGGAATTGAAATAAAGTATAAATCCTTTATTTTGTGGCTTGCTTATGGCATGACATGATGATGAAGGCTAAGGAGGAAGATCACTCAACATGCCAATGGAATGAAGGGTTTATATTTACAATTCCTTAGATTTTCCGATCAATCCCTCTATTCCATCGATTTTAATATTCGGTTTAGTTCAATCGAGGACTTGCAATTTCAAAAGGGATTCATTCAGGTCTTGAGTTCGTCATCGGTTGAATCCAGACGTCGAAAAGCCCACGTGGAATCAGGACTCGAGGCCATTTGCCACATCTCATTTTCGACGCCTAAATTCTACCGGCGGCGAGCTCGAGACCCGAACGTGGCTTTGTCTAAATCCTCTGGTCCTAATTGACAAATCTAAAGCCTCATGTCCCGAATTTGACCATCGGCCAAAACCTTAATTCTGTTTCCGCACTTATCCTCACGTTTTGCGTTGTTTGAATGAACATTATAGGAAATTCCATTTCCCCTTTTTATAAATTATCTGCCATGTCATTTGCATTTAAAACCAATCAATATATTAGTTCGATGTTCTCATAGAGATGGTGTTTTTCTTCTTCTTTTTTTTGGTATCAATAATCACTAAAGTTTTTTGCCAAAACATTTGTATCACTTTGAACCTCTAATTGAAATGTACAATATTTTCAGCTGATTTGTACCTAAAAAATCTACCTGTTGACGTCAATTGCAACCTTTTTTTTTGTCCTTTTTGGTCGGTCCCATTAGTTATGATGCTACGATTCTCCCAGATTAGATTCACAGCAAATGCTTTCTAAACCCATAAAATGTGAAACGCGAGTTTCGTTAAAATTCATCCATCAAATGAGCAAATGGGCGGACGAAAGTCGCATCATCATGTCACCTTTTGAAAATTTGTGCGCTGAACTTCTAGAAATGATTCCGTCATCATCAACGTCATCATTGATACTAATCAGTTTGGTCGAGATTGGCCAACAGAAGTAGATATAGTTTTGTCGATGAATAAAAAATTAGACAAATTATCCAAATACAATGGAGAACCATCGCTCTAGGGAAAAGTCCTAAACCTACAACCTTATAAAACTCAAACGAATACTCTCTATTTTTTTTAAATAAAAACAATGTGATGATATTATCAAAAACTAACCTCTTCAAGAATTGAATTTGTCTTTCAAAAGAAAAATTTAACACGTGCATTTTCCCATTTTATTGAATTTTCAAGAATCCGTGCCAACATCTCAACCACATCCAAAAACAAAAAAAAAATGCAACAGAAAAACAATGCCCACGTGTCGGCCCGCCAGTTCGGGGACGGCGAACAAAAGCAAAGGTGTGTCTGCTGGAAACTCAATCCTCACTCTGTCATTTTCGGGTTCGTGGATAATTATTTTCAAAGAATTTTCTTAGGCGTGCATATATATAATTTCATTGTTTATGGAAATAGTAGTGTGAAACCATGCTCGGCAACCTTGACTATTAATTAAACTTTCGAATAGCAGCACCCACGTGGGGTTGACTTTAGGTGTGTGGACGCACCGAATGATATTGTCGTAAAGAAGAAGAAGTGCGAAGCTTGACTTGACTTGCGAAGCGTGCGGATGATATGATGAATTTGCTCCACCCGCCTTCTTTCTTCTCCTTCATCTTCCATCCCTTTCTTGAAAAGCGATATTATCAGTACCGCCAGAGGTTTCCGGGCGTTGACCGGGGAGGTGTTTGTTCGAAGAGAGAGAGAGAGAGAGAGAGAGAGTTGATGAGATAACTCGATGTTGTAGTAGTGCAAAACGACAGTTTATTATGAGTCGGCATGGTTATCGACCCACCGTACGTTTCTATTCTGTCAAAGCTTTTGAAGATTCAGCTTTTGCAAGTGGATTGATGCTATGAGGTCCCGCATTGCAAGTGGAGGGCATGCGCGCAAGTCCAAATTTGAAGCAATTGGTCCCCAGTGAATATTATCACTTATCAGAGATGGTGGGCTGCCATTGACGACGACTCTCACTCCGTAGACTATTCAAAACACGCAGAGAGAGAGAGATGGGTAGAGCCTCTCTTCCATCTTAAAACTTTGATCCGAAAGAAATAATGGTATACATATTACATGCTAAGACTCCATTTGTTCAATTTGTTTATCGGAGTGCCACGTTACTTGATGAATCAACATAGTAAATGGGTTGTCGTAGCTTTAATGTTGCTCCCTACAACATAAATTGATCGTTGGACTGATGACATACTCAAGTTGAAGGCTCGATGCTTGCAGGTCGTCACTCGGGTATTCGAGATTTGGCCCTTGCGAGCAAGATTCGGGTCATTACATACATATGTGGGGTGATTCTCTACCCCCGTGCGGTGCTCCTCTCAATGTCTCGACAAATCTTAATTAATTACAACACCTTCATTTTCATAAGGGCAAATATAACATAAAACCCCAAACTATGTAAAAATAAAAATCCTTAACTTGTTCACTGTAACACAAATACCCTCAACTTTTTTTTTTATGTTATGAAAAAGTCTAAACTTATATATATGTGTTATATATACCATCTATTTTAGTTTTATTTGGGGTATATTTATCATATAGGTAACACAAAAAAAGTCTAAGGTATTTGTATTATAACGAGCAAGTTTAGAATATTTAGTGATAAAAAAAAGTTAGAAGTACTGATGATCATAATTTGAGGGTTTTTTTTTTGGGTGATATTAACCTTATTTATTAATCAGGGATGGAGGTTTACCAATAGGAGCGCTGTACGACGTGCAGAATCCACGTCCACAAAAGGTGTGGAAACTGACGGTGGATAGTTGACCATTCGATGTATACTCCTACACAGCTGTAGTAGGGCATAAATAAAGGCTTATCATGGCGATTAAAAGAATTTATCATGGCGATTAAAAGAACTAGTTTCCTAGGTAGTATTTATGTAACCTTCGAGCACATGGAACGAACATTATTTAGTATTCCTCATTGGCATTGATTGATTTGCGGTCAACTCTTAGTAATAAATGCATTAGCATTATGAATAATCATTTCTCGTATCATGCTTACAACATTATCGACTTTCAACCTAAGCTATTCATAGCACCGTCTTTACTTAGTTTTCACATTAAATGGGACTTATCACGAGACAGTCCTGGACCAAGGAAGGCTCTATGTGGGGGCAAATTACATGAAATGACCACATCATTTGTTGATCTAACATATGTAGATTAAGAATAAGGGCACCTACATATAATTGCGAAGCGAAGATATAGAAACTATAGAATGGACGAAGAAAGACCGATTCATTTGTTAAATCACAGGATTGCTTGTCGTGTTAACGGCGTCATAGAGGTAGTTAGTGATGTGATTACATGGTAAGTATGACCTCCGACCTACTCCCGTTGACAAAGATGGGCGCCTAATCAATAGGATGGGAACATTGGATTCACATTAATTTGGGATAGTATTGATTAACACCAGCTGATTCATGAACTTGAGGTTTATCCAAATTTTTTTGCCTTCTAATATATAGAATCATTGATCACTTCGTTGATGGTGTGATGTTCATGAAAATGAGAGGGAAGAACCTGAAAAAGTCGGCGTGTTCATCCGTCGAAAGACTTGAAAAACTTACATATTATGGTCAAGAAAGATGGGTTGAACATGTCATTCAAATTAGGGACATTAAATATAGTCAAATCGCCAGATAGTTGGAACTTGAAATTGTAGATATGTTAATATATGTCGTAACTAACATGTAAACATCAGTATTATCTTTGTTTTAATATCTTTTAATGGGGCACATTGAAAACGTTTACAAGTATTCTAGTTAGGAATTCCGATAATATTCATGTCTTCTGTAAAATGGATAACAATAACAATAATAATAATAATAATAATAATAATAATAATAATAATAATAATAATAATAATAATAGCAGTAATAATAGTAAATAATAATATGAGAAAATGACATAAGCGATCTCTGAAGTTTGGCCTATGTACAATGTCATCCATAAACTTTTAATATGTTCAATATGGTCATTGAATTTTAATCTAATATGCAATGTCGTCCACAAAATTTTAATTTATTCAATGTGATTCCTGAACTTTCGGTAAATGTTTAATTTAATCCCTAAATTATATGAAAATGTTCAAGGTTGTCAATCCATTAATTCAAGTTACCAAAAAACATTGAACATTTTTATATAGTTTAGGGATTAGATCAAGTATTTACCAAAATTTGAGAGACTGCATAGAACAAATTAAAAGTTCATAAACAACATTGCATGTTGTACTAAAGTTTAATGGACCATTTGTGTAATTATCCATAATAATAAAAATAGTGATGATGATGTATAACATAAATAATATGCCATATAATGATCAGATGGTCCATATTACGAACAAATGTGTAGATTTAAATTATACCAGGGTTAATTAAATTGATTTGGAGGGCGGTTCGAATTTAGATAAGACATTGGATTATTATTAAAATGCAATTGACATCACGATACTTAAGCTCCATTTGTTTCATGAAAAATGAACGTTCTTGAAAATATTTTCCTAAAATTGATTATTTGTATCGCTTAAAATAATTAGTCAATGAAGAATATTTTCAGCATCGATTGCAATCTATGTCTAACCATTTTTTTGGACGATAAAAATATTTTTCGTTTATTCATTTCTATAAGCAATACAAGAGATCGGTTTTTGGAAAATAATTTTTAAATCACTTATTTTTCGCAAATTTCTCGAAAAAGCCACGTTTTGAAAAAAAAATATTTCTTGAAAATGATCGCTTGCATTGCTTATAAAATTCTATGAACGAAAAGCATATTTATTGTCCGCGAAAACGTATAGGCATAAAATGTTATCGATAATGAAAATATTTTTTCACGACTAATTATTTCTAATAATATAATCAATTATTTTTTAAAAAAATATTTTTTAAAATTAATTATTTTCGCGAAACAAACAAAACCTTACAATTGTAGGAAAAAAGCGCCGATTTATTGGGGGAGGGAGGAACCCTCGTAGCGTCAGGCGGAGAATATTCTCCTGCAACTTGCCGTGGAGAGGAGGCACCCCGAGTCAAGACAAGCGCGTCACTTTCTAACGTCTCAAATATATATATATATGACCAAAACAAAAAAAATAAAAAATATATATATTAATATATTACAAGCCTATCGAAATACCTCCTATTTTCCTTTTTTTTTAAAAAAAAATTTGTCTATGACCCATCAAATTTATTTCCCACTCCGAGATGCACGCTGCGGTGACCTGCCCTACAGGAAACGGAATCTTCAGGGATCATGAATTAACGTGCTCTCTTTTTTATTTTTTTATTATCCACTTTTTTTTTTAAGGGTCGAGACGATAATGGTAATGAACGCATCTATTTTGGGTGCATGTGGGACTTACGATATTCCCCAGAGGCAAAAAGGTGGAGCAAGTGCTGATGGCCCCCTACTTTGGGATGCGGCGATTCCGGCCACCGCGGAGAGAAGGTACCGCAGGAAATTCGCGTGCGATGACGGCAAAATTTTTTTTTTTGAGAGAAAAAATCACAAGAAGAAAGTTTTTTAAATTATGTCTATCGCGGCATATTTATTTTGAATTATTCTTGTGACGTCAAAAGACCTCAAATCATGCACATCGCGCCACGTTTAAAGCCTCGGATTTGTATTTATGTGGCGTATTTATTTTCCGTCAAGATTCTGTTATATGATATTTAAGTAAAAACAATGCCGTCTTTTTGTCACTTAAGCCACGCGGGTGCCGGTTTCCTCCTGGAGTCCACGTAGGTAGATTTTTAAGAGTACTCATTGACAAAACTTTTACGGAAGGTAAACGGTTTACGTAGGTACTAGTTTGAGATTTTTGATGTTACAGAGAAAAAGTTTACGGTAAGCGTATTATGGTGGGCATAATTTATAATTTTTTTGGTGACTTTTGCCCTTTTTCGATATTCTAACAATTTTGTGAGAAACTTATTTGGGGTGACTTTGATATTGAAACTTTGATATTTTTTTTATCAATATTACGGCACTCGCACTCTTTAACTTTCCATTAACCCGAAATGGTCGATTCATTTCAAAGTACATTCAAATACCGACACGTAGAATCGCCGTATAATTTTCTCTTTGTAGTTTTCGGAAGCTTAAACAATTAATACATTTTGTTTTGAAAATTTGATGAGAAAATCATAAAACAAATTTCAGAAGTTAACGGCAAGTGCAGGCAAACGGGTTACCTAAAGCTCACTTTTTCTGACTTTAAGGAAAAAACAAGAAACCAAAAGAATAAGCACATACACTATCGGATTCGACTTGGTGATTAAAATTGAACATTTGCATGGATTAGAAGCAAGACAAAGGGTTGTTTCTCTGTGGAGTCTAAACGCTTCCATAAACGGGTCAATTACCGAGAGTTTCGGCCTGCATCTCACTCATCTTATGAAGTTCCTCGTCGTAAGAAAAAGTATACGGGAGAATTTGGCAGAAGACCCTCCGTCGATAGTCCGAATTGATCAATCGGGGAAGTTTTTCGTTTCGTACATTCCACGTGGCAATTTGGCTACATAGGCATTTAGGGTTTGGCTTTCGGGCATCGGACCAACCTCCCAATTAGTCCTATAAGAGACGTGCCATCCGGTTCGGGGGTCAAAATTCGTTCCTTTCCCCAATCCGGTTCAGTTTTCAAGCAAAACGTAGAAGGCCAAAAGGGGAGTACATTGGCAAATTTTCACGAGAGGTGTGTTCTTTCAAAGCATGGCTAGGAAAGAGGCTCTCGCCAAGCTTTTACTTGTCAATCAATTGGAGCAAGCAAGATGCCAAGATGAAAAATACCCAACAATTTTATCATCTTCTTCGTCTCCTTTTCTACATCTTCTCTAGGTTTCGCATGTGGTCATTAAGGACAGTCTCGTTCTGGCATTGAAGATGCCGCCAAAGCAATACCAGATCGTGGGGTCAAAAGACAACAAAAGCATTAAAGCACCAATGGACATAAGAGCTGAGCCCAAAGACATCCCAAGTGGTCACACCCCCACTTCAACTTGGACCACCAGTGTTGTAATGCAGCTGCTAGAATTAGGTTGCTTGCCTAGATTCAACTTCCCCCCATTGATTTCAATTTTTCAGTTCGTACTCATTATGATCTTTATCCTTATGTAAGGGGCGACGCAGCAATTGGAGTGGGTCGATTCTGTTTCGCATAAGTATAACCTAATAGATTAGGAGTAGAGATTTTAATCCATAGCTTGAACGACGACAGACACGTCATATAAACATAAATCAAATTATCTCACAAAATTCGAATCAAGCCAAATATGAACGTCATAGTCCGGTACGACCTAAACATCCCCATTCTCTCTCCCTTCTAAAGAGGAAATCCTAATCAATACTGTCGATTTTCGGTTATTTTTCTTACCTTTGACGTGCTTGTATTTGTTCTTTCCTTTTGCACTCGGGCACAAAACAAGGAGCAAAGGAAATGCTGGGAATCCGTCTTAATCGGTGATAAGGGCAGCTTTTGTCCTCATAATGTAGCTTTCCAATTAAAACTAATCGCTTTTAGACGTCTAATTCTACTCAATTTGTAAAGGGTTTCCATAACCCCATTACATGGTTCTTTCGTTTAGACTTGGGGAGCTTTCCCCTTTCCGGAATCCACCAATTCGTTCGTCTGACCCAATGAAAAAGTTAGAAAACAGACAAAATCTTGAGGTCATTTTTCTCCAATGTACTCCATCGACACTCCCCCTTTTACATAGTTTTTCCAATCAAAAGTTGATGTGAACACCACTACTCTACGAGGATGACTTAGGTGACGTGACATGTGCCGTGATGCCAAACTTTTGCAATTTGCGAATGTTATAACATAGTTGTCGTGAAATGAATCTTGCTAATTTTGCTAACTTCGAGACGGAAAAAACCTAAAAATCAGCCAAAATAGCACTTGGGAAGTAAAGTCACGATGTCTACCCATGATATTAATTATTCATCCATACACATGGTGGGGCGACATATATGTTACATATACATATAGATAGTGAATCAGTCTGTTCCATATATTTATTTCCTTTTTCAACTACGTGCGAATGCTCCGTGCTGGAGTAATATTACTAAAAATGAGCCAGATCGAAACCATAATGAAATTCAAGTGGATAAGATCAAGAGACATCGTCCAATTTACTTGGTTATACAGCCCTTTTGGACTAATCTTTACATTTGCCTTTTCTATTCAAAATCTCTACGCATTTAAGCTTCTCCCTTTGTAACACCTCAAGTCAACTCTAAAGTCCTTGTGCAAACGTCGTCCCGCCCCACTCCTTCTCTCTCTCTCTCTCTCTCTCCCCAAGATTGCGGGCGCAAGCATTTCGTCCCACTTTATCAGATATGATTCTGTATAAATATGTAACCCTAAGTCCCCACAATACAACGCTCTTGTAATTTAACAAGAGCGTCCTTGGAACGTCTTTCTAACCCTCACTCTCACCCCCAAGAAAGAGAGAGGAAGAGGGAGATAAGAGATAACCGAGAAACACCACACAATGGTGGTCGCCGGATCGCCCAGAGGGCACGCAGGCCTCATGGGCCTCTCGGACGTGAGGCACTTGGCGATGCAGATCATCATGGGACGGTGGTTCATGGTGTTCGCGTGCTTCCTGATCATGGCCGCCGCTGGGGCGACCTACATGTTCGGGCTCTACTCGGGGGACATCAAGGAGTCGCTCGGCTACGACCAGAGCACCCTTAACCTGCTGAGCTTCTTCAAGGACCTCGGGGCGAACGTCGGGGTACTCTCGGGGCTCATCAACGAGGTGACGCCGCCATGGGTGGTGCTTTCCATGGGGGCCGTACTCAACTTCTTTGGCTACTTCATGATGTGGCTCGCCGTGACCAAGCGGATTGCGAAGCCCCAGGTGTGGCAGATGTGCCTCTACATATGCATCGGCGCCAACTCGCAGGCGTTTGCCAACACCGGTGCGCTCGTCACCTGTGTCAAGAACTTCCCGGAGAGCCGGGGTGCCGTGCTGGGGATACTGAAAGGGTAGGTTTGTGCAAATCCATTGTTGTTTACGTATCGATTTGGTGGTTCACGTTTGTTTCATTCATTCACGACTAGCTCAATAATTGGACGAGTGAATCCAAGACGATTTGGTCAAAAAAAAGGAATCCAAGACAATTTTAAAAACTGGCTTTTGTGTGTGATAATGATACGTGAACAACATTTCCTTCCGAGCTGCTGGTCAAAAGAGAAGGCCGGTTCATGTTCTTGCAAGAGAATCAATTAAGTTACAAGCTGTAATACCAGTTTCACTCGACGCGTTGTTGCTCTTTATGCACTGCCAAGTTTTGCTCTTTATTACTACGTTCTTTGTAAATTTTCTCGCTTCAATTGCATGCATCTTCTAACTTTATGCGTATGCTCAACCATATGGTAGATATGGTCATGCACTGTGCATTCTTTCCTTACCCAAAAACGAGAGACGAGTATAAACTCATACCCTTGTCATGAAAATAAGTTTCCTGATCTCTTGAACCTCCTGATTCAAAAAGAGATACAAGAACTTGGTTTGATACGTTAAGGAATTTCGAACAATCATTCATTTTCTGTGAACTTTTTCGGGCAGCTATGTCGGCCTGAGCGGAGCCATCATCACGCAGCTATTCTACGCGGTCTACTACAAGAACACCAAGGCCTTGATCCTCTTCATCGGATGGCTGCCAGCCGCCATATCATGTGTCTTCCTCCGCACCATCCGGATCATGAAGGTGATTCGCCAGCCCAACGAGCTCAAGGTCTTCTACAATTTCCTCTACATCTCCCTTGGCCTGGCCACTTTCCTCATGATCATGATCATCATCGAGAAGCACTTCAATGGCTTCACACGTCCCGAGTATGGTCTCTCCGCTGCTGGTGTCCTCTTCTTGCTCTTCCTGCCACTCGCCATAGCTGCCATTGAGGAATACAAACTATGGCAACAGAAGAGAGAAGCCCTAAACGACCCGTCCCCAATCGAGATCAACACCGAGAAGCCGAACCTGGAAACGTTCCTCCCTCCGCCACCACCTCCCCCGGAGACAGCACCCCCTATTGCCGTCTTAAACGACGGAGAGCAGCTGGAAAAGCAACCATCTTGCTGGAGAACGGCGTTCAGGCCACCGGACAGAGGTGAAGACTACACCATACTCCAAGCTCTCTTTAGCATAGACATGTTGATCCTCTTCTTGGCCACCATCTGTGGCGTCGGGGGGACGTTGACGGCCATTGACAACCTGGGCCAGATCGGGTCCTCACTTGGCTACCCTACTCGGAGCACGAGCACGTTCGTGTCCCTCGTCAGTATATGGAACTACCTTGGACGCGTCGTCGCTGGCTTCGGCTCTGAGATCCTCCTGAAACGGTACAAATTCCCACGCACGCTAATGCTCACGATCATCCTCGTCATCTCATGTGCTGGCCACCTCCTGATTGCATTCAATGTCCCGAACGGCCTCTACTTCGCATCCATCATCATTGGTTTCTGCTTCGGTGCGCAGTGGCCACTGCTCTTCGCGATCATATCCGAAATCTTCGGGCTCAAGTACTATTCGACTCTATACAACTTCGGTTCTGTGGCGAGCCCCATCGGAGGGTACCTGCTCAACGTTAGAGTGGCCGGTCATTTGTACGACAAAGAAGCCAGGAAACAGATGGCCGCACTAGGGCTTGTCCGGAAGCACGACGAGGACTTAAACTGCAACGGGGTCAAGTGTTATCAGTTGGCGTTTCTCATAATAACGTTTGCAACGTTGTTCGGCGCGTTCGTGTCGTTCATTTTGGTCGTGAGGACGAGGAAGTTTTACAGGAGTGATATTTACAAGAAGTTCAGGGAGGAGGTAAAGGCGGCCGAGACGGAAATGGCTATGAATAACGGGATGACGACAACGACGACGACGACAATAGCGACAACGGAGGTAAAAGGTGGGCAGAGAAAATCAGAGACATCACAATAAATTGCACCTTTTGAGGGTTTTAATGTTATTAGCTGAAAGATTGATCAGAGATGTACACATACAGAAATGGAGAATGATAGATTACGATGAATGACGGAAAACAAAGACGTCGCGAAGAAATGTATAATCCACCTGATCACGTATGTCCGTTTACCTTGCATGTTATTAAGAAGTGTGTTTGCGAGTATATACACGACCGACCCCGTTTTCCCGACGGCTCAATTTTCGGAAACCGGCCATTTATCTCGTATGGCATCCTAGGAAGATTAAGAGTAGGAATCGACGCTCTTGCTTAACACGAAGGGTTAAAATAAAACGGTTCGGATGGAACACACAGTGCACGCACTCGATCTGTACAATAAAATTTTTCTGTTTGTACAAGATGACACAGTTTCCCTGTGTGGTCGTGTAAGGGAAATTCAAAGGGCTAGATTCTCTCTCGGTAGAAGAAGAAGAAGATTAATTTAAGAACAGGCAGCGAAAGGTCATGTCGATCTGGATTCTGGATACAGTAGTTTTTTTACTGGTTACGGTCTTGATCTGACATTGAAGATTGAACTTTCTCATCTGCAAGTCTTGACGGGGGGATCCTACTTGTCCCTTGTCTGTTTCCTTGGTTGCATCTAATGTTTGAGTAAAATAATCCCTCCTTGACCCGATTACACTAAAGATACTCAATTCGGGAACGGCTATTTTTCCTGCTTCCTAAGTTTGAATATGTCGGCCGGGCTTGAAGTGGACGTTTGAAATATCGGGCGTAATGGTCGCTGCCTTCACATA
Organism: Syzygium syzygioides; assembly: GCA_031216285.1. Classification (NCBI taxonomy): domain Eukaryota; kingdom Viridiplantae; phylum Streptophyta; class Magnoliopsida; order Myrtales; family Myrtaceae; genus Syzygium; species Syzygium syzygioides. The sequence goes on along the minus strand of CM062248.1, from coordinate 35,523,514 downwards.
TGTCCGTAGAACATGCCTAAACAACTCCTTTCTTTATTGTTATTATTTTGGAAGAGCACGAGATCTGATGAATCTTTTGAGTAATGAGAAGAAATTTTTAATGGCGAAATGGGTTTTCGGGGTCAAGGAGGGATTATTTTACTCAAACATAACTTGAAATTTCATTGTTATTTAGCCATTGATTGTACAGACAATTGATCCGCTTGAATCTTTTGCCGTTGCGATATTACTGATTGTGGTCGCGACCGGTTCATCCATCCACGCACGCATGCCGGCTTGGGAAGGAGCCACACTAGTTTGAGGTCGTGCAATTTGACTAACCTATTGAACATTTGAAGCACAAATCAACAGCCAAATTTTTAATTCGTTAGCCTTATATAACTAGTCAAATGAATGGACAAAAACGATGTGATTCGATTGCAATTTATTGCCAATTGACAAGTTATACCCAAGACCATTGGCGTATCTCCGTGACCGCACATTTAGGTATTGCTTGCGATAAGAAAAGATGATTTCAGGACACCCAGTTCACGAATTAGGATTCTATAAATGAGTATCTTTAAGATGTATTGTTTTAACAAGTTACTTATGAACACTTGTTAAGCAGCCGATTAAGGAATTTTTCACGCTTCCAAATGCATCGATTGTGCTCGTGATAATGCTTTGAAACCGTAAAATTCCTCCTCACGTAAAACTTAACAAGCTTCTCATGTTTACTCATTAACAAAATTCTTCAAACATGCATATTAAGCGATCAAATAAAGAAAGTTGCGGTATGGAGGATTAGCATAACGAGGTACCCTCTTATCAAATAACATTACCCAATGTCCTTAAAAGCACTACTTAACGACACCATGCATGGTCCACGACCCCAAAAAAAAAAATTAAAAAAACAACACATGGTCTTCTTCAACCTTCTGTCATGGGAAGGTTTGAGGTAGTCTCGCCCTCTCCTCCCTCTCTTATTGATTTTATTTGTATTTCATTATTATTATTATTTTCTTCTCTCTCGATTTAGATCTGGGAGTTCTCTTCTCCCGGTCTAGTTCTAAATTTAAAAGTTTGAACTCTCCTGATATAATTCTAAATCTGATCGCTATCCTATCCTGATTTAGATTTGATCTTGGAGTTTAATAAATATGCTTTTGGGGATTTGATTACTCTTAAGTCTGTTTGTGTACAGGTCATTTGCCTCCAAATTCAATAGTGATAGCAAACCCACTGGCATTTCGTTGAATCACAAAGATTTGCTCTTCCAAATGTTGGATTTGTGATTGTTCAACCTGTTTCGGTCGTCTCTATGCGATGATGGTAGAGGAAGCCGAACCTAGACACACACCGTCGTAGTTATAAAAGAAGGAATTTCTGATTGTGCTCATCATTAATGAAAATACGAGATCTAGTGATCGACCACTGATTATTTTATTTAATAGATTTGTTCTTGTGGAACAAGTGCGTGCTTAACCCTGCTGCTACTTTGTTGATCTTCCTTATTTTCCGGATTAGGCTTTGGTTTGTAGTATTCTGAAATTTGCTCAATTTCAATTTGTTTTATCATGAAATCTATGCACTTCTCATGTATTTTTTTAAGTAATAAATACAATTTTCTTTCGACTAAAAAAAATGTGAGCGAACCAAATGTTGTTTTGTTTTGGCTTGTCAAGTTGAATTAAATCCAATGACAAAACTGTCTTGTGATTTCAAGGACAAGGAGATTCCCCTAATCCCTTCACAAAAAAAAAATATTTCTCGTATGATTAATTACCTAATTTTGATTAGAATCTTTAAGAAAATTTGTCGGCACGGTCGCATGTTTACTCAAGGAGAGTTCTCTCGAGCCCAAGAAGGCAAAATGGCCCAGACAAAAGAAACTCCCATTCATGGACTCTGCGTTCGCAATCCCTCCACGACCCACGGCTTTTGACCATTGATGGGCATGGGCCGACCCAACTGGATCCACCGGACCCATCATGGGTCAAAAATTTCGAGCCCGTCTGAACCGATAAGAACTGGGATAATGACACAAATGGTCTATAAACTTTGGCATAATATATAATGCGGTTCTTGAACTTTTAATTTGTTCATCGTGATCCCTGAACTTTAGTCCAATGTTCAATGTGATCTCTAAACTTTTAATTTGTTTAATGTGGTCCATTAGACTTTTGATATTTGTTCGATGTAGTGCCTGAACTATATGAAAATGTTCGATGTAGTACTTCCATTAATTCAAGAGCAAGGACAATACTGAACATTTTCATATAATCTAGGGACTAATTTGAATATGTACAAAAAGCTTAGGGACTTTATTGGACAAATTAAAATTTCGTGGATCGCATTGTACATTAAGCTAAAGTTTAGGAGCCACATCGAATGAATTAAAATTTCGGGGATTACATTACTCATTGGATTAAAGTTCAAGGACTAAGTATTTGTGTCATTTTCCCAAAAGAACTCATGAATTGCGGGCTTCACCCGCTCCAACCCAAACGGATACGGTACGGGTTTTTTTGTTTTTTTTTTATTGGACCCGATGGAATGAACCATCTCTATAGTTACGAAGTGTCACGTTAAACTCAACTCAACATGCACGACGATGCAAACGAGCAGTTACGAAGATCAAATCTATTTTTGACCTTATCCGCTTGGCTAAATCTTCTCCGTCTCAATCTTCAGAAGCTCTAAACAAACTCAAACTCATCATCGCATCACTATTTTAACGATAAATCTCATTCAAGTCCACATTGAAATCCTCCTTTAGCCAGCTCTAGATACGTTCTTCCAGAGCAGGCAGAAGCTTCAGCTGCCCAGAGACCACGAATCTTCCCATGGCGACGGCCACCGGCGGCGGAGGCTGCTGCTGCGGCGGCCGCTTCGTCCTCCAGGTCCTCCGAGGGCGGTGGTTCATGATGTTCGCGTCGTTCCTGATAATGGCGGGCGCCGGGGCCACCTACCTCTTCGGCGTCTACTCCAAAGGACATCAAGTCCACCCTCGGCCGCCACGCCGCCGCCGGGACCGCCAGGGACGGCGGCGAGGTGGAGATCTTGCGGCGCTGGATTTCGCGCAGGAGCCGCTTCTCGTCCCTCCTGAAGCAGTCGTTGGAGAATTCCCACCGATCAGGCACGACCTTCCTAAATCCCTCCCAAAAAAAGAAAGAAAGAAGAAACCGCCAAACGTTTCGTCAGCTCGGATGCACCGGATGGACGGGAACGGGAAGCGGATCATTTCCAAAAGGGGGGGGGGGGGACCGGGGCGGCGTACGTAGGTGTTGAGCTGGCGGACGAAGCTGGAGAAGTTGTTGTGCTTGAAGCACCTGGGGAGGAGGTCGCGGGCGAAGGCGTTGGGGTCCCAGACGACGATGGCGGAGCCGTCGTCGCTCCAGGAGATGACGTCATCGATGGCGGGGTCGCCGACGAGCTGGTAGGTCTTGGCGAGGAAGGGGCGTGGGGGGCGGGTCACTGGGGCTCGCCGCCGGGCGCGGCCGTGCTCCGCCGGCGGAGCGGCCATGGGGACGGCGGGTTCTGGAAGGTCCAGGAGGAGGCGTGGGGGGGGAAAATGCTAACGCGCAAACGGGGCTTCATGATGCTCCCAAGAGGCACAAAGGTGAGCGAGCGTCGCCCTTACTTTGGGACGTGGCGATTCTGGCCACCGCAGAGAGAAGATCCCCGCATGAAATTCGCGCGCGACGACGGGGCGATTTTTTTCACGAGAAAAAATCACGAGGAAGATTCTAAATTATGTCTATCGTGGCATATTCACTTCGAATTATTTTTGCAGCATCGAAAAATCTCAAGTTATGCACATCGTGACACGTTTAAAGCCTCGAATTCATACTTATGTGATATATTTACTTTCCGTCAAGGTTCCGTTGGATGATATTTCGACAAAAACAATATCATCTTTTTTTTTTTTCAGTTAAGTCATGTGGGTACCGTTTGCTTTCTAGAGTTCACGTAGACAGATTTTTAAGGGTTCTCATTGACAGAACTTTGACAAAAGGTAAACGTGTCACTTAGGTACTGGTTTGAGATTTTTGATGTTACAAAGAAAAAGTTTACGGTAAGTGTATTATGATGGGCATAATTTAGGGTTTTTTTTGTGACTTTTTCCCTTTTTCAATATTCTAACAATTTTATGAGAAACTTATTTGAGGTGACTTTGATATTGAAACTTCAATTTTTTTTATCAATATTACGGCACTCGCACTCTTTTTTTTTTGGTAAGGAAAAAAAAAAAGAGTGCGAGTTACCTAACACGTAGAATCATTTCAAAGTACATTCAAATACTAACAAGTAGAATCGCTGTATAATTTTCTTTTTGTAGTTTTCGGAAGCTTAAATAATTAATACATTTCGTTTTGAAAATTTGATGGGAAAACCATAAAACAAATTTCAGAAGTTAACGGCAAGTGCAGGCAAACGGGTTACCTAAAGTTCGCTTTTTCTGACTTTAAGGAAAAAACAAGAAACCAAAAGAATAAGTACATGCACTATCGGATTCGACTTAGTGATTAAAATTGAACATTTGCATGGATTAGAAGCAAGGCAAATGGTTGTTTCTCTGTGGAGTCTAAACACTACCATAAACGGGCCAATTACCGAGAGTTTCGGATTGCATCTCACTCATCTTAAGAAGTTCCTTGTCGTAAGAAAAAGTATACAGGAGAATTTGGCAGAAGACCCTCCGTCGATAGTCCGAATTGATCAATCGGGGAAGTTTTTCATTTCATACATTCTATGTGGCAATTTGGCTACATAGGCATTTAGGGTTTGGCTTTCGGGCATCGGACCAACCTCCCAATTAGTCCTATTAGAGACGTGCCATCCGGTTCGGAGGTTGAGATTCGTTCCTTTCCCCAATTCGGTTCAGTTTTCAAGCAAAACGTAGAAGGCCAAAAGGGGAGTACTTTGGCAAATTTTCACGAGAGGCGTGTTCTTTCAACGCATGGCTAGGAAAGAGGCTCTCGCCAAGCTTTTACTTGTCAATCAATTGGAGCAAGCAAGATGCCAAGATGAAAAATACCCAACAATTTTTTCATCTTCTTCGTCTCCTTTTCTACATCTTCTCTAGGTTTCGCATGTGGTGAATCAGGTTTCCGCCTTTATGAACTTAGCCATTCTGGATTAGAACAAAAGAGATTGGTAAGTAAAGCATGGCATACCCACTATAGGCTTTTTCGCCAGTGTTTTCCCTAATTTATATTTTTAAACCTTAGATCGACCAATCATCAATCGATTTCCTAGTCTTCATTACGTTCGACATCGAATGAAGCTTACGATTCTCTTAGTGAGAAGCTTAGTTCCGCTTTAATTAAGTCCAACAAGCGGGCACGAGAACTAGGGTTGGTTTGCCTAGCCTTCAATCACGCAACCAAGAGAGATAGGCGCGGAAGATCTTTCAATTCAAAGCAGTCCATTAAAGCTGAAAAGATTCCCCTCAATTGAAGATGCCGCCAAAGCAATACCAGATCGTGGCGTCAAAAGACAACAAAAGCATTAAAGCACCAATGGACATAAGAGCTGAGCCCAAAGACATCCCAAGTGGTCACACCCCCACTTCAACTTGGACCACCACTGTTGGAAAGCAGCTGCTAGAATTAGGTTGCTTGCCTAGATTCAACTTCCCTACATTGACTTCAATTTTTCAGTTCGTACTCATTATGATCTTTATCCTTATGTAAGGGGCGACGCAGCAATTGGAGTGGGTCGATTCTGTTTCGCGTAAGTATAACCTAATAGATTAGGAGTAGAGATTTTAATCCATAGCTTGAACGACGACAGACACGTCATATAAACATAAATTGACTTATCTTACAAAATTCGAATCAAGCCAAATATGAACGTCATAGTCCGGTACGACCTAAACATCCCCATTCTCTCTCCCTTCTAAAGAGGAAATCCTAATCAATACTGTCGATTTTCGGTTATTTTTCTTACCTTTGACGTGCTTGTATTTGTTCTTTCCTTTCGGACTAGGGCACAAAACAAGGAGCAAAGGAAATGCTGGGAATCCGTCTTAATCGGTGATAAGGGCAGCTTTTGTCCTCATAATGTAGCTTTCCAATTAAAACTAATCGCTTTTAGACGTCTAATTCTACTCAATTTGTAAAGGGTTTCCATAACCACATTTCATGGTTCTTTCGTTTAGACTTGGGGGAGCTTTCCCCTTTCCGGAATCCACCAATTCGTTCGTCTGACCCAATGAAAAAGTTAGAAAACAGACAAAATCTTGAGGCCATTTTTCTCCAATGTACTCCATCGACACTCCCCCTTTTACATAGTTTTTCCAATCAAAAGTTGATGTGAATGCCACTATTCTATGAGGATGACTTAGGTGACATGACACGTGCCGTGATGCAAAACTTTTGCAATTTGCAAATGTTATAACATAGTCGTCGTGAAATGAATCTTGCTAATTTTGCTAACTTCGAGACAGGAAAAACCTAAAAATCGGCAAAAATAGCACTTGGGAATTAAAGTCACGATGTCCACCCATGATATTAATTATTCATCCATACACTTGGTGGGGCATACACATATAGATAGTGAACTAGTCTGTCCCATATATTTATTTCTTTTTTTAATTACGTGCGAATGCTCCGTGCCGGAGTAATATTACTAAACATGAATCAGATCGGAACCATAATGAAATTCTCAAGTGGATAAGATCAAGAGACATCGTTCAATTTACTTGGTTATACAGCCCTTTTGGACTAATCTTTACATTTGCCTTTTCTATTCAAAATCTCTACGCATTTAAGCTTCTCCCTTTGTAACACCTCAAGTCAACTCTAAAGTCCTTGTGCAAACGTAGTCCCGCCCCACTCCTTCTCTCTCTCTCTCTCTCTCTATATATATCCCCAAGATTGCGGGCGCAAGCATTTCGTCACACTTTATCAGATATGATTCTGTATAAATATGTAACCCTAAGTCCCCACAATACAACGCCCTTGTAATTTAACAAGAACGTCCTTGGAACGTCTTTCTAACCCTCACTCTCACCCCCAAGAAAGAGAGAGGAAGAGGGAGATAAGAGATAACCGAGAAACACCACACAATGGTGGTCGCCGGATGCCCCAGAGGGCGCGGAGGCCTCACGGGCCTCTCGGACGTGAGGCACCTGGCGATGCAGATCATCATGGGACGGTGGTTCATGGTGTTCGCGTGCTTCCTGATCATGGCCGCCGCTGGGGCGACCTACATGTTTGCGCTCTACTCGGGGGAGATCAAGAAGTCGCTCGGCTACGACCAGAGCACCCTTAACTTGCTGAGCTTCTTCAAGGACCTCGGGGCGAACGTTGGCGTACTCTCGGGGCTCATCAATGAGGTGACGCCGCCATGGGTGGTGCTTTCCATGGGGGCCGTGCTCAACTTCTTCGGCTACTTCATGATGTGGCTCGCCGTGACCAAGCGGATTGCGAAGCCCCAGGTGTGGCAGATGTGCCTCTACATATGCATCGGCGCCAACTCGCAGGCGTTCGCCAACACCGGCGCGCTGGTCACCTGCGTCAAGAACTTCCCGGAGAGCCGGGGTGCCGTGCTGGGGATACTGAAAGGGTAGGTTTGTGCAAATCCATTGTTGTTTACGTATCGGTTTGGTGGTTCACGTTTGTTTCATTTATTCCCGATTAGCTCAATAATTGGACGAGTGAATCCAAGACGATTTGGTCAAAAAAAAAAGGAATCCAAGACAATTTTAAAAACTGGTTTTTTGTGCGTGATAATGATACGTGAACAACATTTCCTTCCGAGCTGCTGGTCAAAAGAGCAGGCCGGTTCATGTTCTTGCAAGAGAATCAATTAATTTACAAGCTGTAATACCAGTTCACTTGACGCGTTGTTGCTCTTTATGCACTGCCAAGTTTTGCTCTTTATTACTACGTTCTTTGTAAATTTTCTCGCTTCAATTGCATGCATCTTCTAACCTTATGCGTATGCTCAACCATATGGTAGATATGGTCATGCACTGTGCATTCTTTCCTTACCCAAAAACGAGAGACGAGTATAAACTCATACCCTTGTCATGAAAATAAGTTTCCTGATCTCTTGAACCTCCTGATTCAAAAATAGATACAAGAGCTTGGCTTGATACGTTAAGGAATTTAGAATAATCAATCATTTTCTGTGAACTTTTTTCGGGCAGCTATGTCGGCCTGAGCGGAGCCATCATCACGCAGCTATTCTACGCGGTCTACTACAAGGACACCAAGGCCTTGATCCTCTTCATCGGATGGCTGCCAGCCGCCATATCATGTGTCTTCCTCCGCACCATCCGGATCATGAAGGTGATTCGCCAGCCCAACGAGCTCAAGGTCTTCTACAATTTCCTCTACATCTCCCTTGGCCTGGCCACATTCCTCATGATCATGATCATCATCGAGCAGCACTTCAATGGCTTCACACGCCCCGAGTATGGTCTCTCCGCTGCTGGTGTCCTCTTCTTGCTCTTCCTGCCACTCGCCATAGCCGCCATTGAGGAATACAAACCATGGCAACAGAAGAGAGAAGCCCTAAACGACCCGTCCCCAATCGAGATCAACACCGAGAAGCCGAACCTGGAAACGTTCCTCCCTCCGCCACCACCTCCCCCGGAGACAGCACCCCCTACTGCCGTCTTAAATGACGGAGAGCAGCTGGAAAAGCAACCATCTTGCTGGAGAACGGCGTTCAGGCCACCGGACAGAGGCGAAGACTACACCATACTCCAAGCTCTCTTTAGCATAGACATGTTGATCCTCTTCTTGGCCACCATCTGTGGCGTCGGGGGTACGTTGACGGCCATTGACAACCTGAGGCAGATCGGGTCCTCACTTGGCTACCCGACTCGGAGCACAGGCACGTTCGTGTCCCTCGTCAGCATATGGAACTACCTTGGACGCGTCGTCGCTGGCTTCGGCTCTGAGATCCTCCTGCAACGGTACAAATTCCCACGCACGCTAATGCTCACGATCATCCTCGTCATCTCATGTGCTGGCCACCTCCTGATTGCATTCAATGTCCCGAACGGCCTCTACTTCGCATCCATCATCATTGGTTTCTGCTTCGGTGCGCAGTGGCCAATGCTCTTCGCGATCATATCCGAAATCTTCGGGCTCAAGTACTATTCGACTCTATACAATTTCGGTTCTGTGGCGAGCCCCATCGGAGGGTACCTGCTCAACGTTAGAGTGGCCGGTCATTTGTACGACAAAGAAGCCAGGAAACAGATGGCCGCACTAGGGCTTGTCCGGAAGCACGACGAGGACTTGAACTGCAACGGGGTCAAGTGTTATCAGTTGGCGTTTCTCATAATAACGTTTGCAACGTTGTTCGGCGCGTTCGCGTCGTTCATTTTGGTCGTGAGGACGAGGAAGTTTTACAGGAGTGATATTTACAAGAAGTTCAGGGAGGAGGCAAAGGCGGCCGAGACGGAAATGGCTATGAATAACGGGATGACGACAGCGACGACGACAAAAATAGCGACAACAGAGGTAAAAGGTGGGCAGAGAAAATCAGAGACATCACAATAAATTGCACCTTTTGAGGGTTTTAATGTTATTAGCTGAAAGATTGATCAGAGATGTACACATACAGAAATGGAGAATGATAGATTACGATGAATGACGGAAAACAAAGACGTCGCGAAGAAATGTATAATCCACCTGATCACATATGTCCGTTTACCTTGCATGTTATTAAGAAGTGTGTTTGCGAGTATATACACGACCGACCCCGTTTTCCCGACGGCTCAATTTTCGGAAACCGGCCGTTTATCTCGTATGGCATCCTAGGAAGATTAAGAGTAGGAATCGACGCTCTTGCTTAACACGAAGGGTTAAAATAAAACGGTTCGGATGGAACACACAGTGCACGCACTCGATCTGTACAATAAAATTTTTCTTTTTGTACAAGATGACACAGTTTCCCTGTGTGGTCGTGTAAGGGAAATTCAAAGGGCTAGATTCTCTCTCGGTAGAAGAAGAAGATTAATTTAAGAACAAGCAGGGAAAGGTCATGTCGATCTGGATTCTGGATACAGTAGGTTTTTTACTGGTTACGGTCTTGATCTGACATTGAAGATTGAACTTTCTCATCTGCAAGTCTTGATGGGGGGATCCCACTTGTCCCTTGTCTGTTTCCTTGGTTGCATCTAATGTTTGAGTAAAATAATCCCTCCTTGACTCGATTACACTAAAGATACTCAATTCGGGAACGGCTATTTTTCCTACTTCCTAAGTTTGAATATGTCGGCCGGGCTTGAAGTGGACGTTTGAAATATCGCACGTAATGGTCGTCGCCTTCACATATGTCCGTAGAACATGCCTAAACAACTCCTTTCTTTATTGTTATTATTTTGGAAGAGCACCAGATCTGATGAATCTTTTGAGTAATGAGAAGAAATTTTTAATGGCGAAATGGGTTTTCGGGGTCAAGGAGGGATTATTTTACTCAAACATAACTTGAAATTTCATTGTTATTTAGCCATCGACAGTATAGGCAATTGATCTGCTTGAACCTTTTGCAATTGCGATATTACCGATTGTGGTCGCGACCGGTTCATCCATCCACGCATGCATGCCGGCTTGGGAAGGAGCCATGCTAGTTTGAGGTCATGCAATTTGACTAACCTATCGAACATTTGAAGCACAAATCAACGAGCCAAATTTTTAATTCGTTAGCCTTATATAACTGGTCAAATGAATGGGCAAAAACGATGTGATTTGATTGCAATTTATTGCCAATTGACAAGTTGTACCCAAGACCATTGGCGTATCTCCGTGACCGCACATTTAGGTATTACTTGCGATAAGAAAAGATGATTTCAGAACACCCAATTCACGAATTAGGATTCTATAAATGAGTATATTTAAGATGTATTGTTTTAACAAGTTCCTTATGAACACTTGTTAAGCAGCCGATTAAGGAATTTTTCACGCTTCCAAATGCATCGATTGTGCTGGTGACAATACTTTGAAACCGTAAAATTCCTCCTCACGTAAAACTTAACAAGCTTCTCATGTTTACTCGTTAACAAAATTCTTCAAACATGCATATTAAGCGATCAAATAAAGAAAAGTTGCGGTATGGAGGATTAGAATAACGAGGTGCCCTCTTATCAAATAACATTACCCAATGTCCTTAAAAGCACTACTTAAAAACACCATGGTCTTCTTCAACCTTCTATCATGGGAGGGCTTGAGGTAGTCTCACCCTCTCCTCCCTCTCTTACTGTTTTTATTTGTATTTTATTTGTATTTTATTTGTATTTTTTTATTTTTTTCTTCTCTCCCAATTTAGATCTAGAAGCTCTCTTCTCCCGGTCTAGTTCTAAATTTAAAAGTTTGAACTCTCTTGATATAATTCTAAATCTGGTAGCTATCCTATCTTGATCTAGATTTGATCTTGGAGTTCAATAAATATGCTTTTGGGGATTCGATTCCCCTCAATTCTATTTGTGTACAGATCATTTGGCTCCAAATTCAATGGTGACAACAAAAGCATTGGCATTTCGTTGAATCACAAAGATTTGTTTTTCCAAATGTTAGATATGTGATTGTTCAACCTGTTTCGATTGTCTCTATACGACGATGATAGAGGAAGCCAAACCTAGGCACATACTACCGTAGTTATTAAAGAAGGAATTTTTTACGTATGCTCATCATTAACAAAGATATGAAATCTAATGATCGACTACTGATTATTTTATTTAACAGATCTGTTCTTATGGAACAAGTGTGTGCTTAACCTTGGTACTACTTTGTTGATCCTCCTTGTTTTCTAGATTAGGCTTCGGTTTGCAGTATCCTAAGATTTACTCTGTTTTGATTTGTTTTGCCATGGAATCTATGTACTTCTTATGTATTTTTTTAAGTAATAAATATAATTTTCTTTCTGACTGAAAAAAAATGTGGGTGAACCAAATGTTGTTTTGTTTTGGCTTGTCAAGTTGAATGAAATCCAATGACAAAACTGTCTTGTGATTTCAAGGACAAGGAGATTCCCCTAATCCCTTCACAAAAAAAATATTGTTACCTAATTTTGATTAGAATCTTTAAGAAAACTTGTCGGCACGGTCGCATGTTTACTCAACGAGAGTTCTCTCGAGGCCACGAAGGCAAAATGGCCCAGACAAAAGAGACTCCTATTCATGGACTCAGCATATGCAATCCCTCCACGAACCACGGCTGTTGACCAATGATGGGCATGGGCCGACCCAACTGGATCCACCCGACCCATCACGGGTCAAAAATTTCGAGCCCGTCTAAATCGATAAGAATTGGGATAATGACACAAATGGTCTATAAACTTTGGCATAATATATAATGCGGTTCTTGAACTTTTAATTTGTTTATCGTGATCCCTGAACTTTAGCCCAATGTTCAATGTGGTCTCTAGATTTTTAATTTGTTTAATATTGTCACTTAGACTTTTGATACTTGTTCAATGTAGTCCCTGAATTATATGAAAATGTTCGATGTAATCTTTCTATTAATTCAAGAGCAAGGACAATACTGAACATTTTTATATAATCTAGGAACTAATTTGAATATGTACAAAAAGCTTAGGGACTTTATTGGACAAAATTAAAATTTCGTGGATCGCATTGTACATTAGGCTAAAGTTTAGGAATTACATCGAATGAATTAAAATTTCGGGGACGACATTACTCATTGGATTAAAGTTCAGGGACTAAGTATTTGTGTCATTTTCCCAAAAGAACTCATGAATTGCGGGCTTCACCCGTTCCAACCCAAACGGATACGGTACGGGTTTTTTTTTTTTTATTGGACCCGATGGAATGAACCATCTCTATAGTTACGAAGTGTCACGTTAAACTCAACTCAACATGCACGACGCTGCAAACGAGCAGTTACGAAGATCAAATCTATTTTTAACCTTATCCGCTTGGCTAAATCTTCTCCGTTTCAATCTTCAGAAGCTCTAAACAAACTCAAACTCATCATCTCATCACTATTTTAACGATAAATCTCATCCAAGTCCACATTGAAATCCTCCTTTAGCCAGCTCTAGATACGTTCTTCCAGAGCAGGCAGAAGCTTCAGCTGCCCAGAGACCACGAATCTTCCCATGGCGACGGCCACCGGCGGCGGAGGCTGCTGCTGCGGCGGCCGCTTCGTCCTCCAGGTCCTCCGAGGGCGGTGGTTCATGATGTTCGCGTCGTTCCTGATAATGGCGGGCGCCGGGGCCACCTACCTCTTCGGCGTCTACTCCAAGGACATCAAGTCCACCCTCGGCTACGACCAGTCGACCCTCAACCTGCTCAGCTCATGCAAGGACCTCGGCGCCAACGTCGGCGTCCTCTCTGGCCTCATCGCCGAGGTCGCCCCCACGTGGCTCGTCCTCCTCATCGGCTCCGCCATGAACTTCGCCGGCTACTTCCTCATCTGGCTTGCCGTCACCCGTCGCATCCCCCGGCCGACGGTCTGGCAGATATGCGCCTACATCTGCGTCGGCGCCAACTCCCAGAACTTCGCCAACACGGGCTCCCTCGTCACCTGCGTCAAGAACTTCCCCGAGAACCGAGGCATCATGCTTGGCCTGATGAAGGTATTTCGTATATGACTAATAATTTCTCGTCAATATTCACATCAGCAACGTAACAAAAATACGCGAAATGCTTTCTCGTCTCGTGAAGGGCTTCGTGGGGCTGAGCGGCGCGATGATGACCCAGCTCTACTTCGCCATCTACGGGGACGACTCCAAGTCCCTCATCCTCCTGATCGGGTGGTTGCCGGCGGTGATCTCGATCGTCTTCGTGTACACCATCCGGCCAATGAAGCTCTCGACGCACCCGAACGAGCTCAAGGTGTTCTACGAGTACTTGGCCATCACGATCCTGCTCGCGCTGGTCATCATGGCCCTGACCATCGCCCAGAAGCAGGTCAGCTTCTCCCATTGGGCCTACGTGGCGAGCGCGGTCGCCGTCTGCGCCTTGACTTTCCTCCCCCTTGGGATCGCGGTGAGGGAGGAGTGGGCCGCGTGGAAGCAAAGGAAGGCACAACAACCTATTGCTGATGATGATGATGGCTCTAGTGCTGCTCATGATTTGGAAATTCATGCGACTGATCAGCCGAAGCAGGAAGAGCAAGAGGGTGCCAATCCAAATGATCAAATAGAGAGAAGCAATACAAATAACACTTCGTGTTGTGCTGATGTGTTCAAGCCACCCCAAAGGGGTGCGGACTACACAATCATGCAGGCCCTTCTGAGCTTGGACATGATCGCACTCTTTGTGGCAACGTTTTGCGGCCTAGGATGCAGCCTGACCGCGGTCGACAACCTTGGCCAGATTGGCGAGTCCCTGGGCTACCCACAGCACACGATCGGCACCTTCGTGTCCCTCGTGAGCGTGTGGAACTATTTTGGCCGGGTCTTCGCTGGGGTCGTCTCGGAGATCATATACGAGAAGTGGAAGGTGCCCCGCCCCGTCATCATGATGCTCTCGCTCATCATGTCGGGAGTCGGGGACCTCCTCGTTGCGTTCCCCGCCCCCGGGTCGGTCTACATCGCCTCCCTCCTCATCGGGTTCTCCTACGGCGCACAGCTCACGCTTCTCTTCATCATCATCTCCGAGCTCTTTGGGCTCAAGTACTACTCGACGCTGTTCAACTGTGGGCAGCTGGCGAGCCCCCTCGGATCTTACATCCTCAACGTGCTAGTCGTGGGGAGGCTGTACGACCAGGAGGCTACGAGGCAGCTCGCGGCCAGAGGGCTGACCCGATCGGCTCTGAAGGAGCTGACTTGCATTGGGAAGCGGTGCTACCGGTTGTCGTTCAGCATTTTGGCGGGCGTGAACGCGTTCGGCGCGCTTGTCTTGCTGGTTTTGGTCATGAGGACTAGGAAGTACTACCAAGGGGATATCTACAAGAGGTACGGAGATCAAATGGCCGAGAATGAGAAGCGAACTGCGTTGAGCAATGCCAACGTTGATGATCCGGAGGATGTAAAAGATAGAAAGTGAGACAGATCAAGCGAAGGTGATGAGCCAATCTTCTTCTACATTTTTATCTTTTCCTTTTTAGTTTTTCGAGCTTGTGATTAAGTCCAAACTCGAGCTGTACATGTCGAAATGGCATCGCCCCGGATGAGTATTCTTCGATCTCTATCTTAGTTTAATATTGTTCATAGTGAGAGTTCAATGAAGATCATGTTCTAAAGTTTTAGCTCATCCAATGATTTTCATAAACTGTGAGTTTAAGAATCTTCAAAAGAGTGAGTGACCTCCTGGATTTGCCAGTGTCCATTATGAATCAGATTTTAGGATGACAAAGCGTTGCTAAATCCTCATCGGTAAATTTTTTTTTTTTAAAGTAGTGTGGATAACTTACGAAATTCGAATCCCTTTGGTAGTTAAGTTAAACAGTTGAGATAATTTCAACTGTAATCTTCTTAGCAGAAAGGATTTTCAATTTATTTTCTCTTCATTAGTCAATTAGGTAAAGTCAAGCTTTCATTGGAGACCTTGAGAAAGATTGACTCGTGTTTTCTGGTTATGTGTAATATTGATAAGGTAAGGTGGCTCATTGGGTCGGATCCAAATGGATGTAAGGCCGAGGCCCATCTGTTTGACCCGAGGACCCGAATTGCCCCAGTCCAACAGCATCTGTGGATTTTGTGGATGCTCTTGGAGCACCGCGTAGTTGTCCACCCGTATCATCAAAATCGCCGAATTGTATCATCTAACCTATCTTTGCCTTGGAAGGAAAATGTTTTCATATAATAAAGGTAATTGAAGCTCCTTTGCATCGGCGCAATGGGATGGGATGGTGGAGGATTTTTAGCTCAGGATTATCTATTCGTAACACCCATCCGACTGAGTATCGTCTATACAGATCAAAAGTCTGGACTTAACCGGGTTCATATAATTTTTGTGAGATGTTCAGAGCACCTTCATATTGTTAGAGCTCTTGGTCTGTATTTAGGACTATCAAAAGAATATATATATATAGATCCGCTCAATCATGCCGCTATGAAGCTTTTGCAGAAGGCAATCACAGGACATTGAGAATTGATGACAAAAGGCTTTTGCGCTGTGCTTTTTGCTCCTCGTTGCGCAGGCAAAAGAGAGAACAAAAGGGAACTCTTTTCTCAGATCCACAGCAGCCATTGTGAAGAGCCTCATCTCCTGCCTCCGCAGTGTTTTTTAACTGAATCAATGAAAACTGCGAAGAATCTGACCCAGTGATCATCAAAAACCTTCACTCACACACAAAAAAGAAAGAAAGAAAGGAAGCCCAATTCAAAAAAAGTGAAAAAGGGCTTTTGTCCCACACTTGTTGAGGAAGAACCATCAGCAGCGACATCTTTTACCCACCATCCCCAGCAAAGAATCTCAATCCCTCATGCAGATAAAAGGAGATGACTTGCTCATCCTTTTGGATATGCTCTCCCTCCCTCTCTCTTTTGTCTTTCTGTCTCTAGCAATTTGGTTTGTCAACTATTTGTGTAGAATGATTAAAAACCAAGGTAGGAATGTGAGTGACTGACAGGGTCTTGCAAGAAACAGTGGATTAGGGTGTAGAGAGGGGGGGGGGGGGTAACTCTCCCCTCCTAATTCCAGCTCCCATGGTGTCCCCACTTAGGGGTGTCAACAGCTCGGGTCGGATTTCGACTCTACCCGAAATCATAAGGATGCCTGCTTTGTCTGACCTGACCCGATCCGAAGCACATATTACCCAAAACTGAAAACTCGGGTCGGGTCAGGTCAGTCCGAATCGGGTTTTCAGGGTTTTTTTTTTGGGTTGGTTGGTGATGTTTATGACATTCTCGGGAAAATGCTTACACTTGCTTCCCTCCTCAAAAATGAGGATGGCAGCAATGTGCACGGACTAGCAAAACACCCTAAAATGACCATGAAAATACGTTGCTCATTCTCAATATAAATAGAAAATTGCACATTACTAGGCTTCGTTCATTTCCGGAAAAATATTTTTTCAAAAAATATTTTCTATGTTTTCCGGTGTTCGGGGGCGAAAAATATTTTCCGTGGGAAAATATTTTCCTTCCCCATCTCCAAATCCTTCATTGTTTTGAGGAAAATGATTTTCTCTTTTCACAAAGAGAAAATCATTTTCCCCCAAAAGTGAAGGCAAAATTGTTTATTGAAGGGAAAATGTTTTCCGTGGGAGAGGAAACTGATCGTCGGTTGGTGACCGGCGAAATTGTGTTCCAGGAAAACATTTTTCAGGAAAATGACTTCCAAAAAAATATTTTTCAAAGGGAGAATATTTTCCAATAAACGAACGGAGCATAAGAACATCGCCAATGACATTGGCTTGAAGTGAAAAAGAATCTGCCAACAAGCCAATAAAATAAACTCAAAAACATAAAGAAAAAAACTAATCCTGCCTGTGACCTATTGCTACCAGGTAAGAAGATAAATGCTAATAACCGAAGGAAAATCAACGGTGGTGCGAACTCCGCCGCAGCGCTGTGACTTCTCTCCGGGGGAGTCTCGAGCATGCGCTCCTGGGGAGAGAGCGGGGCACTGACCATGAAAATGCCAACCCGATTCGTAAAGTACATTTCGTAGGAAAATTAACAAAATTGGATGGAGTCAACTGTATAATAACAATATATGTGTTTCGGTTTGGTTCGTGTTTATGAACACGAACCGAACCGAAACCATTGTGATACCCGTTTGCTGAGCTAATACCCGAACATGAAGTAAACCCGACCCGAAAATACCCGAATATATATTGTTTGGTGTGGCGACATTGTTTTGTTATAAAACCCACCTCCCCTGCACGAGTTCCCAGCTTCCGATTCCCAAGTTTTGAAGAGGAAGACATCTCTTCAAGCATCAAAAGCAAAGGACCTTTCTTTTTATTTGTTAAATTTTTTTCTTGGGGGGGTTTTCTAAAGCCTTTTTAGTTCTGGTTCTGGAGAAGCAAACGGCTTAGGCTCCAGGAGAAATAGCGCCTCGCCATTAGTTTGCCTCATTAGTGCTTGTTGTCCCTTTGAGTGGATAAGGATGTTGTTCCCGACCACCCGCATTCTCTCCGCGTGCATCTTGTTGGCCTCTCTCTCACTCTCGGCTGCTCTGAACCTCACCCTCCCTCACCAACACCCGGACCCTGAAGCTGTTGTCCAAGATGTGCACAGGTATGTCTATCTAATCTCTAATCCCTCATCTGCATTCATCCCGCATTATGCAATGTCTTCTAAGGCCTGGAAACCTTCTGGCCAAGGACAAGCCAAGAGACCCACTCTGTTATTTGACCCACATTGCTCTGTTTTCTCCCCAAATCTCAAATCTGAGATATTTTCCCCTTTCTTTTTCTCAAGAAGATTTCTCCCCAGATTTTTCTTCCTCGAGAGTTTCTGTCGTTTTTTACCGTGACAAGCAAATCATCCATCTGCTCACATTCCATTTTCTCTTTTGGCCGCATTCAGCTCATCCTCTGAGCTCACCGAGCAGTGCATTTCCACAATACACTCTCAAGTCCCAGCCATTTGCTAAAGGGAAAAAACAGGGGCAAAGAACCCATCTACGCCTTCTCCATTCTCCCACATTTTATAGGAAATAGTGGGTAACCGCCCTCATTTCTTGCCTCGCGGCCCTCTTTTCAGCTCCTCATCTAGCACCAAAAACAAGAAAAACAGAACCCACCTGCGCTCTTTCCTATGCTGTTCCTTCCGCGTTTTTCGAACAAAGCAAAAACCTTCCTTGCAATTTAATCTTTGCAGGAGACTGAATGCCTCCCTCTCAAGAAGACTCCTGTCCTCGTCCTCCTCGTCGTGTGGCACCGGCAACCCCATCGACGACTGCTGGCGGTGTGACCCGAACTGGGCCTCGAACCGGCAGCGCCTGGCAGACTGTGGCATCGGGTTTGGGCAGTCTGCGCTGGGGGGTCGCAACGGGCGCATCTACGTGGTGACCGACTCCTCGGACTTGGACGTGGTGAACCCGACACCGGGGACGCTCCGATACGGGGTCATCCAGGAGGAGCCCCTGTGGATCATCTTCTCTGCCGACATGATGATCCGGCTCAAGCACGAGCTCATCATCAACGATTTCAAGACCATCGACGGCCGGGGACGCAACATCCAAATCACCGGCAACGGCTGCCTCACCGTCCAATACGTCTCCAACATCATCATCCACAACGTCCACATCCACCACTGCAAGCCCTCCGGCAATACCAACATACGGTCGTCGCCGACCCACGTCGGGTTCCGCGGGCGATCCGACGGGGACGGGATATCGATGTTCGGGGCGTCACACATCTGGGTGGACCACTGCTCGCTGTCGTACTGCACCGACGGGCTCATAGACGCGATCATGGGGTCGACGGCGATCACGATATCGAACAGCTACTTCTCGCACCACGACGAGGTGATGCTGCTGGGTCACGACGACAAGTACCTCCCGGACTCGGGGATGCAGGTGACCATCGCGTTCAACCACTTCGGACAGGCACTGGTGCAGCGGATGCCGCGGTGCCGGCGGGGCTACATCCACGTGGTCAACAACGACTTCACGGCGTGGGAGATGTACGCCATCGGCGGCAGCGGCAACCCCACCATCAACAGCCAGGGCAACCGCTACACGGCGCCGGCCAACCCCGACGCCAAGGAGGTGAGGGAGCGTTCCGTGTACCGAGGGGTGGTTTCGGCATAAAAATGATTCCTTTTCGAACCATAAGATATTTTCACGCGTCTCGTCAGGTGCGTTTTTAGGCATTGATTAAGTACGATTATCAAATTTAAAAAAATCAAGTTTTTGGAGCAGTCTTTGCATCACACGAAACATGGCAGACTTGCAGGGTTGAAAATTGAACGAAGGTTTGTGAGTTCTTCGAGGCATTCTCGGAATCATTAATAAAAATCTGCTTTTTAGGAGGGGAGGGTGCGTGGGTCATCGAGCTTTTTTTGACTTCTGCTTTACTGCGCTTTGACGCGGACGAATGTCCTTCGCCTGCGTGCGACGAGGGGTGTTTCCCCCCACTTGCTGTGGCGGCGCGTGGGGAGCAGACGCCGCTGTCTGTGGGCTAGTCCCAGCCTGGTATTCGACGTTGGTTGGTAGTCGGTCCGTCCCATTTGATAGATTGACAGCGGTCTCGTCGGTGCTTGACAGCCATACGGCCAGCGAGTTTCTTCTTTGGTGCTAAACTCGAGCCAATTATTTCCGAATCGTACACGCTGTGGATGCTCTTGTTACGAGATGAAAGATGTGACATGGTAGGCCCTAATGACGCCATCCCGTCGCAGGTGACGAAGCGCGTGGACACGGAGGAGAACCAGTGGTCGGACTGGAACTGGCGAACGGAGGGGGACATCATGGTGAACGGCGCCTTCTTCGTCCCGTCCGGGGTCGGCCTCAGCGCTCAGTACTCCAAGGCCTCCAGCATCGAGCCCAAGTCTGCCGGCCTCATCAACCAGTTGACCATGAACGCCGGCGTCTTCGGCGATCCTAGGTACACGCCCACTCTCTCTCTCTCTCTCTCTCTTCCTCGCATGCTCTTTTTACCGCATTTTTTGTTTCAAAAGTGGATTCATTCACTCTGCTAAGCTAGCGTCGGACCCGAGATTTAGGACCCTTTGGTTCGGCTTTTGGGAAATAAATTTAGCAAAATGCAAAGATCCTCGAGTTAAAAGGATTTTCTGAAATGTAAGTAATATTTGGTAACGTGTATTTTAAAATCACATTTGAAAACAACTTTGGTAACCGCCGCCGCCGGCCAACCGCCAACGACCAGATCTGGTCGCCGGTCAGCCTCGCTTGATCTCAGGTGAGGCGGCCTAAGGTCGTGCGACCTCAGGCAGTGGTCACCTGGGGGTCGCGCGACCCTGGTGAAGCTTGCCAAACAACTTTACATTTGCTCAAGGGACTTTAGACCCCCAAAGTAGTGTTCAAATGCTGAACCAAATAGGCCCTTAGATTGGAGGGCCACTTTGCAATACACTAGTTCGGGGCTAAGAATGGGGATACGATCATTTGATATCGAGTTCAAAAGATTATATTACACATCTATACAAAGTCGCTCCTAGTTACAAAGCTCTCCATTGGTT
Organism: Syzygium syzygioides; assembly: GCA_031216285.1. NCBI lineage: Eukaryota > Viridiplantae > Streptophyta > Magnoliopsida > Myrtales > Myrtaceae > Syzygium > Syzygium syzygioides. The sequence goes on along the minus strand of CM062248.1, from coordinate 35,502,502 downwards.
TGTCATGGCTAAGCTCTAAATTATGGTAACTTTTGATGGCGTCATACTTTATGGGTTCATGATCAGGATTCTGAGGAGTTCATTGTTAGTTGGTAGGAAAATAAGTTCCACGCTGAGGTAGTACCAGTGCTTCTGCTTTTCAAGTATCTATCTCAACTGTCAAGTAGATTTGGTATGCCCATTTATACTTGAATACAGCTTTTCACAAATGCAATTTTCATCCGAGATAGGCTTTTGCTTAGGCACCCTTCACTTTGAATGACTGATTTGTGCGCTGCACCTACAAATTGGAACAGTTTCTGAATTCATTGGGTCAATAATTCTCGGGGCAAAGATATTCTATTTATTTATTTATTGTGTCGAAACTACAATGGACCGAATATAGATCCGGCTTGAACACCTCGCAATCGTTCCTAATAAAGACATTGGCAAACCACAGAACCTGTCACTAGCGGTCGCTATGAAGGGGGTATAAGTCGCCTTCGCCATTGTTTGTCAGCTTTTCTCTTTCCCAGTTGCTGTTGTTGATCCATAACCTTTTAATAAACAAGAAGAAGCAAGTTGTTTTCGCTGGAATTTCATTTGGAGCTAATTACCAGATCATCATGAAAGTTACTGATATAAGAAGATAAAAACTTTCGACTGCATATGGTATTTTTATGGGAAAAGTGTCAAAAAAGTCCTCAACCTTTTGCATTATTACCAATTGAGTCATAAGCCTTTTTTTTACACCAATTGAGTCCTAAACTTTTTGTTTTTGTGCCGATTCAATCCTTCCGGCTAATTTTGACTGGATTTTGCTAACGTGGAAACCAGTCGGCTGGCATTGATGTGACAACTTTTAATAATATTTTAATAATTTTTTGAATTTTTACTTTTTTTATTGCTTTCTTTTCTTTTTCTTTTTTTTTTCCCTCCCCTACCCGGCGACTGGCTAGAGGCCGATGAAGGCAAGGATGAGGTCAGGCCTCGGCCAGCCGCCGTTGCTAGTGAGGGTGAGCCTTGCCAATGACCGGCGAAATCGACCTCCTTGCAAGCCTTTGGTCGGTCGTCGGTCCGTCGACTGGCTAGAGGAGGGAGGGTGGGGGACGAAAAAAAAAAGAAAAAGGAAAGATAACAATAAAAAAATAAGTAAAAATTCAAAAAAATATTAAAATATTATTAAAAATTATCCACTTCAGCGCCGATGACTGGCTGGTCAAAATTAGCTAGAAGGACAAAAGGTTCAGAACTTAATTGACATATAAAAAAGGTTTAGGACTTAATTGGCATAAATGCAAAAGATTTATGACTTTTTTTTATACTTTTTCCATATTATTACAGATATTATGGTGAGCTTTGTTCTATCTTTTTGTCATTCTATCTTTGCACGTGATCATGCGGGGCTTAGAGAATCTTTCGAGAGGGCCAACTGAACAGCCTTGCAGTTCAGTTGTCCTTTTCCTTAAGTGCCTTTTCAAGATATCCAATAATCTGCATTCCTTTGCAGTGATTTCTTCTGTGTTTTATGCAAATGGAGAAGTGAATACTCTTTTTGCCCACTACTTTTTACCCTTTTATCTCTGTAGGCCATTTAGCGATTCTTGATCAATCCCTGGACATGCTAGTCGGAACCTATTCGAGTCCATATAATGCATGCTTTCAACATCGCATTGTTTTGCAATTAAAAGTCCTAGACTTTGTTCTACCAATCCAAGTCACTGGTTTGAATGACAATTGCCTTGAGAAAAAATAGGTGAAAGGGCGTAAAAATGCATAATCTTTGTCCCGGGGTTGTTTAGACAGGGTAACTTGCACGCCATTTTCTCCTAAGTTTTGACGAGTTAAATTTCTAGGGCTTGACCTTTTGGAGTAGACTTCCCTTTCTAATGAGAAGGCTCACACAAGTTGATGAATAGCTTTTGCAATATGGGCATCCAGGCTTGTAATTGTAAAGTGAACCCAGCCCATGTGGCCATTCTGCCTAGCAATAACGTGTGTAAAATGAGATGGTTTTTTTGCTTTTTCTGACATGAGGGTCTGAGCTGGAAAGCCAGTGTCTCCATGTCAAAAGCTTGTGACTTTGAGCATGGAGGATTAAAAGGCCTCTCTAAGTTCGAGAGGGCTTAATAAAGGAGGCGATTTTTTCTTCCTTTCGTTTTCTTTTTCTGGTCTAATTGTAGGCTGCGTCACTATAGTCAAAGAAAATGTCACATGCCCACACAGGAAAGTCCAGAAAAGGTCGTATGGGTCTGTGTGTGTGTGTATTGGGTTTAGAGGCGAGTGAGTGAGAGTGTGTACTCAGTTCATGTTCCCTGCATGTGCTGTCCAGCCAATCCTCGTGGGACCTTGCCTATGACAATTGCATTTTTCATTAGGTCGGACTAGGAGGTGCTGTGGGCCCCACCCACCTGTGGGGGGATCTGATATGAACTAGGCAGAGACAACTAGCTGCCTTGGTGTTAGCATCTAAATAAAATAAAAATTTGAAAAAAGAATAGCCTTTCCACCAAGTGACCTTTTTCCCTGTCTGTCCTATTCTACTGTCAACTGCTTTTCACGTTTGCATGTTCAATGTTATTACCCTTATGTCCCCCCAACCATGCTCTCAGGATTTGTGTCTGAACACACCTGAACAGGAGAGGAAGGGAGAGAGATGGTACCTCGTCCCAACTCCCATCAGCCCGATCTTGTTTTGAAACGCTGGGATGTTAGGGCGAATGCTTTGCCTGGACCCGGGTCAGCAGAGGCTGGGGTTAGTCATATTTTATGCCTGTGATGGTACCTGGTGAGCCGTGGTTGGGCGTGAGAACCTCAGATCTAAATCTTCCAAAGAATGCACATTACTAGATTTCCTTTTGACCATGTTGATCCTAGCTCAAGATCTATGGGGAGATCAGCGGCTTCTCTGAACGAAGTCATAATTTTTTCCAAAGTCCAGTTCATAGAGAAGCTTGAATGAATTCTCTTGGGTAATGCTTTCAGAACCAAGAAACCGTCTTGGGTTTGTGTCAATTTTGAAACAGAATGGGGATTCCATCAAATCGAGAGCAAAATTTATCATTACCAGTTTCTCTGCTCCTAGAACTTGGAATAAGTGGCTGGAGTTTTCTGTTTTAGGTTGCAGATAAATGACATTTGACAGAGGAGACTTATGAATGGCATCGTTGTTTCTGTGTTGAATGAAGTGAGAAAAGTCAATAACCCGCTTGATTAGGCAGAGAGAGAAAAGCTGGCTGACACAGACTGATAGAACCTAGGATGGCCCAGTAGTATAATTGAACTGTGCCTTACTGCAATTGGCCTTTAATTTAGTGAATGCGCGTCTTCTCATTTAAAGCCAAGCGCTTTGAGTGATAGGTTCAATCAAATACACTTCTCTTTCTGCACTGTCTGTATCAGACCAGCATCAACTTGACTGCATTTGAGTCTGAGATGAGCAGAGCAGCGAGGGAAGCTTCCCTCTGGGACTGAGCATTTTTTAGGAAGATAATGCAGCCAAATTTCCAGTTCAGCTAAGATTGAACGTTATTCCAACCACTAGGATCTTGGACTCTGCAATAAAATCTTTTGTTGTTGCTCCTTTTCTCCGTCATGTGCCTAACCCTTTGTTTAATTCCTTAACCTGATGTCATGACTTTGTCCTTGGATTATGATTCATTCAGAAGGGTCCCTGATTTTCCTTTTCTTATCCCCCTTTCCGTCACAGGGACAACAGCGCCGGCATATCCTACCCAGGGTTTTCTGGGGGCGGGACCAGCACGACCACCACCCCCGGCGGCGTTGGAGGAAGCGGGGCCAACGGAGGGGATGGCGACTACTTTGGAATGATTTTCGGGAGCGACGCTCCACCAGCAAAATCATCAGCTACCTCAATCCTTTTGTCTTTACTAATCATTTTGGTTTTGTACACTACCGCCAACCATAGCGCTCTATTGTCATTGCAATTATTGACATTGTAGAAACATTGGAAAAGAAAAGAAAGAAAAATTCGTGTTAGAGCCTTAAAAATATTGAATAGAGGGAAAAGAACAGAAACCTAAAAAGCAAAAGAAGTTTCCATGATTAGAGTGGTTACATTGGTCCCCCTTCTACTCTATAATTGAAAGTTCATTGAGGCTCAACGTTTTGGCAACAAGGTGAATGTCTGATGCTCCTTCTAATCTAGTTATGTGAGTTTAACCTCTCGAAATTGGAGAAAATGGAAGAAGAAAAAACGATTCGATTTGATTTTGTTCTTAACTATTATATGGCTTGATTTAATTTCCAGTTCTCTTCAAGCCGTATGCCTTTGCTTCGGTCTGATTTGAAGCTCAAACCGCACCGAGCTCACTCTCATGTGATGCTGATGAGTTTCGATTAAAGCTCCGTTTGTTTCGCGGAAAATGAATGATTCGATAAATATTTTCTTAAAAATGATCTCTTGTATAACTCGAAATAATTAATTAATGAAGCATGTCTTCGTTATTGACAACAGTTTATATCTAAATATTTTCATTGACAAGAAGAATATTTTTCGTTAATTCATTTTAATAAGCGATACATGTAATTATTTTTAAGAAAATATTTTCTAAACTATTCATTTTTTCTTTAAACGAGCGAACCCTAAGTTTATAAAATGTTCGATCTACAGGAAAAAGAGCAAACCGAATGTACGGGGTATGGACGGCCCAGATGACCCTGGGGGCTCTACCGCTGCATTGATTTGAGAGCATTTTTCTTCGTTCGTCTACCCCACATCCACCTTTCGGTCGCGTTCACGGGTGTCTTGGCGTCGAAAGTAATTCAATTTTCAAAAAACTGATTGCCCGTGACGGGAAAGGAGACAATTCATTAGAATTCTCTAAATGATCTTAATTAACCAGCTAATGGGTATTTTTAGAGCACCAGTTAACAAAATCTTTCGATTTTGTCCATTATTCTTCCTCCAGAGCAGTAAGGCAGTCCCGAGTTCTAACGTGGGCTTGTCTGCCGAACAACATTAACTCTGCCAAACCGTCAAAAACCGAAGTTGGGGATGCCACCACCAAGAACAATAAAGCCCTAACCACCAGTCAACCATCGCCAGCATCTTCACAACAATCACACCACATAACTTTAGTAACTTGAAAACCAAAGTAAAATAAAAAATAAAAAAATTAATACTACAATCTGATACACTTGTGACGAATTTACCTCAAATCAATTTTTTGACCACTAAAAATCTTAAACTAATACACATTTAACAAATATACCCCAACCCCAAACTAGTACATTAACGATAAATTTATCCTCCTTTTGTATCTGTTAAATTATATTAATACCATGAAAAATCACAAACTAATACACCCATGATAAATGGAGAGTAAAATCCCAAATTGGTATAACCGTCAATTGTCAGATGTCATCCAACTCAGCAATTTGACGTTAAAATTTAATGAAAATTAACAGGGGATAAATCTGTCACAGATGTACCAGTTTAAGGTTTTTGGTGGTCAAAAAATTAGTTTATGATAAATTTATCATATGTGTACTGTTTCAGGATTTTTCATGGTATTAATCTCTCAAAAGAAGAAGAAGAAGAAGATAGATGGTAGCTTCTACTGATAATGAAAAGATTTCAAGGCAGTTAATCGCAGTTCGTCGACTGATTCGACCCGCTATAATTGTGGGTCACAGGCCGTCCAGGGCCGCCCGATCCATCATCGTATGGAAAAAAGCTTGGACGCTCCCATGATTCCCATTCGGAATAAAAAACTTTAATCATGTATCGTGTATTGTAACATGAATTATTACCAACCAAAAGTCTTGGATGACATTAAAGAGCGACCACTTTATATTCTGAGTTCTCATCAACCACTTTATGGATTAAAAAAAATGCAATCCTCGTTGCATCGAAAGTCAAAAGAATCATAAAGTGTGACACGACCAATCACTCTCCAATTTCCTGGAGCTAACTTTTATTTTTTTCGTTTTTTTTTGTCTTTGCTAGGCAGGCATGCCCTCCTCCAATTCCCCCCACTCTATTTCACCATAATTACCATAATTAATGTCTCATTTGACTTGAATTAAGATTCAAGGAAAAGCATGTCGTGTCTCCTTCATCCAATTACCGTCTCCATTTGGCTCGTCGCTCTCGGTTTGAAGGAAAAAGCATGCCATGTCTACGTCTGACGGGAGCAAATCCATCTTATACATTAGCTTGTACATATCAGATTGACGACGTTTTATTCAAATTTGGCGTCCGACCATCTCGATCGCGAGCGATCATGCATAAATGCAATCCACAGTTTTTTCCTTATCAATCAGAAATGGAATCTTGATAAGTACTTCAAATTTGGACTCGTTAAGAAGCAAAAGGACGACCGAAGTCTGAAACCCTTTTCTAATTTCTTTAGTTTATTTTCAACAAAATCGGCTTCGAAAGAGGCTATAAATGTAAAGTACATGCAATTTAGTCTTAAAGGGTCAATTTATTAAGAGTATATTTATTCTTTTTCTTTTCATTTTTCTTGTGTACACAAAATCTCATCACTGGCTAAATTGAATTTCAAATACATGATTGTGCATGCATTAACAATGCTTATTTCATGGTTAGCATGCGAATATACTTAAGAAAAGTATAACGAGTTGTCTTAATGATGATGATTATCGTTAAAGAAGGTGGATTAAGGTTGTGGGTCACGCACAAAATCTGTACTTTACGTGCCAAAAGCACATGATCTTTCGCTTCAACCGGGAGAAATGCTCATGACTTTTTGGAATAACAAAAGTAACATGTTGATGGAGTAATCGTGTAAAATTGACGTCTCCGATTCCCTTTTCTTCACGAGTTGTGGGCCCCCATATTTGTCCCCCCGCGAGAGCATTATGTTTCATGCTAAGTAGTTGTTCTCAAAGGTCTCCAAAAAAAAAAAGTGGTGTTGAAAACATATGTTTTAATTTGATATCCAGTGAAAAGTGCCCTTCAAAAGCCATTGTTATAACGTTGTAGGTGTCTTTGGTTCGGCTTTAAAAATGGGTTCTGAGGCTCTAAAGATTTTCAGACAAATTTTAAGGTGTTTGGCAAATTTTTTTAGAGAGCTTTAGGAGATAAGTTGCATTTACAAAGTCCTCTAAAGGCCCTTTTCTCAATGCAAGATCAACCCCAGCTTTGGGCCATAAGCATTTTCAAAATACTAATGTATTTCTTTTTCAACTTTGCCCTCGCTAAACATTCGAAATTCCAATTTTACCCTCACCAACTCTTGATGGCGGCGAGGTCATATCTGGCTGCCAATGAAACAAATTTGATGCCGGTGAGTTAGATTTGACACCGGCATCTCTTATCGGGGATCGCTTGATGTCACACGGCTTCAAGCAATGGCCGCCGACACTGGATTTGGCCCACCAGCGTTCTGCGATCACAAGTAGATTTTCTTTCATTTACTTATTTGAAATACATACTTAAAGTCATTTACAAGTCTAGTTTTCTCCAAATAAAATTTAAAACAATATTGATTTTTAAGGCACTTTTTAATTACACTTTACCAAAAATTAATTTTCTTTTAAAAAAACCCCCTTTAATCTAAAGTTTTTCATTTCCCCAAATGCCGAATCAAAAGCAGCTATAATAATTCTGAGAGACTACTTTACAGGGTGATTTTGGTTCTTAGCTATTCTCTTTTAACTTTTTTTGGCTTTTGAGATGGTTTTTATTTTAATACAACAATATTTGAAATTTAAGCTCATTTTTAAATTTTCATATTTTAGTGTTAAAATGGTTTAAAAATTTTCATCAATTATGCTGCTATTTTTTTTTTGGTCAGAATGCTGCTAGTTGTTTGGCTGATAAAATTTTCATCAATTATGCTGCTAGCTGTTCGGCTGTTAATTGAAGACATGGGCCTTGATGATTGCCAGATGGGCTTCAAATACGTTTCGGTGAAAACTAGATAAAAAGAGGCCCGTGATATTCTTGTGTAAATGCACTCTTCACAATCTATTCTTATAGCTAACTTGACATTTGTCGTGGGAAGGTCTTAGAGGAAGGAGAAGAAATTCGGTATAGTATGTGTTTATTCGAACTTCAAAATAAGCGTAAATTTTCTTGTCAACTCTATCCTTCTCTAAGCTATGATCACGAGTGAGTCAGATCAAGCCTAGCTCAGTATTCGACTTAAAAGGTTTGTTTAGTAACGTTTCTGTTTCTTTGTTTTTTTGTTTTTTTGTCCTCCAAAACAGAAAAAGAACAGAAATCCGTTTAGTAAAAAAAATCTACTTTTTTATTTCTGGAACAAAAAAGTGATCTTAGAATAGATTTATAGCATAAACAAGAACAAAAAAAAATCTACTTCTTTGTTTCTGAAACAAAAACAAGAAACGATTTTTGTTGGAATCCTCTAAAAACAAGAAACAATCCATCGGCTACAATCCGCCCACCACCGCCTCTTGTCGCCCTTTGCCGCCACCTACCGCCCGCCTTTTGCCATCGCTCGCCAGCCGCCTCCTGCTTGCCGGCCGCCTCTTATCGTCGATCATTGTCCTCTATCGCTCAACTCTTGTCACCAATTGCCACCGGCCGCCGTTCTCCACCGCTAGCCGCCGTGCTCCATCGCCCGACACCGGCCGTCACCCGACGCTGGCTGCCTCCCCCCACCAACCACTCGATGCCGGCGATCACCCACCACCGGTCATTGTCCTCCGCTGCCGGCGGCCACCCACCACCAACGGCCATCCTCAGCCGCTCGCCATCATGCTCCACCACCCAGCGCTGGCTGCCCTCGGCCGTCGGCCACCTCCCGCCTCTGGCCATCCGACGTCGGTGGTCACCTATCATCGGTCGCCATCCTTTGCCACCGCCTGCCGTGCTCCATCGACCGACACTAGCCACCCTCCGCCGCCAACCAACTCCCGCCGTCGCCCCCTGCTATCGCTGCCACCGCTCAACGCCACTGTGCTCCATCGCTGATAGCCGTGCTCCACTCCTCTTGCCACCGGCCGCCATCCTCTGCCGCCGCCGACCACCGTCCTTCGCCTCCCACTGCCACCCGCTGTTCTCCACCGATAGCCCAGAAGGGAGAAACTTGTCCATGGAATAGAAATAGATCATTCGCGCCCTAAACGCGTTTTTATTCTTTTTCTATTTCTAGGAATAAAAAATTTCTGCAGTTACTAAACGCTATTTTTTTCTCAGAAACTGTTCCAAGAAATAGAAATAGAAAAAAACTATTTCTGATCAGAAATTATTTTTGGGAATAGAAACGTTGCTATACAAACCCAAAGGATTATTATTCAAGTACAATCATGACTGCTCGATCGACATCTTCTTATCCTACCCGAACAGTGAGTAAACTTGAGCGGTGGCTCGACCAGCGTTAGGCCTTTGCTAGGGGTGGCAGAGTGGGTCAATGAACCATAATCTAATTCACATTTAATGGATTGGGTAGAAAATGGGTTAGTTGAAGCTTTAATATGGGTTTGATATGTGTTTATTACAATAGAGCCCGATTGAAACATGGGTTCACTTTTTGCTTTTTCAATTTGTAAGCTTGTGGGTCTAGGTTGAGTCATAAATGGGTTTAGGGCTCTAAGTTGAGTTATTAAATCCACAAGCTTACACATTAAAAAAAAAGAGTTAAAAAAGAGTAGACTTCTACTTTCCATGAAGCCCTAGCTACAATCTCCATCACCAACGCCTATCTCTCGGTTGATGCCCTTGCCTCTGGTCTCCTCTTGCTCGGCTGCAGCTCGTCCTGTCGTCGTTGAGCCTGAGCTTGGTCGATCGAACTCAAGTGAGCCCTAGATTCGTCATATATGGTACAAAATCATAATCAATCCTCATTGTCGTCTTCTTCTTCATAGAGAGAGAGAGCATATCGCTCATTAGAGCTTCTCTCTCTAACTCCGTAGCGCTCTCTCTCTTGATAGTGTTCTTCTTTTTCTATTTCCAACATTTCTTTGCTTCTTGCCACGAGATCCAATCTCTCTCTCTCTCTCTCTCTCTCTCTCTCTCTCTCTCTCTCTCTCTCTCTCTCTCTCTCTCTCTCTCTCTCTCTCTCTCTCTCTCTCTCTCTCGTGTCGTTGGCTAGTTTACAACCTCTTGCATTGCTCGAAAACCATCACGAGGCGACGGGATCTAGCAAGATATAGCGAAGCGACTTGTGATTCTTCGAGGTTGAGGCTATGGCGGCGATGTCAAGCACGGATAAGGCATTGGGGGAAGACGCTGGCATTGACTCAATCGCTGCGAAATTGGCTTTGGTAGTTTAAGTGAGTTGCGAGATGAGCAAGCCTAATTACAAGGAGCTCGATATAGGCTTGCCTCACTACAAAGTAGGTCAGAAGAAGATGAATAAGAAAATAGAAATAGAGAGAGGAAAATAATACTGGTCGGGTATAGATTCGATTTGGATCGAGTATAGGTCATAAGAATTATCATATATGAAATTGAGTCAATGTGTGTTATATGGGTCAAATTATTTTCGACTTGTCCCAAACCGACCTAATTCAACCCACTTATTTGACGGGACTAGATCTTGGGTCGTCGAGAGTTGCGCTTTGAACAAATGTGTCAAGTCGGGTTAGGACGGAACATGGATTTGGGCTCAACGGTATTAAAACTACCAAACAAGTCCTCTTCTTTTACCTAGAATCGAATTTCGAGGCCCAATCTGCCGTCGGGTTTTGATCTTTGAACCTTCAATTCTTTCCAATTTTTCGGACGCCCAAATAGTCAACGCTCGATCCTGCACCTCACCTTATCCTCCCCCTACGATGTTGCTGTTGTTGTTGCCGAAGTGACGCGCGGGCCCCGGCAGACATCACGACCTCACATGCAGCAAGAAGAAACAAGAGGTTCGCCGAAAAAGGTTTGATCTTTAAGCGATCAACACTTTAAAAAAAACAAGAACGCTTTCTTTTTGGCACCTCCAATGCCGCGTCTAGAGCACCCACGAAAAGATTCACGAAATTATTTGCTGAAAAAGCTTCGATTCTCCATGCTGAATTCTTTAATCACCCCCCAAATCTTAAATAGAGGTTCCCTTAGATTCTATGATGATCATAACGTAGTGATATGTGATGGCTCGATACGATATCTAAAGTCGAAAAGACACTTCCGTACCATTAATTTCATTTAATTTAGGAAAAGCGGGCACAAGATGTTATGTCTTGTTAATGTTATGCACCGTCTTGCTCTCGTGATTATAATGTAGTGTCGGTGAAATGAACTCGCGACGCGTGATCACTAGTTACTTTGAAATGAACGACTTGAAGAGGACTAAAAAGACACCGGCGGATCAATGTACGGCGAAAGATCCCAATACTTAATTTGTTTAGATAAATTACGCGTGTCAAATCCATGTTAAGAAAAAATCGCACAATCCCTTATTTATTTTATTTTTATTTTTAATTTTGTGACGTTGAATTGATCGAAATACAAAACCTTATCCTTTTTTTTGCCATTTAAAGATAACTTTGTCCTGAAAAAGGGGGTCCCCAAGGACCCTACCATGATCACTTTGATAAAAAAAAGATTTGGTGGGAAATTTCGGTTGCCTCACATCTCTGACTGATGATTTAGAAGTAGCTGCATGCATCAAAATATGCACTCGATTGCATTTGTAGAAAAAATTGCTTACTTTCGCTCGAACGAGAGGATCGGGTTTTGAGTTTCACATGCCGATACAGTACGAATCGTAATAACGTCAGTTGTCCTCATAAATTGCCGAAATTAGAAAGTTGGAAAAAAGCATTTCAGAACAAAATTTCTAGGGGAAACATAAACTCGAGAACCATCGAAATTTAGTTAGAAATGGAAGCGATTAGGAGTTTATCGAGACCCATTTCAATGATAAAGATAACCTACTAGTAAAGGATAAAAAATTAAAATGGAGAGAAAAAAAACGTGATGTGGGATTTTCCAATTGTTCCCCTTTTTTGGGGTGGACAAGATTGAAGCTTTTTTTTTCAGGTCAAAGAATTGGGCGTGTGTCTAATGCTTCAGGAATTGGGGATTCCATGTTGTATACTTTTTCCTTGCACGAGAGTCAAAAAGAAATCCTAGGCACCGATCTGTGTAAGGAAAATTACAATGGGATCGGCCAATGGCTTTCATTGTTCACCCAACTGTTGGACCTTAACCAATGATGATCACACCACCCCTTGTTGAATTTCCTTCTGTTCCCTCTAAAAGAACATGCCGCAACGGCTTCGTTCACTCTCAAGTCAGGAAAAATTGCACTGGAAATCTTCAATCATATGTACGGATTGCAATTAAGTTATAAACCTTTTGATCGGTTCAATCAAGTCATAAGTCTTTTCTAAAAGGTGCAATCGAATCCTGAACTTTTCACTCGGTTTGATTAAATCCTCAATCATTATCCAAAAAATGCCATTAACTACTAAGATTATGTTAGAAAGTGCAATTTAAGTACGCCACATAAGTATTTTGAGTAACATGGGGGCAATTTTAGGTACTATTCATCGAAAAGATTTTATTGTATATTTTGAAATATGACTTAGGACTTAATTGAATTAATTGAAAGGTTTATAACTTGATTACATTCCATGCACATGATTTAAGACTTCCCATGCAATTTCCCCCTTGAATTATACTTACATTTCTAATGCCTACAAGTGTGTGAATCCATATGTATGCATCCTAAAACGCATCTAATCTATATCTATATAGTAGATCACAAACCCTTATCACTTTATTGCACAAATGAGAGGATTTTCAAAAAAAAAAAATATTGGCACAACTTTCTTCTGACTAATGTGACAATGAAGTGTATTAATGAAAAAAGTCTCTCAATTAAAAGTAAACAGAAAATGAAGCTGATTTTTATTTTGAGGAAACTAAGATAAATGTGGGAAATAAATTTTCTTAATACGTCTCCTTTGTGGTTTATTCTTCCTTTTTCTGCAGGGAAATATGCAAAAAGGAAAGCAATCAGGGTTTCACTTATCTGCCCACCTTGCCTCAGTCTATGAACTGGTGCTGTGCAAAGGTGTTTGGTTAAAGTAGAATGAACTCACTTGTCGTGTGTTCTTCTGGATCAAATTGAGGAATGGGCAGTGGCATCGATAACATGATGGAGAAACTTCTTTTGGAGGCGCACGTGCCAAGATGGTGATGCTTAAGATGCTACAATCAGATCAGGAACAGTCGATGCTCAAGTTGCCACGTCCCTACTAATGTGTACACAGAATAGAATCTACTAATAATTTTCCAAAGGGTGTAGAGTATCTACTACTGTCCTTTTGTCCCTTGTAGCATTCTTGTTTGTTCTGTTTGTCCCAAGCTTAGGTATGAAAAGAAAAGAGCGAAAAGAGGGAATGAGAGGAAAGTGCCAACAGTGGAAATAAAGGATCACATTTCTGATAAGTAGCGAAGGGCACATCCTCACATCCTCATTTCGAGTATCCCTCCGGAAACCAACACAAGACATTCTTTCACTCAACTCTTTCTCACGCCAAACTTCCTTCATCATCGATGGAAGACCAATGCAGCCCATTTAGCTGGGAATTCTGCTTCCAGGAAGAGGTAAGAAGAATTACATGAAAGAGCCATGGAAATTGCATCTTTCTTCTTTATGACCTGCTCGTGATTCACATTGCCTCCTGGTACTCACTCTGGTCACAAAGCTTCTTCTTTCTTTTCGTCAGTTTTGTGCTAAAGGGTGTTTGTCTTTGCAATTCAATATTTTGTAGGGCATGGAGGAACTGAGGCAAGCTCTCCTGTACACTACTTTGGAGCTACAAACCACAATTGCCTCAGCCAAGGAGGAGATCACAAGGAGAGAGCTAGAGATGGTTCAAATCAAGGATTTGCTGACCAGGACCATGAAAGAGAGAGATGAGGCTCAATCCAGATGCAAGGAGCTGCAATTGGAGAAACTTGTCCTACAACAACAGTCAAGCAGAAAAGAGCAACCAAAATTAGCTGCAGCTCCATCGCCACGCAAAACTTCTTGTAGCAACGATGAAGCAATGTTGGTTTCCTCCGGAGTAAGTACTTCTTCACTGTCTCCGTCGCCGCCGCCAGTCCCGCCAGTGCCAACAGTGACCTCGGAATTGGCGGTCCAGAAGCCGTTGCCGCTCAAAGGGAAGCTATTGCAGGCGGTGATGGAGGCAGGGCCGCTCCTCCAGACGCTTCTCCTGGCAGGTCCCCTGCCTCGGTGGGAGCACCCACCACCGACACTTGACTCTACTGAGATTCCTCCTGTGGCCATTCCTTCTCCGAGCTCCAGCGCAAAGTTCAATGGCGGTTTCGGTAACAAGAGGAGTTCGGAATGCAGTGAAACCTCTGAATCCCCCAAGAACAAGCATCAGAAGCTCATTTTACATTGATAAAAGAGCGAGTGGTTTCTAAAAACTAGAACTTTAGTGTGCTCTTTTTGTTTTTTTCTCCTAGAATGACGAAGTGGGTGGCTCTTTTTGCTTCACTTTAGAAGTCTCTCCTAGAATTACAAAAGAGGGATCTTTAACTTACATTCCAAGATGGAAATTGACAATCTTGTTCAGTATGAAGTGTACTAATTGTGGATATATGTGTGTGTAGAGTTCTAGTTTAACTTGTTCAGATTAGTAGGGAGGGAAATCTAATACCACCATGTATTGGCTCTGCTAACTTCTGAATCCTGCTTTTGGGACTCTGACACCCTCCTTGGGTGTTCGTGGGGGGAAAAAAGAACAATGCTATGATTTTCTCTACTTGCTTTTTAGCTTTTCTGTTGGATGTGTTAAAGCATATGATATGATGGTGATGATGAGTGTGTGTGGACATGACATGCCATCATAAATCTTCCCAGAAATTTTCCTTCCATGTTTGGTGTCTGCCATTAAAACTGCATCTAATTGGACTTCACCATCATCGTGACTTCACTAATTTAATATCACTTAGAGAGAAAGCAGTATCGCACTGAGAAATGAAAATGATTCTGGGGTGTAACCATCTCAAAATCTCTTCAATTTTTTTTTTTATGTTTAATCCAGTCCAGCAAAAGGTTAATAGAATTATCATTACCATAAACAACCAACTCTAACGATCTTTACTCGATCAATCGGGAACGACACTCTTGCGAAAATATAACTCACATCGTACGAGCTCACGGGCACGAGGAGGATCAGATATCACATTTTAATTATTCTTTCAGAGTATTTTCGTGATTAGCGGTATCGGTCCGCTAATCAGAAAGGCCAGAGATTTTGAATGCTAAATTTTACCAAAAATATCAGAACAAACATCTTAATAGTCCACATGAAGAGGAGGAAATCATCACCAATGCAATAAGTCAAAAGGGGGGGATTTTTGTAGGAGCTGAGGGGGGGCTAAAAAGGTGAGAGGGTTGCTTTCTTTGAACGGCTTATGAGGATTATCATGGGGATGCACATGCCGCCGAGCCAGGATTATACAGTAGATTAGGAGGTCCCACGCGCTTTCAGTTGAGGACCTGCCCTTTTGCATCATTCTTATGTGCGACTAAGGAGGGGCTTCTGCTTCCAACATTCTACATTGGATTGGATGGAAAATGTTTCGTAGAGCTTTAGTCACTTCACACCGAATCATGTTCGTTTTAATGTTATTTATTTTTATTTACTTCATCTCTATTTTGTTAGTCCTTTCTGATAAACAATTATACGAATTAATAAATCTCGTTTCGTTACGGATTCAATGTACAGCATTAAGTTTTCGAAAAATCTCTTGAACATATTATTTATAGCTTGAATATCCCATCAAAAGTATTCTATTGGATTAGATCTTGCGGTTGATGTTCACTTTTGAGGGAGTTTAGGTAAAGATTACCCCTACTCTTTGTGAGGATAAGAAAAGGAATTTATCACTACTATCACTACCTCAAGTTCTTCTCTTTGAATTTTGAGGTCCAAGAATGAGAAATCAATGCTTTTGGTATGTTGGTATGGTATTCATGGAGATTAGTTTATTATGAGATATCATAGACTATTTTTCTTGAAAAGCGCATCATGTGCATTTGTGGATACAATATAAAAATCGAGTTATTCCTAAACTCTTATTTTTCAAAAATTTCAGTGTTATGAACATCCTTGAACTATATAAACTATTTTATATTAGGTGAATATAAAGATTGATTGTTCAGGCTAAAAAATTCTCTAATGGAATTGATCGAATTGCATCATAAAATAATATGGTTATCATGATTCCAAACTTTAAACTTTAAAAAGTGAATCTATTATGATGATCGATTTTAAGTTCCATTTACAATTTAATCACATCAAATATAAAATACATTCATGTATTAGCTGAAGCAATCTATAAGATATAAGTTAACCATCTAACCCAAGTCATCTTGGATATGATGACCCAAAGATAGAACATAGGGAAAAGGTAATAAGAAAGAAAAATGAATAAAAAAGAAAATAAGTGATGAAAATACAAAAAGAAAAAAGAGTGACAATTCCATCCACAGTGCCACCGGCATCTCCATCTCTCCAGCCGGACTCTGCAACAAGCACCCAGATGTCCTTGCTTCGCTGCCATTCTTTTCCAGTTCCCTTGTCGCCGACTCGCCATCACAAGCGTCTTCCATGTCCAAGACTCCATCTTTTTGCCACCGGAAGCGGACCCTCTTCGGCTCTCCCATCACTCTCCAAATCCCTCCACAGACACCCCTTTCGCTGCTCCTCCATGTCCGTTCAAGAAGACACTCCCACGTCTCAGGTTCAACCTTCTCTCTTCTCTGAGACCATGACCCTCGTTTTGGTTTTCATTACATCTCAAGATTTAGCCCACAGCCACTCCGGTCTTGTAATTTTGCCTTCTTCATGGAGCCGGAAGTTGATGACAGCTTAAATTGAGTGCCCGACAAGGCGTGAACATGTTAATAACTAAAACGAAAGCTGAGGGTGATCTCAAACTTCTGTTTAAAGAATGGAATTTCCTCTAGTTCTGAAAGAAAGGAAAAAAGAAAGTTAATGCCTTTGCAGCTTTAGTTATGCCTTACAAACGGTGGTAGCTTTTGGAAGGTGCAAAAAGAGTAGATTTTGGGACTTCTGGAACGAGGACACGACCTTATTCCTTTACGTGCTATTGCTGGCGTGGATGTTTGTTACTTTCAAAGGGGGGTTCGGTGCGAAGAAAAAGGGTGAGATATGAATGGAGCCACCTGGACACCTTGCTAGATGTTACACATCGAGAAAGGATTCCAGGTAGCACCCTTGAATGAGAAAATTAATTCTAGGATGAAAAAAAAAATCAAATGAATGAATTACCAGCAAACTAGTTTCTTCTCCCTCAGTTCCTCAATTGGTCCGCCCTT
This sequence comes from Syzygium syzygioides, assembly GCA_031216285.1. Classification (NCBI taxonomy): domain Eukaryota; kingdom Viridiplantae; phylum Streptophyta; class Magnoliopsida; order Myrtales; family Myrtaceae; genus Syzygium; species Syzygium syzygioides. The sequence goes on along the minus strand of CM062248.1, from coordinate 35,485,262 downwards.
GGCATTGGAAAATGCTGAAAGAAGTAATGTAGCGCCAAGTCTGTTTCGTTTGCAAGTGCTAATTGGTCAAGACAATACGTCAAATTTTTTGTTAAAGTCTGAGAACTTAGGCAACTTTGTCCCAAATCTGATCTACTATGTGCATTTGGGAATTTGCATTAGCCTGGTATTGCATTCCCTCCTTAAGAGAAGGATGTGAAAAGAATGGCTGTTCGGGCTAATCTGCATATAGAACTGGGTGGGCAGGCGGAGATTGGAAGTTTGCATTTGACTGTTGAGATCAGGAGTAAAGTTGTAGATGTAATATATCCGCAGAAGATGATAGTCTTGTAATTGGAACCCTCTGGTAGGGTTTTACTTGCTGATGAAGTAGCTTTTTTACATTTGGCCTCCTAGGCATGGATATAGTTCAAGGAATAGAGTACCATGAGAAGTGTGTTCTGTACTATTTTTTCTTTCTTTGGTATAATCCTGTATGTCTCTTGATACATTATTTTCATATGGAAAGTATCTTGCAAATTTATACTTTTGATATGTCCTGGGATGATGGTCAGTTGCAGGATAGCCTCCTCCACTGTAGGGCTTACTGGGTTAATAAATCTTTGATTGCTTGGAATGTGGACATTGAAGATGGTTCCTGCTTCTTGTATGCCAGTAAATGCGCTTCATTAGCTGTTACAGATGATGGCATTCAAGGTCCGCATTTTACTAAATATGGCTTCAACCATCTTAATCTTTGTTTCGGAAAATCCCAATTTATATCTTACTAAGTTTTCTTCTGCAAGCTAATTCTTTCTGCATAATAGCAGGTTATGATGTGAAGATAAAACTTGAAAGGGCTGGTGGTCCTCTTCCTGCAAATGTGAACTCTGTTTTTTGTTGACCAAATAATTATCCTTGCTTGGCTTTTTTTTATAGGTGTCAATGATTTCTTGAACTTTTGATATTAGGTAATCGAAAAATTTCCACATATTAAAGATTGTGGAGCTTTTGGACTCCCTCCTGCTCTGGATGCCAAAACTCTCCTCAAATGCCAATTAGCTGTTGCCATATTTAGATGTAAGTCAGGCAAATAAAGTATATATATTTTTAGGCAAAACTATTTGTTTACCATCGTCAAAGTTGTCTCTGCCTGTCATTATTGTCTCTGCGGTTTTAATTTTGGAGTAGCTTCTTACTATTACGATTTTGTGACAGCCAATGATGCTTTACAGATGATGGTTTCTTGCCTGAACGCAGTTTACTATTCTTGCTTTCTCATTAAGTACGAAAAGTCTGCCGTGTGATGCTCTCCCCATTTCCATAGGCATGTTGCTTGATGCGTTGATATTGCATTAGCTAGTGCAATTATTTTGGTTTACAACCTTTGACTTGTAACTCTATGTTTAACTGAGACAAATACACTAATTTGCCTGTGTTATTTCTCTTCTCATGTAACAGCTGATGGAAGATGCTGCGATGCCACTGGTTTGCAGTTACCTGGTGTCCTTGATGAGTTATTTGCGTACACCGGTCCTCTAGGAGCAGTTTTCTCAGAAGAGGCTATCTCTCTTTACCTTTGGGCGCCGACAGCTCAAGTATGTCGATCTTGAAGTATTTGTTGTGTTTGATGTGTAATTGAAGTTTGATTTGGTGCTAAGGTGTTTTCTTATTTCCTCCCGTTTGCTTTCTAGAGTAGACAGTACAAGCTTTTCTTTATAGGGAACCATTGGGTGGGGATCCATTTGAAATTGTGGCCCTAGAGGAGGCTGAAGGTGTCTGGACTGCTCAAGCGCCCAAAGATTGGGAAGGATGCTACTATGTGTATGAAGTCTGCGTTTATCATTGGACCACCTTGCAAGTTGAAAAAGGCTATGCAAATGATCCTTATTCCAGAGGGTATGCTGACTGTTTCCTTTATTGTGCCTGTGTAGATTTCATCAACGTATAGTTTCAGTCAGAACATAGCATAAGAAATTTTAACTTATTGTTTGGAACGTGATAATTGCAATCTTTGGTTGTTAATACAGTCTATCATCAGATGGTCGGCGGACATTACTGGTGAATCTCAATTCTGAAGCTTTAAAACCTGAAGAATGGGATAAATTGGCAGACAAGAAGCCCTGCATTAAATGCTGTGCTGATATCAGTATTTATGAGTTGCACATAAGGGATTTCAGGTTGATTTAAAAGTTTCCACTTTTTTTCTACTCAATAAGGCTCATCATATTTCCTTAAATTGTTTCATTATACTTTGGCTTTTAAAAGATTAAGGTACAAATGACTCGCAAATTCTTGTGTGTGAGAGAATTCTTGCTTGAACGTGTTGTTCTGTGCCCTGCCTAACTTGCGCCATGAGACAGCTTCATCTTCTTTCGAGCTTAATAGTTATCAATTTCATGTGTGATGACATTCCTGATGACCTGTTTTATGTGGTGCATTGATTGCATATGGTTCATGAAAACCTTATCCAGATATGTGGTGTAATATAGCTGTTTTCACCTGCGTTACTTATTTTGTCTGCTGTCGTCCTCGTATACTTCACTGCAGTTTTTACCAGCGCTTCTGCTCATCTCGGTTATGTCTATTGCCACTGCAGTGCCAATGATGGTACAGTTCCCCCCGACGTTCGTGGTGGTTATGAGGCGTTTTCTTTGCAGGTGACTTCTTGTCATCATAATTCGTCCTTCCTTCTTTCAATGCCTTTTACTTTGTTACAGCTAATATAATAGGGCCTGATTTTTCATAGGCAACTAGGATTGCATTGTCCAATTTCCACATAGGGTTTTTTGTCAGTTCAAAATCAACTAGGATTGGGGCGCACTGAAAGGAAGGAAGTCTGGCAATTAGAATGCATTTGCAGCCAAGATAATATGTTTTACTTAGTTTACTTAGATTTGTTGCTTCGCATAGTCCAAAATCCAGAAACCTTTTCACCATTTTATGCAAGTATTTTGTCCCAGAGAGAGGACTTCTCTGTTTAGCTGACATTCAAGTTGAGGAGGTTCTGGTGTCCCTGTTCTCCTGACTGCCATCATCACTCTTTCTCTATAATCTACAGGGTCCTTGAATCTCAACCATGCGCTAGCTCCTTAAACCACTGATTCTTTGTTGCTGCTAGCCCTCACAGCAATCTTTTTCTTTGCCATGAACTGTTGAGAGAAAAAACTGAACTGAATACTTGGTTAGGTCAATGTGACCCCAAGCTATCTATTTATAATAAAGCTAAAAAGGCCTAAATTACAATATTACCCTTATTGCTGCAATATAAAAAATAATAAAGGAAATAGACAAATATGCGCCTATTAGCCAAGTACTCTCAACACTCCCCCTCAAATTGGATCATAGATATCACACATGCCCAACTTGACTAAAACAAGATGAAATGATTTACTCCCCAATCGTTTAGTCAACATATCAGCAAGTTGATCACCGGACTGAACAAAGGGCATACAAATTAAATCACTCTCCAACTTCTCTTTGATAAAGTGTCTGTCAATCTCCACATGTTTTGTATGGTCATGCTATACAGAATTGTGAACAATACTAATGGTGGCTTTATTATCACAATATAGCATCATAGGAATAGGAATAGATGCACCAAGATCTTCAAGTAATCCTTTAAGCCATAACAATTCACAAACTCCATGTGCCATTGCACGAAATTTTGCTTCAGCACTAGATCGAGCAATCACATTTTGCTTTTTGCTACGCCAAGTCACAAGATTCCCTCCTAAGAAAGTACAATACCCAGAAATAGACTTTTGGTCAGGAGATTCAGCCCAATCAGCATCTGTATAGGCTTCAACTTTCAAGCTATCACGAGGAGATAAAAGAATCCCTTTTCGGGGAGCAGACTTCAAATATCGAAGGATTTGAAGAACAGCATCCATATGAGTAGAGTATGGAACATGCATAAACTGACTCACTAGGCTCACAGCAAAAGCAATATCGGGTCTGGTATGTGATAAATAAATCAACTTGCCCACTAACCGTTGATAACGACCCTTATCTACGAGATCAACATCCTTTTCTCGAAGATGAGTATTGACCTCAATAGGTGTATCAGAGGGGCGACATCCTAATAACCCAACTTCTGTTAAAAGATCAAGGACACACCTTCTTTGGGATAGAAAGATACCTTTTGAAGATCTGGCAACTTTAATTCCAAGAAAGTACCGGAACTTTTCAAGATCCTTTATTTAGAATTCTTGTCCAAGAAAATTCTTCAACTGGCTTATCTCATCAGTATCATTCCCTGTGACAATAATGTTGTCTACACAGACAATAAGAATAGTAACTTTAGCACTTGATCTCTTCACAAATAAAGTATGATCAGCATTACTTTGTTTATACCTAAAAAAGATCATCGCTTTCTGAAACCTACCAAACCAAGCTCGAGGTGATTGCTTTAAACCATAAAGTGCACGTTTTAGCTTACACACTTTACCTTGAGTTTTGTCACAAGAAAAACCTGGAGGAATCTCCACATATACCTCCTCTTCTAACTCTCCATGAAGAAATGCATTCTTCACATCTAACTGCTGAAGATCCCATCCCTGGTTTACAATACACAAAAGTAACGCTCGAACAGTATTCAACTTGGCAATAGGAGTAAAGGTTTCTTAATAGCCAATCCCATAAGTCTGAGTAAATCCTTTCGCCATCAACCGTGCTTTATATTTGTCCACAGTACCATCCATATTCTGTTTGACTACAAACACCACTTACATCCTACTGGTTGTTTCCCAGGAGGAAGAACAGCAAGATCCCACTTCTCATTTTTCTTCAAAGCATGCATTTCCTCCACCATTGCTGTCTTCCACTTCTCATCTGCAAAAGCTTCTAGCCAATTCCATGGAATAGAAACAGAAGATAGAGAAGATACAAAAGTACGATAAGAGCTGGACAAAGAGTCATATGAAACAACATTGGATATAGGATGTTGAGTACAAGTTCTAATACCCTTTCGGAGTGTGATAGGAAGATCAGAAGGAGAAACCTCATCAGAAGGAGTAGTAGAATCCGGAGATGATGACTAAATAGGCAATGTATCAGTGGTCTTAACCTGCGTGTTGGTAGTGGAAATCCTACGACGATATGTCTTCAATGTTTCCCCACTATCAATCTGCCTTTGAAAGATACCAATACTTTGCTTAACAGGTGTGGTCTCCCCCTAAACCTCTGATATCTCCCCCTGAAGTATTGCATTATTCTCTACTTGTGTTGCATCCTTCTCCTCTTGAGAAGGAGAAGGAGAACGATCAGAGACTATTGGAGGAGGAGGAGGAGGAGAAGGAGAAGAGTAAGTAATATCCTTAGGAATATCTAAAATTGGCAACACCTCTACTCTAGGACATTCTCCCTGAAGAGGTGGAGCAGAATAATAAGAAGTAGACTCATGAAAAATCACATTCATAGATATAATACCGCGCCTAGAAGGAGGACGATAACACTTATAACCCTTTTGAGTAGCTGAATACCCAAGAAATATGTAGTGGAGACCGCGGGGTTCCAACTTACTCTTAGAGGTAGTGTTACGAGCATAACAAACACAACCAAAAATTTTTGGAGGAAGAATAAAAGTTGATGATCCTTGTAAAACATCAATAGGTGTGCGAAAATCAAGAATTCTAGTCGGCATCCAATTGATTAAATAGGCAGCGGTTAAAATAGCATCACTCCAATATTGAGAGGGGACATGACGTGCAAACATAAGAGACCTGACGACCTCTAACAAATGTCGGTTTTTTCTTTCGGCAACACCATTCTGTGCTGGGGTATCAACACAATTGGTTTGATGAATAATGCCATGATCAAAGAGATACCGTTGAAATTGACCTTCAGTGTACTCAGTGCCATTGTCACTGTGAAGAATTTTCACAGTGGCGTTGAATTGAGTTTGAATCATTTTGTGAAAAATTTGAAAATAACGAAAAACGTCACTCTTATGCTTCAACAAATAATCCCAAGTTGCACAAGAATGACAATCGATAAAAGTAACAAACCATCGATGACTAGAAATAGAAGTATGTCGGGAAAAACCCCACACATCAGTATGAATCACATGAAAAGGGAAACGACTTTTATTACTTGAAGATGAATATGTAGAACAAGTTTGTTTAGCAAAGACACAAGCTTCACTAAAAAACTCATCTTTATTACAAGCTGAAATGAAACTAGGGAAAACTTTTTCTAAAGTTCCTAAAGGGGGATGACCTAATCTGCAATGCCACTGATGGAGATCTGTCAATGCCGAATTAACTTGATGGGGGCGTAGTAGACAACATAGAAGTAGAAACCCCACTACCCTAGAGCAAATAAAGACCACCATCCAATCTACCATATCTAATCTTCTTCTCCATTACCAGATCCTGGAAAATGCAATAAGAAGGGAAAAAAGTTACTTTACAATTTAAGTCTCTAGTCAAACTATTAATAGAAAGGAGATTAGTAGAGAATGATAGAATATGTAAAACAGAAGACAAGGGAAGAGTGGAGGAACAATTGATAGACCCTTTTCCAGTGATGAAAGAGAGGGTTCCATCAGCTACACGAACTTTGTCTCTACCAGAAGTAGAGGTGTATTGATGAAAGAGACTAGAAGAACCTGCCATATGATTTGTAGCCCCTGTATCAATGATCCATGGGCTGGAAACAATAGATGTATTAAACCCCCAAAGAAGATACCTGAAGTGGCTAGATTTGAAGCAAAATGGGAAGACGAATTGGCAACTGTGGAGGAAGCAGCAGTAGTAGAAGCTTTCTGTAGACGTCGAAATGCCTGAAGTTCTTCCTGGGATAAACTGATATCAGTAGTAGGTGTAGCAGTAACAGTTTCAGTATGGTTTGCTTTGTTTTTTTGTCTTTCTCTGTGCTTTTTTTTCTCAAAATTTGCAGATTTTTCATGTAACTTCCAGCAGGTAGCCTTAGTATGATAAGGCCTAAGACAATATTCACACTTCACAACTTCCTTAGGGGAATCATTAAATCGAGAGAACGAACCAGATTTAGTAATAGTGCCAGCACTAATTTGTAGAGCAGATTGATCAATAGTAGAGAATTGGAGCATTGCTGTCCTACGGTTTTCTTCTGAGTGAACTAGTGAACGAGGGCATAGGACTGTTCCAGAGTGGGGAATGGAGACCGACTAAGGACTTGGACACGTATCTAATCATATTCAACATTCAATTCTACCAAGAAATCATAAACTCTGGTCTTGTCCACATGGTTCTTATAGGCAGCAATGTTTGTAGCATTAGTTGGTTGATAATTGGTATAATGATCTAGCTCTTGCCATAAACTCCAAAGCTTAGCATAATATTGAGATATAGTCATCTCCTTTTGAGAAGTGTCATGAACCCTTTTTCGAAGTTCATACACCTGTGCATCATTCCCGATTTAACCATAAGTATCCCCAGCAGCTAACCAAATTTGCGCCGTAGTATCAAGAAGCAAATATCCTTTTGCGATATGTGGCTGCATCGAGTTAAGCAAAAAAGACATTACCAAAGAATCATTCGAGATCCACTTGTCTTGAATAGCACCCGATGTTTCCAACTTCACAGAAGTGCCGTTGATATGACCTGTAAGCCCACGGTCTACAATGGTCAAGAATACAGATCTAGACCATATCAAATAATTTGTGCCATCAAGCTTCACAGAGATTGTAGCGAAAGTAATATAATCTGTACGGCCATCTCCTGTAGGTGGAGGGTTCTCAATTGAACCATCAGACATTGTGTCACTGGTAGTAGGCTAAAAATATCCTCCAAAAAATCAATAAGATCAGATCAAGGGAAGAAAAAAATCGATTTTTTCAATATTTTGAAAACTTGAAAAAAATCGACAATTCTAATTTATCCCAAAGAATCTGAAAAAATATGGTGGTCCATGAACGGCAGTGCTTCAGTCTTCACACATGAGAGAATTATAGGTCAGTGGCAAGGCAGAAACAATTCCAGACAAGAAGATCCAAAAAATCGCAGAAAAACTTAAATCACCTATCGCGGACTACAAAGAAGTTTTAGTTATGTCATAGAGTTGAAGCTTAGGGCAAACACTAGATTCAAAGAATCACCTCATTAGTGTTGCCCTACACTGTGAAACAGAGCAAAGGAGAAGATGAGAAGGAACTGCGGTGGGAGAGAGTGAAGGCGTGAAGAGAGGAAAAAGAAAGGTTGCGCAGAGGAGAGTTAAGGTTAGGATTTTAGTTCAGATCTGGCTCTGATACCATGTTGAGAGAAAAAACTGAACTGAATGCTTGGTTAGGTCTATGTGACCCCAAGCTATTTATTTATAATAAAACCAAAAAGGCCAAAATTACAATGTTACCCTTATTGCTGCAATATATAAAATAATAAAGGAAACAGACAAATATGCCCCTATTAGCCAAGTACTCTCAACATGAACTTATTGCTTACCCCATCTAGAGAGCTTTGACTCTTACGAAGAAGCCTGATTACTAAATCCTCCTTTAAATGTTGCTGCTACTGTACTTTGGGGCAGTCGTGTATTTTCTTTAAAGAGAGATGAGGAGCCTGATTAGTAAATCTTCCTTCGAATGTTGCTGCTAATGTTCTTCCAGTGGGTTTAAGTCAAGAATGGGATAGAAGGAGCATGTGGAAATGTAGCAATGTAAATCTCCACTGTATTTTTCCTAATAGTTGATTGTGAATGAGACTCTGTGTCACTACTGAGTTAAAGTAAAATGAAATAACTATTTTCGCTAATGCTCATTGCTTTTTGCTGCAAAAGGAATCAGCTGGTGTGCAGCACTTAAAGAAGTTATCAGATGCTGGCATCACACACGTCCATCTCCTGCCGACTTTCCAGTTTGCTGGTGTGGATGATGAGAAAGAGAAATGGAAGTTTGTTGGTAAGATTCTATTTTTACTCTTAGTAATTTCTTAGCCTAAATCATGCTCCACCCAATTCTACTCAGAACAATTAAGATTTGAGTGCCATAATTGTGAAAGCATATCAAGTAAAAGCATTGTCTCGGTGGGACTCTGACCATATCATGGAATGTTCTTTTCTCTTCTCATGCTTGATCTTTCAAGCAGCTTAATCTACCACGTCAGTCTAGGTCGAATTACTTTCTTTGTAACCACTATGTTTCTTTTTATAATTTGGGTGACAACTCAATTCTAAGAGGAACCAGTTGAGATATCTGCTCTTTTACGCTCTTGCACTTGAGGAACCTTAATTTTTCTTATGTCCCATCATCCTTCTCTTGACATAAAAGGCTTTTGCAGATGTCAAGAAGCTGGAAGAATTACCCCCTGATTCAGATGAGCAGCAATTTCAGATCACAGCGATCCAAAATGAAGATGGCTATAATTGGGGGTAAGCTACATGTTATTGCCTGGTTCCAAGATTTAGAATCTATGTTGAATCACCATTTAGCAGGGCTACTACTACTTGGGTCTCTCTCTTGGGCGGGGCATCACGTGCGTGTATTTTTACCAATGAACCAATATCTAAATGCTGGAGTTGATCCTAAAGGGATCCCATCCTGATACTGTTAGCATTGATAATCTCCTAGAAAAGAGCTGATATCAATGTTATGTGGATCAGCCTCGTCAAAAGTGCTTATAAATAATGTAGATAGACCCCTGGGACTAGAAAAAAGTGATGTAAAAGCTACTCATCTTCTAGGAGAAGGCGCATTATCTTGTCGAAGCTGTTCAGAGGTTGAAGGGCGACCATGAAAGAATTCTGTTGAAGGAGTCGGAGGGGTGAAGATAAAACTTATAATGACTACTAGTGCCTTTAAAAAAAAAAAGAGGGTGGGGGGGGGTGGTGGTATGGTATGATGATTGTGAGGGGTTTGCATTGAATGCTGTTTGTGATCAAACTTATAAGCACTGGGACGTCATATCCTTGACTTGGTGGGCAACATACTCGCTGTTACTCTTATGAATATTTTTCTTTTGCCATTTTATCGAGCTTTAGCCACGTTTTCATTGAAGGAGTGAAATGAAAAAGAACACAAATCGGTGAAAGAGGAAACAATTTGTTGTGTGGCAATTTCCATAGAGAAGGGAAATAGGAGGGAAGGGACCCTTCATAGTACGTTTAGAGGTTCTTCGAGAAGTGGGTGGAAATGGAGGGAAATGAGAAGTACCATGAACATCAAAATAGTTTACTTTCAACGTAAATCATTGGTCTTGACCAAAAAAAAATCGTTGGCAGCTAAGTTGTGAGGCTCCCCTTGTGGGAGTCTGCTGATGAGGGTTTCAATTGTCACCTCTCGCAATTGCCCTACCAGGTGATGCGTGAGTGATGGCGCTACTTCAACCCACCTTCAGTGCCGAGTTTGAATCCATCCTCATGTAATCACCACGGACTTACCCAGATGCAGTGGTGGGGGCCCTGCTTTATCCCCACGAGGAGTATATATGCCGCAATATGCATAAGCAAGAACAGAGCAGGCTCTCCCCACGGTCATATAAAAAAGGATTGCTGGTGACCCCCTCTGACTCGTTATTCCTTTCCTTACTCTTCTTTCGAGTGACTGAATGAGAAAATTAGGTTATGCTTTTCCCACTTCCTTCCATTCTTCTCATCTCCAAGAATAATTTACTCCTTCTCTCTGCAACTTAAGTTTCCAAGTACTGGATTCTCCTTTAAATCTTACTATATCAGTGATAATCATTACCTTGCTTGTATGTACAATGTGCAGGTACAATCCCGTTCTATGGGGTGTCCCAAAAGGAAGCTATGCCAGTAACCCCAATGGTCCCTCCCGTACAGTGGAGTTCAGAAGGATGGTTCAGGTCTGGAACTTGGATCTTCTTTGTTTACTGATATAAAGTCCATGTTTCAGTGTCATATGTAGATCATTCATGTGATGGAGATGGTAGTGTTACTGGTGAAAAGACTCACTTTGATGGTTTTCTTCTGCATATGGTTAATTGCAAATTGCAGGCACTCAACAAAATAGGCCTTCGAGTTGTAATGGATGTTGTCTACAATCACTTGCATGCAAGTGGACCATTTGATGAGAATTCTATTCTTGATAAGGTAGTTTTTGTCATATTCACGTCTCTTGAAGGGTGTCTCAAGCCTTAAATGGTCTGTTATGAGCATTACACTTCATATTGCAAAGAAATCTTACATATTTCTGGTTGACCTCCTCTTTGCCATGCTAAGTTTTTTTTTTCTTTTAAAGATTGTCCCAGGTTACTACCTGAGGAGAAATGCTGATGGTTTTATTGAGCATAGTACATGCATCAACAACACAGCCAGTGAGCATTTCATGGTGGAGAGGTTGATTCTCGATGATCTTCTATGCTGGGCAGTTGATTATAAGGTGACAAGTTGTGACTGACTATTATGTATAACTCCAATGACAGATTCTGAGCTTCAACTTTCAGTTGCAATGAATTGTTTTTCTTTCAATCGCATTTAGTGGTCTTGTAAGCCTAGGTTAGAATTTCTTCCATCACGTCTTTTCCAGCTCACATCTTTCATCATCTACTTGTTGAGTCTTATGATTGCTGACATTTGATAGTTTGCCTCTTTTATTAGGTTGATGGGTTCCGCTTTGACCTCATGGGTCACATTATGAAACGGACAATGGTATGCCACTTTGCATCTCCATCCCTGTTCATATGCTTTCTGGTCCCCATATATACTGTGTGTATAGAGGATTTTTTTGAGAATATATGACGACTGCACTGGTTCTGTTCTTTTTCCTATTTTATGGATTAGTCATTGGACCTCTCTGGCTTGGCTCAGTCGGTTATATGCTTTAAATAAACTATAATTGCACCTTGTTTCAAGCACGTGGCTATTGGGTGTTACACGTGGATCGCTGAGTCAGATGTTTCAAGGGAGACCACATTATAAGCAAGATTAACGAGTGACCAAAATAAGAGAAACCCATAGTTGCATAGAATGTGTTCAATGGGTCATGGTATGGAATGAGAATGGATATGGGATGTACCATTTGCTAAGAACACGGTAGGCTTGGTGAGTTCGCTAAATAAGGCTGTGGTAGCTTTGGAGCATGCATCAGGAGGCAATTACTGTGTAAGATGAGAACCTAATACTTCTTTCTTGTAGTTTATTATTTAGAATCACAAAAAAAAGTGCCATAACGATTATTATTATTCATGTAACACATTTCTCGTTGGAGTCTCATCTCAAGTGCTGGCTGCAACTGCTAGATATGAAGTGTGTTGGTTTTGCACAAATACACAGCAGTATGTATGCTAGTTTACAAGATTTAAACTGATGACCACTTTGCCTCTTCTTTTCAGCTCAGGGCCAAAGCTGCACTCCATGGACTATCAAAAGAAAGGGATGGAGTTGACGGTTCTTGTGTATATATGTAGGTTTGGAGTTTCATTAAACTGTGAATTGGTATTATTTCACGTGACAACTTGTTTCCTCTCTGCTATTGGTTTCAACTTTGTTACTTAGTAACACTGCATGCTTTCATCAACTAGATACGGTGAAGGTTGGGACTTTGGTGAAGTTGCCAAAAATGGAAGGGGCATTAATGCTTCTCAATTCAATCTTTGTGGAACTGGAATTGGGAGGTACTAATACTTTACTTTGTCTATAAATATGTAGATGTACATGTACATGTAGACATTAATGTATACATGCAGAAACTACATAAGGTAGGCAGAAGCATCTTTGCATACGTACATAATGCAGACATATAACATCATTTACTAATCATCTGGCAATGTGATTCAGCTTTAATGATCGAATTAGAGATGCAATTCTTGGAGGATCTCCATTTGGTCATCCTCTTCAGCAAGGATTTGCAACTGGTCTATACCTGCAGGTAGATATTGCACAATGTTCTCAATTTGAACACAGGTTCTTTCTTCTTGTGTTCTTCTTGAGTGGAAAATAAACTGCTAATTTTATCTTGTTAATCTCAAGTTCATTGGATTTTGTTATTGAGCGCAAAATCTTATGTTATTTGGTAGAGGAAAACTACATGTATGACCCTTATAAATCTTGTCAAATAAGCAATGCGGGATCACTTTAACACCCCTTTTCACGTGCAAATTGCAATGAAAATGGGACGTGAAATTGACAAATAGAAAGCCACACACACAAAATAAACTTGGGGCAACAAACCTAACTCTGATACCATGTTAGAATTTCCATTCCAAAAGTTTAAGCTCTTTAGTGGAGAGAGACTACATGTATATATGGCCCATTTAAATCACAAATGAGTAATGTGGTATAACAATCTAATGGTGGAGAACGACCTTTCCTGAAAAATGCTTGAACTCTTCTTTTGTTCTGAAGTAATTATGGAAAATATTCTTATTCTATCAGCTTGCTGTTAACAACGTGTTATCTTCGGTTGCCTAGACCAAACTGGCTGATGCCATGTTGTCAATTTTTCTGATTTAAAGTTTCTTGCGAGTCTTCCACTGCCAAAATAATGTGCCCCCATATTTCACTTTTCATTTATACTTGTATTTTACAGTGTCAATAATCTTATGGAGAGAAGCTGCTATGTCTTGGTTAAGGTCTGACTTACTATATTGGACGAGTGGATATTGAATTGGGGTCGTAATTTCTTCCTCAGTCATATGCAGATTCTTAGGGGAAAGATGCTACTCCTATATACTGCATTGATCCAATTATCTGGTTTATTTCAATTGATTAGTTCCTGTCTGCAGCGTAATGGTCATGACCATGGTACACAAGCTAAAGAGAAGCTCATGCTTGCTTTGTCAAAGGATCACATCCAGGTTATCGTGCTTTCAAGTTGTTGCTATTGATTGAGTTAATATATCACAAACTGAAAACGTCTTGCAAAATTGCTTAGTTGCATTTAGTTGAGTAAGGAAAGGCATCCACCTTAAAATGGAGGATATAGATATAACACAGAATGGCCAGAAAATGAGCATAAAGGACTAGGATGCAAATGCTTTCGAATATCAAAAGGTGTGATAGCATAGTTCTGTGCCAAGTTGAAATATAGGAAAAATAGCCAGATGAAGCATCGAAGGGATGACTTCAATTGCTGGCCCACGTGACCCTTATTACCTAAGGGCCTGTATGGTAATAGGCCAAACAGTGCTTGATTTTATTTTTTTGTTCCTGAGAACAAAAAAAGAACAGAAATCCGTTTGATAAATTTTTTGTTTCCGGGCACAAATTTGTTCCCAGAATCAGTTTTGGAACAGAATCAAGAATAAAAAAAAAGTTGATTCTTGATTCTAGGAACAAGAATCAAAAATGGAAAAAAAAGAAACATTTCTTCTTCTTCTTTCTTGGCCTGTGGCTAGCGACCGGCGACCGGCCCCAGGCCAGGGTTGGCAAGGGTGTTGCGGCCCTCTCTGGTGGCTCACACTTGCTGCCTGGGCAAGGACTGGACCCTCATGGCCTGGGCGAGGGTCGTCCTCGCCGGACCCTCGCTAGATCCAATGAGGGCCGTTCGCAGTCTGGGTGAGGGCTGCCCTTGCCCAGGCCGCGAGCCACGAGGGTCGCCCTCGCCAGATCTGGCGAGGGCTGGACCCTTGCGGCCTGGATGAGGGCGAGGGTCCAACCCTCGCCAGATCTAGCGAGGGCCGCGATGCCCTCGCCGGCCCTAGCTTGTGGCCGGTTACTGGCACCGGAAACCCGGCCATGGGCCAAGGAATGAGAAGAAGAAAAAAAGAAAAGAAAATTAAAAAGGAAAAAAATAAAGAAATATTAAAAATTCAAAAATATTATTAAAATATTATTAATAAAAAGAAATTTTGTGCAGTTACTAAACCCATTTCTGTTCTTTTTCTTTTATAGGAATAGAAATTTTGGGCAGTTACTAAACGCCTTCAAATGCTTAGAAATTATTTCCGGGAATGAAATAAAAAAAAAATCATCTATGAGCAGAAATTGTTTCCAGAAATAGAATGGTTACCAAACGCACCCAAGTCCTCTTTATGTGATTCTGATGTGATGTTAACACAAGAAACCTTGCATTTCTCAGGTTGGAATGGCAGCAAACTTGAGGGACTATGTCTTCACTAATCATGAAGGCAATGAGGTATGTATTTAGCAGTAGGATCTTCCTTTTCTTCTGGTGTTTTAGAACCTTCTTTGATAGGCCTCTGTCTTTGAGTGATACTTCATCATTGAAGCCTGCTTGTAAAAAATAAATTACAGTACTTCCAAAACTCGTTGCCAGGAAACATGCTTAGCTTATTTCTATATTTTTCGGTATTTGTTGTGTTTGAGCTAATTGTAATGACTTAATGTGCCTTGGAAAGGGAATAAGCCAACTTGTCTATCATTTCTCTAAGTTAATTAAAGGTATACACAGATGCCATGACCAGGATCTGACTGCTTTCGTGATTATTAATAGCCACGAAGCTAATTGATTTTCAGGTAAAAGGGTCTGAAGTTTTAACTTATGATGGAAGTCCAGTAGCATATGCTCTGTGCCCCACTGAAACAGTAAGAAATCTCCATTTCTTTCTTCATGCTGGTTTTTCCATCTCTCCTATACCTAACGATTTTACCTCCATTTGTCATTTATATTCTCCTGTCAAGATGGTAGACATCAATAACGATGCGAAATTAGCGCTTCTTCTTAATTCTGACATACAGGATAGAGGTGGCAAGAATTACTAGGATAAAAGTCGTAGGATGGATGTCATCTTTGTGAAAATAAAGAGAAAAGAATCTCATTGATTGGGAAGATTTTTATTTGTTTCATGAAGCATCGAATGTATACTTCATATTGGACACTATGAGTTGAGAAAAATACGCTGATCTGTTTTTTGGATGTGATTTTGTATTATATATGACTAGAATGGAGGTTTATCTCCTGAATACTGGATGAATTTAGAGTCTTCACAAAATGTGGTGTTAATACGGTTTGTTACTTTGAAACCATACATTGCCTGGGATATTACTACAGAGGAGGGCTTACCATCATGGTTCTACACGTAGTTGGTAGACAACATGATTTGATATACACTTTGCTGAAAACTTTGTCTGTCTAAAGCTATTTTCCAGTATTCATCAATTCCATATCCGATATACTCTTGATGTTTTTATGATCCGTAAGAACTTCCGTCACTTTTCTAGTTTCTTATATGACTAGTCTTTCCAATTTTTGCAGCTTAGTAGTTGTTCCATTGACACCATTTATTGCTCTAATAGGTTAATTATGTCTCTGCTCATGACAATGAGACCCTGTTTGACATTGTGAGCTTGAAGGTATGCAGTTTGCTTTTTTACATATCATACTGACTTTCTGTTCTTCTTGTAGCTTAGAATTTCCCCAACATGTACACCAAACAGGAACAGGGGAAACTTATACTTGACTTATTGACTTTGATTTTTCCATCTAACCTTGTTTCCCTTACTTTTAGACTCCAATGCCAATTTCTGTGGATGAGAGATGCAGGATGAACCATCTGGCAACAAGCATAATTGCACTTTCACAGGTTTTTGTTGAACTTTCCTGTTCTTTGTGATTTTACACAGCTTAATTCTTTGTATTTTGAGCGAATCAACATTCTTGAGACTCATGTCTCTTTGAAATGCTTGTGTATGCTTATCACATTCTTTTCTCAAGTATCCACTTGCATGTTAATTCTCTCAGGGTGTTCCATTTTTCCATTGTGGTGATGAGTTACTACGATCCAAATCACTTGATCGCGACTCTTACAACTCTGGTGACTGGTTCAACAGGTGAAGTTTGAATCTTTACCGTCAGCTTTCCACTTTCTTTATTAATGTTCCATTTTCAACTGAAATTTAGATTATAATGAGAAGAAATTAGTATTTACTGAAGTTGCTTTAATGCCAATTGTTATATTTCTCTTCTTAATCTAACATGAATGTCTTACTGTTATTGTTTTCAGACTGGACTTCACTTACAGTGATAACAATTGGGGTGTCGGTCTTCCCCCAAAAGAGAAGAATGAGAAAAATTGGTCTCTGTAAGTTAATTGGAGTTCCCAATTGTTGCTTGGTTTTAATCACCTTGATGTCTCCTCCTGGTCTCCCATTTTGAGCCGTTATGTATACTAAGGTGAATTTGCTAATGTTATGTCCATTTCACATAATTGTTTTCCTTTTGATTTTTCTTTCCCAGTATCAAACCAAGACTAGCAGATCCATCCTTCAAGCCTCAAAAGAGTAATATCCTTGCTGCTGTGGATAATTTCTTGAATGTGTTACGCATTAGGTACTCTTCACCCCTTTTCCATTTGAGGACTGCAAACGCTATCCAGGTGAGATCAATTCTCCCAACCTTGGAGACTGTTGCACTTATATGCAGCTGCGTATTTATGCATGTGAAGTACCATATACTTCTGGCAAAAAAAAAGTACCATACTGTTGGTAATAGGTGACTTGTGCATTTATATGAACTATCTCGTTAGTGGAGGGATTTTTCTTTAAATAGAACTGAAAACTATGATAGTAACTGTACTTAATTTGGATCACTCGTGCTTACAAATACATAAAAATAAAGGAGCAGTGGATGACATGATTTCAAGAAATATTTTGTAAACTTGAGTTTTCACTATAAATGGCAATTTACTGAATAAAATCTATTTACAATTCTGTTCTATATATGTTTACTATTCTCTGGTTTTCTTTTATCTGTTTGGCCTTGATAGGCACTTAGGTTCTCTCTTGTAGGTGAGCTCTTCTTTTTCATGGATTGCCCTCCTAAATGTGCCAGTATGAATGAAACTTTTTGCTTATGAATGGATGGAACAAGTATGGTACTTCTTCAGATAAAAGGGAAAAACTTTTTCACATGCACTCTATTCGTAATTCTTTAAAATCCTCATTTTCTGGCGAACTGTTTAGTTCGCTACTACTATTAATTGATGCAACAAGGTTGACTTTTGCTTAACACGCATAAATTCATTGTATGTCAATCACCGAGAAGTATCTCTTTCATATTAGCTTCTCCAAGTAAGTGCCACATGGCTGGTGAACATGTCATTGACATGTTGGAGAGTCGAAATGAAAATGTAATTATAAAGAGCCCTGAAGTGAGCAGACCAAAGAAAGGTCTTGTGGGTTCTTATGCGCTTCGAATTTTGTAGGAACGCATACGTTTTCTCAATACCGGTCCATCACAAATCCCTGGTGTTATAGTGATGAGCATTGAAGATGGCCATGAAGGTGTCCCGGGATTGACTCAGCTAGACCCCATGTCAGTGAACGTAAAATATCTATATTGCTTCTCAATAGATAAATGCTCGATCTCATAGGAATTTTTTCGTAACAGATATTCATACATTGTGCTTGTTATCAATGCATGCCCGTCTGAGGTTTCATTTGCTAGCCTGGCATTGCAAGCAAAAGCCCTTCAACTACATCCTGTGCAGGTAGAAAGTTGGACTTGCAGTTACTTTGAATCTCCATGATAGAGTTGCCCCCTTGAATTCTATAGTTTATCTTTTGGCCTGTCGAATTTGGAAAGCCATGATTTTGACATCTAATAAGTGTGCTTTTGTGGCTTTTCTTTGATAAAATAGCTAATTCCCGTTAGACTCATGGCTTCAATATGTGCGACACAGGTTATGTCCACTGATGAGGTTGTGAAGAGCTCAAGTTTTGAGGCATCCTCGGGGTGCTTTACCATTCCCGCAAGGACCACATCTGTGTTCGTCGAGGCAAGAAATATTTGACCTTTTAAGTGCGGCCGATGAGGCACCTGATGTTTCACTTCAAGATGAGTTGGTTAGTTTGTGAAAACTTTCACAGGCCAGAGTGTGCGAGACATACTTTACTCTCTCCAGCTATAATTTAAATCGAAGCAAAAGGAATATACCCTTAAAAGCCATTGTAATGAAGATGACAACAAAAGCGGCCCAGGGAACTCCTTTTCGTGGTCCTCGGCGACTGAATAGATACTGAGTAGTATGCGACTTGTGTCAGCCATAATAATTTCCTGTCTAGAGGGGGCAAAGTCGAATAAAGAACTATTACAGTGCTATTGATGTCATTAATAACAGCATTCTCTTTTAATAACGTTTCAGTTAAATCTATCTGTACTGTCCCAATTTTTCTAAGGTTCTTTTGCTTAAGCTGTTGGGCGGCTGATGATGTTGCACAAGTTGCTCGTGGAAGCTAAGTGAAAGAGACTTTCCTGATTAAACGAGTGGCTTGAAGCTAAAATCGGTGGGGTTGGCATCAAGTCCTTATCCTGAAAGCAAGCTCTATGTTTACATAGTTCAATTTAAAATCTACTTGCATTGCAGTAATCAACCTAGCAAGGACTAACTGTTGTTATTGGTGGACATTTTACCAGTCTCTTTCAGGTTTTTCCTGAATTCGTGCCGTGATCGACTGATACGCTGGATAAACTTTCAAACATTAGTTTAAATTCCCCACAGCGTTTTGATCAAAGATTCGAAATGCCTTGTTGCTACCATCAAGTAAGAGAATGCCCTATTACGGTTCCAAAGCAACTCTTCTCACAGAAATCTTCTTGGGTACAGGGATCATTATGATAGGCACAGCGGCGGATGAAAAACCTTCCAGTGATGGGAGGGGATGCTCAAATATTTTGTGAAAATGTTAGAACTTAGGATTGGATGACAGTTCATAGATCATTCGCAGTGACAACCGGTGATTCTGGCAGACTCCACATAATAATGGGTAGCAATTAATGCAATCTTTGCGAACCTCTAGATCTAGATAGATCTAACCTCATTCAAGAACGTTTATGACAAATTAAATTCAAGAAGATATACGATCTCATCGCTTACCTAATGACATTGGTATAACAGGAGGAGTCTACACGTCTGCGGAAAAAAAGATATTGATGTGCTTGTCCAAGAGGGAAAAGGAGTAAAATACAGGATATCCCTGGCGACGGCTTCTTTTACTAATAATAAGCTGTCGCTGTAAGCTTGGGACTGCAAGGCGCTCAAGTCAACTCCATACAGGATTATGGGGTTGCTTTGCTTGGCACTTTAACATTCATGAATATGGAAAATTCTTTAAAAGACATTAAGAGCACTCACTGGCCACTCCCACCCACTTCACTCTCTATGCATTCTACAACTCATTTATTTTAGCGCAAGGAATCTAGAGAAATAATTGAAGTTTTTCTTCCACCTCCTACTTAATCTTGCTTATTCCGGGAAGGTCCAGCATAATTGGCAACAAGTTGTCCTTGAATTGCTCAGCTGCAGTTCCAAATACAACCTCTGTATAGAAAAATTGCGATTTCAAAATGGAAATGATATAGTTAAAAAGACGTAATGAATGGATCCCCATCTGCTTGTTGCAGTTGCAGGTTCTGTATCCACATTGAAGCTTGCCTTTTTATTTTCCCTTCCTTTTCTATTATATTATTATGTGGGAGGATGGTGCTTGATCAAGCTAACTGACGATTTGAAAGATTGTGACCCTTGAATTGAAACGTGTTAAGCTAGTTAAGATGTCATCCAATATCTCATCAGTAGGGCCATAAATATGCAGCTCACCTTTTTATTGACCCACGGATTCACCTCAACTTAAAATGCTTGCTTTGTCTAGCCCCATAATCAAGTTTAATTAGCTTGGTTGTCACACTGAGATCATAAGCATGCATCCTCGACCAAATCAAGCCGAACATCCAATCCGCGATCAATTTCTGTACTTAAAAGAATCTAATGAAATCGACCAACTATGATCGTAATTTCTTGTTCACTTTCCTTTTATTTGCTGCTGTGCAGTTACTTGTGGACTGAGAAAAGGGAAGGTGTTGCAGTTGACTAGGATTAGGTCATAGAATACCATTTCATCAATTCTCTTACACATTCTGTCATATTTGGGGGAGTTATTAAACTAGAGGCCTTGCGGTTGCTTAGTTGCAACCAACATGCTTGTATTTGAGTGGCTCAGGAGCTTACTCTCTCTCTCTCTCTCTCTCTCTCTCCATGGATGACTTGTGAAGCAGAAAATAGAATAAGAAAGACATAAAATAATGGAAGAGTCGGTTCTATGTGCATTCGGTGGATATATTCTTGCTTATTGTCTTGGGTGCTCATGTCAACGGTTTCTTCCCATTTTTGGCCATCAAACTCTCACAATTCATCACGCGAGGCTCTAATAGAAACATATGGTTTCTCACTT
This sequence comes from Syzygium syzygioides, assembly GCA_031216285.1. Classification (NCBI taxonomy): domain Eukaryota; kingdom Viridiplantae; phylum Streptophyta; class Magnoliopsida; order Myrtales; family Myrtaceae; genus Syzygium; species Syzygium syzygioides. The sequence goes on along the minus strand of CM062248.1, from coordinate 35,464,217 downwards.
TATCATTTTACCTATGTTTATTAACGCGATTAGCACAATAATAAACCGTGGGTTTTTTCTTAATGTCAATTTCACATAATATGGAAGTCGAAAACTTCCCAACAAGCTTATCTGGAGGTGGCTATATAGCCCCACGTTGATAAGAAAAACCCAGGAAATTTATTTAATTTTTGTCCATGTATATATACATATATAGTCAGATTAGCGGAGGAATAGTGGAAAAATTCATGATAAATTGGTATTCTTTGCTTCAGCAGAGAACCCACTTCTTGGAGTGGCTTTGGCCACTTACGTGCTACACACATTCCACGACTCAATCAATAATTAAATGAAAAGAAGTAATTGTTCACGCCAAGGAAGGAAGTCCCACTTTAAACGATCATGCATGCATCACGCCAGACCCCTAATGAGGCTGAAACTCGAACTTACAATGTCCATCACACGTTTATCTTCAAATTTAGGTATAATCTTTCTATGTCATTGAATAACTATCTTCCCATCATAAAGAAAGATAATTTGATTGCACTCGCACCAGTGGATTGTAGATCGAGTGGTCGGATTACCTTATCATACGGCAACAGTAATTTGCGGATGATAAATCCATCAATCTGTGCAAGATCATGTACACCCGTGATTAACGCTACAGCATCGTGTATCCCATCACGACATGGCGGATTCGTTCAAAAATAGAATGATGGAATTCGGTCGACCACGCGTAATATCTCGACTCCTTACTGGAACAGCACCAACCATGCACTTTGTATAGTTTCCCTCAAAAAGAATGTGTCGACAAAGCCGCTTAATATCAGGTCAACATCAATGATTGCCTGATTTTAGTAACGTGGGAGTGGTACACGAGAACGAATTCTTAGTGTGGTTGGTGTAGAGAAGTGAAAAAAAGTAGCGAAGAAAGTTAAGATGCACATTCTTGTCCACCCCCTTTTTATGCCAGCTTAAAACTATTCACATTAAAATCTAATATCTCGAATTCGATTTCTTCTGCTTTTTTCTTGTTCCTTAGTAAGCAAAATGGGAACGTCATGACGGGCTACCGACCCGATGATATCTTCAGCGCAACATGACTTGAAAGAGTTAAGTCCACAGAAGAATTAGATAATCTTATAGGACTACCAAAACCGAGATGTGTGTCTGGAAATGCTAAAATTGGGTGGCCAAACCATGCATACGCATCTTCTTTTGGGAGGGGTGCACTGCACAAAGTTTAGATGATGTGGGTGGAGTTGCAAGCTCATATCGATGGTTGCACGAAGGAAGCTTTAGGTGGGGGTTGTTTTTTTACCCTTTTGTGAAGGGGAGTGAGTTGGCAAAGTGTGAGAAAGAGAGTGTCAAGCGGGACAACACATGAATTTGCATTAACAAACCCTCCTCGCTCACAGATTATATATCCCACCAGTTCTTCAATGATAGCGCACCACCCATCTCCTAATTTTGCATCTTTTCTGTTTCGATTTATGGTGGTTTTTTATGGCTCTCTCTCTCTCTCTCTCTCTCTCTCTCTCTCTCTCTAGCTATTTTGTGGGGTGTGGGGGTGTTGGGGGGAGTGTCGATGTCCAAGTATAGAAATCGGTAGTGTATAAAATAGGACTTCAAAGGGTGTTGGAAACTCAAGAAAAGATTGGGCGGACTAATTCACACAGTTTACTGTTCCATTGGTGGTGTCATCACATCCCCACATGACTCCAAACATAGCTTAAGACTTCCCTTCCCTCTCCTTAAGACTCTCTCTCTCTCTCTCTCTCTCTCTCTCTCTCTCTAGTGGATGAAGCATACCATGGAAGCCTCAGGAGAAGCAGCCCTTGGAGGTCCCAAAGAGCACAGCCAGATCATCATCAAGGGAAAGCGCACGAAGAGGCAGAGGCCGCAGTCGCCGATCCTTTTCATGAACACCGGCTCGCCGGTGAGTTCTGAAGGAGGCGATTGCGACAACAACAGCGAGAGTGACAAGGCCGCCGACCTCTCTCCCTCCACTTCTGCCAAATTACACAACGGCTGCACTGAGGAAGAGGAGGACATGGCCAATTGCCTGATCCTCCTAGCTCAAGGCCAATCCAAAGAGCCCCCAAGAAGGGTTATTATTCAAGAAGACCACAACCATACCAATAGATTCAGCAGCAAGAGGTACGTGGAGGGCTCGTGTGTCTATGAGTGCAAGACTTGCAACAAGACCTTCCCTTCCTTCCAAGCCCTAGGCGGTCATCGGGCAAGCCACAAGAAGCTGAAGTTGGCAACAACCGCGGCTGAAGAGAAGCCACCGCTGTATAAACAATTCGTGTTCTTGCCGTCCTCACCGGACGAAGAAGAAGGAGAATACAAGAAAGTTTCAACTTTATCTCTCGGGAGTTTTAACATTTATGGGAGCAATGGTAATTGGAAGAAGCAGGCGAAGATCCATGAGTGCTCCATCTGTGGTGCCGAGTTCACATCAGGCCAGGCCTTGGGAGGCCACATGAGGCGGCACCGCCCGCCGGTCGCTGTTGGGGCAAAGCTAGAATCCGACGACGAGTCCACGCGGCTGAGTGCTAATGGGCTCTTGTCCCTTGATTTGGATCTCAACCTCCCCGCCCCGGAAGAAGAGAACCGCGATCACTTGTTTCTCTTGAGCTCCAAACAACAGCATCATCATCAGAAGCAATCTCATCCTCCTATCTTTGTCTCGGCCCCGGCAATCGTGGATTGCCATTACTGAGCAAGAATTAATTTAAGGTGATGGGTTCACAAATTAGAAGCCATGCGTGCGGGTCCATGTTAATTTTCCCAGGGACTTCAGTGCACCTAAAGTTGATTTATCCAAATTTCCTGTCATCAATTGTGGGGATGTTACATGTTAGATTTAAGAAATTACAGAGATATTCAGTTGATTCTTTGGTTACATGTGTATCTTGATTTGGGCTGTTGCACGGACGTCAGTTTCTTTTGTCCAAAAGCAAAATTTGCGGGTCATTCATGGAAAGAGCATGATGGCACAGAACCAGCTTTTCTCTTCTTCTTCTTTTTCCCCTTCTTACTGCTTTGTGATCAAGTTTTTTTGTTTCCAGTAGGTAACAAGAATGTGAATGTCCAGATCAGAGAGAGAGAGAGAGAGAGAGAGAGAGAGAGGCTTGTTTGGGGTTGTCACAGGCACCAACCAAAAGTGGTGGCTTAGGTTTCATTGTTTAGAAAGCAAGAAAAGCCTCTCTCTCTCTCTCTCTCTCTCTCTCTCTCCAAGAATAGAATATGTGTGCGTTTTTCAGGAAGGACACTGAACAATGCTCTTCCCTGTATCCACCGCTTGTCCTTTTCCTCCTATAACAAGCAAGCGCACGAAAGGTTTCTGTTTTTCTTTGGGGGGCTATATTATTTTCGTACCTTTATTTCCGTCTTGATTTTGCACGATTCCCCCGCTTGTTTTCCTCATCTGGCCTAGCCCGGCCTGCAAGGAATGCACCAGATATATATATTTTTTATAACAGGAAGGCAAAACTCGAATCCGTGAAACACGCGCCAACCTCACGAGATCAGGGAATTATCAAGCCAAAGTCGGATGACCCGACCTCCCTAAACTCATAAACTTCTATCTCATCTCTTCTCTCATCGAAAAAAGCCTGTCGATATGAATTAACTTAGGAGCTCAACTTACATGGTTCAAAACCTCCGAAGCCTGTCGACCTCACATTGATTACCCTAAAAAGAAAAAGAAAGAAAGATCCAAAGAGAAGCGCGGATGCCCTTTTTCACATCCTGCGGTGAGCTATGAGCTTCAAGCAGTTAAGAGATATTGGTCGCTGATTGTTTTCTGTGTGGTGCAGCTAGCATTGGTTAGGCGACAGTATCTATTAGGGACAACTAGAGGGTTTCAATGAGGACAAAAATAAGGCACCTAATCTTTTTTTTCCCGGGGCATTGTCTAAGTGGCATGAGCTGTTATTGAAGGGAGGTGGGTGCGCGTCTCACTCAACTGCATAAGATTAGAGGAAGAGAGATATTTGTGAGGCCTGTAAGTGGGTACAGATTAAGTTGAGCAGTTATGCTGCTAATCAGGGGATGTCCTCTCTTCTCATTTAGTTAGAGGAAGTTTCTTTCTTTGTGAGGTCACCATTGAATATGGCCAAGGTTGCAAGGTAAGGGGGATCGGGTTTAGTGACTAAGGAACGGACATGTGTGTGTGAATTATTAGCATGGCATGGCCACTGAATGGAGACGATGTCATGTTGGGAGCAATTAGTACATTCTAGTTGGCTCATAACTCATTGACTTAAATTTTTGAGTAAATGTATGTCCAATTGGATATGTTGACAAGCTCGGACTTAGGCTATCCCTTGACAATATCTCTTGGACTTTTGCTATGCGTTCTCAACAAATGGTATTAGAGCTGATAATAGATTAGTGAGCCCCCATCTATTCCAATGTTTGGTGAAAATTTTAAGGAATGAATTTAGTGACCAACCTGGTTTCGCGTGTTGGGCGTCGTGGTGTAGCAAGGGCCCAATGGGCGTTAATAGAGAATCAAATTGAGATATCTTGACGCAGAAGGATACTTGGATTAGGAGGAAACAAATCCAACAATGATAGTGCGGAGTTACTATATCATTGTTGCCTCGTAACTCATTAGTTTAAACTTTTAAGTGAAAATGGGTCAATTGAATATGTTAACAGCCTCGGACTTGGGCTCTTCCTTGGCAAAGCTTTCTCTAGGCAAAAGGTATTAGGTTTCTGCTATACACTTTTTAACAAAGAGCTAATAATTACATAGAGGAAAAAGTAACTCAAATAATTTTGATAATTTAATTTGATATATGAGTTGGCGACTTCAGTAAAAGTTGATAAATTACTAAAAAAAAATTAGTAATTTGGAAGCGATTAAACAAATGTTGATAGGTGATTCAAATAAGAGCAGGAAACAAACTACTTGGTAACTTACTCAAATTAAGATTTATAATTTCGCATAAAAGTTGGCAACTTCGATGTTTTTTTTAAGTTTGACAAATAAACAATGAAAATGTATTGAAATTGTTGATACTTTGTGGAAGATCAAATAAATGTTGGTAACACAATAACAAAATTGGGAATTTATTGATTGTCACCGGACAAACAATTTACTAATCACAATTTTGTGATCACAGTATTTGAAAATCATACTGAAGTGTATATATAGTTATCAATACATAAAAAAAATTTCATTTTTCGACACACGGAATGCTTAAATTCTGCTAAGAATAGCGAAAACTTCAAACTAAATTCATTCTTTGGGAAAAAAAATTCTGATTTTTTATTTATCAAGTATCAGTTTATCTGCTGTCTACCAAGATAGTCACCTGGGCTGTCACTAAGATTGAAAGGTGTAATAATGGCGGTAGAACCACCCCCTTACAAATCCGTCGTCGTCTTACTCTTATTACAAGATCATACAGGAACCAAATACACTGCAACATCGAATCATGAAAAACCATTATCTGTTGCGTGGTCTGTTCTGCTAAAATCCATTGATATGTTCATCACCACCATGACCACGGTGCAGGTGCTGGTGAACCAATGGGAGCACCAGATTCGCCAAATATTCCTGCAATGGAAAATTTACAAATCTCATTCAAAGCAAATCATAGACCTCCCAAAATTAGACAATCAGTGCTAACCTGTGCTGAAATCAAAAGGGAAAAAGAAAATTTCAAGAAATGTTTTGTACTGACCGCAAAGGAGGAGGTTATCTGGTGGCGACTGCTCCTTGGCGGGGTTCGGGTCGGGGTCGTGGACCCGGATATAGAGTTCTTCACCCAAGTACCAGTTCTTGAGTTGCTGCGATCGGAGGTTCCACATTCCGGGGTTGTCAAGGAAGGCGTACACTGCAGTCCACCCTCCTGCGTACACTTGCGTGGTTGACCGAACCACGGGGTCGTACAGGTTGTAGCCGGCACGTGCGCCTTCATCCCAGTCTCCGAGACCAAACCTAAAACATTTCACAAGCTTTCTTCCATAAGCTTCATTTGATCACATAAGATTCAGCGTAGCTACTTAAAATGTTCTGATGATACACATTCAATTGTTGATGCTACTATAGTACTCACCCAACAACATAGAAACTGAAACCGTCAAGATGCCAAGAATCCATGACATCCAAATTATTCTTGAAAACGATCTCTAACCACCCTTTGTGGATCCCTGACACGACTGAGACTCTGTATGCAGCGTCCTTGTTGACCGATCTAGTTGGGTAAGTGTCTAGCTGATAAATGCCCGATCCGTTGCAGAAGTAGTCCGCGAGCTTTAGAGGGGTATTGAGGGTGTAGTACGATATGTTGTTGACGACGTAGCGAGCTGAACTTTTGATCTCTGCAACGGAGTTCTGCAGAACAAAAGTCTGTGCCAAGCTCACATTCGACACATTGAAAGTCCCTTGTGGGTTCGGCCTGGCAGCTCCAGTGGTCAAGTTCCACCTTTATACGCATTCATCAAGGGATTAGTTCTGGTGAGATACTGAGAGAAAATGAACGTTTCATGTGTAATAATGCAAATCTAAGGACGTTCTACCTGAAGATCAAACAAATTGATGAAAATTTTTGGAAGAAAAGCATGTCAAATGATCATGATTAGTAACAAAACTGGCGTTGAATTAACTGTGAGATCAGTTTACCTTATAGATCTAGCCTGAATCACTGTGAAATTCCAATCAAACGGATCGGGCCCGGCCGGCAAAGGCCCACCGACTTGGGTGAGAGAACTGTAGTAGTGTAGCACCCCAATGCCCACAAGGCTGCTTGAATCATTGACACTGAACATTTTAGGAGTCGCCACCATGTAGTAATCCGCTTCGTCTTGATCAGCCGTTACGAGGACTGAGTAAGATTGTCCGACATGCACATCAAGGGAATCCACCGTGATTTGGTTAGTGTAGGACCCTTCCGTCTCCACTATCACCATGGGGTGATTCTGGATTCTAAAGTTCACACTAAATGTATTGCCGACGTTTGATATACGGAACCTGTAAGTCTTCCCTGTAGCCATAAAAAAACAGAATGAACATTTTCAGATACAGCACTCACATTTAAGAGGGCTAACTGGATTTTTCATTGTAACACACCCAAATACGGTATTGGTGTATTCTTTTAGGATCATACCTTTGCTGACATTAAAGGACTCGTATGAGATCGATAAGGGGTGACCGTAAGGCCCCTTTCCATTCATTAGTATGGTATCGGGGACTACATGATATGCCACCACGGGGTCGTTCATCGCCGATCGGATTAACTGCCAGAATGAATAAAACCATTAATTAGATGTCGCATTCACATATTAGACGGAATTCATAGGGTGATGCCAGAAAAAGTCAAAGAACTGCTCTCTCAAAGAAATGGAATGACAAAAAAAAACGCACTACCTTGTAGCTGTCGTAATACCAGTCTCCAATGAGAAGGTCGTACTCCGCCTCGGGTTTGGGGAAGGGCACATTGATGACCACGCGGTTGTTGACGCGGATCGCTCCATAACCTCCCGCCGCTTTCTGGAAGTTGATGGAGGGGAAATAGAAGAAAGTGCCAATCTGATCCTTGGTCTGGAACACATAAGTCCAGTTTGTGCCAGGCAGTATAGGGCAGTTGGTGCCCGAAACCCCGTCCTGCCACGAGTTGAGCCTGTGTTGTATGCCGTTCCTGCAATCGACATTACCGGTTTTTCATCTTTAGTCCCGGATATGTTGTTGAAACTCAGCTAATGTCCCTAGAAAAGGATCGAGCAGGGTATTCTATGTATAACTCGTGCTCGTACCATGTGAAGAGCAGAGGTTCATCCAAGTCATTGTAAACGTTGACGTTGACGAAATCATTGGTGGTCGCATTTATCAACGGGCCAGGGAACATCCCGTTGATGGTAATGACCTGTCCATATATATGTGAAACGTTCATCTTTACATTCTTGAACCACGAAGTGAGACATTTACTAATGAAACGTCAATAGTTGGAATTGCAATGAATCCCACGTCCAAGCCAACAAAATAGCACGGTTAACTCTGATTTTTTTGAGCTTTTATGCAGATACAATCCAGTCTTATGTCTATAAGCATCCGATAAATGTCTAGACTGAACATACATTGAAAAGCACTGAAATTGGAGTGATACAGATTGTTGATGGGGGATATGTATGTTTCAATGCAACTTAACCGGAGGATAAGAGGTTTTGTTGTAATATATGTCATGCAATAAAACAGTAGTGGCCAAGCGGTTTCCATACCGGTTGATCAAGAGTAAGCGGCTTGGCCGTCATGTCGAAGGCCACGTGCCATTCCAGAAAGATGTCGATGGCGCCGGCTCCCGTGCACAGAACTGCCACCAATGCCGCACCCAATATCCACCACCTAGGGTGGCCAGAAAAAGCCATTGCAGGGGCGGGATGCAACTCCCTCCTGGGTTATTTTCCGTGACTTCAACAAAGATGAAAAAAGGGTATGGCTTGTTTCCGGAACACAAACTCCCACGCGGGCATATACACAGCGCGACTGTTCTTTCCCTTGTTTTTGAAGTGTGAAACCGAGAGATGGTGGAGCTTACTAAGATCAGGGAAAGAAACAGAAGAAGAAAGACAGGTGAGGGTTGTGAATGAGCTAATATTGACAATTGGAGTTGAGACACGAAGGTTCATAGAATTCTGGCCGGCATGAGCATCGTTTGTGATCTTTGTTTTTAACAACCTTCAAGAAATAGTTTAGATGCATGCAAAGCTGTTCTCTATCTCTCTCTTGTATGGGGCTATTATCATTGTGTGACACAACTAGTTGACTAGGTTATAGTTCATCTCTTCATGTCATCGATGAACGCAATGCAGATTGTGAATTCACAAATAAAGAGGGGATAATTACACAAATATTTCCTGAACTTTGACCCGACATGTAATATCGTTTCTGAACTTTAGCCAATGTGCAATATCGTCCATGAATTTTTAATTTGTTCAATGTGGTCTATGAACTATATTCAATATTCAATATTAATATATTCGGTTAAAATTTAGGAATCATATTAAAAAAAATTAAAAATATAGGAACGACGTTACACATGCGGTCAAAATTCAAAGACCATTTTTGACATTTTTTCAATAAAGAATGATTGTCATTTTGTGTCTATGAGGATTTGGTCAACCTAACCGTGCAGCAATAGCAGCTATAGCACCATGCATAGCATCCACCTAAGATTACAGTCTATTTTCCTATACTAATAGAGCTGTAACTTAGATTAACGTTTGTCGTAGTACTAGCTATTTGAGTATTACTTTAATGAAGACGAGAAACAATCATAGAATCATGGCATTTGGCTGATAGCATCACGATTGGAGAAGAGGATGAGGAAGATCATAGGTCCCATTTGAGATACGGGCACGAAATTTCTTGAACCGGTCCGTCTTTTTTTACCTGTGTTCTTTCAAACTCACATCTTATACAAAAAGCTGCAATTCACAAGCGTAATGCACAGTTTTAAGTAGCTAAACCTTTCGACCAATAAATAAAGTTGTTAAACCTCTAATCGACCAGAACTAATTGGTCTATACATCATATCTACAGACTACAGTTATGGTCAACAACCTCCGTAACCAAAGCCTGTAAATCCCCTGCAAAGAACTTGCAAAAGTACCATCCGTATAAAACATGTGGAAACCCACAGCCAATGCAAACAATGTCGGAACATGACGTGGACAAAATTTAGTCAATGTGGACACTCACGTAGATGTCCACATAGAAAAAATTTTATTCATGTCACACTACAATGTCGTTTTGACGGCCACGCCAATCGGATGTGGCCTGATTTGATTTACGAAATACTTGATTACAAAGTTTGTGAAACTAGATATACCTGATTAGACAATTATAAGTAGATGGTTATGAAAAGTAGAACATTTTCTATTTACAAAACTCAAATCAGCGGTTTACAATATTAAACTATAGCGCGCGAATGGAACCCCCGACTCAACAATATACCTATACCTATAACACCAGATTTACAATGTACTCAGAATTTTTTTTTTGTCAATTTTCAACAGTAAATCTTCTTTTATGACAAAAAAAAAAACAGTAAATCTTCTTTCAAACATGTGTATACCGACTCTGTAAGTCAATACCACCTATTTGTTTTTGTATGTCAAACAATTCTATCTAGGAACAGCAACTGTTTTGGCGAGGCGGTTGATCCGGTACTTTCTGTTTCAAGATTTGCTTCTTCACTGCCACAGATCCTTTGTCTAGTATACTAGGCACCTCCATCATCTGTGTTTATTGATGTTAACAAATATCAGAATATATGCGCCAGTGGAACACATTAATCGACTCGAACTCAATCATTGTCAATACACAATTTAAGTAGGACATTTTCTTTTGGTTGAAGAAGTACATCACAATATGAATGTGGGAAATTCACTAATGCAATTTTGGCAAGGCTAACCTTCTGTATAAGCTCCTTGAAGCATTGATTGACATTCTCTCTAGTTTTTGCGCTACATTCAAGAAACGAACATCTATGTTTTTGAGCTAGATCTCTTCCTTCTTCCTTAGTTACAGCCCTTTCACTCTCCTGAGATTATTGCATCATCAGAAGCGAGGTGACTTCTCTTCTTTCGAAGAGAGATATTACGTGGGTGAGAGCCAAAGACCTAACCGAGGGAATCAGCTTACCTTATCAACCTTATTCCCGACTAAGATTCTGATACAGTCCTGATTTGTAGGGTAAAGATCCACTTCTTTTGCCCATATGTCTGACAAATTTTTAAAAGTCTCTCGCCGCGTCACGTCATAAACTAGATCAGATTACATGAAAGCATATATTAGGCTTTAAAATCAGCAGAACAAATACAGCCATAAGCATATGAAATTGTGACAAAGAATGCTAACTACTTATCTTCTCATTTGAATGTTCAACTATAGTCTTTATGCCTCACATCACATTCCACTTAGCAAGTATACCCATTTAGTCTAGGAAATTAACAAGTAGAGAAAATAAATTTCTAACTAAGATTAAACAGAGTGGCACCACAAAATACAGAGCTCCACGTCTTTAAAGGACATAATGGCTCACCCAATATAATTCCGTGCGCCCCTCTATAATACGAGCTTGTCAATGTCCCAAATCTCTCTTGTCCAGCTGCACCAGATAATGATTGTTAATAACTGAAACTGCTACCAACTCACATAATGACAATAACAGGGAAGGCCTGTTTGTTTATGTTGAATTCCAAATCCAATCATCACACAGCAAGAGTTTATATATATTGAGCACAATCAGCCAAAACGCACCTCTTTGTGTAAGATGGGAGAATTTTATCAATGACCCATAGGCAGAGTAAATGACCATAAAGATGAACGCATATTCACAAAATACGAGGATTTTGTTTAGTCCAACTTGAAAACCTCAGACTTTCCAACAAGCATGCTCGATTTTACTTTTAACAACCAATAAAAAAATGGTGCGGATAGTTATGCCTAGTTTGACTGGTGCATCTCAATTTCTCAAGTAAGAAGGATAGGGAAGGTTCACACTGAAAAAAGACTGATGCTAAAAATAGAATCAAGAAAGATTAAAAACTGTAACTGAACAGAACACCAGTCAAAAAAGAGATAAGGTGTTGGCAGTACCAGTATCCCAAATTGTAAGCTTCAATCTCTTGCCTCCAACTGTCAAAAGCTTGATCTTAAAGTCCACACCTGGATTTTTTCCCCCAAACCAGAAATTAGAGACTTTGTTTCTGACCCCCATTGCCAACAAGAAGAGGGAGATACAATCACACTAGCTATGCAAGACTTGGAATATGCTCAATCACATTCAACAACATACAGCCAAGAGGATGCAAGTCAAAAGGTATAGACACTTTCTTGGATGAAATGGTGTCCGATTTCACCACTGATGTTGTCAACACCAAAAGGGATCTTCATTAAGGCAAAGAAAATACGATAAATGGAGTTTTCGAATCCACACCCAACTGACTAGTATACAATATCAGACCAGTTCTCTTTGCTTTACTCATATTGTTGGGACTAGCATACTCTCAGTTCTACTCCAACAGAATAATCCTAATAAACAATAATTTAGAAAATAGAGAATCTTGTGATGGCCATATGGTTGCTTGCTACAAAAGCTACAAACTTGGTTGCAATATGGGACATAAAAAGTAAACCCAAAGAAGTCCCAGTCCTCACCATAATTATAACAGAAAATCCCTCACTATCCCAATTCAATGCATCCTAGCTACTCATACAGGCAATAGACAGGTGTGCAGAAACATCCAGAAAGAAAGGAAGAACGATTCTGCTTACCATTTGCTACATCCCTGAGGAAAATAAAAGACTGTTTCAAGCAACCTAAGCATGAAGAGCAACAGAATAACCACAGAACAAGTGAAGATACGCAACTACAATTAGGACCTTTACACAAACAAAAGGTTCATTCCTCACTCATTAACGATCGAAAAGACTTTCCCTTAATGTCAGAATGCATGACAGATGATTAGTAAATCACAGAGCAAAAGAAAATTGTAACCGGAAACAGAGAGAGACTGTACTGTACCAATGGTAGGAGAAGGTTCGTGAACAGAATTAGAGATGAAGCTGAGAAGAAGGCTGCTCTTGCCAACACCCGAATCCCCAATCACCAGTATCTTGAATGAGTAATCAAAGCTGCTGTTCCACCCTTTCCCAGAAGAACCCTTCATTCTTTCCGACTCTCCAACCACCAAAAAAAAAAACACACGAAAAGGAAAAAAAATGAAGAACAATCTTTCCTGTGGTTCGCTGCAACACCCTCAGTTTCCATCAGATGATCACCACTTCAAGAAACAAGTAAACCCCCCATGATACCACAAAAGCGTGCCATCAGCGGGAAATTTCCTCCTGTGGTAAAGAGACAGTGAAAGGGGTTGGAGCGTAGCGAATGCCTTGTGGATGACAATTCCTCCAAGTAATCGCAGAGCATAAGCAAAGCACAACATCGACCGGAAAATTGCAGAGACACGGAGGCTTGGGCAATGGACAAACGTCCGTTTGATTGTTTGGACGGTTTTTTGATTTTTTTCTTTTCCTTGATCCCCCCGAAGTTGTTTTCTGCTGGCTCGGGTCCACGCGCCTCTCTGCAGGCGGGCTCGTGGCGCTCGTACCACGGACGAGCATCCACGCGCCGGTCGTTTGGCATTTAATGGCTTGTCCATTTGTTAATCAAAATTTGATCATGATGCGACCAACGTCAAAAGGGCGAAAGTACGCATGGAGTTTTTTGTTTTTCTATTTTCTCAAACTTTCGATTAAGCTTGGAATAGAATATCTAGACAATGACTTGATAAGAGATAAAACTGTCAAAATACATCATAAATCTATTTTTTAATTCATATATTAGTAAATGTGTCATAAATTGATTAGTTATAATTAGAATATGAGTCATAAATGGATATAAACATAATATAAGTGTTAAATACATCATAAATGTATCATAAATAAGTCATATATGGATTCACAACTTATTGAAACCCAACCTATCTTTCTTGCCTTCACTTAATCTCGTTCTCACTTACTCCACACTCTCATCTCATTTTGGATATGAGTTTTCCTAGATTAAGCTAAATATGTAAGTGTTTTAGCAATATGGATTAGTTCGGGTATAAGTTATGTATGGGTCAGGTTGCGTATGGGTCATTAAATTTGCATTATATGAAAATGGGTCTATTTGGATTGGATCATTTTCGATCCGACTCAAACCCAGCTTGACACACTTGTGTGACAGGTCTAATAAGAGATCAATCGAATTAACTTGGTGAAATTTATATTATCACGATTTTTAAACTCGACGAACTTTTTTCCTTATTATAATTTTCATTGTTGTTGGTATTTATATCTAGAATGCAACTCTATCCGAAAGAAAACATCAAAGAATTAATATCAAGAAAAATCTCATACTGATATATCTGTGACAAATTTATCTCAAATTAAATTTTTAACCACAAAAAAATCTTAAACCGATACACCTATGACATCATAAACTAACTTTTTGACCACTAAAAACCCCAAATCAGTACATTTATGACAAACTTACTCTCCGTTAAATTAGATTAATACTACGAAAAATCACAAACTGATGCACTTGTGAAAAATAGAGGATAAAATCCCAAACTAGTCACGTATTATCCAACTCAGTAATTTAATGGTAAAATTTAACAGAAACTAAGAGAGGATAAATTTTTCACAAGCGTATCAATTTGGGATTTTTTATCGTCAAAAAATTAGTTTTGAGTAAATTTATCAAAGGTGTACTAGTTTAAGGTTTTTCGTAATATTAATCCTTCAGAAAATAAAAAAAAAGAGGAGAAAGTTGATTCGACATTTGGAATCGATATAATTTCGGAGAACATAATCTACAAGTAATTCTAGACAGTGAAATTCTTTTTTATGAAAAATGGTGGTGTATGAAAATCATTTTTGTAAATTGATGCGTTAATTTTCTTTTTGAATAATTACTGATGAAAATCGTCTGGAAAAGCGACTTGCCGCCACGCGCTTGAGAGTGCGACGATGGTAAAACCGCGGAAATGAAAATCCAACCAGCGGATACGGAGTGGCGCCACGAGGAGGTAACTAGTGTTGAACGTGCAATGGACTCGCGAGTCCCACCTCGCCTACCTACAATCGCCACCTCTTGCGTTACACCTCTTCCCAAATGAATTTCCGCTTTCATTTTTTGGGTCAATACGTATGTTCATGTCATCTATTAATTCCACCTTTTCCAATTATCATTTACTTCGACTGTTTTAGATAATCACGAGATTATCCGTGTCTCCCTGCACTCTTCGTATCTCTATCGTGATTATGCATGTATTGTCGTCGATTGTCCATATGCTTGATCGTGAATGATATTACAATACATTATTACCTTATATAGTTATCGTGTAAAGCACATAAATACTTGAATAACTCTTCATCATGAAATGCACTGATATTGTATACTTCTTTTCTGCATATTCTTATCTTGGTATTGACGTCGGATTTTACTTCGGTTTACCATGCTTCAGCCAAATCTCGGATGCTTCAGATCATCCGGACATGCCATTGATCTCCTTTTTCAATTAAGACCCGTAACAAGATTGCCAAAACTCCTATTGAGACTAACGTCAAATTTGACGACAAAGATGGGAGTACTTTTTCCAATTCTACACTCTATTGTCAACCGGTTGGCAGTTCATGAGCGCGCCACGCATGGTTTACTTTGCTGCAATTGTTCGGATTGAAGGTACTTTATGTCATGGCCTCAATATTAAATATAGGATTTAATTGCTTTTTGGATAAAGATTTAAATTATTTGCACCAATTAAAAAGTGTAATAATCAATGTCACTTTTCTATAACGCTATGTTTGATAACCAAGATAAAAAAAAATAACATAGGATAAATTTCATTATATCTTGTGTTTGGGTTCTGCCCAAGACATGATATAATTAGATATAAGATAGGTATAACCCAGATAGAAATATCCTATGGAGGAGATGGGATAAAGGTGGATAGGATTTTTTATTTCCTTAGTGTAAAAGTTATTTTTCTCAAATAACACACTTATTAAATTAATAAAATTAAAAGAATAATTAAACATAAATAACATTTGAATTATAATATAAAAAAGAAAATTCAAAATAGTATAAAAATAACAACAATTTTCTTTTATATTTATTCCTATTTTTATTTATATAATTGAATCTCTTTCTAAACTATGATATATATTCTATATATTTTTCGAATTTATATTTATTACATTTGTTAGGTATATTAGTATTATTTAATAAATTTTTTTATCAAGGAATGATGGAAGGGAATAAAAAAGAAAAGAAATGGAAAATAATAAAAAAAATAAGTAAATAAAAATAAAGTAGGCGAGAGAGTCGAAGTACTATACTTTTCGAAATTATGAAGGTGAATAATAATGTTTTCTCTCTTTTACTAGATTCGGCATTTGCTAGTTGATTTAGCTCGTCGATGTCGCCGTAACCAAGTTATATTTCTTGTCATAGTAGAACTTATTGCTTTAGAATGCTACAATGAGCCCCTTGCTGCTTAAGATTTAGATTGTCCAATAATAATGAATTGATTGATAGAAGTTATCTCCGCTTGTGTATTTATGGTTTCTTTAGCAGCGAATTATAAGAGATTATTACCACCTCCGTTGTGCATTTTCAAGTTCATTTACACTAATATGTTGTTTATAACGAACAAATAGACATGATAGGATATGAAAATATCTAGTTTTATTACTACAATTTGCCAAAGAATGAATAGAATATAGCAAAATATATGGATTTTATATTCCATCTTATTCAGTCATATTCTACCTGGAGATCTAGACAACCAAATGTAACCTAAAGATTTATGACGATATAGCTTCAATTAAAAGGTAAAAAAATTTGGATTGTATTTTACATGATGGAGCGATTGTATAGTGGGCTTATTATATGGGAAAACTTGTGAGAGACACAACAAGCATCGAGAGCTGGCATTTAAGAGAAGAGTTAAGAGTGTGAGAAAACTCCTTTTTGTGGTTCGGCCTTGATATATAATTAGGAAAAGGAGTAAGCATGATTGAGCGATTGTAATTTCATCCATACCGATTATAGTAGAATCATTTCGTCAATCTCTCTTCGTAAAGTAAACGGACCGCCAAACCAGATAAATCTGTTGTGTTCAAATTTTAGGGAAAATTACCAAAAAAGTCCTAAACCTTTTGCAATTGTGCCAATTCAGTCCTAAACCTTTTTTTTTGCCAATTCAGTCCTAAACCTTTTACAAATAAGCCAATTCAGTCCATTTGCTCGACCGACACTGACGTGGCTGCCGACCGGCTGACGTGGCGCCGACCGGCGATCACGTCACAATATTTTAATATTTTTAAATATTTTTCGATTTTTTTTCTTTTCCTTCTCCCCCTGGCCGGCCGGCGAGGGCCCAGCTCCGGCGAGGCGAGCTAGGCGCTCGCCGCAGCTGGGCGAGCTCGCCCAGCCAAGGCGAGCTCGCCCAGCCAAGGCGAGCTCGCCCAGCCAAGGCGAGCTCTGCCTCGCCGGAGCTGGGCGAGCTCGCCCAACCATGGCGAGCTCCGCCTCGCCCAGATCCGGCGAGGGCGGAGCTCGCCCAACCATGGCGAGCTCCGCCTCGCCGGATTTGGGCGAGGGCGGAGCTCGCCCAGCTCCGGCGAGGCAGAGCTCGCCTTGGCTGGGCGAGCTCGGCCAACTGCGGCGAGGGCCCAGCTCGCCTCGCCGGAGCTGGGCCCTCGCCGGCGAGCCTCCCCCCTGGCCGGACAGGCCAGGGGGAGAAGGAAAAGAAAAAAAAATTCGAAAATATTAAAAAAATATTAAAATATTGTGACGTAGTCGCCGGTCGGCAGCCACGTCAGTGCCGGCCGGCCAAATGGACTGAATTGGCTTATTTGTAAAAGGTTTAGGACTTTTTTGGTAATTTTCCCTCAAATTTTATGTATGCAATATATTTCTTATTCAAATTATTTCGTTTGTTAACGCTTCCGCAATATGGTTTGAACGCCAATTCCCTTTATTATCATTCTCGTGAATTTGAATACATATCTGTCTAAGTTTGTAATAATCTTGTACTCTGACGGAGCCTAGCCTTGTCCATTGAATTTCTTTTACAATTCAATAAAATTATGAACCTCCGATTTCTTCTCCAAATCTATCATCATTCGCCATAGAGATAAAATCATTCTAGTCATCCATGAATCCAACCCGTTGGATTAGTGATTGAGAAATAGGCATGTGTGTGGAATAGATGTACAACACATTTGATTCTCCACGTAATCAAATGTAAGCAATTTAATGTTGGATCACCACCCAAGTTTTGACTTACATTTTATCTAAGTTTTCGTCCATAAAGTTAGTGCAGTAATTCATTAATCTCAGATTTATCGGCATAACGTGGGACTTCCGGGACTTCCGGTTGTAAAGAAAGAATTGCCAATGTTTAATTTTTTAACCTTTTCTTTTGCTCTTGGCTAGCATCTCTTAAGTCCTGGAGCCCTGGATCACAAATGCCCAGAGGAAAAATTCTGACATCATTCACGTAATTGGACGTGGATTCTCTATCCCGTACAGTGCTCCTCTCAATAAATTTGGACCATTGATTTATGAAAATTTAAATTTTTACAAACGATTGAGATTTTAGTGAGACATAGAGGGAAATGCCATATAGCGTACTAAATTTTCCTAAGTAAAACTATGGAAACTAATGAGCGAATATGGAATTAGGAAAAGTTGTATGCAAGCATGCATTGAGATGAGAAATCAATCGACGGTGGAGAGTGAGTTGCTTTCTCGCATTTGGTAACTCAGAATTTGGTAAGAACACAGATAGTGCTTCTAGAATGCTTGATTTTGGCAGGTGCTATTTATGGTATTAAGACAAATCAAGAGCATGATGCTCAGGATTTCCAAAACTTAAAAGGGGGAGAGAGCAATCATGAGAGTACCATAATACTACACACCGACAAAAATTACTTAAATAAGATTATTACCATTTCAAACCAGCAATTTCATGATCCATTACCCTAAATTAATTTTCATTTCACAAAAAAATCTCAAATTAACATTCACAACATACTTACTTCAAATTAATTTTCTTTTAACAAGAATCTCAATTTGTCTCTCAGAAAAATCCAAATCGGTACCTCGAACCTAAATCTACCCTCTGGTACCGTATCATTATTTACACACGTGGCAAATAAGTGCAGGACGGATTTGGCTTGGGGAATGACATATAAACGTGAAAATCTATATACGTTGACACGGATGCATTTTAACAGATGATAGATTTGGGTTCAGGATACTAGTTTAAGATTTTTTGTGAGACGAAAATTAATTTGGAGTAAATATATCATGGAGCACCAATTTAAAATTTTTGTGAGACCTAAATTAGTTTGTTATAAATATATTATCAGTTAAAATTTGAGTACAACTTTCTTTTAGAAGACAAAAAGTATCAATTGTGCGAGTCCTCTGCCATTTTGGGAACGACACTTGGACCACTTGGTGGTCAAATCTTTCCACATTGGGAAGATAATTCCAGCCTTTTTTTTTTTGATAACCCAAGGAACCCCCGCACGGCCGACAGCCGGGGGAGTAAACCCTGAGGGTGACACGTGCTAGCCACCACACACGTGCCACCGGTTAAGTCACCCTGCGGCGCCAGGGATTCGAACACTCAACCTTTTGCGAGAGAAAGAGTGCGCGCTCAGCAGCGCCACCCAGGCGGGTGGTAGATAATTCCAGCCTTTCGTTTTTCTTTTTGTCAAAAAAGGTCGCTTACCATTTCAGGCGACCACTAACAGCTTGAATCTTATAGAAGGGGAAAGGCTTCATACATGGCAACAAAACCCATGTCTATCTAACTTTCGATTGCCATGTAAATAAAGCTGATCAAATGCATAACATGGTTTTAACAATAACAAAGAAAGGTAAAAAAGAGTTTACCTTCATATTTCGAATCTAAGTGCTCCATAAGAACAATCAAACTTGAAATTGGTCCAATCCCTGTGTCAATCATTAGTATGTCGTGTTGTTTTAGAATATTTATGCATTTGCAATTATCAAATTGGGTATACTACAAAAAACCCAAAACTAGTACACATGTAATAAATATACTCCAAACTAATTTTTTTACCACAAAAAATCACATAAACTGGTACGCTTGTGATAAAATTACCCTCCGTTAAATTTTACCTTCAAATAGCTAAGCTGGATGACACATGGTAGTTAATGGTTGTGTCAGTTTAGGGTTTTATCCCTTTATTTGTCACAGATTTTACTAGTTTATGATTTTTTGTGTTATTAATCCAATGTGATGGAGAGTAAATTTATCATAAGTGTATTAGTTTAGGATTTTTTTATGGTCAAAAAATTAGTTTGGAGTAAATTTATTACAGATGTACTAGTTTGGAGTTTTTCGTGATATTAACCCTATTAAATTAGAAGACTTCATATAACAATGACTAGTTCGCCACTACACTAATTTCAATGCAATGTCGGATCATGACCAAATCTCCATATTCGAATTGGCGGAGGTTCCGCACAGTCTATATATTTTCAAGAAACATCTTGAAAGACAAAGAAATTATTCATAATACGCGAAAAACGGTATATCATATTAGTCTTAGAATGCACAAAGCGTGTGACTACTACAAACAAGATTTGCCTCGAGACATGTTTGGAAGGCTGCATTTATATGTCGCTCGGTTGTAATGATAAGGACACAACTTACTTACTAGTTTGGTGCTTTATGTTGAGGCCAAACGGGCCTATTTAAACCAATGCAAAGCATGACCAATTGCCATCACAAAACTAATAGCTTGCATTTGAAGTTGCAGTCTCCTTCTTCCTCCTCATTCTCCAACATTCGGCCCTTCCACAGATCATATCCTCTTAGTTCATATTCAAAATGAATTCTCAAGCATCGTCTTCTTCGACGCTCACACCAGATGTCGCCTCTTCTTCAGCTGCACCGCAAAAAAGCTATTGTCTCCTAGCTCCCGGGTTCAGGTTCCATCCAACTGAACAAGAATTGATCTTGTATTATTTAGTGCGAAAAGCATTTGGGGAACCCTTATACACCAATATTATTCCTGATATTGACATCTATAAATTTGAGCCCCATGAAGTACCAGGTGACCATCGTTTTCCCTCGTTCATCTATGCTTATTAGCATGAATCTACTCTGTGTCGTATGATTTTAGGATCTCATCTCCTATTTTTTCATATTGAATACCCAATAATATTTAGCGCATTATTCAGAACATAAAATTCGTAAACTAGGCTTAGCATTATTCAAATGTGTTTTTGGGTGGTTTTTTTCTCTCTTTCAGGAAAAGTTGCAGGAGACATCGAATGGTATTTCTTCAGTAAGCTGGACAAGAAATATGACACAGGAGTGAGAGTGAATCGATCTACCGAAAGAGGGTTTTGGAAGGTAACCGGGCCAGAAAACAAAATCAAATATGGCTCCCATGTGATCGGCAAAAAGAGGTTTCTCGTGTACTACGACAGGCATTCGAAGATGGGGAGGCGGACTGACTGGGTGATGCACGAGTATCGACTGACCGACACAACACTCCCAGTGGCCCAAGTATATGATTTTTTCGTTTCGGATGTGTATCCTTGTTCGTTTCTTATCAACTGAAAGGAATAAAGCGATTGTTCGAACTGAAAGGAGGTTTTCTTTCGTTATCTTGCAGCCCAGTGACGTCTGTGCAGTCTACAAGTTATTTTGGAAAGGGAACAGCCCAATCCCTAATGGCCCTGCACCTGTAGCTGCCGCGGAGGAGGGAGAGCAAATTCATAACGATAACGTTGTTCCAGCCGATGCCGTTCCTCAGGTTTGATGAGTTCTTATTTCGAAGTGTGGATTTAATTGAAGTGGACACATATTGTTTAGATCTGTCTCTTCAGTCTTGTTCTCAAACATGTTTCTTGTGCATGCAAGAAACCCTAACACTTCGTCGAACACATGTTCTTGTGCAGCCTTTGGAGGGATTTGGACCGAACGACAACAATATAGAGACGGCGCTAGCTGAGGAGGGTCTAGAAGTAGCACCGGCTGCTTTCGCCCTGCTTGTTCACAAAGAAGCCCCCGCTGGAACTCTTGATCTCTTGACCAATTTCGACGGCGAGGGTTTGTGTGAACACTTGGAGGAGACTTCATCCGCGAGGGAAGACACTCCGACCCGTCCAGTCAAGAGACCCAAAATTGAAGCTGATAGCCCGCAGAACCTTTCCCCGAGAACTCAAGAACCGAACAGCTCAAATTCTGTGGCCGGAGCTATACCATCACTGAAATTGAGCTTGGCATGCCTGGCGTCGGAAACAGCACCAGAGCAACAAGAACAGCGACAAATAGCAACTCCACAGCCAGTTCCCCAGGAAGCCGTGGAGCCACCGCAAACAACAAGTGTTCAAACCGCGCCAGCAATTCGCATAACCGTCAAGAGGGAGACCGTTAAGCGTGAGACATCGGAAGACTAATGTGCGAAAGATGTTGAATGGTCACAGTCCGATGATTTGCGGCGGGAAAACGAGGCATTCAGAGGAAAATTAATCCAATCATTAGAGTTTAATCATCGTTGCATTATGTTCTTAAGTTCAATAAGCAATTTCATTATCATGTAGTGAATTCAATGTTGGCCTTCCTTTGGCCCCCGTCTTTCTTTTCTTTTCTTTTCTTTTCTTTTGGGTGTGTCCCAGAGTCTGTAGTAATCTTGGCTAGTAGTGGAGCCTTGTCCACCACCTTTCTTATTCTAAGCAATAGCTCCAGTTCTTTTCCTTCCAGTAAGTGGCCCCCCAACAGCAAATCCTCCATCAGTTTCTTTTCTTCCTAGTTTCCCCTTTCACTAGTCCCTTAGTCTCTATACAATTAGCCTTTCACTTACTGTAAATTTCGCAGAACTCACGCTTTTGATGTTTAACTCGAAACACTCGAAACCTTATAATGCACATCAAGAAATTGACATGTAAAATTGTGAATAATCCCGTTGTGTCCTTATCTTCAAATTTCGGAGGAAAACTCGCAAGTAAAAAAAAAAAATAGAAGTAGGCAAACAATATCAGCCAAAACAAGCCCTCAAGATCTTGAGAGCTATTCATGGGTGCACCTAAATTAGGTAAACCCAGCCTCAGTTAGTCAGCATACCTTTTAAAGCTCCTATGCTCAGTTTGGGAAACAATCAGTTTATGGGAGGAAAGTGAAGTTAAGGAAAATTTGTTTGCAGGACCTTGGGATAAAGTTTAATCTACGTGGAGAGAGATAGAGATTGAGAGAGTCTTCCTCTCGCATTTGCTAAGTCGTCGGAAATGGAAAGTGCAAAAACAGAAATATTTTCATTTTGCATTTTTGGCAGATATAATTTCCCATTTATGAATGCTTGAATTTGGTAAGTGTGCACTAGAAATATCTTCTGGCAAATTTTAATTCGTACGCATCCATCTAACCTGGAACCAGCCTGTCAAAGTAGTTTTCCTGTTTTTGGAATTAGGAACTAAACCAGTTCAACACTAACCTGAGCCGGCATACTTTTTTTCTTTCATTGCATTTTTCTTTGTGAATCAAGCGTCATATTTATTTTGTACTTGTAACATTAAAAATTTTCCAATAGGAAATTTAACTTGTAGTTAAAATACTTCTAATCCAAACATGCTGCTGTTTTCTCTTTCTTTTTCTTTTACTTTCATATCTAGTTTTCAGTCAAAGACGATAATCTTGAATCTCTGCTATCACCTTGCCCCGGGAATGTCTCTAAACGGGAAAAATCGATGGGATGATTCCAGTAAGAAGAGCTCAGAGCATTATGGCTCGTCCCATGCCACTTTCAGGCTCTATTGAGCTCACAGAAAATGGCTGCTCTACACGAAACCATAATGCTGTATTTGTCAGCTAGTCAGCAATTTTTTGCCTAGTACCACAAGATATGGAATTCGACCTTGCAGGGTTAAATTTGTTAAGCAGCAAACAAACAAACTAACACGTACCAATCCTATGTATATAGGGCCAAGAGAACAAAGGAATCGAAATCACAGCACACCGCGATTGAAACATCCAACGAAGAAATGGAAAATGAAACCGACGTAGAAAGAAAGCGTACCTGGCTAAGAGCAGGCTGATTGATGGCCGATTGGCAAAGGCGAGGCCGAAACCAGCAAGACTGAGAGAGAGATGAGATGAGATGAGATGGCATCGGTGAGACTTGAGAGAGAGAGAGAGAGAGAGAGAGAGAGAGAGAGAGAGAGGGTGTTGGTGAGACCAAGGAAGAGACGGGACATCGGCGGCAAGACTCGAGAAAGAGAAAGATCGAGAGCCCCACTGGAGAGAGTTGAGAGACTAGAGAGTCTAAGAGAGAGAGGGCAAATATGAGAGTGAGAACTCGAAAGGAATATAAGCGATCCGAGAATCAGTCTTGAAACCGGTTCTACTTGAGAACCGGCCTTGTTAGAATCAAACCCAATGGTTCCTGAGCTAAACGGTTCGATTCTTCACCCTCAAGTATTTGCATTAACGAGTACATATATGGTAAATATTTGGTATTGGGATAGTAAATTGACTATTAGCCTATCCAAATAGACTATTGGAAAAAGTATGACATTCTATTTAGTAAAATTCATTTGTAACTATCTTTCAACTCATGATTAGCAAATTTTGCAACAAGTTAGTACATTTTCATTTTATGCAGTACAAGTAGAAGTATTAACATATATATGCAAAAGCACACGTGGATAAATTATCCTTATAACTAGTAAATTCTTGTATGTATTAGTAACATTGGAGTTGCATTTAGGTAATTTTTTTTTACGGGGTGAGAATTTTGTGCTCAGTGTGGTAATAAGAGCAATAGCCCATAGAATTGATGTTGGTAATTAGTAACTTTCGACTATCAATTAGTAATTTTTGCAACAAGTTAAGTATGTTTTCGACCGTAAAAATGATCGCGTGTCTCAAAAATTGAGTAATAATTAATAGACTATGAGAATCACCTTTGTAAATCATATTATTCTAAGTATTGCTCGATATTACACGGAGTCCATATTATCACTTCAAGATCCGTACTTTTCAAGTGAAACCGCAAAGTTCAAATTGAATATCAATATCACCTAAATAGACTATGAGGACCGTGTATGTAAATCATATTATTCTAAATATTGCTCCATATCACATGAAGTTCGTATTATCACTTCAAGATCCGTGCTTTTTCAAGTGAATTCGTAACATTCGAATCGAATAGTAATATGGCCTTATAAATCACATTATTCTAAGTATTGCTCGAGATTGCGTGGACTCCATATTATGATATTATCAATAACTTCAAGATCAAACGTCGTTCCTCCGAGTTCCTGTCTCCTTCTTCCAGCTCTATCTGCAGAGGCCCATCTGGAGAAGCCCAAAACGAAGTGTTTTACTGTCCAGAACCAGAAAGAAAAACCCTTTCGTTTTTTGGCAGCAGGTCTCGATGATGGTCCCGAGCCGAGCCTCGTCTTCCTCAAAGCCCCTTCCTTCCCCTCTCTCCAGTGCCTCTCCCTCTTTCTTCCCATCCAAGTAAACTACAAACCGTCTCCCTCTCCCTCTCTCAATCCCCGTGAACTGAACCCGACCCCTTTTGGGTCCTCTGCGACTTCGCTTCATTTGTAAGCTCTCGCCAGCCTCCATTACCAGAAACTTCCCAGGTTCTCTCTCCATCTCTCTCTATCTCTCTCTCGAGCGGGTCAGCCTTTGTTTTGTCGATACAGCGATTCTTTTGGGCAGATACTCCTGCTTAGGTTTCTGGGTTTTTGTTCTTTCGCCTCGTTTTGTGGTGAAGTTGCTTGCTTTTGGGTGAATCTGCGAACCTTGGTCCTTTGGGTGCTGCTGATTGTGCCCTCTTTGAATTTGTGCTCGGGCTGAGTGTCTGTCGGGAATGCCGACCTGCATGTGGGTTTTGCCGCTGGATCGGCGCTTGTGTTTGGCCCGGGTGCGAGCATTTAGTGGGATAGGTTGCGGGTTCTTCGCCTTTGTTGTTGTTGCTGGAGTTGGGCTGCGCGCTGTGGTTGTGGTTTCGAGAATTGGACTTGCGTAAGATGATTTTATGTGGGTAAAGTTCTTGCTTTGGTAGTTTCATTTCCTGTGCTGATGACTTGTGTCCCTTCTGTGATTGCCCTGCGTGAGATTTCACTGAAGATGTTGGGCTGTGATCCTTAAATAAGTGAAAAAGTATGAACTTTGAGAAACGTGTCCTTACTATTTCACCATAGCGATGATTGTAATCATCTGGTGAATGAAGGAATGCGATTTTGCTATCCTATTTGGGGAACCTGGATCTTTCTTGGCAAAGGGGCAAAATGGCAATTTTGATCACGTTGCCGACAACATTATAAAATGGTGGTTATTGAGAATCATAGTGATGAACTGTGTGTTTAATATTCCTAGCAGCTCAGAGTATATTCGTTTATAAGAAGTCTGCAGCGGATAGAATGGGTTAAGGTCATAGTTATCCTATGAACTGAGTTAATTGAAAACATTGATAGGTGAAGTGATTACCGTTTTACTGAAGATAGATTCTTCTTGGCTATCCAGATTACAGGCATAAAAAAAATATCGGGAAAACTTCAGGAAACAAGGAGAAGATGTTATTGCTAGTATAAAGCAAAGAATAGCCCCATCTCTGATGATTTCGAAAAATAAAAAGGAAAACTGTATTTAGAGTATCAAGATATATTGGAAGAGTGAACCTTAGTGTTACAATACAGGTTCTCCATTTTGAGGTGTTATGACAAAAGATTCCTGGAATGTGGGGTGAATCTGATTAATTTACCCAACTCCCTGTTTATCTTTGTGGTGGGAGAGTCTCTTTCATTGAGAGACACTTTGCTTGACCACGGGATAATGCGCCGTAAGACGATTGTGTGGATCTTATGGTTAGGGATTGTAAAGACTTGTTTTTTCTTGTTCTATAATATGGTGTCCTTTCTCTAGCATTACAAAGGTTCTTTTATCATTCAGTTGCATCTAATTGCATTAATGAGGGCTAGGTTCTGATATAGAGGAAACGAAAGAATCTGCTTAGTGATTGAGTGAAGCTTATGCATATAGCTCTGTATTTTGGAAGTTCAAAGCTCAAAACAAGCATAAGTTCATTGAATCTTATTATATCATGGATGGCAATAAATATGTGCCATGGGGCTTGTGCCAGTTCTTTTCTTTTTGTACTAATAGTTGAGATACAAACTTATAGAATAGACAGTGAGAACTAACTTCAAGGGGAATGTCTCACAACTAAAGAATCTTTCAGTGGATCGTGCAACTTCATCTGTCCATCTCTTGTAAAGCTGTACCTTTGTTTTGCGTATATAGATATGGGTCCTGAAACATCAACACCTTCAACATCTGCAATAGCTGCGGCTCCATCTGCTCAAAAGACTACCACCACTGCTTTGGCCCCTGGGTTCAGATTCCACCCAACAGATGAAGAGTTGGTTATATATTATCTTAAACGAAAAATGTGCGGCAAATCATTCCGCTTTGACGTGATAGCCGACGTGGATATCTACAAAACGGAGCCTTGGGACCTTGCAGGTCATTATTCTGTTGTTCCTTTATTCTCTCTGTAGTTTTTTTGTGTAGTCACATGGACTTGGATATGATTAGATTCTGCAGCTCTTTGGCACCTTGCAGGTAACAAATGCGTTTACTTCTCTCATCTCTCTTCTGTTGTATAACTGTTTAATAATATGAACTTGGGTGAGTTAAGATTATGCAAATTTAATCGGCAATTATCATGCTTTCTTTCATTAATATTTAGATGTGTTAGTAGTTTTTTTCTGTGAATCTACCTAGTAATTCATTTGCATCTCAGTGTTGTACAGTGTTATTGCTAGAGTACTATATAATGACTTCTTATCCTGCCATTTGTTTCAATTACTTATATTTGTTTGGTATTAGGCAAGTCAAAGTTAAAGACTAGGGACCAAGAATGGTACTTCTTTAGTGCATTGGACAAGAAGTATGCTAATGGAGCTAGAATGAACCGGGCCACTAGCTCTGGTTATTGGAAGGCAACTGGAAATGATCGCAATGTTCAACATGACTCGCGTGTTGTTGGGCTAAAAAAGACACTTGTTTTCCATAGTGGGCGAGCTCCTGAAGGGAAGCGAACAAATTGGGTCATGCATGAGTACAGGCTAGTTGATGATGAGTTGAAAAAATGTGGTAATTTCAAGGTACATATTGGCAATTGGCGTCCATTCAATAGCTTATTAGCTTCCCTTTGTGCAATTTCAAGTTATTAACTGTCTCACAATAATGAGAAATGTCGCAAAAAAGAAAAGATATATTCTTTCTTGCTTAGAGTTCTGAAACTGACCTTAACCCATTAGGAATTTTGCTGAGGATACTAGATTATAACCTTTTATTTTGTCGAAACTTGACATTGTGGTGACTATACTATATATCTTGTGACTTGCAAGGAATTTAAGGCCATGGCATTTTAATGGAGTTACATTATGACATTTGATATCCATCTTATCAGTTCAGTTGACCAATGAATGCAGGTGCAAAATGGTGGACTGTTTTCTTGTTGCTATTGTTGAATTGGAATACGAATGTAGTCAGTAGTGTCTTTCACCCTGTTAGTCTCTGAAAAATATGTATCGGACGCCTTTTTTTCTCTCTTTTTTTTTTTGTGGGGTGGGGGTTGTTATACGAACTGTTCTTACTATGTTGTTAATCATTGTTTTGTGTGTATAGGATGCATACGTGCTTTGTAGAATATTTCATAAGGCCAATTTAGGGCCACCAACTGGTCATCGATATGCGCCTTTTGTTGAGGAGGAATGGGATGGAGAAGCGAATGTGGTTCCAAGTATAGAGACCAGAGAAGAAGTGGTACCTCAGGGAAATGGCAAGGTTCAGGTTTGCGTTGCCTAAATCTGATTCTTACATTATTATACTGTAACTATTATCATTCTCTCAACACGATCTTTATTGTTCGTATTGTCTCAACAAAAATGGTGATAGGGGACTCCATGGTCCAGGTTGTCAGCTCCAAGGGTGGAACCTGGAACCACCCTGCAGGGGCCTGTTTCAGAAAATTTGAATGGGGAACTGCTTTTGGGTGGCTCCTGAGTCTTCCCAGGAACTGGCCTTTTTTTTTAGACGAAAAATAGAAATTCAACAATTGAAACTTTCTTGCTGAGCCAAGTTTATGTAACAACCAGCCATCAGAATTTATGATCAAACAAATTTACATGCAAATCAACTTATTTAGGAAAACAAGCAACAGAGACAAGGCGAATAATATCCAAAACAACAATGAAATATAGAACCGAAATTAGGGCTGAATCTTATGCCAAAAATGAAATATCACCAAAAAAGAAGCTTCAAATACAAATTTAAGAAATATAGTAAACAAGTGCAAGAAACAACGTTCAAGTGTGAGGGAAATGGAGAACAGCATAGACTGTAAGCTGTAAAAAGAGTAAAAAAAAATAACAATTGAGAGAAAGAGGAGGGCAAGCCTTGGTGTGGTGGTTAAAGGTTACTCCATTGTAGCCTGAGCTCATGCGTTCAAGTCACAGAAATAACCTCTCTGGGAACCAGGGGTGAGGCTGCATACATCAATCCTTCCCCAGAAACCCCCTGTGTGGAGAGTCTTGTGCATGGGGACACCCTCCTCTTAATGTTTGAGAAAGAGAGAGTTTTATAAGAGTGATGAGGTATGGCTGAGTTGCTGAGGTTATTAAAATTTCTTTTTTATCATTAAAATTGCCTAGAGCTTGCAAAATCAAGTTCTAAGATCATATTTGCGTGTTATGAAAAATGTCGTGAAGTAATATACGCACTTATCTATTTACTATTGGCTACGGTATTCCACAAAACTTGACTGTTTGAAGGGCTGATACATGATGTCATCAAATTCACCCACAATAAACCTGATTTTAAGGCGATTACATCTGGCAACAATGTTGAACATGATTCACATTGGTTAAGCAAACTTGATTGGTGAGATGCTGCGATCCCATGAGCTCAAATGTGATTTAAATATCGCTGCTTGTGGCTGCTGTTGGTTGCCTGAACACTTGGTTTAGTGGTGGGTTTATGAGGGCTGTTCATACTCAAGCCCAGAGTTCAAGTTTCCACGGCTGCGCTTAATAAGCATTATTATCATTATCATAATTCTTATTCTAAACATTATATGATAAATGAGAGAAAACCAGTTTGGAAGCTGGTATATGGGAGGTTTGCTTCCTG
The DNA here is from genome assembly GCA_031216285.1 of Syzygium syzygioides. Lineage (NCBI taxonomy): Eukaryota > Viridiplantae > Streptophyta > Magnoliopsida > Myrtales > Myrtaceae > Syzygium > Syzygium syzygioides. The sequence goes on along the minus strand of CM062248.1, from coordinate 35,434,466 downwards.
GTTTGAAGCTGTGGCCCTGAAGGTCAGAAGGGGAACCTATTAGTACTAGGACCCTGTGGAGCTAGATTCGAGAATCATGGGCTGGAATCAAACTGCCAGGTCTGTTCAGCCCGTTTGTTGTGTTGGATGGGCCCACTTGTAATGCCCCAATAAGCCTTGTATACCCGTGGGGATGATACAATTAAATCTTCCGCTGGCTAGAATGAATGTTATTCCTGAATGCTTAATTCAAGACTTCAGCTGGAATTAAATTGATAAGCAATCTGAAGAGTTCTCATGTGAGTGCTTATAGTATGTCGCTTGATTACTACAGGAAATGCCACCCCGCATGCTTCCTGTTTGCCGTGATGAACTTCCGACTAAGACCCAGTGCCTTCTGGCTGTTTGCAAGAGTGAAACAATGGGTGAGACTTTAGATGATCCCTCTGCAATGTGTCCAACTAACAGGGAAACTGCACCACTTCTTCATTACAAACGACGGAGAGATATTGATTTGAACTCAATTGATTCAACGGGTTCGGAAAATTCGCCCAAGAAAACTGAAGGTCCTTCTTCATCTACCATCACAACAGCAAGGTCGGCTATGAATTTGACCTGTGGATTATCAACATTGGTGGAGTATTCTTTGATGGAATCACTTGATATAAAAGAAGGACCTCGTATTCCTCTTTCGACTTTTGCCCCTGCCAATCTCAATGCAACAATGCCTCCTGAATGCTTAGACTTCATTCATAGTTTGCAAGAGGAGATTTATAAGGTGTCCATTGAGAGGGAAACATTAAGGCTCGAAATGTTGAGCATCCGGTCGATGGCTAATGTTCTTCAATCCAAAGTCGATCATCTAACAAAGGAGAATGAGGAGCTGAACCGGAAGGTTCAAGATGCTTAGTTGCTGCTTGATGGCTTTGATGTTGTAGCTTTGCTTTTTCACCTTCTTTTCCTTCTTCTTGATTGTTGTACTGTTGTCTATCAGTGGCCTTCGGAAGTGAAGTTGTTCGATGTACCTTGTTAGTCATTGCAGCTGTAGTGTTTCTGCCTATCTGTGGCGCTTGTCTGTCTAAAACTTAAGATACTTTGAACCAGATGAACAATGATGTCAGCCCATTCCCCCTCTATTATGTTAATTTGGGAAGCAGCATCTGATTGATCTGTTTCTCTTTTCTGATTGATCTTTTGAGCATTCCTTTGTTATGGTGGTCGCACATGGTTTATTTTTATGGAGTCGGTGCTACTCCTGAGGATTCCAGTGGAAGCTATGAGTTTTGCATCGCAGGCTCAGTTTGTTCTCTGCATGAACCAACTGATGATGTTGCATTGAGTTAGTAGGTTCATTGCCTCTAGCTGTTGAAGTGGATTGATGTCCACAGGTCTTCCTTTATCATCCTGTTACGGTTTTGTAGGTGGGTAAATGAAAGCCAACTTAATGATTTTTGTCGTCACCCTTCATTGCAAGGGTTAATGTATCTCTTCTCTCGATTGGATGAAGCTAAAACCTCTTCATCTGCTGTCTGCAGTCTGTTAAAGCAACCGTGCCCAGCAATTTCATAGGTTTCTAAATATGCGGTCTGAGTTGAGTTTGCTTGTGATCTAGAAGAGTGATTTCATGGAGAAAATCGATGCTAGTTGGCATTGGCATGGAGACCTTTGTTTGAAGTGGATCTCATGCTTTGATGGGCTCCGGTTAGTCCTTTCTGCATATCTTATGAGATACATAAGATACAAACCAGTGTTCTTCGTCCAAGAACGACGAAATCACGCCTTTAAGGGATATCAAATCGGAGGAAGTAGGTTCCCGCCGGTGTTCTGATATTTGGTCAATACTCTTCAATCTGGTTGTTTCATGTGTTTTCAAATACCAACTGGAGCCGTACTAGTAGACATATTCTAATTCAAGAATATGCAGCTGGTGTTTGTTTGATAGTTTACGCGACAATTACAGGGCTTTGTCCAGTAAACAATCAGGTCACAATCAAATCCGCTCTGGCTATTGTTTGTTGCTAAAATGATGATCTAGTCCGAGTCAATGATATTCCCACAGCAATTCAATTTGGTTGGAGGTATTTTCCCTGGGCGGCACCTGAAGACAGATTAGCTGGGGATGGAATCCATGCATCACGAAGCATTATAATAAAGAAGGGTTTCTTGTTTGCCTCTCTGGGAACATTGCATGTAGCATCAGACATGGATGTTCTCAAAGTTTTTAAAGATTCCAAGGACTTGATCCTAACGCTCAACCGGCCGCCTAATACATATGTTGTCCTCTTCCAAATCGTGTCACTACGACAACGATGTTTACAATGACAAACCTTAATTCCGACGTACATAAAAGACAGTCGAGATAGCTCAAATATGTTGCTTCTGCATTTGAACAGCCTCCAAAAAAAATTTCTGAGCCTCTGAGAGTTCTTGCCATCTTCAAGTTAGGAGTAGAAATATGTCAGTTGAAGAAGGGTGGTCTATTCTCAATGAAGAAACGAGACAACACCACCCGTCAGTTCAAAGAACAAGCGGTTTCGATCCAAGAACCGGAATCTACAACTCTCTCATCAAACTTAATGAGCACCAAAAGATCCCAACCGATCCCAACCTCGACATTGCTTCATACGTGCTCTCGCAATTCCCACATGCTCTTGCCGAGTTGCGTATCGCACTGATTGATGCGGCCACAAACCGCCAGAGCTCATATGCACATCTCCACCGCTCCATCAGATCACTCGCCTATGGACTGTATCATGCACTTGGGGTCAGAAAAGGTGATGTGGTCTTCCTGTTGGCCCCAAACTCGCTCCTTTACCCGATTGTGTGTCTTGCCATTTGGTCAGTCGGTGCGATTCTCACTCCGGCTAATCCGTTAAATACCACAATGGAAATAGCTAAGCAAGTGGTCGATTCCGGAGCTAAGCTCGCAATATCTGCACCAGAAGAGCTACATAAGTTGATACCAACCAAGCTTCCTACAATGCTAACAACCAAAACATCGGATGGCACGTTGCTTTCTGTGGAAGAACTCATAGAATGCTGCGACCCAATTGATCTTCCCCTAGAAAGGCCGACTCAAATGGATACTGCGGCTGTTCTCTACTCCTCAGGAACCACCGGCACTAGCAAAGGTGTCATATTGACTCATGCAAATTTCATATCCATCATCACACTACTGAACTGGTCAGTCAGTGCATCCTCCTCTCAAGACGACGTGTTCCTATGCTTCATCCCAATGTTCCACATTTATGGGCTTGCTTTCTTTGTGCTCGGGTTGTTCTGCTCAGGAATCACTACAGTCGTGATGAAGAGATTCGACTTCCAGGCCATGCTCGATGCCATTAAAGTGCATCGAGTCAATAACATCCCTGCGGTGCCCCCCGTGATTCTTGCGCTAGTGAAGCAGGCCAATAACATGAAATGTGACCTCTCGACGCTTCGAAGAGTGGGTTCTGGGGCAGCACCACTGAGCAAAGAGGTGACTGATGGGTTCCGAGAAAAGTTCCCATGGGTCGAGCTGAGACAAGGGTATGGGCTAACCGAAACTTGCGGTGCAACCTCTTTTTTCGCATTGGATGAGGAGGCAAAGGCCCATTCTGGATCTTGCGGGAGTTTGATACCACACTTCTCTGCCAAGATTGTCGATATCGAAACCGGGTCACCTTTGCCACCTAACAAGGAGGGAGAGCTGTGGCTGAGAAGTCCTACAATAATGAAAGGTTATCTGCAGAACGAGGAAGCAACGACTGCGACGATAGATCCTGAAGGGTGGTTAAGGACTGGTGATCTCGGTTATTTCAATGAAGATGGGTTTCTTTACATTGTTGACAGGATAAAGGAGCTGATCAAGCACAATGGTTATCAGGTTAGTTACCCCATCAGGCTGATCATTTTGCTTTGATCCGGCATGTAAACTGAGGCATAGTGCATCTCTGGAAGATCAGAATTTAGTAAAATGAGAACCGAAAACAGAAAAGGATGCTCATATGATCTAGTAATGGAACCATTCTGACCCGTGGATCATATATACGATATTACAGGTTGCTCCTGCAGAACTGGAAGCTCTACTACTTAGCCATCCTCAAATTGTTGATGCAGCTGTCATACCGTATGTCATCTCTCTCTCTCTCTCTCTCTCTCTCTCTCTCTCTCTCTCTCTCTCTCACGTATGCCTGTGCATGTTGCACACATGAGCATGCATCTTTATGTGTACGTGATATGTAGATTAAGCAGAATGCTGATATTATGCAGACTAGAGGATGAGGAAGCAGGACAGGTACCGATGGCATATGTAGTTAGAGCATCTGGTTCAGAACTTACCGAGAATCAAGTCATTCGATTCATTGCTGACCAGGTTTCTTATCAGTCACTGTCTACTACTTCCTTCCTTTGCTCCAATAATATGCCGAATGAGAAAAGAACACAAAGTGAGATTTTTCTGTGTTCAATTGAAAATTTGCAGGTTGCACCCTACAAGAAAGTGAGAAGAGTGGGGTTCATCGGCACCATTCCAAAATCTGCCGCAGGGAAAATCTTGAGGAAGCAGCTGATTTCACAAACCCAACAACAACTCAATTCTAGATTGTGAAGCAATGAAATTAGATGATGGTGGTCAGTGTGTCGGATTAAGAAAAAGAACTCCAGTAGTTATACAAGATCTTACTACGGTCTTGAGGTACCAATAAAGAGTTCACAGTATGCAATGTCGCTCCAAAGTATCCAGATTTTCAAGTCAACTTTCATCATCTGAAGTAATGGCAATTGAAATCTATTAGTTGTCTCTGTCATCTATTGTCCATGAAACATAGTCTCCTCCATCAGGGTATAATAGTTTTTTTTTCAGGACTCTTAATTAAATTCCTTAAGTTCAATGCATGGGATAATCCTGAAAGCCTATTTTGCCAGCCAGTGCGCCGCATCATCGGCATCTCTCCTAACCCAGGAGAGTTTTTCACTTTGGGTTTCTGTTAAGCCGGCGAATATCATGGTAAGATAGTGTGCGAGAGTTACTTGACGTAACGTCCCTTTCATCAGACCGTTACAGCATAAGAGACACAAAAGCTGAGGTATAAGCACTTCATTCTTACCGCGAGTTCTCGAATGCTAAGGAGAAAGGATTGCAGTTGGCATTTCTATCGCTGTAAATGTAGGAGAATCACATAGTGGCAGTATCAAAGCGCGGTGACAGCTGCTCAAATCTTAGATTATTAATTGGATGAACTGTTCACGTAAGGTACAGTTCACGAGATCCAGATCAAACAGCAAGTAACGAAAAATTTCAGCTCACGATTTTACAAAGGTTAATGCTGCAACTGTAATGCCGAGTTTATCAAAAGCAGATGAATCAGTAATTTCTCGAAAGGAAAAACAAAATACAATGTGATCCAGGACAAAACGGTGATCTATGACAAACGAGGATAATCTCCGAATTCAAATTAATAATTAGCAGTATCTGATTGTAACGAGAAGACACACATACTTCCACATTGCAGAGATGGGACAGATAGCATCAGAACAGAGAACAGCGAAAAGATACGAGAAAGCTCCCCCATATGCCATCCAAATGAATCTTAACGACAATGGGATCATCTCACAGCAGAAGACTAGAACCATAGCCATCCATCTTCAGCCCCTCAGAAATTTCTCCCATCAGTAATGCCAAATACTTTGATTTGCCCATTTAAATTGTTGGGTAGATGTAAAAACCACAGATCTTCAGAACATCAACGAGCTTGACCTAGCAAAGATCCAATCTCTGCATCGCTGTACTGCGGTTGCTCGAGAAACTATACAAACAATGAGTCATAACAAGCTTTAACTTTGGGGCACTAGCCTCTTCAAACTTTATGAACTTCGTGGGGCCCCGGACAACCAGCTCAACAGGCCGCCGGAACCTTGTCTTGTGGCAGCTGCAGCATGCTCCATATCCTGTTCTAGTGCAGACTTTTGCTTTCGAAGAACTTCTACCTCACTTTCAATTGAGTGAAAGGATTCCAACACCTTCTGCAATTCCGCTATTTGTGCCTGTGTATCATCATAATCGGTAATCATAAGCCACAAAGTCGCAAAGAACAACAAAACTTAGTTTTATCATAAAAAAAGTCTATAAAGCATACTGCTACTGCATAAAGTTAGAAGAAGAACCTCCAGTTTAAAGCATCTTGATCTCTCAGAAGTCAATTGACCTTGGACAGAAAGAAGTTCCTGAAAGAACACAGAGACAAAAATAAAAACTTCTATCATCACTCATGAGGAGATTATCATCTTACAAAAACTAGACACACCTTTGAGAGCTCAGCGTGGGTATTGCTGACTTCTTCTATCTTTTCCCTGAGCCTAGAATTTTCTTGTCTGGCTTCAGTAAGTGACAATTCCATCACTTTCTTGTCCTCTCTAACCGCATCGAGCTCAACTGATACATCTTTTTTATTCACAACTAACTTAATTGGTTCCTCCATATCAAGGAAATCCAGTTTTTCAGATTTTGCCAGGGCATATGCAGCGGTGACGGAAGCTGCAGCAGCAGCTGCAGCCGGTGATTGAAATATCTTAGGACGTGAAGAATCTCTTGGTTTGGGTCTCATGAGAAAAATCTAGCATCAAAGTGGAGACATATAAAAACCAAGAAGGAAAATGAAGTCACTATTCGATCTGTATCAAGATGCACAACAATGATAACGAAAATAAGCAGCCGGAGAGTCACTTCTTGAAGATTTATTGTGAATAAAATTGTTCACGGAAATGCAATAAACATGAATAGGCGAGTTCTTAGTAAGTGAATTTTTTATATCCGAGTTCCATTTCACACTGATGATTTAGATATAAATAGCTGCATATCGGTAACATCATAGTTTATCTCCCTCCTACCATAGCCTCATATTTCACTTCCATCCCTACCATTATCACAGGAAAATAATCAAGATTACCACATGCGTCGCTCTTCAAGTGAAAAGTACAGGAAATGCCCATTCCACTGGCAATGCATCAACTTATAAGAGTCCTGAAATTATCTATCTCAAGACAAGTGGCCATGGGAAAAGGAAGACATCCAATACAAATATACAACAAAGATCATACATCTCAACCCCACCAAGAAAAGCAAAAAAGTCTATATTCATTTCCGTAAGTAACATAGGCCAACTTCCACAATAACTTGACTGAGTAACTTAATGAATCCTTCACAGGAAAAAGAATGTTATCTACATCATGTTTCGATCCTTTAGAACATCAGAGAATTATGAAAATAATAAGATTAGTATCCTTGATCTGCTCAAGTTTCCATTTATACTCAGAAATTCTCATAAAAATGTTGGCACCCAATTGGACAATTAGCCATAGATAAATCAATCGAAGAAAGAGAGGTAAAATCAGCATCACGATTCATATCAGGATAGTTAACATGACTCAACTAAAACTTATAGAGTTCATATTCTCCAATACCTCATTTTGATATTTGCCATTGTAGCCACCAAATGCAACCAAATGTATCTCACCAGCAATAAGTGCTGAGCAAACACTAAGTCCCTGCTTCCAAGTGTACGAAAGATAGGTATATCAGATAGTAACAATAAAGAAGATACTAAATGCACCAGGAAAAAGAAGATAGCTATGTTAGATACACACTATAGGTTAACCAGATATGCAGCATTTTTTTTTCCTTTTCTTTATAGGATACGCAAATTTAATGAAACAGGATACAAAGATGATGATAAAAACAACGCCATATTGACCTCACTAGCAAGTGGATCCCTCTCCTTCACGGTTGTCAATGTTGACCAGACAAGTTTAGGCATATTTAACATCAAAGTCTCTGAGCACCCTGTAAGACATTACATAAAAACTTGGAGGGCTTAGTCACAAAAATTTGGGAAAATCAGAAAAGAACACCCACAACTCGGTTCATAATATATCCTACATACCACTCTTGTTATCTCCACCACCGACAACGTACCAGCTCTCACCAATGGGAACACCAGCATGACCTGCTCGAGAAGTAACCATATCACCCCGAATTTCAGGTTGGGACCATTCCTTCTGCAATATACCATCACACTGGATGTTTAGATGTCATGTACAGTGAATGTGTATTGTCTGTTCATAGAGATCATTTGTCTCAAAACTTAAGGAAGTCTTTTAATAGGTAATAAATCATTTTACTAAGATAAAAAAATTCAAGCACATCAAACATGTACAAGGAAAGAAAGAAAGAAATAAAGAAACAAACAAACAAACAAACAAAGGAAACCATCACAAGACTATGAGAAATCAGAGCAAGATGTCCAAAGCCAAATAAAAGAGTACAACGCAGAAGCAACCAGAGATCCTAAACCTCAAACGATCTTTTGTTGTGTTACTTCCATCACATGAGTCAAAGTGGTGCAGCACTCCAAGACTTTTTAAAATTTGAGCTTCCTCCAAAAGCCTTCCATCAGCTAAAAAGCTGGATGGCATGACTTGGCATAACCATGTCACATTACACAAGCTAAGGATATTATTAAGAGCAAAGTCAACAGTACAGATTCCCTAAAATGCTTACACATGCGAACACAATCCGTGAGAATGAAATTCCATTTCCTGAGATTCTCAATAGTAAGGATCTTATTCCAAACTATCGTCCAACAGAAGAAAGAAATTCTATAAGGTAAATGGTGCAGCCAGATTGCTTTAGAGGGGAATGAGCAAGGGGAGAAATTCTCCAAGATAGAGTAACATGTTATAACACTAAATTTCTTGTTATGAGCTGGGCCCCCACCAGGGCCACCATCTTGTCATCCCTGAAACCATCAATTTTGAACTAATACAGAAGATCCAAAAGGGAGTAAATCGAGGAAAGCTCCCAATCCTTAAAATTCCTGAGGAAAACAGGATTCCAATGAATGGAACCACCCTCCAAGGACATATAATCAGAAGCCATGGCATCCTTGTTGATTGCTAAAGAGAATAAAGTAGGGAAAAGAGTTTTAGAGGCACTTTGCCAGAAAGATGCTCTTCTTCTGTTTCCAATTTCAAAAATAATGCAATGAAAAAAAGATCCTTAATGTGTTAGGCTTCTTGATAACAGATGCCCACAGGATGACAAGAACATGCAGCGGCACAAAATGTGCGAGCTTTTTATACCCAAGGTTTGAGGTCTTAAGTGAGCTCGAGTGTACAATCCAATTAGTTTCTCGAGTATACAATCCTATTAGTTTCCCACAAAATTTGTAAGATTTGTTGACAACTATCTTAATTTTCTTCTTTTCATTAGCGTCTGTCTTCATTTCCTTGTTTTGTCAATTTAAATTAGTTTTGCATGTATCCATTAGTTGTTAAGATTTCCCAATTTCCACATTTAGCAATAACATCAAATGAAAAAATCGCAAGTTCCTTCTATGTATAGAGCTTTTACAGTTCACAAGCATTTCTGGTCTACCAATTTCAGAAAAGAGCACATTAAGGCCCTGGAAAACTACTTTAACTGTGCCCAGGTCCAACCTCCATATATCCTTATGAAAGTTCTCCAACCATTTCCTTTATAGAGGCCATTGATGACCAACAACTAATAAGTACACCTAATATCCAAAAAACCAAAACAAAGCTGTCTCCATATAATCTAGCAGCTAAACCCACAAAGATCACGTGCGTATCTTCTTTGCCTATGCAAGCTCCGTGTTTCAATAAACCCAATTATTTTTCATACTAATCTAGGGTAAATAAGCATATCTAGCATTACTAACACATAATAGTTCCAACAGATCTAAGCAACGAAGCTACACCTATTCTGCAGAACAGTAGTCAGCATATAAACAGATGACTTGAATGAAGAGGTATAGGAACAATAATTCTGAGATCTTTTGATTTCTGAATTATTGTACTTACCGTCTGCAAGTCCAGTACATGCAGATCACTGAAGAAGATCGAGTGAGAGCACCCACCAAAAACTATAAGATAGCGATCCCCATGCACTGCAGCTGTGTGGTCAAATCTGGGAGCCGGAGGTATCTGCCTATCAACATGAAAAGATACCATGTAATCCTTTTCGAAGACAGTTTCCAGTATAAGACAACAACAAAAGTAAACATTTACGTTGCCTCAAGAAGTTCCCAGCTCAATGTCTCTAAATCAAGGATGTGCACATCATTTAGTAATCGCCTTTTTCTGTCTTCTCCACCAAAAACTATAAGCTTAGATCCAACAAGAGATGCAGAGTGCCCCCCTCGAGCTTCCTGCAATATAAACCAAAGATGTACAGAAACCAACTTTAGCTACAATATTAGGGCAGATGAAACTTATGCTGGATGATCTGGAAAATATCATCCTTTAAAGGTGGATAAACAGTTCGATATTCGAAAAAAGAACAGAAAAAAGTGGGAAAAGACTCAAAAACCACTGCAGCAATTTCAGTTGACAACTTACTGGAGCTTTTCCCGAGGTCTCCACAAAACCACATTGAAGCGATTCTAAATCAATGAACCTCACTACAAGAACATGGCGCACTATTCAAGATGTATAAAACCAAACTCCAACTTTAGAACAAACTTAAATCCAAAGTACCATACCTGACATACTATCAGAATCATGCTTTGAGTGTCCACCAATGAGAAGTAGTTTGTTTCCCCATGTGATCTAATGAAATGCATAATGCGCCATCAGGCTTCCAATAAGCTATAGAAAGAACAATCAGATTATAAACACATCTTATAGAGATCCATTACCGTAGTGTGACCTGAGGTGGATAGTAGATTTTCTGGTGACCAGTTACCAATTTGTGATTCCATCTTTAATCTTACACTAGACCATGTCAAACTTTTAAAATCAAAGGCCTGCAAAAGTAACCAAATGCATGACATACAACGTACAATCAGTCAGATGTGGATGGATGGAAATGGCATGTTGAGTACCTGAACATCAGGCAAGTATCGACCATTTCGACTCCCGCCAATGATGTAAAGTTTCTCATCAACAACAGCTGCAGCATGCTATATTACACATGATACCAATGAGTATCAAGATAAGGCACATCACAAGATGAACACTACAACATAAAAATAGATGACTGAAAGGAAAATAGGCAAGATAAATATATTTGGCATTTCTAAAGGATCAAATGACTAGTATTTAGCCATTACCTTGTATCGAGCAGACGGCCGTTGCCCTGACACCGGGAGTGCTACCCACTGGTCATATGCCAAATCCGAGCACCAACTGTCAATATCCATATTTTTTCTTGTCTCTTCTGTTCCCATCAAATATCTGCAGCCATCCACAGAAAAACACATCAAATGTTGGAACATTTTACTATTGTGTATAAAATGTAAAGACGGCATTCAGAACTCAAATAGTAAGATTACCATGATTCTTTTACAATTTCTAAGAAATCAGATATTTCAAATTACAGAAGATAAAAATGATTAACTGAATAATGTACAGTTGAGTAAAAAGGAGGTACGGAATTGAGAAACAAGTTTTAATCACACATGCACCAACATAAATAACTACATAAAGTACTTAGAAGGACAGGAATCAACTGTTAAAGTGCACGTGTTAGGGTGTTAAGTGAAAGAAGTCCCACATCGGAGATGTGATGTAATATAGAGTAATTAATATATCCTCATTGAGCCATAACTCATTAGCTTAAACTTTCGAGTAAAGGTGGGTCCAACTGGATATGCAAACAAACTCGGACTTGAGCTCCCTCTAAGTGATCTCTCCGGATGAAGGTATGAGGTTTCTGTTGCATCAACCTAACATATAGTATCTGAGCCGATGGTTAATTGCTGGCCCACTCCCAATGTGTATCAGTGCTTTGTGAATATCTCAATGAAGGAAAACCTCTTATGTGACTCTCCAATCGCGGTGGCGGATGGTGTCCTCAGCTTCTCGCCAAGTTTCGTTGGGTAGGTAGAGGCCGTGAGGGTGATTCATCAAGGTGCGCTTGTAAGGGTGGTAGGCAAAAGATATCACACATTAGGGATGTGGTTAAGGTGGAGTAGGTAATATATCCTAATTGGCCCAGGCTCATTGACTTGAGCTTTTGAATAAAGGCGGATACAACTAGATATGTTGACGGGCTCAGATTTGGGCTACCCCTTGGAGATATCCCTCCCCGAATGAAGTTATCAGTCTTTTGTTGCGTGTCCCAACATCAACGCCATCATTTGTAGTATTAATCTATCTATTCATTGATGCTATGTCATGATTCTTTCTACACATGCTCTCACACAAATCTTACAAGATTTCAACCTTTGCCCAGAGTCCAAGGCACATTACAAAGTTCAATTCAACCTTCGGAAATGAGACTCTTCTCGGAGAACTAGACCACAATGCGGAATCAGAATCGAACTCTCATCATCTAATTAAGGTTGTCCAAAACCAGTTGACGTACTATCTCGGACTGAGCCGATTATAACTGAGCATAAATGCTCTCAGCCTAACAATAGATCCAAACACCGGCTACATAAACATAGATATGAACAAGAAAACCAGCAAATTCCGAAGTCCGACAAATAGATTAATTCACAAGCTAGCCCAATTGACCAGTCGCTGCATTGCATGACACCTCTCCCAGTCACAGTCAAACCAATCGACCGAGATCGCGCATTCTCGGCCATCATTACGCGAACTTCAACAGCAGAAAAACCGCGCACACGATACTCGCACAGTCAGCTCAAATTTTAAGGCGAGACTCACCGAGACACGAAGCAATTGTCCGAGAATTCGCGGTCACCGAAGCCGATCGGACGAAGAGGCTCGAGCAGAGAACATGGATCCAAGCGGTGGCGGCGGCGGCGACCTGCGGATCGAACGGCGGTGGGGTGGCCTCCGGAGAAGAGACCGCTCGAAGGGCCGCCGTTAGATCTGTCTCCCGCTCCTTCGGACCTCAGCACAGCAGAAAATGTAAAAGACGAGAGAGCGTTGCGTCGGGCGCAGACAAACTAACCGTACAGGAGGCCGACGACGACGACGACGACGACGACGAAGCGTTGCCTCGTTGGCTGGAAGAGAATTGGCGCTGACGTGGCAGCGACATGGGCTCTCCATATGGGCCCATGTTGAGGTGATCTGGGCCCGTCCGATTAAAGGGTGGGCCTATTTGTGGATTTGGGCTGACGACCAGAGAGGCCCACACAACAAATGAAGATAAAATGTAGAAACTTGATTGGAATAGCAAGGTCCAATGGGCTGATCAGGCGCTTCGGTTCTGGCTCACATGCTTTAAGTCCACTGATTGGGTAACTTTGTATTCTAATCTATACCGTATGGTAATTCAAGATTGGTCCATCATCTTCATCCTCTTTGATGCGATCGAATCGCCACACTCGCGGGTTCTCTCGGGACCGCCCCAAGAGCTAGCACAAAACTGCGTGTCTCTCGGGCAGCTGCCCGATGCACGTGGAATGAAAAACTATCATGTCCGATAGAGATTAGTCGAGTGCTCAAAGAGTCTCAAACATCCTATTAATATAAGAAATTTTGATAGTTTCTATATCAATACACTGAGTGATGTTATGGTTTCTTTTTTTTTAATGCGAGCTTCGAATGCAATCCACACGCGGTTCTTCGTATCATTTTACAAACTACTTTTGTGAATCGGTCGGTCTAGGCATGGTGTCTTGTACCAAAACCATTGATAGATGTTAATGTGATTATTTGTGAAAACACACATCTCCATTGGTCATAATGAACGTAACCTTACTCCCTCACTTTCACTCGTTTCCACTCATGATGTTTAGCAGCTCTGTATCGTTCATTCAAACCATTATTTTTCGTTCAAACCGTGTGAACTATCTTTCAGTTAAAACATTCTTGTAACTTGTTTTGGTCAACTAATTCATTCACTCGTTTGGGAGAGATAAACTAAAAGTAGAGGGAACTCATCGAACTATTAAACACCCGTTTGGAAAACTCATCGTGGGTTTGGAACGAACTCGAAGAACAGTCGAAACATTATCGAAACGAATTCAGGACGGAGCCGGGTCGTCCCGAAAACGTCGTCGCGCTTTCGTCCCTTAAGCTTAAGAACGACGGCAGCCTAATGCAACCATAGTGTTACGACTAGAGCTCGACGTGTTATCGGAATCAGAGGCTAGGGAGTCTGATCATCCATCGGCCGGCCGCTAGATGCCCGGATTTGGTGAACCTGGGCACGAGTACCAGTCCGCGATTGTTAGTTCAGAACAAGGCCGACAAGAAGCGACCGAGGAGTCAAAAGGATGTGGATGCCTGGGACGCGAAATCAGATAATGATGACGATTGAGGAGAAGAGTGCGTGCAAGCTTGCATTCGTACTATCATGGCGACCCGAAGAAGAAAGTGGAGGAGAGGAGACTGAAGGAGGAGGCACCACCTGTCACGCGCCAAAGCGTACTTGTGAAGCAAAGACGGAAAGAGACGAGACCATGGACAACACCTCACCTCGCCCATTACACCACCATTGTTGCAGATGCTGACAAAGGAATTTTGTGTAGGTGAAGATGACGGTGGTGGGATACGATACGTGTGTGGGGGAGCTGCTGTTGAAAACGAAATATATAACTAATCTCTCTAATTATGACCCCCATTTATTAGACTAATCTAAAAATTTCCATTGGAAATGAAATTGATTCGGGAAATGAAGGTACATCTCGATCCTATAGGGAAAATTGTCAAAAAAATCCTAAACTTATTACACTTTTGCTAATTCAGTCCTAAATCATTTAAGTTTACCAATTTAGTCCTAAATCTTTTCACTTCTTGCCAATTCAATCCATTTAGCCTGCAGAAAAAAAAATTCAAAAATTTAAAAAAATATATTTAAAAATTGCCACATTAGCATCGGCTGACCAAATGGACTGAATTGATAAGAAATGAAAAGATTTAGAACTAAATTGACAAAATTAAAAGGTTTAGAACTGAATTGGTAAAAGTGCATTAGGTTTATGACTTTTTTAATAATTTTCCCCAATTCTATCCCTATACTTCCGAGCGTTTCGCGAACAATCTCATCAGAGATTTCGAGTTTGCCGAGGTAGCTAAAGTTCTCGGAACCATAAGCAGGAGGGTCTGTATTTAAGCCATAAATGTTTTCTCTGGTGAAATGATCGCTTGATGAAGAATGCTGTGAGATACGAACGCAAGCTTCTTAGAGTAAGAGCAAGGGGATCGATGTATAAACTTGGAGCTCATATAATCATCTCTTCATTTTCTGTAGTGAAAATCCACAATCAAATGCAATGCAACCTTACATTGCACATCGAAAACGTGTCATTATGCAACTAATCAATGGCCAGAAACCGAGAGACAAGTGTTAACCCAACTCACTACAAGTGATCACTAATTAGTGGCCAATCACTATAGTGCACAGAAAATCAAGCAACGCATTTTAATAAAATGTTGCTCCGACAGTATGAACAAGCTGACCTCGCCTAGGTGGTACTACTTATTGGTCCCCCGCCCTAATTGTCCTTCTAGAATTTGCTCGGCAGGGACTTCACCAAGTCAGTAGTGGAGGAAAACTTTATATTATACTCTTCAATATGCATGAAAAAAAGGACAAAAAAACGGAGTAAACGACAGTCCACCACCATATCCCAATATGACAACCCACCACCAACACCACTAACGAAAGCGTAAGGGTATGTGCCTCTTATATTATCGTCATCATCATCATCTAAAATGTTGAAAATATTATGTAAACATATGTTAAAGAAGTTACTAGAAAGAAAGCTTGCACATGCATGCACTATAAATAGGGACCCTACCCTTAAGCTTTGGTATGTCACGAACACTTGTAAGCATTGGCTTATATAGAATAATCCACGGTTACAAAACAAAGAGTTTCCGTTGTCCCACTTGTAATCTGGCTTAGCTTTTGAGTCCCCTGCAAGATTGGAAATAATGGGCAGTCCCAAGGTGATAGGGGCTACATTCTTGGTTTTGCTGTTCGTGGACATCGCCTTTGCTGCTAGGTCTATACCAAACACTGTCGTGAGTAAGAAAAGTGGAGGAGGTGGTGGTGGTGGTGGTGGTGGAGAAGGCGGTGGCGGCGGTGGAGGAAAGGGCGGCTCCGGCTCAGGATATGGGTCCGGGTATGGCTCGGGGAGCGGTTCGGGCTATGGCGGTGTTGGAGGAGGTGGTAGTGGAGGCGGCAGCGGCAAAGGCGGAGGTGGAGGCGGAGGCGGAGGCACTGGCGGCTCAGGTTCCGGGTATGGGTCAGGGACTGGCTCCGGGTATGGGTCCGGGGGTGGGATAGGGAGTGGAGGTGGTGGTGGCGGAGGTGGAGGAGGTGGCGGGGGAGGCGGAGGCTCAGGATCAGGAAGCGGCTCCGGCTATGGCTCCGGCTCCGGCTACGGAAGCGGTAGTGGATATGGGAGCGGTGGCGGAAGAGGTGGAGGTGGTGGAGGACAAGGCGGCGGCGGAGGAGGAGGAGGCGGCAGTGGGGGAGGCTCGGGCTACGGGAGTGGCTCCGGATATGGGTCGGGGTATGGCTCAGGGTACGGTGGTGGTCCTGGCGGAGGATACGATGATTCGCCGTGAATCGGAATGAGTGACCCCATTTCTACTGGTTTGAGCTCAGAACATTTGCTACTTGCGTTCCAATAATAAAGGCGCGGAGGCTTCTTCACCGAGACGCAGTTTGCACGCATGCATGCACTTGTTGGGGTGGGCTTTACGTTGCTTGTGTTTAATCAACGCCTGTAATGTTGGGTTTCTTTTTTTTTTTCTACTTTATTACATGTACAACGTTAAAAGAGTTATCACTGTTAGATGGCTCTCCTTATTAATAATAAAGAGCTGTAATCTTTCTAAAATTATTTGAGAACGGGGGTGAGGTTGATATCAAGTTCGATTGCTTACGTGCAGAACAATCAGCTTCAACCGGAAGCTTTCGCGGAGAATACTAAAATGATCGGCTATCGAAAGCGCAGTACCGGTCAGAAAGATCATCAAAAAGTCGTATAACAAGCTAAATGTTCTTTAGCCAAAAGGGTAGAAAGAGCTAAGATTTTTGAAGTGCGATTTTCTTTGGCCATCAAACTTCGAAAGAGCTGTAAAATAATAAGATTGTAAGATTATAGGACCCACTAAGTGCTTAAACCAGCAAATCACACTGAAACATGAAAAAGAATTGAGAGCCAAA
The DNA here is from genome assembly GCA_031216285.1 of Syzygium syzygioides. Classification (NCBI taxonomy): domain Eukaryota; kingdom Viridiplantae; phylum Streptophyta; class Magnoliopsida; order Myrtales; family Myrtaceae; genus Syzygium; species Syzygium syzygioides. The sequence goes on along the minus strand of CM062248.1, from coordinate 35,417,389 downwards.
AATCAGACTTCGACCCGACAGCCAGCCGATAATATTTTCAAACCCGGTCCAGAGTATTTGAGAATTGATGAGGGGATTGTGTGGGGTTCAGCCGAAAGGAAAAGGCATTGTGTGGCGCCACACCACACCCAGCACTTCCTTCGGCCAGCCAGCATCTACACCAACCAATTTGACACACAAAGCCAAAAAATCCTATGAGCAGAAGAAGCAAATATGAGATGCAAGAAATTGTACTCTGAATTCTCAACTTTTCTTCTGCCATTGTCTTTTCTTAAAATAGCAACTCTAGGAGATGTATCACTTTAGATAGAGAATAACCTGCTCGAAAGCCAAGTTAATTGTTCGATTCGGGGAAAGAAACAACACGAATTTCCTACAACAATTTGCTTTGACTTAAATAAGCAGATACTATTTTGAAAAAGAACGAACTCTCCAAAAAGAACTTCCCGATCTCATTCTTCCAATGATAACTCGTGCATCACCTGCCATTGAATTAGATCACAAGGGATTTTAAAAAATCAGCAAACTTGTGGACAGACTGAAGGAGGGTCCACAAATTTTTTCTACAATGGATGGAATTTGAGAGCTAATTCACGCCTTTCTCCGAGGCATGTGCAACCTTTTGCAATATCATGGCCTCGGCTGCACGAATCGCTCTCTGCGACCCCGTGATTGTGACTTTCCTGCTCCAGGCGAGTAAAGGAAAAGAACATAAACCTCCTATAGTCAAGATTTATCAAGAAAAAAAATTAAGGAAAAACAAAACTCTTATCAAAGTTATGTACCTGTCAGTTGTCCCAGACATGAAATCACCTCTATCTGATATCTTTATCCTGGCCCCAGTAGCCTATAAGGTCATTGTCGTAACATTTAGTGCTCAAGTGAATTTTCACTATGTCAAGTGACTATAATTTTCAATTGCAAACCTGGCTGATTTCCATGATATTCCGTCCACCTCGACCAACCACCATTCCAATGTGCTCATCTGCAATGCCAATAGTCATCGAGTTACTTCGATCTTCCTGCAGAACAATAAAAAAGCTTCGTCATTATTCTGATGATTAAACTAATCCAGTATTTCAACCCAAAAAAATAAACTAATCCAGTATGACCTCTTTTATCAATTGCACCATTATACATAGAGAATTAGCTGGTTACTGGAAATTTGCCATTCAGAGTTAACAGCATAAGGGCTTGACATGGAGACGAGAGATATTGTAACCACGTTGACTAGACCTGCTCAAATGGGTGGGGTGGACTTGTGGCCAGGACTAAGTATAATACCAAAGCTTGCTCACTAATAAAAAAATTGCAGAACAATTTACAGGCTCAGTCAGATTCGGGCCAACTAGGGCACGACCAACTTTTTCATGTAAGCCTTATGGCCAAGCCCACCTGTTTAACCCTTGAAAAACCTGAACTGTTGGGTTACATCATTGACCAGTAACACTAGAGTCACACAGCCAAGATTTGCCAGATATTCAAACTTTGACAGAATGGAGCATGCATTTCCCATTTTGAGAAACAGGCACAACGTGAAAGTCTATAGCACTTTGCTAAACTTAATATTATTTTCTTTTAGCTCGGCTGCACTTTGCTAAGGTCAGGGATTCAAGTCGCGGCAACAGCCTCTGAGAAAAAATCATGGGTAAGACTGCACACATCAGCCATTCCAGACCCCGCAGTGCGGGACTGCGGGTAGCCTTGGGCATTGGGATGCCCTTGGCTGCACTTTGTTAAACTCAAGTTTATGGAAATATTCACCCAACTGCAGCCAATTCATGCCCCCTGAGCTCTCTTAACACTGCCCATAGACTTATTATCACAGCTACAAAGAAAAGAAAATTCATACCATGTGGATGTAGACTTTGGGATAACACATAGCAACTCAATATGATACTATAGTAACTTGGAGAAATGAACTGTCATAAAGATCATCAGCACTAAGAAAATGGATGAACCTTGTTATTCTGAAACTTCCCTCCAGCTCCAGCTGGTCCATAGTTCACCCCGTTATATGCTGCTGTTGCAACAGAAGGAAGTACATGTGTATAGGGAGTACCATGAAAACCGGAGAAGTAAACACCTAAACATTCAAGTTAAACAACTCACTATTCATTGTACATCACCATAATGGCATCAAAATCAACAAAGGATACAGCTCTGCTATGACAATGATAATAGTCCATTCATTCTAAGAGGAACTTGCTAAAAATTGCAGAAACATAAAAAATGCAGGATATCCAATAAATCAACTCAACAGCAACTTGAACTGATTACTAGAAGAGATACAAGAATCAATCCCTCCACCTGATTACACCAGTACTAGGTTGCCTAGGCATTAGCTAAGCTAGGAGAACCAGCACTTCAATCTGCATACTATAGCCTGGACAAATAATCAATTTCAATAGCTTATGCATCGATAGTGGTAATTCATCCATTCAGAAATTATGATTTAGGTGACCTGCACATATACTGTTTTCTCTTTCTTTTTCATAGTAATGAATTGATAGCTAAAATCTTCAATTTTGTAGGTCAGGATTGCTCCATCAAAGATTTAACTCTAAATATTTTTCGCTTTTTCAATTCTATGGCTGGTTCACAATTCAAATTATTGCTCCTTGTAGAGATTTTGTCCCAAATTTCACCAATAAGTATATCCATTTGATGAGGCCAAGGCAGTACAGCATGAGTAGAGAACACTCCAGCTCCAGAGTGTGAGCCATATCTATGAACATGAGAATATCAGAGATGAGAACCTGGCAAAAATTTGTTCCCTTCAGCCCTTGGCACTCTCCTTGTAACACTTTGAAGGTTAGTGTGAAACCAATTCATGCAGGTAAAACTACTCCATGGTACATTTAGGATAAGACCAGATACGGGTAGATGGCTCTACAGAAGGTCTATCTACAAAAGAATAAAGTCCTGCCTAATATTTGTTTGAAATCACTGGGAAAAGCATAAAAAACAGCGATCCCAACCAATCATCTCCATGCAACAAACCTTATACAGCTAAAACCACCAGATACGACTACACACGGATTTTCTACCATGTTTCAGTCTGTAGACAATGTTCTCACATATCAATGAAAACCACATGAACAGAAGGCTGTACTCAAAGAAAACTAAAATACCAAAAAACAAAGAAGAATCACATCCTCAGTTTCACTATACTCTATCAGACCAGAAACCTTTCCAGTCATTACTTCCCAATTAGCATAACTGCCCATCACACACTTGACTTTCGTGACAATATGACATCTCAGCAAGATAAGAGAATATTCAAGAACAGCTACCAGGACAAACATTTATTGCAGGCAACATTTTCATAACAAATTAGGTAGTCTAAACATGACATCAATAATAGTGTACAAAGTAGAATTATAGAATCTCTCCAAGTTAGCTGTAGGCATGGTGCAGTTGTCTCAAGAATGAGACAACGAGACAACGGTATTTTCGTATTCATCAAAGTAAAAATAGCCACTTATAGTTATTCCAATTTTTTTCTCGATTAATAGATGGAGAGCGGGGGGGGGGGGGGGGGGAGTTGCAATTCTGGCCTCTTTTATGAGGAAATTAACCCTCTTCTCTTCTTGTCCAGAAGCATATAAATTTCACCAATAGAACATACTTTTGTTGAATGCAGGGGAAATGCAGAGCAAATATCATGAAAAAGGAGATTTGGCATATCATAAACATACATTCCTAAGAATTAATAAAAAATGTTATGCAACTTACAATTGGTGACAATAGAAAAGAAGCTACTAAATCCTAAATAAAACAGTGAATTCAGACAAACCTGCATATGAAAATGGCACATTAACAGACTGTGGATAGTGAAGATCTTCTGATAGCTTCGACAGGATCAGATCGACTGCTCGCATTTGTTCATCTAAAGTGCCTGTCACGGTCACTAGCCTATCGTTCAACCCATAATAATTATTATCCTGAGGAGATATCTTGATACCGGCTTGGGACTCCTCAATAAATGACCTGATTGTAAGCAAAAAACCTTAGCATCACATCTCCTTAAATAGATCATGGTAGCAACAGGCATCGTATGACCCAAGAAAATGGTATCACAATAATAGAAGTGAAGGAATACAATTAGCAAAATAGTATTAAGTTGGCCCTGGCCATCAAAGGCCTACGACATCATTGACAAATATCAAGTTTCTTCTTAAGCACCAATAACATGCACGAGTAACAGATATTACATGTCAATATCTCCTAAAATCGACAACAACAAACAACAATAACTACGATTCTCAGCAAAAGCAGAAGCTGAGAGCAAGGAGTTTCAATAATCCGTGACAATTCAAAGAGAAGCCCCATCAAATTTGGGAGTCCTATCAGGAAAAGAAAAAACAAAAGAGAAAGAGACTGGTCGGAATTCAAAAAGGGGAATTTACACAAGTCTACCTGGAAATAACCAGAAAGGTCCTTCAAGAGAAATCGAGAAGGCATTTAAAGAATTCTAAGAAAACTCAACTGCTTAGGAGGTTTGGTTGAGAATGATGCTATAGCTACTAGCCTACAAGCCAGTTCCCAATACAAAAGTAGAAGCTTTAGCTTCACTTCTCCAGTTACTATAAATCCGGCACTTCCAACTAAGCTGAAATTAATATTAGATATACTATTAGTGATTTTCCAGCCAGGCCTCAGCTGTTCAGAGTGTGCAAATGAACGGTCAACTAACTTCCATACGTTTCACTTTCACAGAATCAGTACCACTTAAGCATGTCCAAGTTTCATTCTGTTAATTAGATGGATTCTATCTTCTTCCAAGAATTTGGTCCATGTAAACTCTTACACAAAGGATCATATTGTCATCTTTCAAAAGAAAATTTTATGCAAAGAGACAGAATTTCTAAATTGAATCTGGCAAACCACCTTCTTCAATTGGCTTCAAAACGATCTCCAGAAAAGCTAAATTGCGGTGCCCAATTGAATATACAATCAGAGAAGGTCACTTATTAGCCATGTGAATCCATAGCCTTCAAATACTCCAGTTAGAAGACGTGACATTTTTTTTTTTTGCTAAAAAGAAGACATGACTTATGAAAATGGCACAGTCCAAAACTGAATGAGAAAGCCTAGGAGACATGTGAAATCTTTGAGGAAGGACACCAAGTTTCTGGATCTCTTAAGAATCATTAACAAAACGAAAAATAATGAGAAGATCGATGTGGCAGTGGGAAAGGCTTTATTGTTATCCAAAATGTTTTTCCTGTTGTGGCACTAGCATATGAATAGAAGAATGATTGACCAGTAGAGCAAGTTCCCTATAAAACAGTATACAAGGGAAATGCCCCTTTTACAAAATCAAGGCCAACTATAAAATCCAAGAAGCCAATAACCACTGGTCTCTCGGGCTATTTCAATGATGGAAGAGATACCATAGTATCCTTTGTCAATCCAGCAAATTTGACCGGCAGTTCTCTCGACAGTGAAAACGAAATTGAGTACTCTAGATAAAAACAATCACATGACATAAGCGCCAAAGGAATAGCAAGGGAAAGGCTATCGGGACGATCTCATAAAAGTATAGTAATAAGACGTTATAACACTTTCAAAGGAAATTCAAGTCCAAAGAGAAGGAGGAAGAGCACACATACTTTATCGTGGCTCCTCCCTTGCCAATTATGCCACCACAGAAGCTATTTGGAACGATTAGTCTCACTTTTGTTCTTGGATCAACATCATTGCCCTCTTCAAGATGAATCTGACCAATAAAACATGTGCCATTAATCTACAGGTAGAATAGAACACAGAAACATTTTTCACTTAATTTACCTCGCTTAGCAATTTCGACAGAATGAGTTCTACTGCCCTCAGCACATCATCAATTTGACCAGATATCATAATAATCCTGTCAGTCGTCCCCGGAAAAAATTCTTGATTACGAGACAACTGAATACGTGCTCCGGACTGTGACTGAAAGTCAGTAATTGTTGAACCACCCTTTCCAATAACTGATCCAGCTGCAGCATTTGACACAAGAAACCTAATATATGTCGGCTTCTCCGAAGAATCTGCCAGCAGTAAGCAAGAAAAGATCTTGATCAACATGATAGCAATATAACAGTTAGCAAATCAAGCAACTAGTCAAGTTAGATAGTGGAGAAAAAAGATATGATTCTTGGCTTGAAAAATGAGGAAGGGGATAGCATGAACGTGACTATAAGTCATAGTCCACCATGTCTTTTAGCAACTTCAGCAGTTCGTCTAATTCCAAATTCATCTAACACGTTTTCGGGGGATAAGATCTGACACGCAGCAGCCAAACAGTTCTCCAAATGGAACTCCAAAAACAAGATAGAGAAAGAGGAATGGTGCTAGTGAAGTTCACATCTATTCAACAGATCGGCAGCTTTTTTCCTACCTCCTAATCAGAGGTACAACATAATTCAATATGTTTCGTCTAGAATGAAAGCGCACCACAAAGTTTTCAGCCAAATTTAAGCCCTAAAACAGTTATCTGCTTCAAGTCAAAGGCCTAATATTGACATAAAGAGCATAATCCCACAAAGGTGGCTTCAGCCATGAATAATGAAAACTCTTGATGTAAAAGAATGACAGGTGACAAACCCCTCTCTTTATCGTCTAAAAATAAAGCTTAATCAGTTACTCTCGAGGAAATCAACTATAGCCAAAGCAAGGGTACTTAAAAAGTATTACAGAGTTAGAGAGTAAAATTTGTGGGTGCTCAGCAAACAGCTACAGGGATTATTCAGTATCACGTAGAGACAATAATTTATGCGTGAACACAAGCTGCCAGTCATCCCCCAATTAAATTAAGATAGGAGGGCCGATAGATACTAACTTTTGCTATGGGGACGTGAGATCTCCTTGGACCATTGCCATATGCATGTACAATTAAGCATACAAACGACGAAAGTCATCAAAATTCGCAGCATCAAATACATGAAATCGTTAGGGACATAAGCCGCCCTTTAATTTCCCCCTACTTTGGACCTTTTCTGCGTGCATCTGCATGAATAATTCGCGCGGTTCCGATAAACCAGAGCACATCAAGCACGACACCCCAAACGGATAAAGGTTGAACGACTCGTGACCGCAAGAGTTTTCTTTCTCTCTCCTACATTCACCTCCGGAGTCAAAAGCAAAGAGCTCAGCTTAGGGTTTTAAAACGCGCATCCGCATTTCCACAATCAACGCCAAACAAAAGCACGGCCTCCCTACCCCCCCCCCTCCCACCCCCAACCGCCATTCAGAAGCGCGACATCCGCAAGACGACCGGCACCGCTAAAACCTAACCAAGCCCCCCGCGCGGATCAATTCGCGGAAACAGCCGGAGGAGAGAGCAGATCGGGTCAGCTAAGGGAAAAGGGAACAGCACCTGAGGTCGGGGATTTGGGCGGCGGCGGCGGCGAAGACCGCTTCGGCCCGAGCTCTGGCGACGACACGTACGAGTTCGACTCCATCCCCTCGTTCCGGCGACGCAGTTTCAGTACCTGCCTATAATCTACCGTACCACAGAGACAGAGACAGAGAGAGAGAGAGAGAATGTGAGCTAAAAAGCCAGAAGCAACATTCGAAAATGACTATGGAAAGCGGCAGCAGCAGCAGCAGCAGCAGCAGCAGAAGAAGGAGAAGATGATGATGGAGAAGAATGTCAAAGCTGAAACGTGCGAACTCACAGAGAGCGAGCGAGGGAGAGAGAGAGAGAGATTGGCAATGGCGTCGGTGCGAATCGGTGGATTTCTGAGCGAGGAAGAGTCGTCGCGGTTTTTCGGTTTTTTCTAATTTCTGTCTAAAACATACAAAAAGAGAGAGAGAGAGAAAAAGAAAAAGAAAAAAAAGAGGGGAAATATTCAGAGCCGAGCCGAGCCGTGGCTGCTTCACTCCCCTATCCTGTAATAGAGAAAACTAGGGAAAATTCCAATTAAGGATCCTAAGTGGAGTCAAATTTTCAAAAAAAGATTCAAAGTAAATATTGTATCAAATAAAGGTCTGAAATATTCAATCAGTCTCAAATAAAGACTCGAAGTGCCCAAAAAATCTCAAATAAGGAGTTGGGTCCCCGGCCGGCCAAAATACCTGCCGGCCGGCGAGAAAGTTATTATTCCAGTACCGGAACAGTAACTTTTCAATTTTTTAATTTTTTTTCTATTTTTCCTTTTCTGTTTTTTATTTTCCTTTTCCTTTTCTGTTTTTTATTTTCCTTTTCCTTTTCTTTTTTTTTCTTCTCTTTCTCTGGCCTCAGGCAAGGTTGCCCTCGCCGGCGTCAGGCAAGGTTGCCCTCGCCGGCGTCAGGCGAGGCCGCCCTCGCCAAATCTAGCGAGGGCTCGACCTCGCCGACCTTGCCCAACGCTGACAAGGGCGCCGGAGGCCAGCGAGGGCGACCTCGCCCAGCCCAGGCGAGGCCGACCTTCGCCCGATACCAATAAGGGCGGCCTCACCTAAGGCCAACGGAGGAAGAAAAGGAAAAAAAAAAGAAAAGGAAAAGCAGAAAGAAAATAATAAAAAATTAAACAGTTACTATTTCGGCACTAGAACAGTAACTTTCTCGTCAGCCGGCAGGTATTTTAGCCGGCCGTGGATCCAGGTCCTTATTTGAGACTTTTTGAGCACTTCGAGTCTTTATTTGAGACTGATTGAGCACTTTAAATTCTTATTTGACACAATATTCACTTTGGATCCTCTTTTGAGAATTTGACCCCAGTTGGGGTCCTTAATTAGAATTTTCCCAGAAAACTATCTACCGCTCTTCTGTTTTCGCTTTTTTTGTTTTTCATGAGAAATTTTTTTTTATAGAAATTGTTTTTTTTTCTCTTATTTTGCTGCGAAGATTCCCTCCTCTTACACGTCCCTTCCTCGTCACACGTCTTCCGCAAGAAGCCCATCCAAAGTTAAGATGGTGCAAGAACACGGTCTCTTAGAGCGCGCATGATAACATTTCTGTTCCAAAAATTAATTTATAATCAGAAATAGATTTTTCTATTTCTATTTCATGAACGAATTTCTGAGCAAAAATGCGTGTTTGATAACGACACAAAATTTCTATTTTTGAAATAAAAATTTATTTGATAACGACACAAAATTTCTTCGTTCCGGATGACCGGCGGAGGACGGTGAGTAATGGAGAACGGTGGCCGGCGATGGGTGGTGGTCGGCCGGCGGCGGTGGATGATGGCTATCGGCAGCAAGAGGCAATCAACCCTGAGCGGCGACCGGTGCCGGGTGGTAAAGCACGGCGGCAAGCAGCGGAAGGCGATCGGAGGCTATCGGCATCAGGCGGTGGAGCACGACGACTTGCAGTGGAGCACAGCAGCCGGCGACAAAGGACGGCGGTCGGTGGTGGGTGGCCAGGGGGCAGTCAGCACCGGGAGGTGGCTGACGGTGGAGGGTGGTTGGCGCTAGGCGGTGGAGCACGGTAGCCGGTAGAGAAGGACGGCGGCTAGTGGCGAGTGGCAGCCGGCGTCGGGCGGCGGAGGACAGTGGTTGGCGGCCGACGGTGGACAATGGCCGGCGAGCAAGAGGCGACTGGCGACCGGTTGCAAGAGTCGACCGGCAGGTGGCGGCAAAGGACGCAGGAGGCAGCGGCAGGAGGGTTGCGGCCAGTGTTGGACGGTGGCAAACGGCGGAAGATGGCGATGGGAGGAGGCGGTCAACGAAAGACATCGGCAGTAGGCGGCCAACATGCGGAAGGCAGCTGACGGCAAGAGGCAGCCATTGATGGCGAGAGGCGGCCGGCGGCAATAGCGAGTGGCAAGAGGATGACCGGCTAGTAGCGAGGGTTAGCGATAAAAAAAGTTTTTATTTCTTATTTCCATTCCATAAATAAAAAAGTAAATTTTTTTTACTTTTGATTTCTGTTCCAAACCTATTTCTAGAATAGAAATTTGTTCTAGGAACAGAAAAATGAAATTACGTTATCAAACGAATTTCTATTCCAAACCTATTTTTGATAACAGAAAAATAGAGAAATAAAAATGTTACTATACGCGCTCAGTGTTTAAGTTGTTTTTATCTAAAGATTGACTCGTGAGATTATAATGCAACATGGACAAATTCGGGGACCAAATGTGCCGGCCACGCAGAATGAACTCGCATCGGACTTTTTCTGTCTTCGATAAGAGACCGGATCAAAAGCCGTCGCAACATAAGATGGCTTGCTGAATTGGGTTCGTAGATCTGTGCATAATTGGCAAATGTGCTCATCGTGTTGGGGATGGAAACGAATCCGTTCTTCGATCTAAGGCCTCCCTTGCATTTTTGTACAACCTAATGTCGTCTAATTTTTTATTGTACGATAAAGCAAACACGCGTAATTTCTGTATCTAACCCTACTCGTACTAGTGACCAGAGAAGCTTACGGGGATCTTCCACATAGCATCATCATCATCCACTTCTTCCATTAAACTCCTTGACAGCACTTTCAGAAAGAAGAGCCTAAATTTGTCATAGCAAAAGCAAATTCTCACGCATCGTGCCTGGTTTTCATTAATGTTATATTTCAAGAAAACGGGACACTGTGATTAAGCAAATGAAGAATTTATGTACAGCAAGCTCAGTAATCGGACTTGCCATATTTAATTTATGCTTCGTTTGTTTTGAAAAAAATAAATAATTTAATAATTATTTGTATTACTTGAAATAATTAGTCGATAGAAAAATATTATCTTTATTGACAATAATTTATGTCTAAATATTACTCGGGACTATGAAAATATTTTCCATTTATACACTATTATAAGCGACACAAGTAATTTTTTTTAGGAAAATGTTTCATAAATCCTCCATTTTTCTGCACAACAAACGCAAAAATCGTAAGTTTTTCTACACAATGGAACTGGGCCGAAATGGGCTTACGCGCCGAGCTCAGCTCAAGGAGAATGCTGGCTGCCTAGCTAGCTTGCCAAAATTGTAGTTCGAGCCTTGTTGGATTGAGCGAGCTAAGGTGGCTAAGGGCGCGTTTAGTAACGTTTCTATTTCTGGGAACAATTTCTTTTCAGAAATAGTTTTTTCTATTTCTATTTCGTGGAAGAGTTTCTGAGCAAAATAATGCGTTTGGTAACTGCACAAAATTTCTATTTCTAGAACAGAAATGCGTTTGGTAACTGCATAAAATTTCTATTCTTAATTTTTTGCATTCAAATCTATATCTTTATTTAATTATAAGTGCAAGTTATAAGTGAAAAAAAAAACCAATAAGCATGATTTATTGGTTTGTCTAATTCTTTTTAGGGGTTTAAAACCCCTTTTAATCCCTAAACTAAGGAATCTTCAAAAATACTACTTGGGCACCTCAAAAATTTAAATTTCATTCAAAGTGGGTGGTCACAGGTATTCTAAGCCATTATGTAAATTTTTTTTATATTTTTTTGTGGTAAAATTTATTAAAATTTTTTACTTTCCATAAATCTGATTATTTTTATTTTTCCGAAGATTTTTTATGAAATTTTTTTAATTTTTTCAATTTCGGAATTTTGCAAATATTTAAGGGTTTTCTGAGTTTTTCTGATTTTTATGGATCTTCTGAGAATTTTTTTGATTTATATGAATTTTGGGAATTTTTTAATTTTCTAATTTTTTATGGGATTTTTCTGAAATTTTTCTAATTTTTATGAATTTTCGGAATTTTTTAATTTATTCTAAGCCATTATGTGAATTTTTTATTTTTTATTTTTTTGGGGAAAATTTTATTAAAACTTTTTACTTTCCCGAAATTTGTCTCCTTTTATTTTCGAGAAAGCTTTTTATGAATTTTTTTAAATTTTTTAAATTTCGGAATTTTGCAAATATTTAAGGGTTTTATGAGTTTTTCTAATTTTTATGGATCTTCTGAGAATTTTTTTGATTTATATGAATTTTTGGAATTTTTTTATTTTCTAATTTTTTATGGGATTTTTCTAAAGTTTTTCTAATTTTTATGAATTTTCGGAATTTTTTAATTTATTCTAAGCCATTATGTGAATTTTTTATTTTTTATTTTTTTGGGGAAAATTTTATTAAAACTTTTTACTTTCCCGAAATTTGTCTCCTTTTATTTTCGAGAAAGCTTTTTATGAATTTTTTTTAATTTTTTCAATTTCGGAATTTTACAAATTTTTATGGGTTTTCTGAGTTTTTCTAATTTTTATGGATTTTTTGAGAATTTTTCTGATTTTTATGAATTTTTGGAATTTTTGGAATTTTTTATAATTTAATTAATTTTTTTAATTTTTTATTATTTCTGCCGAGAATGGATTGGACCGGTGCTTTGAGACGGTTTGCAGACGACGGAGCATGGAGGAGGAGCTAAGGTTGCGGCTTGAGGATCGGACCTTTCTATTTCTATTTCTATTTCTAGGAACAAAGAAGTAGATTTTTTCTACTTCTTATTTCTGCTTCAAATCTATTTCTTGGCCACTTTTCTATTCCAGGAAATAGAAAAATAAAATGCGTTACCAAACGGATTTCTGTTCTTTTTTTGTTCCAGGGAACAGAAAAACAGAAAAATAGAGAAACAGAAGCGTTACCAAACGCGCCCTAAGAGGCCCATTGTCTAGATTTTGGCTAGTGCATGAATGGATAGAAGTAGGCATGAGCATGGTTCTAGGGTGGAATCCGAAATCGAAAACTGGAGCAGTGGGAATCGGTCTAGTTCCAGGTTTTGGTGAGTCTCAGTCTAATTCCATTCTTTTAAGAACCTGCGGGTCCGGATTCCCCAAAAAATTGAACCAAGAATCGAGAAAATCATTCGTCAAAGGATTGTAAATGAAAACCATTAAAAATCTGTCTATATAAACGCCTGAAAAGTAAACAATATTGACATGGCATTCACGTGGCTTAAGTAAAATAAAAACGACTTATTTTGGTCAAAAAATCTGTAAGGAACCTAAATGTGTTACATAGGTACAAATTTATGATTTTTTGTCATAAGAAACTATTTATGGTATATGTGTCACATTGAATATAATTTATGTAAAAATGTCACAATAAATATACTTTGGGCCGAGCTTGCCGGCACATAAGCCCGGTACCTTTGTGTAGACACAATGAACTTACCGGCGAGTCAAAACTTGGGTAAATATGTTACAAAAAAAAATTTCAGATAAACATGTGAAAGCAAACATGCTTCTTCCTTTTTCTTGGTTTTTTTCCAAAAGGAAATTGTTGTTGTTTCAGAAATAGCCAAAATCAGAGACAGGGAAAGGCGACGCCTACCCTCGTCCTAGGCCACTATTTCCCAAGCTAAACAGCGTATAGTATACACTCCAAGGCTGCGTTTAGTCGTATAGATTTCTAACCGAAATAGGATTAGATATGATAGGATATGAAATTTAAGAATTTTGTCATATCCTATCCATTGTTTGGTGAATTGCAATGATAAAGTCGGATATTTTCATATTTTATCACATCTATTGTTTGTTATTCACGACATATCAATATAAATGAATCTGAAAATGGACAAACGAATATTGTAAAAATCTCTCAGAATTCACTGTCAAATCTAGTAAAAGAGTAAAAATATGATCATTCACTTTTGTGATTATGAAAACATTGAAAAGTATAGTATTTGCACTCCCTCGCTACTTTTGTGAAACTTCAACATAAATCACAAAATTACGGAGGGGTTTTGACTCAATTGATGCGTTTGTGGACTTTAGACATAAACCAGAGAGCTACAAATGAGAAGAAACTTAGACTCTCTCGCCATTTTCGTAGAACTTTGATGTGAACTAAAAACTATGGAGTCGTGAAGTTTCAACGTGAACTAGAGATACATAAGAGTAGGAGATGAATGAGGGTCGGTTTTTTTAGAAATTTCATTGCCTCTCATTTTTCAAGAATTAGAAAGATTCTTCTCAAATTAGAATTTGTTTATTAAAATTTGGGTTCTTCTACCTCATTTTTATTTACTCAATTTATTTTAATTTTTCCATCTCTTTTAATTTTTTTTGTTCCTATCCATCAATCCTTTATAAAAATTTTATCAACTTATAAACTATACTATTATACCTAAAATATGTAATAATATAGATATTAAATATATATAGAGTAGAAAGACATTCAATTATGTAAATAATATAGGAATATATAGAAACGAAAATTATTTTTTTGTTATTCTAAATTATCTTTTTAATATTATAACTCAAATATTATTTATATTTAACTATTAATTTATTTTTATTATTTAACAAGTTTATTTTGAGAAATAGATGAGAAATCCTATCTATTTTTATCCAACCTTTTCTAAAATAATTTTATTTAGGCCATATCTCCTTCTGTACGATTTTATTTCATTTTGAACGGAAACTAAACACAAGATAAGATAACATTTATCCTATCGAGAATTTTATTCAGGCTACTAAAACGCGGCCGAAGTCTCCATCTCCGCTGCTCCGCTCGCGATGCTGCGGCTTCCAGCTTGAAATTCTAACCACCGCTCGAGCGATCAGCACGCACCCGCTCTCCACCGGAAATGGCGGCGGCGGCGGCGACGGGCTTCGCTTCTCCCCCCTCCCTCGCCTTCTCCCCCGCCTCCGGCCGGCGCGCGAGCCCCCGGAACCTCCTCTCCTTCCGACACGCCCTCCGCCTCGCTTCCTCCGACGGCGGCGGCGGCTCCGGCTCATCCTCGTCCCGACCTCCTCCGCTCCGCGTCTCGGCGAGCTCCAGCCCTAAGGCCCGGTTCGTTGCCCGGAGGAAAGAGTCCGTCTCCGTCAGGCAGCTGGACCGGCCCTTGAGTAAGTGATAGTTGGGGATAGTTTCTTTTCAGTTGGTTTCTGATTTTGATGCCGGCGTGCGTGTCGTTGGATTAGTCGTGGTGGTTCCGTGATTGGTGTTAGGGGTTTTGTAGGTGACTACATGAGCTTGCCGGCGAGCCAGTACTCGGTGTTGGACGCGGAGAGGATCGAGAGAGTGGATGAGAACACGTTCCGGTGCTATGTGTATAGGTTCAAGTTCTTCGCGTTCGAGGTGTGCCCTGTTTTGCTGGTCAGGGTGGAAGAGCAGCCCAATGGCTGTTGCATTGAGCTATTGTCGTGCAAGGTGTGTGCTCCCTGTCGTGTGTTAATGTCTGATTTGATTGGTTTGTTCAATGTGTGATTCGCGTGCGCAATTGAGACGAGATTTGCTTGGAAATGCAAATTTCGAGCCATGAAAATTTGACACCGGCCAAGTAGGTTCCATATTGACTCGTGTACACGTTTGAAGGCGTGGTTCTTAAGTACGGCATTTGGTTGTAATGCGGTCTTTTTTCTCTGTTGGCAGCTTGAGGGCTCGCCGATTGTTGCTGCTCAGAACGATAAATTTGACGGTAAGATGTTTCTCGGTTTTATGTTTCAACTTCAACAAATTTGAAGTGCTTTTGGGTTATAAATCACTTGAGTCTTGACTATTTTCGGTCAATTTTGGTTGAAATTTAGCTCATCAGAAGATTTCCTGATTTGCCACTTCTTCTGTGGTCAACATGATAAGAGTGCAATTGTAATTCTGCATAAATTAACTTGTCCTCTTGGTTATTTTTTATCTGTGCCTCAATTGCATCTCTTTTGTGTACTCTAGAAATGGATGTCAACCATTTCAAAGAAGAAGTTACTCATCATTAGCAATCTGTCGTGTTCTTTCCACCGAGGAGTCTGTTCATGACTTGATTGTCATGTTCCAATTTTTCGTGCAACTTTGTTTTGGTTAAACTGTGAGACCTTTGTTGAAAATTACCATCAGATATGGCAATTTATATGGGCAACTCTGTTTGCTTAATTGGCATGTCTTGTGTTGTTCTCGGTTAGCAATCTGTTTCGATTGGTTTCTTTATCCAAAAACTGCAAAAGCAATGAATGGTCTCTCTAAATTTAGGTATACATGCTTTTTTTCCAGGAGAACTTTGACACTGATTTCGTATGGGCATGCAGCTTCTATGGTGAACCGAATATCATGTGATAGCAATCGAAGGACGTCATCACTGCAGCAACTCACTTCAGACACAACTATTGAGGTGCTTCTACCATATTTCCTTTCTAGTGGTAACATTATATTGTCTTGCAGACTCTTGAAAGAATACTTACAGACGCTTAAAATAAAACTTCAAATTGTTGCCAAAAACAGGTCAGCATTGACATCCCTTTTGCATTTCAAGCTATTCCAGTGCAAGCCATTGAATCAAGTGGCACTCAAATTCTCGAGCAAATACTCAGGATCATGCTTCCACGCTTTATGACCCAGGTTTTGATTTATTACTGCCTGTAAAAGTTTCTCTTAACTTCCATCAAACTGCTTCAGGATGAGTGCGATGGCACTACTATGTGCCTTTCTGATTATGCCAAAAATCGAGGTGCTTGTTTCAAATGATTGAAAATGCTTGGGAACAAGGAGTACGTGATGCTATTGCCTTCTTTGAGAGTAATGGAAAAGCATCCGTGTGGTTTACTAATTGCAGTGTGTGCCTTTGGAACTTTACAATTTTCCAAAGATTGAAGTGAACTGATTGATGGAGTTATCAATCATTGCCTGCAGACATTAATGAATTGCTTAGCTTTTTGCAACATTGCTGAGAAAATGAAATGAGAACCGAACACCTTGATAATCTGGCTAAGAGAAATGCCAAAGCTCCCCTTTAAAACTGCTTAATTATCCAGCTGAGGAGCTAAAGCCTAAAGAAACACTAGATGTGATCATTGAGGCTTTTGTTATGGTAGCACTATGTCACTTGTCGTCAAATATCGCGCTTATTAACTTTCTGAGATAAGTACCTACACAATATTGGTATGCTTGCGATAGATTAAGGACTCGCTATTTGTCCATGGAATCAGAAGAGGAGCTTACAGTTACTCTACTCAGAGTGTGAGCAGTAGTTATATGCTCTTAAATAATCTTTTTGCTTTTGGACTAGTCTTTAGATTCGCTTCAACCCTAGTCTCCTCGCTTTGAACTGGTTAGAAAAGGCTGCAATATAAGGAGTACAGATTTGCCAGGATCTAGAAGTTAAATTGTAAGCGCTACTGGCTTATCTTTTTAGTCTCTAAATCCATAGAAATCACCTTCTTTCTGGTCTATAAATACTGAGATGTTCACTTGAAGTCTCTTGATTAAGAATGGCGGGAAAATCATAGTCATCACCAGATACGCCGAGGGTAACTTTTTCTTATGACCATGTCTAAACTATGATCCAATGAAATTTATGGTTGCTTTATCCCCTCACTGGAATTTTTATCTGCGAGTCTGTTTTCAAGACAAGCTTTTTTATGAGATCTCTCTCCATAAGAATTATTACTCCTTCATATCGGCTCACCACTGCCTCCTGGACAGGATAATTTAATCAAACTTTTGGGTCACTTGCTTTTTGCTTTTCTCTTAATTTAAATGTCTTGTTTTTTCCTGTACTCATGTGCTCGTCTTCTTGTGTAGCTTGTGAAAGATTATCAAGCATGGGCTACTGGTGACACCTCAAGGCAGCCTCTTGGAACGGGTAAAATCTGAATGGTAGAAGGCTGCACATGCTACTGTTTCTGTTGATAACTTGGCTGCCTATGCGAGTCAAGCACAGGTTGCCAGTCCCATAGGATCCAACAGTCGCTCTGGTTTAGTATATGCAATTTTTTTTGTTAGTTCATAAGGCTAGCCATCGAAATTAGTGCAAGCGACTCGTGTATAGCGTTGTTCTAGCTTTTCTTTGGATATTCACATGGATTATGCTTCACTTGTTCCGTAGAACGCAGTCATTGAAATTGCAGTATGTTGCAAAAGCTGTTTGAATCAGGTCCTCCTATATCCTGGCCTTGCACTTGTATCTCATCTCCGCTTTCTGCTGCTCCATTTGGTTATTCAATTGGATAAGTTATTCGAGTTTTCTGGCACTTAAGACTGACAAAGGATTAAAATATGGCATGATGGATGTAATTTTATTACCCTGCAACCGCCTTAGAGGAGACGAAAGGCAAATTGTATCTTAATTTTGCTGTGTGGATAGAACATTCTACGTCACTTCATGAATTTACATTTAACTTTGGAAGGAAAATGAGTCGAGTTCTGCTTCTAAAAGTTTATTTATGATGATATGTTGGCATAAACTGAGTGCATTGATGATCATAGCCAGATCCCATTGGTCTCAACAGTTCTAGGATATGTCTTAGTTCGAAAAGTTGTTGGGAAAAGTGTTTAAAAAGTCATAAATCTTTTGTATTGGTGCTAATTTAGTTATGAGTTTTTTTTTATGTCAATTCAGTCCTAATTTTTTTGTTTTTGTGCCAATTCAGTCTATTGGGCTAATTTTGATCGGATTTTGCTGACGTGGACGTCGGCCGGCTTACATGGCAATGCCGGCGATGACATTAACAACTTTTAATGATATTTTAATTTTTTCGATTTATTTTAATTTTCTTTCTTTTTTCTTTTCTTTTTTTTTTTCTTTTCCTTTCTTCTTCCTCCAGCCAATCGCCGGTCCGGTGACCAGCTGGAGGCCAGCGCCGGCAATGCTCACTTGCAACCTCATAGTCACTAGCGAAGGCTCTAGCCCTTGCCCATGGCCGATAGGGTTTGACCCACGCCAGCCCAGCGCGAGGCCACCCTTGGGACCATTCAACCTTGCCGGATGACCGTGAGGGCGGCCTTGCGCTGGGCTAGCGAGGGTTGAGCCACGCCAGCCATGGGCAAGGCCTGACCTCGTCATATCCGGTAATGTCGTGCCTTTCCTAGCCGTTGGCAAAGGCCGCAAGGTTGAAGGCCGCGGCCGCTAACGAGGGCAAGGCGTGCCTCGCCACCGGCTAGCGAGGCTCACCAGAGGCCAGCCCTGGCCTCTAATGGTCGCTGGATTGGCTGGAGGAAGAAGAAAGGAAAAAAAAATCTAAAAAAATTAAAATATTATTAAAAATTGTTCACGTTATCGTCGGCGATGCTGCGTAAGCCAATCGACGTCCACGTCAATAAAATCTAGTCAAAATTAGACAAAAAGACTAAATTGACATAAAGATACAAGGTTTAGGATTGAATTAACATAAAAAAAAATTTAGAATTAAATTGACACAAATGCAAAAGATTTAGGACTTTTTCAACACTTTTCCCAAAAGTTGCTGAACAGTGCACGGTCACTTTTGCTTTTCCTCCTCCCAAGCAGAAGTGAGCGCTTTTCCGTCTGCATATACTTCTTACCGTAATCCATCGATGTGCGACGGACCACAATTACATGATCCTTATATAATAGAAGTTTACATGAATATATGATGCTGTTGATTACGTCCTGAGATGAGATAAGAACAACGGCAGATTGTCTGTCGACTCTGGTAATTGCTCTTCCATGAACAGAGAAATGTTCCGACAGAAGGCTTTGGATTTCATGAAATGACGTTAAACGAATTAGGATGCACAAAATTGATTGTGGGTGCTTTATCTTCTATCGATTCCGTTTGACTTTTCACGATGACCTGAGTTCTAGCTCAGGTTAATTACCCATCTCTTTTACATTGTGTTACGGTGCCTAAAAGGCATGGCGCAGTATTGCACGATGCCAGGGTTCTATTCGCTGTAAAACTAATAGTCACTCTTGTTCAATGAGCTTGACTGTCAATCATATATCATATAACTTATCAATTGATCTTCTCTTGGATGCAGACTACAGTACCATAATCTCATCGAAAAATCAGTTTCATATTCAATCAACTACTCTCAATTTGGCTTCTCTTGAGACCCGTTGAAGTTTACCGAATAAGGATTTGTCGCGATTAGAACTCATAATCATGGATAAAACATGAGGTGACGGCTGTGGGAATACATGGAACACGACACCGGAATTGCAACGAAGTGAGATCGTTGATGATGTTGATGGCATGTGAACAATGAGGTCGTCCCATGATCCCTTTTAAGTTGTCAAATAGTTTTCTCCTCCTTCTACAGTGTCCTTCAGGTGAGTTGTCCGATTCCATTTGTTACGGCATCACATCAGCATTGCCCATTTCCTTTGAATTGTTCGTATTTAGGGAAATAGGAAGAAAGATAAGGGGATAGCAACGTCCGGAACGACACGTGAAAAAGATACTGGAGGTTGCAACAAAAGAGGAACCGCGCATCTTTCTTTTTTCTGTTTATTTACTTGCCCTAGTAAGACCTGTAAAAACTTTGACTCTTGGATCGATAAACAGTCCACTCGTATCAAGAATGTATCCATATGCACCGATAAGGAGAATGACATAAAAAATTTCTGAATTTTAACTTAATATGTAATGTAGTCCATAAATTTCTAATTTATTTAATGTGGTTTCTAAACTTTACATAAATGTACAATGCCGTCCATAAACTTTTGATACATGTTCAATTTAGTTTCTGAACTATATGAAAATATTCAATATTGTGCTTGAATTATATGAAAATATTCAATGGAATGATGATATTGAACATAATATATAGTCCAAGGACTAAATTGAACATGTACCAAAAGTTCATGGATCACATTAAATAATTTAAAGTTCAGGAATGACATTGCACATTGGGATAAAGTTCAAGAACCGAATTGAATAAATTTAAAATTTAGGGACTACACTATACATTTGACTGAAATTCGAGGACTATTTATGTCATTTTCCCGACACACTAATGTAGATATACTAAGTTTAGTGGCTTACAAAATCGTTATAATGAATGATGCGACGAATTACAAGTGAGCTCAACACTCAATAACAATCTGTTGCACCACTTAATACACAAACAATTCGAATTAATTCAAGGAGCTGTATTCGACAGATACAAGTGTGTCTAAATCATGTTATCTTCGACAGGGCATTCTTCATCGGACGAGGATGAGCTTTTTCCCTCCATTGGTTCGATATATCCAAAAACATCTTTACCACAACTCTACATTACAATTTTGCATTCTCATTCATTCGCATCACGTACATCAACTAAAATTTGATAGTACTCTAATTGAGTATCACCCTAATAACCTCGAACCGTCTAAGGAAGATGGTATCATCTAGCTCCTAAATCAAGCTTGATCTCCGGAATCGCTCAGCCCTTCTTCTTCTTCCCTTCATTACGAATTCCCATGGACAAATAAACCAAAAAAGAAACTAAAACTCTAGGAAAAAGGGGGAAAAAAACTGGTTGAAATTATAATCTTGTAGCATAGGATTCTGATCCATCACATATATCTATCCCCCACCTGGGAGACTCAAAAAACTCGAGAGAAGTTCAAGATAAGCGAAGCGAGACGTGGCCTGTCCCCTAAAGAAGCCGCCATTACCGACCAAAGATCACAGACATATCGAGCAAATATTCCCGTGAACACACGCAGCTCCAAGAGTAGAAACAACGGATCCCCCGTTCAAAAGGGGGGCGACCACTCTTGGCTTCTTGGAGATGGGGCCTTGCTTCAGGAAACC
This sequence comes from Syzygium syzygioides, assembly GCA_031216285.1. Lineage (NCBI taxonomy): Eukaryota > Viridiplantae > Streptophyta > Magnoliopsida > Myrtales > Myrtaceae > Syzygium > Syzygium syzygioides. The sequence continues at coordinate 35,396,069 of CM062248.1, read as the reverse complement.
CTAGAAGAGTTCCCCACGAAGCTGCGAGACAGCTTTTTTCTCTGCATGGGGATGAACGAGAGAGAGAGAGAGAGAGAGAGAGAGAGGGATGAATCATCATGGAGAGGTGACGGGAAACCTAACGTGGCTGCATGCCACCGCTTCTCGCATCCCGATTCGTTCTTTGTCATAACTCCCGTGGACACACGCATATCATTGTCCTCGGATTTGGCGGATCGTGCGTGCGATCTTCTCGTTTATCTCATCCTTGTATTATTCTATGTTATTCTGTATTGATTGGTTCAGATGGATATGACTTGTTGAGATGATGTTGACTTTCACGTGTAGCTTCAATAGTCGTTCATTCGTACCTATTTGTGCCTATGCAATTGGCCTTTTCTATTCTGTTTATGTGCGTTTAATATAAATATATATTTTATCGATACCTTTTCAACCATTTGTGAAAATTATATATAATACATCTAGAAACCTAACGACGTACGATTTTATATTGTTAGAATTCTCTTCTCCTCATTACAAAATTAGTTTTTTTTATTTGTCGGGTGTACTCCTGGACTTTAGAACTCCTCTATGAATTGCTTGGCGGGTATGTAATGGGCACACTTGGAGAAACCCCATAAACTCCCCTATTTAGAGGAGGAGAGTTTTGAACTCCCCACCTCCATGTGGAAACGGTGGCCACTAAGGCAAATCCTCGGTGGTTATCTCTTAATTATTTTTCTCTATAATGAGTTTATATTATAGGATTTTTTTGTCGAAAGAAAATTATATTCATTACTCAAAATGATATATGAGATGTACACAAATTTTCATAGTAAAGCAAATTGAAGCAGAACAAAACCTAAAATACCAAAAAACAAAGCAAAATCCAGATAACGAAGAGGATCAATAAAGTACCAACATGGTTAGGCACACACCCATTTTATAAGAACTGATCTGTCAACTAAAATAATCGGCGATTGATCATTAGATCTCGTATTATCGCAAGTGATGAGCAAACGCCGAAAATTCCTTCTCCAATTATTAAGGCGTTGCCAGTTGGCGATATGCGCCTAGGCTCGGATTCCTCTACACAATTGTCATACAGAGACAACTAAGACAGGTTGAACAAACACAAATCTAACATTTGGAAGAACAAATCTTCATAGTTCAGTTGATAAGCTATGCTATTCATTGATTCACTTTGTTGTGAGTTTTGTTGTGATTTATTATCGATCACAAACCATTTTCTTTGTTTTCATTAGGGGTGTACAACCGGATAAGGTTTACCCGGAAACCAGACCGGCCCACCTGAAAAACAGGTTCGGGAACCGGTCCGGGTACTGGTTCCATTTTTTTGGAACCGGTTAGAATCGGTCCGGTTTCCGGTTCCGAGTAAAAACCAACTCGGACCGGTTTTAGAACCGGTTTTAAGATAATATAAAACAAAAAACAAAAAAAAAACCCTAGATCTAGATCACGATCACTGTCTCTTCGCCGGTCCTCTGTCTTGGTTCTCTCTTTGTCTCAGTTCTCTCTTCGCCGATCGTCGCAAGAACGCAATTACGCAACCAAGGAGGCTCCTTGTTTGCTTCACCCATCCGGCTTTCACTGATCCGAGGGAGTCCTCCATTTCCTCAATCTCTCTTCTTCGTCTTTGTTGCAAGGTCAGATGGTTTTGAGCTCGAGCTTCGAATCTGTTCTAATGTTAGGGAAGTGTTTGAGTTCGAGTTTGAGGTTTTGTGTTCGATCGAGTTTTAGGGGTTTTTCGCTTCGGGCTTGGGTTGGTGTAGAAGATTCTCTAAGTTTTGATGATCAGTGAAGGACTTGAAGGAATAGACACCATCTGATCTTGCGGAATCCGGCTTGTCTGAGTTTTTTTTTTTTGAAATTTTTATCTCTTGCTTCTTGGACTTCTGAGTTTGTATAATGGAAGAATGTAAGCGTTGGTTGCGTACCTGACTTCAGTGGTTGGCCTCAACTCGAAACTCTATATGTTGCAAGCTCATTATACTTAAAAAAAAATGAAATCAGAAAAAGGAACAAAAAAAACAGGTTCTTGGGTAGAACCTGAAACCGGACCGAAAAAACAGGGTCGGTTCTAAAACAGGGTCCAAGAAAAACAGGGTCGGTTTTAGGTTCTAAAAATTAGAAACCGGTTATAACAGGGTTGGTTTCAGGTTCCAGGTTTGGACCCAACCCACCCTGGAACCGATCACCCCTAGTTTTCATTGACTCAATAAGACAATATGCATTGAAAAATCCACATTAGCTTTGTTTCAAGTACTCCTCGCACAATTATATTCAATATGTATATCTAAAACACCCAAAGTTGATTGATTCACATAATATCGAAGTATTATCTTCTCAAGTACTAATGAGATTGTCTTATTAAGCAAGCCAAAATTTCATTGGTGAGATAAAACTTCTAATCTCGCTTCATTGTCCCTTATAGTTTCATGTTCTCAAATTACTTGTCCTCTTCTACACTTTCCTGTCTCTGGTTTGATTGTCATGGAGTTATACATACAACTATAGCTTAACAATAGAAATCGGCACTTATTTCCTCATTCGCCTCTTATACGACGCGTCGGTTGTGTAATTATTCTTACACAAATCATTTTTTGACCATTGATTTAGTTAGTTAATTAGTAATTACACACATAACTACATATATTGTCGGTGAGAGAGGTAACACGTACAAAGCAAAAAAATATTCTTTAATTCCGTCCCCTGTGATACTAACGTCCCTACTCCCCAATCTCTTTACCATTAGAGTCGCTTGCCTATTGGCGATCTAATGAGATTCAAATAGTTGGATCAGGGCCGCATGCCTATTGCCTAAAACCCAAAAACCCTTAATAACTCTGATTTGATCATGGCTCCAAGTTCGCATTTTTATAAACCTGAGATGCTTATCTTTCTTTTTCTTTCTCTTTCTAGCCATAATAAAATAATATATTTTAGGAATTTTAAGCCCCATATAAATCCAATGGCTCCACAAGAAGATGTAAAGATCATACACCATAGAAAATCTATCCACACATCTAATTAACAATTATTGCTTCTTTCGCACGCTTCCTTTCTTGCCAATCTCAATCAAAAAGAGTAACAAAAAAGGAAAGAGTAGATTCAATTACGCATCAATTATGCGGTGGTCTCTTTTCAAACCCGAGGAAAAAAGTGCATTAACAATGTGTGTGTGTGTGTATATATATATATATATATATAGGTGCATGACCTTAGTGTGTAAAGCATTGACAAAGTAGAAAGGCCAATTAATAAAACAAATAATCCCTTTTCAACTGCTGAGAAGTCATAATCTCAAAGTAATTATTAACCAGTAATTATCTATTTTTCTTTTTCTTTTATTAAAAAAAGATATGTAAAGCGATGACATGATGCATATTTCGAGATTATAATATAAATAAATTAATGACCCCCTCGCTCTGTGCCTCCAATGTGTCACTATCGCAAATGGAACGCCTCATCTAGACCGCGGCCAATAGTGTTTTTCTAATTAAATTAATTACTAAACCACTAGAATAATGGTATTGATGATGACATTCTTTTGATTTCTCCAAGGGGGGTAAAAAAGAGCAGCAGGGCTTAACGAATCCGTGCCCTCCAATCACGAAAGAGGTATGATTATAAATTATTGTTTGTATTATTGTGGAGCATATAATATAAGATTAGATTAAAGTTCCCCACTTTTTTTTCGTGTCCTATTAGAAAAAAGGTTGAGATAAATTTAATCATGAAAGCCACTAAAAGGTGGGATTGTACTGATTGCAAATGTTCACATGCAATGCAATTTTGGCACTTTGGTCTCGGAACTTGCACTTGGGCGGGGGCTAGAAAGGTTGATCTGGTCACATGACCCACTATTAGTTGCCACGAGGAAATTGAAAAGAATAGTGGCTTATTTTAATATATATTCGAAGGATAAGTTAAATCAATAGAAGGAAACAGAGTTAGCTTCTGTAAATCTCTACATAGGCGCGATCATTGTGTACATGGGTCAACAGACATTTTGTCTCCCGAATGATGTATTTTTGCCCTTCGTCCTTATTCGTTGGGTAGAAACCTCGATCGTGGGTGAAATTGTATTTGCCAAAAAAAGGGTTTATTCATTTATTTTTATCTTCAATTTTAGAAATAGACAATTTTACTCTCAACGACCATATGAATTTGAGCGAAAAACAAGATATTGTGCGCGATGTGTGGTCGAATGTGCATGCCCTACAATTGTTAGCCTCAATTTTCATCCGTACGACGATGCATCAGTTGTCTGTTTGGTAATTTCTTTTTTCCATTTCACTTTTCGTGTTCTCTCTTTTTTCGATTGTTTAATAAGAGGTAAAAAACATTTTCTCCTCGACCAATTAATTTTTCCTGATTTAAACTCGGGTGTTGTTGAGAATGTCGACATTCCATTTGTTCATTCCATTTTTTTTCATTTAATTTTCGAGCCAAGCACTCCCTGTTTTTCTTCGCGTGGAGGGCAATTTTTGGACGGGGAAAATATTCGAAAAAGGAGCGGGGGGGGGGGAAACGAGAGCGTGTACAGGATTACGGCGAACAATACGTACATGTCCTAAATAAAGCTGGCCACGTGGCAATACCTAATTCGACGAAGCCGCTAGACGCGAGCAGCGCCTACGTGGCAGTCCCTCCTCATCTCTCTCTCTCTCTCCTCTCAGGTAAAATTTTCCCCTTAAGCTTTTATATAATGGCGACACGATTCAATTGATTTGATCTCTGGTTTTTCATGTTCTAAAAACCTAAAAATCTCTCCTTTTCCTTAACTTAATCACAATCTCCATTCATCTTCTCCTTCCTCTTCTTCTTCTTCTTCTTCTTCTTCTTCGGCCTCTGCATCTTCCATTGGCTTGTCGGTTCCGTTTCCTCTCGCTGCGACCACGACGCGGATAGGGGGAGCTTTCGCAGGTACGCTTCCGTTCCGCTCCGCCATCAATCGGTTCTTTTCATCTGCTCGATCACCGACGCGATGCGGCAATTCGGGATTCGGTCGCGTTTCCGGATTCCGGGTTCCCGATTCGAATGCAATGTGTGTTTCTGACGCCGGTGGTTTTTTGTCAGGTGAGGTGCCCCGCCACTCGTTGTCATACTCCTCGTTCTGATTAGGGCATACTGTTTCTGATCATTTTTTATTTCCGGGGTTCGCTTCGGAGCGCGATTGTAACCATTTTGTTTTCCGCGGATAGATGAGCGCTTTTTTTCTTTTCTGTGAATTGTACAACTTCCGTTTTTTGAATTGCGAAATGAAGGGTTTCGGGCAAAAATGTTTTTTTCCGGAAGGGGACGTGTTGTAGGTTGTAGCTGGGGCGTGTGGCGGTAGCGAAGGCTAGGATAGGGTGAAAGATGACTGATTTTCAACCGCTTCAGCAAAAGCCCGAGTCGACCGGCGATGTTTGTTCCGAATTCGAGCGCGGGCTGGAGGAGCTCATGCGGGGTCACTTGGACGACTGTATGTCATTTGCCTCGTGTAGCTCGACGCGTACGCCCGACGAGGAAGACGACGAGGGCGACCAGTTGGTGAGGCGGAGACGGAGATCCGAGCTTGAGGGCGATGACCTGGCTGAGTCCTCGGCTGCAAGGAGGCGCCATTCGCGCATTTTGAGCAGGTGGGCTGCTAGACAAGCCCAGGAAATGATCACGACCATTGAGAGGAGAAATAGGGAGTCTGAGTTAATGGCATTGGCTGGTTTGCAGACCGTATCGATGCTTGATGCGTCGTTCCTCAGGGAGTCTCAGTCACCGACTTCCCTGAGGCAAGGTGCTGCGGAGCAGCCGAACACTCGGGCTTCGTCTATTTTGCAGATGTGGAGGGAATTGGAGGACGAGCAGTTGCTGAGTCGGGCCAGAGAAAGGGTGAGGGAGAGATTGAGGCAGCGGAGGAGTGTTGAGCCTAACACAAATTTGTCCAGCACCAATATGTCTGAGAGTAGGGGCACTGAGATTCAGGGAAGTGTTGGGGATGTGAGTGAGAGTGAGAATGAGTATGGTACTTGGTCGCATGATCAGACACAAAATGAACCTCGGGATGATAATGGATCAAGTAGGGAGCAGTCTCCTGATCTTGGTGAGGTTGAGAGGGAGAGAGTGAGGCAGATTGTTCGGGGATGGATGGAGAGTGGGATTGGTGACCATTCTTCGAATGGCAATCACAGAGACAACAGATCACGAGCAGAATGGCTTGGTGAAACAGAGCGCGAAAGGGTGAGAATTGTTAGAGAGTGGGTGCAAATGGCTAGTCAGAGAAGGGATGCTCGTGGTAGCCGGAGGGAAGAGCAGGAAGAGGGAGCAAGACAAGGTACTCAAGGTGATGGAGTTCGTGAAGGTTCTGTTGCTGACACCGAGGATGGTCAACCAGAGCATATTCGGCGGGACATGCTCCGTTTGCGTGGAAGACAAGCCCTGATTGATTTGCTCATGAGAGTTGAGAGGGAACGACAAAGAGAACTTCAAAATTTGGTGGAGCATCGGGCTGTATCTGATTTCGCTCACCGTAATCGTATTCAGGTCAGTGGCTTGGTAGTGAATTTCTGGTTTTGCTTTTATGTATGTGTACGAGCTTTTCCTGCTTTAAAGCCAGTTGGTCTGCCATAAATTCTTCTGACCAGTTCATGTCATAAGGCTTCCTTGTTGGCCACTGGTCTTTTCTTTTGCTAAGATATTATCCACTTGGCCGCAGCATGGGGTTGTTCATGCTTAAATTTCCTTTTTCGTGCTTGTCATGATTTACCCTAAGTTTGTTTTTCATGCATTGCCAAGAGTCATATATTGCGAGTCGAATTAAATTGAGATGATTGATCTAGATTGGATGGTTATCTCTGAGTATTTCCAGTTCTGAGGTCCTCATAAGTGCTGCAATGCAGAGAATTGTCGTGGGTTGGAAGATATCTTTCGGAAGAGTTGAATGGAATCGTAATATTGCCTTTTAGCTCCTTCTTGTACAATTAATTGCAATTTTGCTGGCATTTTTTGCTTTTGAATTGTTATAGTTTAATGTTTTCAGTCACTACTACGAGGGCGATTTTTGCGAAATGAAAGAACAATTGAAGAAGAAAGGCCTCCTTCTATGGCAGCAAGTGAATTGGTACAGTTGCGACAACGACATACTGTTTCCGGTTTAAGGTAGGACATCTTTCTGAAAATGTTTAGGAAGCTTCAAGTTTTGTTATTATTCATTTTCAGTTAGGTTACAAAGCTGTGGGCAATGCTTGTGAGTTGACGACCTTTCCTTCGTAGATTCCATAATAACTGTCTTGCTTATAGAGAGATAAAAGTTTGTACAGTGCCGTTCTTTTTCTCCCAAGTGGAATATAAATACATTCAATTTACAGTTTAGCCAATAGCCATTCCTTTGCTTTCAACTTCTATGAGAAGTTTGATCGTTAAACAAGAAACATGGAGGGGACGTGAAATTCTGGAAAAACATAAAAGTTTGAACTACAAAATAATGTTCTAACACAGTTTTAGGGATCACAAACTCAGAAAAGGAGTAGGATTTCTAGATAACCCAGCCTTTTGGTTCATTTTCCTTCTCCTTCTGTGATACTAGAATGCTGATCTTAAATTTTTATGAAAGTTTTTAATTTCAGAGCAATGGAGTATCATAATAAAATGCACATTTAGTGGCATCTTCCCAAGATTGTCTGTGTTTTTACTCTTATTGGCTTTATGTAATATGAAAGAGTACTTTCTATTTTGATTTTCTCCCCTAAGATGACCCTAGAGATGAAAAAGAGAAATTTCGTTGGCTATAAGAATTTTTAAGTGATTACCACATTCTTCATCACTATTCAGGATTATTTTTCTTCTTTTTGGTAAAAGGATGTTGGTACTGTTATTAGTCTTTTGATGAATTTATCAAGTTTTAATCCATCCTCGGTTCCTCTCCTCATTAGGGAAGGCTTCCGTTCGAGACTAGAAACTATTGTTCGTGGTCAGGCTAATACTCAGTCTGATTCTGCATCTGTTGATGTTGATGATGAGTCCAGGAATGTGAGGACTCCTGGAACTTCACTGGATGGTCAACAAGAAACCCACGAACCGTTACAATCCACTAGCCAGGCAAATGATAGTAACCGATCATTGGATCGAGCAAGAAACAACGAAAACAATGCAGATGCTGAAGGTGTGAATTGGCAGGATACATCTAATGAAAGTGGCAACTGGGAACAGAATTTGGCTGGTGAGAGGGGAGAAGAGCAACAACAAACTGCTGCACAATTTAATGAGTTTAGGGATGAGAACATTGCTGATATGGAGTTTAGGGATGATAATATTGCTGATATGGATGGCAATTGGCCCACAAATTCGGCCAATGACTGGGCTCGTGAAGCTCCAACAAATTTGGGGGAACAATACCTGCAGCAAACTCAGGGCATATGGCATGATGTTGGTGGCCCTCACGAAGCAGTGGGAATGTGGCCGGAAGGGTCTTCTGGTCCTTCTAGAGCACGGCGTGGTGGTCCTCTCAGAAGGTATAATAGATTCCATCCTCCTGATGACGATAACGTTTACAGCATGGAGCTCAGGGAACTTTTGAGCAGGTACAAATATTTTATTGGCTATTTGATCCATTAGGCTTAAGGACCTTTTGTACTCGGTCAAATCTAATATCCTTTAAAATGCAGGAGGAGTGTTTCGAATCTTCTGCGCAGTGGTTTCCGTGAAAGCTTGGATCAGCTGATACAATCATATGTGGAAAGGCAAGGTCGTGCTCCCATTGAATGGGATTTGCAAAGAAATCTGCCTGCTCCAACTCCAACTCCTGCCTCGCCTAGTCAAGATCAAGAGTTACAGACAGATCGAGCAGATGTAACTAACAGACCTCCAAGAGTTCTTCCAGGACCATCAATACCCGCACCACAGCCACTGTGGCATCAGGATCTACACCACACTGGATGGTCTCGCCACAACATGCATCGACCAGAAATTGTGAGTTCTTTTGATATCTATAATCATGTGGTATTAACCTTATCAAAGCATGTTCGCATTATGTTGCTCATTCCAATCGGTGGGATCTTTTGGAGTATGATGTCGATAGAAACTTAATCTTGATGTTTTTACCTTTCTGGCTGAAATTATAACCTTGAAATTCATTAGTTGTCAAGGGGATAGAGTACTCAGTTGTTCTTTTGGTAGAGATGCTTAATGTTACTAATTGTTCACTGGATAGTGGCACCGAAACATCTGGTGTTGCTCAAGAACTCTCGACCCTGTTTCAAAGGCAGTCATTTGTTATTTTGTACTGATGCTATGCTTGGAGTAGGGATCAGTTTTCCTCATCACTTAATTAGCTTCCCTGTTTGAGGGGTGGTATTATGCAATGCTCTAATGTGGAAACTGGGGGTAAAATCTTTAGCTGATTGAAAAATTGCTGTTGTATGGATGCTTTGTTGTAAGCACTATTGTTTCCATTAGGCATGCAATAGTGAAATCTCAACTGACTTCAAATTATTGGTTGGTGCAGGAATGGGAGATGATCAATGATCTTAGAACAGACATGTCTCGCCTGCAGCAAGGCATGAGCCACATGCAAAGGATGTTGGAAGCCTGCATGGATATGCAGCTTGAGTTGCAGCGATCTGTGAGACAGGAAGTCTCAGCAGCTTTAAATCGATTTGCTGGTGATAAAGGTCTAATTTTTGCATTGGAATTGCCATTCTTTAATTTTTGTTTAAATTTTTTTAAGTAGCTATTGCCTGATTATCTTTGAATATATGACCATCGCTTTTGATTTGATAGTCATGGAGTTATCTATTGTCCCGATGGTTGAGGCCTGTGGTTTGGTTCTTACATCTTACTAGTCAACACAACATGAATATTGCAGGTTTGGGTCCTGAGACATCAGAAGACGGGTCTAGATGGGCTCATGTGAGGAAAGGAACTTGTTGTGTTTGCTGTGACAGCCACATTGATTCCCTCTTGTACAGGTATGCTGGCTTTGCCTATTCTTTTCCGAAGGTTGTGCTTTTACACGGGAACTGCATACCCAATATTTCTTTAGGGAGAGATCACATATGTTGCTCACTGACTTACTCATTTGATGGGATTAACTTTTGCAGATGTGGGCACATGTGCACTTGTTTGAAATGCGCAAATGAATTGGTTCGTGGTGGAGGGAAGTGCCCTCTTTGTAGAGCTCCGATCGTTGAGGTTGTTCGAGCATACTCCATACTGTAAGCAGTTGACAGACGTGAAAGAAAGTGTCCAAGAGAACCTGGAATCCGGAGCGTAAGACCAATAGAGCCATGTCCAGTTTCTTTTGGATGAAGCAGTGCTCCGAGAATGTTGGCATATTCACTTATTTATTGCTGTTCTCCTGATTATATGTTGAACGCTTCTCAGTGTATAATTGGAAACAAGAAAATGGCATCGCTAATTCATCATTCATGTGTAAATAAAATGTCAAATCTTTCCCCTCTGATCTCCTTCTTTCCCCAAAAAAGATGAGAAAGATGCAGATGTTCGGTGATTTCAGTACTACTGTAGCATAAAAGGGATTAATAAAGGCCATGATCAGTTGTCCAAATTTGAACAATCTGAGCATGGTCTACTTCGGTTACTAAGGCCTATAGGCGTTCCACTTGTAAACCCGAAAGAGTAGAAATTTCTTCTCTGGACTCATGTATACTGGATGGGGGAGTTGCATCTGTTGATTTTGTGAATTTCACATGGGCTCCACATGTGGGTCCAGTGGACCCGGGTCCCTGCAAGGTATTCCCCGAAAATTACTGCGAAAATTGTATATCTAATATTAAGTGAATGTTCCTCTGTGGTACAGTTGAACACCGTTTGTATATTTGCATAATGAACAGATTTAAAGTTTGATCGACTACTCGAATTTTCTCACTTTGCTATCATGTAGAGGAAACATTGACAATGATGATGCCAAAACATGGATTTGGAGAATGAAGTCTGCGTTATGCTACAATTGAATTGCAATTTGCCAACTTACATATATCACCGTCACTGTGGGACTTCACACTATAACAACAGAAGGAAACTGTCTCTAGAACTCTCCTGTAATCTCTTCTATACCTTACTAATGCACTGTTCCTATACATGCATCGATTTGTTATCCTGAACAAATGCTACATCAATTGTTTCCTTGTATGTGAAAAAATTGTGTTAACCTGGTGACTATGAATACTTGATCCAAAATTGGCAGCAAATGGGTCAAGAGAGAGGACAAACTTCAGCCAAAAGCACGTTCCTGGCTTAGTTCATTTCGGCATTTCTTGCCTTGAGTTTCATCACGAGCTCCTCACGCTGAGCCTCTGCCTCTGCATATCTGAGGCTCATGTGCAGGTAGCTCTCCCGTAAATTTATCAACTCTTCCTCAAGTGATGATTTGTCCTGCCCCGGTTGTATCTCCAGCAATGCATCTTCTGTCGTGATTTTTGGCATATCCAAGTGATCGTTTGCTTTCGTGGACAACAAACTGAAAAGAAATGCCTTCCTTGAGTTAGAAACAGCTGGGTGGAGGAGGCTCACAAGTTTTAAAAAAGTCGGTGCATGCCAGACAACCCCAGAATCTATCGATCTACCCTCTCGTTAGTTTAGCAAATGAATGCATGACTTCTCATGAAGTCGCAAACAAGGCCAGTTATCTGGTCTAACTTGTGATTAAACTCGAGGCATGAAAGGCTATGGCGGGTTGTTTTAAGTTTCTGCAGAAGAAATATTGCTGTAATACTTGTGGCAAACTATGCATACCGGTTGCTGTTTCAGTCTCTAGGATTCTAATGGCTGAAATTTTCAGATAGACTTCAAAATCATGATTAAATCTGGAAAATTGACAGGGAAGTTAACTGGAGTACCCCCATCGTCTACCTGTTAAGCTGCATTTTATACATATCGTTGGCCTCTAAAACCTCAGCCAGCTCATTCTGAAGAAATGAGATCTTCAATGATAGATCTAGTTCATCTGCGTGCTTTCTCCTTTGATTTTTCTGAAATGAATATGTTGTAAACAAAATTAGCTGGACAACAAATGGGCAACCTTTCATAGAAGGCGACAACGTTACCTACAAAATGCTAGGCAGTAAATCTAGTGAAATATACCTCTTCGCAGAGTTGATCTACTTCTAGATGCCCTTCATCATCAGGAAAGCTTTGCCCTTGAATAGCTTCTGCAGGTGACTGCTTTTGTCGCACTTCACTCATCTGGAAATTCTGTAGCAGTATTAGAAATGTAATCCATAGAGTCTTAATTTGAAAGAATGTTATTCTAAAGGAGAATTCATCTTACAGACCAGTGGTGGCTTTACTACGTGGCTAACAGGAAGACCACTTGTATTGCCAGGCTTGCATCTATCGGGTCCTACTTCCTTCATATGTTTCGCCTGCTCCCGCACCGTTCGAGCACTCTTCTGGCACTCTTCTTTCTCTTCTTCCAGGCACTTCATTCTCCTTTGGAGCTGGCTATAAGATCTCTTAATCCGAGCAACCTCATTTTTCAGCTCAGCTTCTTGGGCAAATAAAGCTTCTCTGGCAGTTAAATCTCCCTCAAGGCGTAAGATCCTTTCCTGAAGGGCAACTTTAGCATGTTTGCATTCTTCTAGTTCAGACAAAGCCTTCTGCATAGTTGAGATCTTCTCGACAAATGACTTTCTCTCTGCTTTCATTTCTTCAAAATCTGCCAGTAATACATGGTGTGAGGTTTCCAGCCTTTCCTTTTCAAACGTGGTCTCGCTGATTGTTCTCTTAAGAGCCAAAACTTCATTCTGAAGCAGTTCTATCTTCTGTAGCTGAACCATAAGGCAGGAGATCTCTTCCACAAGCTGCACTCTCTCATACTCAGAAGCTTTTAATTTCAGCTCGAATCTTCTAGCAGCATTTCTCAGTTTCCTTTCATTAGATTTTACATCTTCAAGCAAAGTTATCAGCTTTTGATGGTCAGCCATCAAAACTTCCTGGTTTTGCTTGGAAGATGCTAGCTCCCCAATAAGGCCTAGTACCTTTGCTTCATCCAACTGGATGTTGTTAACCATACTTCCTGGATGTTCAGTTTCCCCTTCAGAATCCTTAACAGTGTCTGTTCTGGCTTCCTGAATAAAAATGTTATCCAGTCTCCTGTTTTCAAGAAGAAGTGCATTGAGTTCAGAATTTAGGGCTTTATCTTTCAAGGCGCTTTCTTCCAGTAAGGAATCAAACTTTTCTTCTAAAACTTCAATTTCATTTGAAAGATGAGAAAAGGCCTTGTTGGATTCTCTAAGTTCTGCTTCCAAGAATGTAATGTGCTCATGCAACTCTATGTTCTGCTTTCTCAACTCTCTGTTTAATTTCTGAAGCGAGCTGCATTCCTCAATAAGATTTTCAGCAGTAGCCTGCACTTTCGTATTTGCAACTTTTAGATACCTACACTCTTCTTGAGCTTCTAGTAACTGCTTATGAATTTCTTGTAACCTTTGTTTTGTAGTAGCCTTCTGTGCTTCCATCTCAGTTTCCAATTTCTTCACGTCACTTTGGAAATTTGATGATTGAGATTCAGAAAATTGTATTGCCAAACGGTTTGACTCCCTTTCATCAGTCAAATATTGTAGTTGAGCTTCCAGACCACATATCCTTTCAGAGAGCCGTATGTTTTCTTCTTCTAGTTCTGATAAATGAATTTCAAGTTCATTTTTTTCACTCTCTAGCTCTGACAATTTTCCAACAACCTTGTCAGCTGAAACCTGTGGACCCATGCTGCTAGCATGAACCATCTTGTCTTCATGCGAAGGACAAAAGCTGCAGTCGCCATCACTACCTCTTTCAATAACTTTCACGTTACTATCCACCTTCGAATTTGCCTGCTCAAAATTATATAACCGAGTCTCCAACTCCTTTTGTAGATGCTGTAGAATCTTGACCTCTTCCGTCTTGACTTTGTTCTCTGCCTTCAACTTGTCCATCTCAAAAAACTTTTCCAGAATTTCCTCACTCAAATCTCTAAGTCTCGATTCCAGTTCAATGTGAAGAGCTCTGAGTTCCTCATCAAGAGTCAAGACAGTGTCTTCTTTCAAGTCATAGAGAGGAAGGTCTTCCCCGGCTCCATCTCCACTCATGGTTCTTGGCCTGGCGTCTTCTTTTTCCGACTCTTCATCCTTGGAGACTCCAATTCTTATTTTGATTAATTTTTTTAAATGCACAAGCTTGTTCAGCATATCATCATCTTGTTTTTTTGGGTCACTACTATATGTACTCTGTAGCATGTCTAGATAATCTATAGCATAATTACCTACAACATTTTGAGGCACACAAAGAGCATATCGCTTCCGCAGCTGCTGTGCAGTGATTGCTGAAAGCTGAAGCTGTTCTTGATAATGCTCCAACTGCTGATGGAATGCTGCAATCTCAATTTCCTTGTCTTCTGCTCTTGTGCAAGCTTTGCATGGTTCAACATAAAAAAGAGAACCTTTATCTTTGAGAGACTGCAACTGCAAACCCAGGTCAGCACATTTATCCCGGAAATAAATGCACCCCTTATGGTCACAAGATAATTCTTCAAAGAGAATTTCCTTCTCCTTTAGTTCCTCCTGAAGCTTGGATACTATTGAATTCAGTCTGGTTATTTCTAACTGACAACTTTCAATTCCTTTGCTGCCATCTGGGACGATATTTGAAGCAGCAGCCATGTTCTGAGGGTTCAAATCTTTGAGCTTAAATATTAGCTGCAGGTTTTCATCTGTAAGTTCAGTGCAGTCTTTCTCAAGCTCCTGCACCTTCAACTTTAAAGATTGAATTTCCTTTCTCAGATTGGTATCACTTGCATCTTCACAATTGACTTCCTCAAAGACTTGAGAATCGAGTGCTTCAGGTGACATTTCTTTTATGCTCACGATCTCCACCTCATTCAGAGTCGATTTATTTCTCCATTCTGCGTCACATTCAACCATTGTTTTGGTCTTGCAATCTTGGTCAATCTCGCTATCTCCTTTCTTCTCCGACATCGGTTGCAGAAATTTCGTGGCACTTTCTGAGTTCTGTTTCTCCATAAACCTTGGTTGCCAGAGGTTAAAACTTTTGGTGTCATCCAGATGAAAATGTGTAAACACATCACCAGTGGGTTGTGCAAACACATTATCAGGTGTGTGTGCATCATACGATTTTATCTCCTCAGTGGAAACATTTTCACTTAAATTTACTTCTGATTTTGCAGATAAAAGATCTGCAATTTCCATTTTCTGTTTCTCTATGGTATCTTCCATTTCCTGAAGAACGGACACAAGCTCAATATTGGATTCTTGAGTTTTCTTTAGTTGTACAGCCAAGTCGGCATTTGTCTCCTTTTGGAACTTCATTTCTTCTTCCAGCTCTATCTGAAAATTGTCCGCAGCTTTTTCTTGTAATTTCAAACTGTCCATTGCTGTTTGTTTCATCATCAAATCTTCTAGCAGAATTTTTTGCCGCTCTATTTCCTGCTTTAGGTTGTGGCACTCTCTATGTGATGCAGAAAGTTCCAACTTAAGAGTTTCTTGGTGCTCAGACTGGTTCAACAACTCCCTTCGCAATTTTTCAATGTCAACCATCAGCTTTCGGGCATTTTTCTCCCACATCCTAGCTTCTGCCCTAAGTTCCTCTACTGTTACTTCTACAGCTTCAAGCAGCTCTTTGGACGAACCCCCACTGCGCAACGGTGACATGGAGGGCTGTGAAAATCGACGGAACTCTCCATTTTCCTTTTCCAAAGAATGTCCTGATCTCTGGACATTTGAATTGAATGAGGAGTTGTTTGATTTAGCATGAATATCACAGGAGTTGGAGCCATAAGCGGAACCAGTATTTGATCCAGTTGATTCCTGTAGTCCAATAAAATTGTCAGTATCCCCAATTAGATGGTTCCTGGGGGACAAATTTTTCCTGCCAAATGATTCCTCCAAAGAGTCGAAGCTTTGACGCGAACCTGATTGTGAGAACGTCGTTCCCTGTGACAATGTTAGAGGAGAGGTGAGCTGGTGTGAGTCAAACTCGAAGGTTTTAGGAAATGCTACAGAAAATATTTAATTCTTGCATCTGGGATGTATCCTATTACCCAGCATGACGATCATCAGTTAACATAAAAAACCAATATCACCTTTCCCAGGCAAAAACTCGAGATATAGCTCCTGCAAATGCTCGTAGCAAAATTGCTTGATTCACAAAACAAGTAATCCTGAGGGCACCAAATCTTGTTCTTTAAAGATAGAAGAAAATAGAAGATGCAAAAGCCAAAACACCATGTTCCGGACACATGTTTTTAAACAAAGGAAAAACAACGCGAGACATGAGAAGAACATAGGTGGGACTGAGGATATGCAGATAGCTGATGCGACTCGGGAAAGGACAAACCTACTCAAAGAGCACATATCCCAAGTGAGGAAAAAAATACCTTTTTTCCAAATTCTTCTGGATGAAATGGACTATCCATATAATTACTAGACGAAGATCCAGCACTGCGGAGGAAAATACTGTCAGATACATCAGATTTGTTTTCCACGTCGTCATACTCAATGCTTGCCTCATCAAGTAATGAATTTGAATCTTTCCAGTCATCCCTGTAGAAGGAGTTGTTACTATTACAAATTCAGTTATGAAGCTGGAGCTGGAACATTCTAACATCCAAAAGGAGAGTGAAGCTGAACCTCGTCTTTGGAGTTAAACAATGTATTTTCATCTGCAAAAGGAAGAATATAAAGGCAGATGAGCAGCTGCGTCAATAAGCTCTCAACCACCAAGTCTGATTTCTTGTTGATTACTTGATGACTGAGTAGCTATAAATCTATGAATAACCACCAAATGGATGAACTTGCATATATCTCGAGAATAGGTTAATGGTTTATCGGTTTAAGTTTAGTGACTAAGAAGTTTAAAACATGCATTTTGGTCCCTTGAAGAATACTACATCCATTTTATAATTTTTAAGTTCTTCTCCACATAGGTCTTTGGAAAATTAAAAGAACAACTGTGGAGGAGAAGGTTTCCTTTCTGAAGTAATATCCGTGAAAAGTGAACACTCCAGAATGCCCATTAAGATAAGGCTGATTGGCGCCTACTGAACCACTCTAAATGAATAAGACTAGGCCGTGTTTGTTTAAACTTTAACAAAAATTAGAAGTGTTTTTTTCGCTTTCCCTCCAAAATTTAAAACGTCACTCAAAAATAAAAAAATTGTGAAAAAACTATATGCAGATCTACATGTCACCATTTATATTATGTGAAAGTTTTTATGTTTTCCGACTAAAAAAATCTAAGTACATGCGCTGCAAAATTTAGATTGAGCAATAAGTAAAATGTAAAAGTCAATCCAGACACGTCCTTAGCTATTAGGTTGAACAAAGCTCAACTAGAATCAAATGAAGTAAATAGAGTAAAGACAATGCAACAAAACGTTTTTTCATGGTTCCGCAAAAGCCTACATCCAATGGCGGGGAGCAGCAGAAAGTCCTCCATAACATAAAAGTTAGAGTTCAAGAAAACTAGATAAATATTCAAAAAGTCCAGTACCCACGAGATTATCATGCTTCCATTCTGTGGCTTAGCTTAGCACGCTCATGCTGACCTAATAATTGAACTTTAGAATGGGATAGTACAGGATCTGAGATTATATATTCGAACAAGTCAGATTCTAGACATTGTGATTCTGGATCCCGCATCAAGTAAGCATGAATAAAGAACAGGGGGACAAAGACTCTTTTGATAAAAGCAAAAGCTTGACCCTTTTGTCTAAAAACTCCAGCACGAATGTTTTCTTGACTACAATGTGACTTGAAAACTTGAAGGAGATTGAACTGGCCTAGTGCCAAATTGATTCAATCCTTGAAACCTTGAAGCAAGAGCAGCCAGACTATGCTGTAGAAGTTTGTGTTCGCTGACAGAATCCGTTCAGCATTCGTAAGGAAAAGTTATCTGTTTGTGAAACTTACTTGTAAAATCGTTCCTTGATTGCATTTCTTCAGCTGTAACGAAACAGGAACAGAAACTTTTGAGCTAATATAGTTTGCCAGATTGACTGACGCCTCTCCAAGGATACCGGATCTAGATGATCCCTAAAAGAAGAGTGCCATGAAAACTTCCATACATTAGTCTTCACTAATGGAGAACCTTATGTTTGATAAAACTCTCTTAATTGAGAGAAACCTCATACCATCGAGACAACAAACTTAAACAGGCATCCTTCAACATCTTTTGGGCCATCGCACTTTGGTATCCAGATTGATTCTGATATGGTCTCTGACCACTGACAATTTCCATTCCAGACTGGCGCTTTTTCCAACCTTCTTATGGTTTTTCCTGTGTCCGACGAGATAATGGACAAAGAAAGTTTGTCCCGTCCTTTTGGTACCTGAATATGTAAAGACGAGAGTGAAATAGAGAAGAAAGAAAAATAAAAACGAACTCAATTTTTTTGTGGAGTCGCCAACCGAAAAAAGACGAAGGTAAAAAGAAGTCCCTAGCACGCGGACTAAATGGACACATTTATTCAACTAATTCAGTTAGCTAGACCAAGTACCGATTGCTGAACACTCCGTGCACATTCTTTCCCAAGTTCATTTCAAAGCCAATGCTGGACCTCTACGTTCAGGATTCAGCATGTAAAATCAGCATTAAGCACAAATTATATTCTTGAGCTAATGAATAAGGTGACAACTGTCGTCGATAGACATCCCAAGGCTTCTAGGAATGCTGGACGCAAAAAGGCCGTTCTCATAAGTCCGCGCTCACGAGAACATTGTCGCATCACGACCTAATGCTACCTAGAGACCACGTCCATGTCAAGAAAAGGAGTCTTTAAATTGCCTACTGTTCAATGCATGTTATGTTCAAAGAATGGCACGCACAATAATAAATTTTCTGCAGGAGCGCACGAAATAGATAGCAGCATGTTGCAGCATACTTTTTTACCGTATACACAAAAAGGACTTTCGCGTAAGATTACAGTGCAGGTGCAGCCGATGCAAAGCATCGGCAAGATAGCCTAGTCGCATTCACGGAATTACAGAAAATGAACAACAACCTGGCAAATACTTAGCGAGCTATAATATACGCACGGTCCATCTTCTTGAGCAATGACATGACAAGTGCCGGGCGGCAAAGCAAGCCAATTACGTCAAATTACTCTTCTCAGGCAACATGCAACCCCGGTTAAATTGGTAAGAGTTGCTCGATTGCTTCATCGCATAACACAAAAGAGGCGTAACTGCTCCATCCTCCTCCTGCCGCGAAGAATTCAGCCGCGTCGGCAGGGACAATTTCCAACCGAACTCTCCGACATGCTTTCGTGGTCGAATATAAAGGGAGCCTTAATCAACCAATTAGGCACAGCAAACGCAAGCATCGAGGAGATGGCAAAGCGGCATCCACGAAAACTTTAAAGAGAAGAAAGAAGCAATCAAATTCTAATCGAATCAGCCAGCACTTTCGTCTCATTCGCCCGCCATCTTCTCGTCAGCCCGTGAGCGAGAGAGACGACGAACACCGCAAATTTAAACCCCGCCCCCCCGCCGCCCCGCGCGCGCGCGCACGCGCTATCCCAAAAGCTGCTTCCGTTTGACAAACGCGGACCCGAGCACTCGCGCGCGTTTTACGCTGCCGACGAATCCACACGCGTAGCTCGCGAGCGAAGAGCGCCGGCGAGAGACGGCGACGAGGCGAGATCAGGGAGCGGGAGGGAAGCCGATTTCCATCAATGGAACAGCAGGCGCGAGGATGAGAACTCGGAGACGCCGACAAAGCGCATTCAGAGAGAGAGAGAGAGAGAGAGAGAGAGAGCAATGAGAGACCTGAAGAGCCTGAAGGTCGGAGAGCTGGAAATCGAATCGCTCTCGCTGGTCATCGGACTTCTGCTTGCGTAGCCTGAACATCGCTCTCAATTCTCAGCAAACTTCATAGAGCTCAGCTCAGCTCGCCTTCAGCATCGCCGGAAGGTTAGAGAGAGAGAGAGAGAGACAGAGAGGAGGAGGAGGAGGAGCTTGCAGCTGCAGTTGCAGTTGCAGAGAAGATGATGAGAAGGCGATGGGAGAGAGAGAGAGAGAGAGAGCACGTTAGCTGTTAATGTCGCCAGAGGAATATCCTAACGGGGACCGGATTATTTTTTGAGTCTTTTTCCTTCGACAGCCCTTTCACTTCGCGGTATTTGCTTTTTCGGTACCCTGGAATTCGCTTATTTACCTTTTCCTGCTTTTTGTCCTTTTTTGTGAAAAAGTTCTCCTTCCAAGCTAAGGCACGGAGGAAGGAGTACGAGCAGCCCTTCTCTCCTTTTTCTCTTTCTCTTCATTTCTTTTCTAAATTACATTATATCAAGACATTGCTTGAAAAGAGTAAAAAAGGAAAGATAAGATGAAAACTCTTCCCGCACGTCGCCCGGATCACCGCATGGTTGATAGATTATTGAGTTAGCTCATATCTAATCTTTCAATTTCAGTGAGAAGATGTAAAAAAGCTCATCTCTCGAGAGAGGCATCAGTATACCGAAAAAGGTTGTTAATTTAACTTCTATTGAATTTGGTAACGCCTCAATTTAAAAATGGAGCTCGAGCCCTATCCCATGACCCATCCATAAGAAGATATGGAGACGTGTGAATTGACTTTCAAAACATACCCTATATAGGGAGAAGAGGAAATTCCAGTGATGGTTACCGCTTTTGACAATTTACGGGACGGATAGTTTCGAAATCACGTAACAGAAGAGGCGATCTTTGTGTCCGGTGGCTCGAAGATTTGATCACGAGTTCAGTGGAAAACGAACCAGCCGGTGTTCTCTGCATAAAATTCTCAAATTCGGGGGCCCAAACGAAAAACGTCAACTTTGCGTGGGGGTAGCCAGTAAAAGACCTTGAAAACCTTTGGAAATTCGTTGGAAAACAGCCACGAGTGGGGACGAACGACGAAACATCGTAACGAAACTCCCCCGAAGACTAATTGCTGCATTGGCGTTTCGTTTGTCGGATGCCGTGAGAACTACAAAGCGTTTCGTATTTGAGGGGGTGCAATAATTGAGACGTGTCAGCCCTGGATTGGCTGGGCCGATGATAATTAGGCCCCGCGCGAGGGAGGGAATTAATTGACGAATCAGAAGAGGTTGCACATGAGGTGTACGATTGTGGCTCACGTGGGCATGCGGTCTTTGCAGTGCAAGAACGTCCAGCCAAAAGTAAGGATGAGCAAAAAGAACCGGACCGAACCGGGAACCACTCGGATCTGACTGAACTAATTGCCGATTCTGGGCGGCTCTTATGATTACCAGTTCTTAAAATTTAGAACCGGTGAATATGGATCTGATTCCCAATTCCATGTGTGCACCGCCCGCTCGGAGCACCCGGATCGGATCGACTTTTTTTCTTTTTAATCTGGTTATTACAAAATTAATTATAAACCCTCCTCATTCTTCATCTTTACTCTCCCACTCCGAAAACCCTAATTAACCCATTCCTAACTTGAAGTGAAGCTTGAGAATTTCGAGGCAAGCTCTTATGAATGATTGGTATGATTGTCTAACTTTGTTGCGAACTCACACACAGTTGATGAACATTATATCTTTGTTCGTGGAGATGATCATCATATTTAGCTTATCTCGAACTTGTTTTATTGATATCACTTATGTAGTAGTTTAGATTATGTAATAACACTTGCGGTCTTACTGTAAATAGAAAAAAAAAGGGGGAGTATACCACAATTCCTAGACCCACCGAGAAATCAAACCAGACTGGTTGTTCTAGTTCTCGGGTGGGTCCACGTCGACTGGGTGGTTCACAGTTCCACAAACTCGAAACTGGTCATTCTAGTCCAATTCCTTGCTTTGGGTTGAGAACCGACCCACTGTAGAACCGAGTACCTCTAGTTCAACGGTTTCGTTTGTGCTTTTTTTTTTTTGTGTTATTATTGTCTGAAATCCGTAGTCAAGTTTGGCATTTTATAAATTCCTAATCTTTCTCAAGATGCTCCCAAGAAGACAAATTGTTCAAAAAGTCTTCAACTTATTATACGGCATACAATTTATTCATAAACCTTTCAATTTGGCCAATTTAGTTTTAAAATTTTTGGCGATTTGCTAATTTAATCTTTCCAGCTAATTTTGATCCAAAATCGATGGCACGGATGTCGATCATCCAACATGGCACTATTGGTGTAGACTTGAACAATTTTTACAATTTTTTAAAAATAATTCTATATCTTTTTACATTTCTTCTTCCTTGAAGGGTCGGCAGGGGTTGTCCGCCAAAGGCAAGAGCCGCGACACCTTCCCCAATCGTGGCCGAGGCCTCGACGACCTTCGCCTCTATGTGAGGTGAGGGTTGTCATGGCCCTCACCATGCACAAAGGCGAAGGTCGCAATGGCCCTCGCTGCAAACAAAGGTGAAGGTCACAACGGTCTCCTCGTGCATAGAGGCAACCCTCGCCTCACACAAAGGCGAAGGCCGCAACAACCCTTGCCGCGCATAGAGGCAAAGGTTGTGACAACCATCGCCAAGGCCTCGGCAACCCCGTTGGCCCTTTGGGGAAGAAGAACAGTAAAAAAAATGAAAGAAAAGAAAACTATTAGAAAATTTATAAAAAATTCAATAAAATTTTAAAAAATTGCAAAAAACTGTCCATGTTCAATGTTGGCCGTGCCATGTATGATAATTGGTGTTTATGTCATGAATTTCTTATCAAAATTGATCGGAAGGATTAAATTGGAAAATCATTAAAAAATTTAGGATTAAATTGGCAAATTGAAAGGTTTATAATTGAATTGACCGCCACACAATAAATTTAAGACTTCTTGGACAATTTTCCTCTCCCTAATAAGTGAAGGGATCATTCATATCAATTAGCTCTTTGTGCTTTCCCCAAAATATCTCGACATCGCCGTACCCGATAACCAAGTAAAGTGTCTTGAAAAATGAAATATTCAAATATTACTAGAGACCGTGAGAATAGAGTTTCTAGAACAAGAGTCTGGGAAATTTTCATATCAAGAAAAGGTGAGGATAGGTTGACGTTTATTTATTTATATATTTTTTGTTTATCGTATCTCTAATTCAATTCTTTGATTTTTGCGTTACCTTGATACTAGCGTCCTCACCCTCCCCAATCACTTTACTAGCAGGACCACATGCCTATTGGCGACGTTTCTTTGTTTAGTTACATGTCGATTGATCACCTTCGTTGTTCGTCGCACTAATCAAGCATAAACTCTTATTAAATGAAAGTGGCTTGTACATTTAAAACCGGCAAAGATTTGACAACTGACTTACATGTCGAAGGAAACTCACGTCCTGAACTTAAATCACTTTTTTGGTCGACGGTTCGCTAGCGGGCGCAGAGACGGAATAAACAAAACAATTTCACAGGTGATTCATGATAAATACTGAATTTAATCAAATTAAAAGTCAAAGTGGCTACACGACCCTCCTCTTTGCATTGATGAAATGACAAACGCGGCTTGCGAGCGTCGTGAGTACACGTGACGAACGTAATCAATTGTTTTCGGCAGGATTATAATATGAATTGGACAGATGGATTCACTTTGATATGAATCGAACTCATCCTAGTAAAACTTAAAGTAGTCCACCCGAGCAAGCGTACATAACACTGGAGATAAAAGAGATAATCTCACTGTAATTCTCGACACACGAGCTACTAACCCAATTATTTCATATGTCACAAGGGCGAGATACAAAAAACCATAACAAAATTACCCTCTCACAAGCACGCACGCTCTCCGTACATTAAACCAGATCATATACCTCGGACCGGCAGTAAACCTAATGAAAATCCGAATGGTTAATTAGCGGTCGGGGCCGCACCGTCCTTCATTTCTGCTAGGATGGCTGCAGCCAACTGGCCATAGCCTTCGCCCCATGCACCCTCCATCTCTTCACTCCACTTCTCTCCCACCGCCTCTTCGATCGTCCTCAGCAGCGCATCTCTCACCACGTGGTTCACCGATCAGTGAGTTCAGCAACAGCAATCTACGTGATGACGATGATTAATGGAGGTATAAGCACAACAACTTGGCAGATTGACCGTCAATGGCCGCCGCGTCGCCGTGGGGCTGCTGGCGGCGGCGGCGGCCACCATTGATCGTCAATCCCATGGCGGAGCGGGGAACGAGGCGGGGGCGAGGCTTTTTCCCTTACGATGGAGATACGCGCATGGAGAGAGAGAAACGAAGAGAGACGGAGACAGAGAGCGAGAGAGCGGCGAAATCGGAAGGGGGAGAGGTTTAATGGAGGAGAGGTGGAGAATATTGGGGTTTTAAAATCTCTCCCAATTTATAACCCAGAAAAATTGATAAAATAAATGAAAGGAAAATTAAATACGCACATAGATATCCTCGAATTATTAATACATAAATAAATAAATAAATAAATAAAGGGGGGCAAGAAGTCAAGGACGTGAAAACAAGGAGACCCTTCCTCCGTGGCTCCTCCCTATCGGATTTGACCAAACTGCCATCCCCCGCGTCGTTTATACATACTAGAGACCTGTCGTATTACAATGAAGGGGCGGGTAAATTACCAACTCATTCCTAAATTTATCGTAGGAATACTAATTCAGCTGTAATTGGGGATTTTCGCGCTAAAATTTAGCTTTACATTGGTGAAATTGGAAAAATTTATGACCGAATCGTTATGCGTACGAATAACATTTATAGGACTAGTTGGGTAATCATCCCTACAAGGAGAAGTGCGCGAGAAAGACAAAAAGCAGCCTAACCGTTCCCTAGATTTTTGCTTTTAATGAAGTTATTGTTGGAATTTTTTTTATAAAAAAAATCCATTTTCACATTGGGCAAATTAAAAATCGTTTTGAAAAAAGATCATTTATTGGAATTTATAAAAGAAAAAAAAATCACTTTCGCGATTAAATCTTACAAGGCCGTGACCTCATTATCATCAATACTAGACTTGTTAAACGGGCGTGTCAAGTCAGATTTGCGGCAGATAAAAAAAGTCCGATCTAAATTGACTTGTTTAACCCATTTTGACCAATGTCCATGCAATACAAATTAGTAACCTTTACCCAACTCGACAAGTACCAAACTCATACCTAACCCGACTCATATCGCAAAAACACTTTCATCACATCAAATATGGATTAAGAAATGGGGTTTATATTTATAACCCAAATCCCATTTCGGCGGGTCTAATTAATACAGGACGGTAGTAGCTGTCGTGCGCCTGAGGCACTTTTACATTGGCGGAGTCCCGTGGCGACCTCGACGCGTGAGGCGGGGAGGGTATCAACGTGATTTGCGACCAATAGTTGAGCAAGAACAAGCGACGGAGGAAGCTGCGTCAAAACGGCACTCACCATCATCATCAATGCCGGGGGAGGCGGTTCCCAGTCCCCACTCAGCGAGCGGGACCGGACCGAGTCAAACTTGGCTTAATTTGCCCAGTCCCTTCTTCCCCGCCTCCCCAACCACCTCTTCATCTTTCAGTTGTTGCGCGATCGCAATCAAAATTAAAGATGGAGCTAGAGCCCTGCTCCGTAACCATCCATAAGAGAAGACCCAAGGCGAACGTGGAGTTGACTTTGAAACATAGCCTATATAAGAAGAAAGGGAAATTTCAGTGATGGTTGTTGTTATTAATAATTTACGGGATAGATGGTTTAGAAATTGCATAAACAGAAGAGGCGATCTTCGTGCTCGGTGGGTCGAGGATTTTGATCACGAGTTCATCATTGGGAAACGAAAACGAACCAAATGGGGTCCAAACGAAAAACGTCAATTTTGCGGGAGGGGTGGCCAGCAAAGGACCTTGAGACCTTTGGAAATTATAGCTGGAAAACAGGCGCAGGTGGGGACGAAACGTCGTGCCGAAACTCCCCCCGAAGTTCAATTGGTGCACTGGCGTTTCGTTTGTCGGACGCGGCGAGAACTACAAAGCGTTTCGGATTTAAGGGGGGTTGCAATAATTGAGACGTGTCGGCCGTGGATTGGCTGGACCGATGGTAATTGGGCTTCCCCCCCGCGAGCGAGGGATTAATTGACGAATCGGAAGAGGTCGCACATGAGGTTGTACGATTCTGGCGCACGTGGGCATGCGGTCTTTGCAGTTAACGACGGTAATTTAGTGAAGTTAGAAGATCGGTTATTTATAAATAACGGTAATTAGCCTTGAATCTTGGGAGCACTGAGTGTAAGAACGTCGTGCCAAAAGTAGGGGCGAGCAAAAGGATCGGATCGAACTGGGAACCACTCGGATCGGATTAAACTTACCGATTCTGAGCGGTTCTCATGGTTACCAATTCTCAAAATTTGGAACCGGTGAATATGGATCCGATTCCCACTTCGGACCGCCCACTTGGAGCAATCGGACCGAATCGAGTTTTTTGTTATTAATTTTGTTATTACAAAACTACTAACGCTCCTCGTTCTTCATCTTTACTCTCCCATGCAGAAAATCCTAATTGCCCCATTCCTAATTTGAAGCGAAGCTTGAGAATTTCAAGGCAAACTCTTATAATGATTGTTATGATTGTCTAACTTTGCGGCAAACTAACACACACTTGATGAACATTATATCTTTGTTCGTGGAGATCATCTTCATATTTAGCTTATCATGAGCTTGTTCTATTGACATCACTTATGTAGTAGTTTACACAACTTAACAACACTTGCGGTCTTGCTGAAAAAAAAGGAAAAAAAAGGGAGTATACCACCAATTCCTAGACCCACCGAGAAATCAGACCAAACCGGTTGTTCTAGTTCTCGGGTGGGTCCACGTCGATTGGGTGGTTCACGGTTCCACAAACTCGAAACCGATCATTCTAGTCCAATTCCCTGCATCGGGTTGGGAACCGACCCACCATAAAACCGAATACCCCTAGTTCAAAGATTTTGTTTTTGTTTTAGTTTTTGGATTATTATTGTCTGAATTCCGTTGTCAAGTTTGGCATTTTATGAATTCCTAATCTTTCTCAAGACGCTCCCAAGAAGGAAAATTGTTTAAAAAGTCTTAAACTTATTGTATGACATAATTTATTCATAAACTTCTAATGTGGCCAATTTAGTCCTAAACCTTTTGACAATTTGCTAATTTAATCTTTTCAGCTAATTTTTATCCAAAATCGATGACATAGATAGTTCAAATAATCTATATCATGCCTAAAATAATCTATTTACATAAAATAGTTTAAATAATCTATATCATGCCTAAAATCTTTTCATATCAATTAGCTCTTTGTGCTTTCCCCGAAATATCTCGACGTCACTGTACCCGATAGCCAAGTAAAGTGTCTTGAAAAATGAAATATTCAAAGATTACGAGAGACGGTGAGAATAGAGTTTTCTAGGGCAAGAAGTTTGGGAAATTTTCATATCGAGAAAAGGTGAGGATAGGTTGATGTTTCTTTGTTTTTTTTTTATCTGTCATATCTTTAGTTCAACTCTTTGACTTTTGCTTTATTCGATACTAGCATCCCCGCCAAATCCCTTTACCAGCAGGGCCGCATGCCTATTAGCGACATTTCTTTGCTTAGTTACATGTTGATTGATCATCTTCATTATTCGTCGCATTAATCAAACATAAACTCTTATTAAATGAAAGTGGCTTGTGCATTTAAACCGGCAAAGATTTAATAACTGACTTACATGTCGAAGGAAACTCACGTCCTGAACTTAAATCACTTTTTTGGTCGACGGTTCGCTAGCGGGCGAAGAGACGGAATAAACAAAACAATTTTACAGGTGATTCATGATTAACACTGAATTTAATCAGATTAAAAGTCAAAGTGGCTACACGACCCTCCTCTTTGCATTGATGAAATGACAAACGTGGCTTGCGAGCGTGGTGGGTGCACGTGACGAACGTAATCAATTGTTTCCGGCAGGATTATAATATGAATTTGGACAGATGGATTCACTTTGATATGAATCGAACTCATCCTAGTAAAACTCAAAGTAGTCCACCAGAGCAAGCATACGTAACACTGGAGATAAAAGAGATAATCTCACTGTAATTCTTGACACGCTCGACACGCGAACGACTAACCCAATTATTTTATATGTCACAGGGGCGCGATACAAAAAACCATAACAAAATTACCCTATCACAAGCGCGCACACTCTCCGTACATTAAACAAGATCATATACCTCGGACCGGCAGTAAACCTAATGAAAATCCGAATGGTTAATTAGCGGTCGGGGCCGCATCGTCCTTCATTTCTGCTAGGATGGCTGCAGCCAACTGGTCATAGCCTTCGCCCCATGCACCCTCCATCTCTTCACTCCACTTCTCTCCCACCGCCTCTTCGATCGTCCTCAGCAGCGCATCTCTCACCACCTGGTTCACAGCTCAGTGAGTTCAGCAACAGCAATCTACGTGATGATGATGATTAATGGAGGTACAAGCACAACAACATGCGAATTTAATCCGAGAAAGAGGAGGCGAGGCATCTGTTACGGACATCGAAGTCGCGGCCGGTGACTCCAATCCTCAGATGAACGGAGCCCAAGTGCTTCATAGCCGAACCCGCGATCGCAATCGCGCCGCACTCACGGAGTTGGACGACCGATTCGCACGTCTGTTTAAGCACGACAAGACAGTATAAGCGAAATCACCGAGGAAAGGGAAGAACGGATGGAGGCAGGGAGAGATCAATTAGCGAAAGCCGAAAGCAAGGGTTTTGTAGATAACTATGTCATACGCATGATGTGTTTGAGAGAGACTCACCAACTTGAAGACCTTCATGGCATGAGCTTGGAGCTTGGGGTTGTTCTGGGGGATCTCGTCCGAATCTCTGAGGAAGGAGAACATGTTCTTGGCTTGCGGGGCGACCTCCATTATCCTTTTACACACATCATTTTCGTGCATCAGCAGACGAACCATTTCACAAGAACACTTAAATATTAAATCACCATTTCATCTAAAAGTTCAAGCTTTCAAAACAATTCATTACAAACCCACAAAATCCGACGCACTTAAACTTAGCGAACGTATACACGCAAACACAATCATACATAGCAAGAAATCGATAGCGCTCTCTCTCTCTCTCTCTCTCTCTCTCTGTCTCCATCTCTGAACTCACCGCAAGAACAAGCGAATGCTGTACTCAGGAACGTTTTGCTTCAGTATCTCCCATGACTCCTTCACCAGTGCCTCTTGCTTCTCTGTTAATGCCATCTCTCTCTCTCTCTCTTTGCGCGAGTACGATTGCGAGTGAAGTGGCTCATATTTAAAGGCCGGCTGACGTGCTGACTTGCCCAACAAGTTGCGAATTCTGACCCATGAAATTTGGTCGCATTTACGTGTCAAACAGGCTCGTATTGATATGTTTTGCGCTGCTTAGGTTGGTCGCACGTACGTGTCAAACAAGCTCGTATTGACATTTTTACACTGCTTAGGTGGCCTATCCTTGTATCTAGAAAGTCTAAACTCCCAAGCTCGTACGTCTCCCGAATCCGACGAGCCAATTGGCTGAACTTTCAACCGGAAAAGAAAAACCAGCTGAACTTTCCGACCCAAAAAAACATTAGCTGAACTTGATTTAAGTAGGATATAATCGCTGTCGATGTAAATTTGTTTGTCTGGCTTAACTTGATTTAATCAATTGTAAACCGAGATATTACTTTCTTACTATCGTGTTGCCTAAGGAAATTTACCAAAAAAGGTCATAAATCTATTGTACTTGTGCCAATTTAATCATAAACATTTTGGCAATTTGCCAATTGAATCTTTCAAGACAATTTTTTTCCGGAAATCGCTGGCGGAGATGCCTATCCATTTGACCGGTCGCCCTCTTTCCCTTGAGGAAAAAAAAAATCGGGCCTATCAATTTCCTCCACGCGTTTTCTTTTCTCTCGCTCCGTGAATTAATATATTGTTACAAGTTAAGTAAGGCAGGCATTTGTATAATCTCCAATCTCGCTTGTTTAATAAAAGGATTATCTTATACTACTATTGCACGCTAAACATGCCATTCATATAATTACACGCTAAACATATTTATTCGTGACGCTACTTTCTTATCCTATACCTACAAAGGCAATTGAACTAGAAGTGATCATTGCCCAACCATCGACCGCCCGTCGTCCGTGCGGGATAGGCCCGATGAATTTCTTTTAGAATGGCTCGGTCTAAGCGAGAAATTGTTCGTACGTCGTAGTCCCAATCGAGTTTTTCTGCTAGAGGATTTAAGCTTTTTCTTTTTATGTTTTGAAATGATGATGATGCAAGAATGGGCAAAGGATTTTTCGGATGGGCTCCTCCCAACCCATCTAGCTGTGTGTTGCAAATTCATGGGATGTCGCCTAATCAACTATCGCATCCCCTTTCGCTACTCCTGATCCATTGGCATTGCACACGAATGACTCGAATTGTTTGAGGCCTTTCCCGTCTACCCGAACCGGGCTGTTCAAACGGCCCGTATGCCGCTCCGGTCCATTGAATTATATATTCGACGTCAAAGCGCTTCTTCTTCTTCTTCTTCTTCTTCTTCTTCTTCTTTTCCAAATATTTACCTACACTAGTTTAGTCTCTCGAGAGTAAATTAGTTACTCATATGTGTGAGACGAACCCGTTGTCATGAGATGACTTGAGCCCACCCAAAATGACCGGCCGAGAACTTCCAACTTGGGGGTCGAGACACACATTTTCGATAAATTACATAAAAGTACACATATTTTTGAACCTAGGCGGGGAGGGCGCCACCACCGGACCCCCCTTAGGTCCGCCCGTGCCCACACACACCTTCTTTAAACCCGTCATATACAATGGATCATACTATCGTGCACACGATCCGTCTCCTTCATCGGACCCATTCGGAATTACGCATCTGATAAGTTTGGTCCTGCTCGACGGTTACGAGATGTACCATAATTAGGTGCATAATTTTCTAATTAATGTGCCTCTGTAGTTCTGGTTTTTTTGTGGGTTCTTTCCTTTTTGCCCCAACTTTAGCCACTTTCGGTAACAAGGCGCCGGCGTATACCCTACACGAGATTAATTAGGGAAATAATTCGATAATTAAATATTATAAGGGTGTAAAGTTCCCTTTTAAAAAAATTTTTTTTTTTAATAAAACGTGGGCATTCATTATGCGCTGTTTTTTGGACGGTGGGTGATCTCCACATCTTGTCCCACTTCTTTAGAAGCCCGTGGGTCCCTCTCAACCCAAAAAGCGAACCGAATGGCGAAATCAGGGGCATCGGCGGGAGCGACCCACGGAATTCTTAGAACAATTCCCGATGAGCTTATGGGGCCCAGCGCATCTCGGCCGTTGATTCATATGGAATTCACGTGGGATGAGAAGACGTACACGATTTCGATGGTTGCAAATTGACTGGACTCGTGGGCGCCCAGTTGATGCGAGCATCGCTCGATTCTGGTACCGAGCTGCTAAATTCGATAATAAATATATATATATATATACGATGGTCTATGAAATTCGCAAAATGTGTGTACTTTTATACTTCCTAGGCCGAGGCATTATCTATCTCTCTTACGAGCCCGGATGCAGAGACGAGAAGATTCACCAATAGCTCGCCTCCGGAGGCCGGGCCGGCCAGTCCGATGATCACCTGGCCGGTTCGGTTCGGGGAGGTTGCGATGCTCGCAAGCTCTCTATGTAAATTCTCGAAACTTAAATTACGGAGGAGCTAGTGAAGAATATTTCTCTCCGTGTTCAAGTAAAAATTCAATTCAGCCTCGGTAACTGTGAGTAGACATTTCACGTGCATCATCAGCACGCAATAAGAATATTTCCATATTCAACAAAAAAAAAATAGAATTTCAAAAGATTTAAAAAAAAAAAAATATATAGAAGAAGAAGAAGAGGAGGAGGAGAGACCAATTCTCCATCCGACCAGCGCTCTTCTCATTTGCAGAAGAAACGCCTCCGCTTGGCCGCGTCGCCGCAGCTCCTGAAAGCGCTCGACCTCCCCGCGGCTGGCGACCTCGAAGAACTCGGGCCGACGACCCTCCGGCGGCGAGGCTCGCTTGCACGGGACCACCGCCGGCGCCGGCCTCGCCCTCGGCTTGCGGGGCGCGGCCGGGCAGGTGAGGGCCGGCGGGATCCCGTGCTCCCGGGACGTCGGCGTCCCGCACCCTCCCTCGCCGCCTGCCGGGTCGGCCTCGGCGGGTCCGACTCGGGCCTCGAGGGGCGGCGGCAACATGGGGAGCACCGGAGCCACGGGGGAGCCGTATTCCGATGCCGGATCCAGATGGGTCGCCATTTCTGGGGGGATCGAATTCAGCGAAAAGAAGACGAGACGGATAATGGGCTGGAGGGAGGAGAGCATCGGGGGAGGTTGCACCTGCGTGTTTACATATAGGGAACGAATTTCGAAACCGTACGAATGAAGGTTTAGAGAGAGAGAGAGAGAGAGAGAGAGAGGGAGGGAGGGAGGTGGTTTGGTTTGTCGGTCACTCTATTCCTTCATGCATCTTCTTTGGAAAATGGCCCAGCTAATAATGATGATAGTGATAATGGTAATGATAATCGGGATTAGGGATGTGCGAGAGAGAGAAGACGTGGAATTCGCGGGAACCGGCGATGCCGGTGCGATCTGATTGGTTTCGGGGTGGGTGTTTAAGATCACGGGTTAGGTTTCGGGTTTCGAAATTTCGGAATCGGTGAATACGAGGTAGGTTCTAAGCCGTGTCAATCCCTGGACCTTGTATCTTGTGCATGAGTCAACTCATGGAAAGGGCACGCGGTACCTTGCAAAGTGCTCAAATTAGTGGATACGCATCGCCCTTTTACTTTTTCTTTACAAGTTTTCTATGTCCAAACAGGGAAAGTTGATCGATTAGTCTGAAATTTATCGTACAAATATCAATTTAATCCTTATTTTTTTTTAATTTCGTCGATTTAGTCCTAACTCCTGGTGTCAAATCCAATGCAGTTTTTTCGGCGAATTTTAAGGCCAGCAGAACTGATAAATTCTCGGTTCTTAGGTGGTTCGGAGATCTTATATGGCGCGTTACAGATTCTAAAAGTTCGAAATCGATGTCTATAGCATAGGCCCCCAGGACTCGAACACCCTACCGACCATCAAACACGCACATTTTCGCTGCAAATTAATTTAGCCGAAATCTCCCTCGTTCTGTCCAGTGGTTATCGGAGCGTGCATTCGAAGAAGTAAAGGGTTACTTATGCAAATTATTTCAGTTAACTCTCGAAAATGAACATATAAGTAATTACACATGGGTTAGTATAATGACAAGTTCCTGCTTAAGGTAGTTTGCATAGGATTCCTCCATGGAGGAGACTTTTAATACAAAAGATGTGTCGCATCACAATTCCGCTCAACAAAGGGGGGATGGACGTTGGTTCCGCCGGTTATTTATATAGTTGTTTTTCCCACGTGAAGTGTCCGGCCTTTGCTCCTCATGAGATGCATGCAGAACTAACTATTCTTTCTTCGAATTCTAAATACGTATGACGAGGTAGTATTCGCCGCTGCCGCCGTGCACGGGTGATCGTCGATTCCTTTGCACGACACGGGCATTCGGATCTTTCGACCCGGCTGATCATTCCCTCGCGGGTGCGCGCAAATCGCCGCCCCCATCCATGTCTCTGTCCGGGAGCGATGTACCCGGCCTTTGAGAGCAGCCCGAGCATGCGAAGATGCCGTCGATCGACCGGTGTTTCGCACGCGAACTTGTAATTAGAATTGTCAGACCAGAAGATTAATACGTACGACCAACATAGTAAAAGCTTTCCAAAATTTTAGGCTGTCGATCTCTTTGAGAAGCTGCTGGAGGTCCAGTATGCAATAAAGAGCACAACCATTAGAGCTTTTGAGAAAAACCCTTTTTTTTTTTATTTAATATTATTTTGCCATCTTAATTTATTCTCTTCCGGTTTCTGTTTAAGTCAACTTGGAAAAGGAAAATTCCACTGTTTATCCCCGTATATTCGACTCTTCTAGTTACGTCATTCGACTTGCATAAAATATTCAATCAAAATTTTGAGACTTAATTGAACTGACTGTAAAGTTCGAGAATGATATTGCCGATCGAGCAAAAGTTTAAAGCTACTAGCATTATTAGCCCAACCACTATCAAAGGCGAAATCAGGAGGTGCGCCGATGGTCTCTGTTGCCCTCTCTTGACCCGAATCATGCATTTGTCGACCTGTGGAAATTCTCATTTTCTCCGGAAGACATCAAATCGACAAGAAGCATTTCACATTTTGAAGAAGTTAGAAATAGGTTGTTTTTAATTATTTTTTGCCCGTCAAGCAGCGCTTATGAAAATAATTTCTTTTTCTATCACGAGGGCACGTAATGACTATCTAGCTATTTATCCCAAAATAGATGAACGGTGTGGCGTTTCGGAATATGAATTGTTTGGAAAAAGGCGGGCTTGGTAAATCTTGTAGAAAACATAAACAACTATTGCGTTCATTGACTAATGAAATATACATATATATAATATTTTTTCATAAAGTGGATAAGGCAAACGCAATCTTTGTGCGCATTTTTGTACCCTAAGACTAATAAGAGAAAAGGAAACAACTTTTCTTGGTATAAACTTGCGGCAAACTTTTTGGATTATGGGATATCTTTAATGTCAATTAACTAGCGGATTAACATATGATACCCGGCTTAGTATTAAGACAAAACTCTGGTTAAGGATGCCTAGGATTCCATGGAGGAGACTTGAATGCGAATGTCTGCCCAGTACATCACAATCACACCACAAAGGGGGATGGATTTTGATTGCTTTGCCGGTTATTAAAAATGAAATTCTCCACGCGCAATGTCCGGCCTAGACGGCAGACAATGTATTTTATGTGCATGGACATCATATCACCCTCTCCTAGATTGGTCCCCATGCCATTCATGTACCATTACTTACTTTTGGAAAATTTCACTCCGATGAGATATATCCACTTCGAGGTCCGACACCATTCTCTTTATAAAGATATCCGAATCTTTTGATTTTTACTAATTTTCACAAACATACGAAAATCGCTTTGTCTACGCGCATCGATAAGGTTCCATCCATAATGTGGTAAATTTGGCCCCCGTGGGTATTTTGAGGGTGCGAGACGTGATTGGAACACGAAATATGTTAAATCCAAGCTAGGTGTTTGATCGTTCGGCCAACCTTTTTAGGGGTTCATGTTCAATTGATTAGACGCATTGAAACAACACTTTAAAACCCGCCTTCTCTTTGTTATCCTTTATTTGTTTTTAGGATATTTTCTCTTTCTGCAGAGGCGGAAGAACCCAAATCATCTATATTGCGGATCCAAAGAAAGGAGGAGGAAGAAAGTTAAGGAGATTAACCGAGCTAGAAGTTCCACTAATCTTGTCAAAAAAGATAAAAATAAATAGATATATGCACAATAAAATGTTCAAGGTCATGTTCACATTACTTCTCATAACTTACCCATGCCCCATCTGTATGTATGTGTAAGCTGAGTTGGGGAAAAAAAAGCTCAAGTGGATCAGCTCCTGTTTCATTGACTTTGTAAGAATCCCATGAGTTGAGTCTCATTCTATCTAAACAGAAGATTGAATTTCATATATGACCAACAAACTAATTACTTTTTCGTAAAATACACAGGTTGTTGATCTGAATTGGAAGTTATGTAGGCCAAGTATTCAAGTGCAGTTAAAAAGCATAACCACTACAGATTTGGAGAAAAGTTATTTTGCCAATTCTAGTTCATGTTTAAGTATGACGAATAGAAGTAACGGGCTAAATTCACAAATGAAGTACTCTGAGTAACCATACAAGGTGGTGACTATTTGAGAGTGGATGTTGACTTATGAGTAACTATACAAGATGGTGACCATGTGCGAGTGGATGTTGACTTATGGATTACTCAATAGGATATCTCCCCCTTCTGGTGTTGAACTTGAGACGTTACCGCATGTGTATGAACTCATAATTATGTGAGTTTATCATAGGTTGGTTAGGGGGGAAAATTTCTGAGGTGAACTCAATGTCAACAAAAGAAGCCGGAGAGAAAACTTGACACTATGAATGAGAAGATAACCCAACTCAATTGTTGCAGTTGTTAGAATCAGAGTTGACTACAGCAGTAGTGGTTAAAGCTATATATTTCCTGTAGCTACCTGACATAAGAGAGTACCTAACCCAATCAATAAGCAGTTGAGAGGGAAAGCAAATGGTTCAATAAAAATAGAATGACAACTACTTCTACTTCACAACCACCAAAATTTGCCATTTAACACTGAATTTTATTGGCATTGAATAGGGTGAGCGGACCAGATCCCTTGCTTTGGCTAGTCTATTGCAGGAAGTTGACAACTCTGTGGTTATATTGCGGTCACTCCCGTTAGGGTTATGATAAGGCCGCAAAATATATGTATGTAGGTACATAAATACCCAAATCGAATCAAGTCGAAAACAGGAAGACCAAATGAATCCTAAATTTTCATGCTTACCCAAATCAAGTCAAGTCGAAAACAGGAAGAGCAAATGAATCCTAAATTTTCATGCTTTTGCTAAGAAGACCAAGCAAATCGAAGGAAAAAGCACCTGGACCCATGGGTGTAAAAGTTGCCAAGAGAACAAAAGACAAAACATTCAAATTTAAATTGCAAATTTGTCAAATGGACCAATGTTTTTATGCGGGAGAAAAAAGAAACCAAGTTTATTTGGATTTCTTGGAGAATCCCCACGAGTGCAGGTCCATCACTCCATTTGAACCCCATCTCCAAGCACCTAAAAGAGTATGTACCCATTAAAAAGAAACCCCTAAAAGAGGTTTTAGCAATTGGTAGGGCAATGGCTGAATCCAAGGCATCGACTGCATGCATATATACCATCACAAAAAGGAAACAGGCCCTAGTGGTAGTAACACGTTGTACATCTTGGCATTGACTGGGTTGCAAGAAATTATTATGTGAATACACCGCATATACTAAGATGAATTTGGACTACCAAAACTGATGGGTTCCACATGGCCCTTGCACTCAATGCAAGATCCATAAGATCTAACGGTCCATTTGATTCTATTCTATATAACACACTCACCGCGGTGCATATCTGGAGTCACTTTTCTTGGCATGCGGACCTAGGAGATTACCCTGGTTAGCAAAGCATTAAAACTTCTGGGTTTTTCTTTGCGAGTCTCACACCATACTAGGATTTAGAAAGTCATCTAATTCTGATTCTGCACATCAAAACTACTTCGTGGGCATCATCCAGCTTACCAGAGAAATATACGGCCCACCAGAATTTACGAGCGAGACATTCCAAAGAAAGAATAAGAAAATAGCCAAGAAAAACCCTACGTTTTCCACACGGCAGGATTTACTAGGCTCTTCGAAAACCACAAAATTTTTACTCAGTCCAAAACTTCAGAAATGACACAACAATTGCTCTTATAACAGCAAATATAGGATTCATTGGCTGCTTGGAAGAATTCTTGGATGCCACTTCCCATGATTCGCTGCCAAAGAGAAATCAAACCAACAAAAGAAGTCAATAATCGTGAAGAGTGAGACTTTGGTAACGTACATGGATACACTGCAAACGATGGACTTAACAATACAATTGCTGGCATATAGAATTGCGTATAGGTTTATGAGTGATCAGCATGGTTTTGAAGAATATATTCCAACATCACAGATTGCTCTTTCTCAAAGTGCAACAATCCACAATGAACAGATAAATTTCTGAACGAGTATACTATACTTACAGATTAATCCTGTCTAAAGGGGGATTGATTCCTTTCTGGACGGTGCCATTAGGTTGAACATTAGGTTCAGGTTTTAGCTCTGGCTCTTGCAATGACACCTCGCTGTCAGTTCTAGTGGAACTGCTATTTATGCTTTCAGAATCAACACCACTGGGAACATTTTTAGCCTGTAAAAACATCTTCTCAGTTCAGAGACCAAAATATGTAAATATTCATCGGTGGATAATGATTCAAAGCCAGTTTCACAACATATCTGAGAATGTGCCACATTCGTTTAAAAACGTATAAAACATTACGTAGTAACGTCCAGAGAAGTATTTTGTATCAGAAAATTACAAGCAGGTTAAGGCATCTCAAGAAAGGAAATCAAATGGTACATCAATCGACAAACAAGAGGCCAGCATAATTGACAAACAACTGCTCTTACTACTGCATAATTGCTATTCCATTGTCCAAGAAGTGCGTCAAAAGGAAAATGAGGGCAAATAAATCAGAAGGATCGGCCAAATTCCAGTAACTTGAGTAATAGGCATCAAAATAGTAGTAAAAAAAATGCCATTTTCCACAATAAAAATGCTAATACCAATTTCTCTCCATTTTATTAGCAGTAACATGATTAATAGGCTTACATATGTCAGCATTTATCTGCTTCACAACCTGAATTCCTTGATACAAACTTGAAATTCATCAACTACCAAAAAGATCAGAAAACCAAGGGCATATGAAAAGTTAAATCTAGATCTCCATTTATAACCGTTTACTATTTCTTCATTTGCCTAAAAGTAAATTTGACATAAGGACATGAAGATGCTTAACAATTTATTCTAAGAAAACGAGCATTTTGCAAAAAAAAGTTTCTCAGGCTCATTTTGTCTCAACTATTCAAGCTATTTAGGGTGCGCATGAATACCATTCTGTGCCCGGGAACTATTTCTGAATAGAAATTGATTTTTTTTTTGTGCCCGGAAACAATTTCTGAGTATTTGAAGGCGTTTGATAAACTGTCCAAAATTTCTACTCCTAGAGTAGAAAAGAATAGAAATGCGTTTGGTAACTACATAAAATTTCTGTTTCCAAATAATATTTTAATAATATTTTGAATTGTTTATTTTTTTTCTTTCTACCCATTTTCTTCTTTGGCCATGGCCGATCGCCGGCGGCCGGCCACAGCCCAGGGCCGGTGAGGGCGTCACGGCCCTCGCCGGCCGTCGGCGGAGGCGAGGGCGAGGGCTGGACCCTCGCCGCCTGGGCCTGGGCGAGGCCGAGCCTCGTCGTCGCGACCCACGGCGAGGTTGGCTTCACCATGGGTAGCGATGGCGAGGCTCGGCCTTGCCAGATCTGGGCGAGGCCGCCTCGCCCAGGCAGCGGGGGTCCAGCCCTCGCCCTTGCCAGCCCTGGGCTGTGGCCGCTCGCCAGCGGTCGGCCCAGCCCAATGAAGAACAACACAAAAATAAGAAAAAAAATTGATTCTCAAAATTGTGCCAAGAAACAAGAAGCAACTTTTTTTTACTTCTTGTTTCTTTTCCAAAACTGTTTCTCGACACAAATTTTTGTAAAAATGTGCCCGGGAACAAAAAGTTTACCAAACGCATTTCTGTTCCCAAACTATTTCTGGGAACAAAAGAATAGAAATTTTCACTGTTTGTTACGTTGCCAAACGGGCCCTTAACATTTCCATATAAATCTCTATGTTACATACAAAAAATGAAATGTTCCATTCTGCGGAACCAATTTTCTGTGTAGCTCTTTTCCAGGGACAAAACTTTAGCCACATGAAAGACACCACTCACAACACAGCCTCCGACACATACTTCCACAAAATGATGAGTTATCTATCTGCCATTCTCATTTTAAGTATCAAGTATGTTTCGACTGCATCCCTCTATGATTCGCACCGAGTTTATTTGCAGCTTTGTTACTCCACAATATAAGTGTCTTCTCATGCAAAAGCTTTCGCAGATGAACGCTTAACAAATCGTTAAAAAAAAGCGAGTGCTCACCTCCACTCCAGCAGCATTCCTGTCTTGTTTGTATTCTGCAGGTGTTGAACTCAATCCTTCAAAACTAACTGATGCATCATTGGCATCCATGCCGCCATCAGCATCATGAGGAATGTTCTCCTTGGAAATTGAGCCATTTGAATTCTTTAACAAAGGATCAGCAAAGTCTTCCACAACTTCCACATCAACTAAATGAGGTATTTGTCCCGGTGGACCAGGTGAAGCTGAAGCTAAAGCTTCCGCTGTGTTCTCCTCCATTGAATAAGTATTTTCTCGCAAATTCATCTCATACGACACAGCACTGTCACTTCCTGATTCCAGAAGTGCCTCTAGATTTTGTTCTTGTGAAGCTTCATTCCTACCTTCACCAGCACTTTGATCTACAGAGTCATTTGGCTTACTGACCGATCTCAATGGAAAAGTCTCTACTTCTACACTGGTCAAATTAATTAGTTGAGATGCTGATTCAGCAAATGCATTAAGATTCTTCCCAGCTTCTATGACTCCATTTTCTTGCAAGTTTGTTGATACTAATCTATCAAACTCTGTTAATTTGATATCTACTTGGCTTCCATTGACAATTTCCCCGTCCTCAACCTTCAGTTCTTCATGCCCATGAGAGTTTCCAACAGATAAAAGTCCAAGCTCCTTGGTGTCAGCCTGTCGATCCAATTCTTTTGAAGGTTGGGAAACAGCAACTTGAGGTTCGGTGGCTACTGTACCAAGTGGATTTTGTTCCATGAACTGATCATTGCTCTGTTCATCCTGAACAAACTTAGCAGGTCCGAGAACTCTATTTTCTTGGATTATCTCGCGGACATTCTCTCTTACAGTATAGAATGATCCACCAACTTCCTTGTGTGTAAGATTCAGCGAGGGGAAATTTTCATCGTTTGATTTCTGGTACCTGCAAAATAAAGTACCAAAAGTAAATTATAACATCCGGTATGATTTCCCAAAATTAGTCACAACAGAAACTGAACAGCCATGAGGAGGTTTGATGACTTGTGGGTAGAAGAAAAAAGACAAATCTATACAAATCCTTGTCCTCCTTTGGCCTAATTTTCCATTTGAAATTTTTTATTATGCGATAGGAACTTACTCCTTGTCGAATCCTTATCAGAGTTTGAGAGGTGAAAAGGTAGAAAATTTTCAGATGAAACATGTCATCTTTGACCAGGCAGAGTGAATTCTTTGTAAATTAAAGTTCGGTAAGATGGATTGAGTGGAAAAGATTCAAAGGAAATGAGACCATAGACTAAGCTTGAATTAGTCATGCCATCTAGGCACTTCATCAAGGTGTCATCCCCACCAGAGAAAGAGAAGGTTTGTGCAATAAAATTCATTATTTCCAAAGGCCATAAGAAAGGACAACTTTGACATGGCCCAATCATAATAAAAATCCCCACCTTTTCTCCTCTATTCAATTTTATCCCCAACTTAAATTTTCACGTTCCAATATTACATTAAATCTATCTCAGCACTAGACTCCTCCCAAAAATTGTCTTTTGATTTCCTGTTTACCCTCTTCTACCTTAAGTAATTATAATATTGCAATAAAGACAATATTATTTCAGAAAAACCTAAATTTTCATTTTCTCTTCATACCAAAAATTTTATAAACAGTTTAATAAATAAAAAATGGTTGATATGGAGCCAGATAAATATTCTCCCTTGAGTTAAACATCTGCAAATTAGTCCCTTTTAAATATCCTGCCTTGCATAGTAAAACTCAATAAATCTTCTTTTTTAAATTTAAATCGATATCCTTCTTTTAGCATGATTAGGAAACAAGTACTAGGTCTTATTCCCACTAAGGAAATGGAAGAAAAGGGTGGAAGGAGGGAATCCAACGAATAAACAGAAAAACAAATAAGAGAGACGAAATCGAAATTTGAATGAATCCATAGGATTATTCTCTCTCACAAATGATGTCAAAGAACCTGGGATAGATTTAAAACAAATTCAAAAGGTTCGATATTTTTCTGATAGGATTAAAAGGTAAGGATAAAATTGAATACCTTTAAAAAGGTAGAGATTTATAATGTCATTTGACCATTTGATATTTAGCAATGGGAATGGGAAATAAACAAGACTCAAAAAATTACGAAACAAACTTATCAGAGAAGGTGATATTGCTCGGAACTGGTGCTATTTTACTGGAGAGGTTTTTTTCACTTATCTCATCAATCTACCAGCATTAAACAGGTTGACTGAGGTAATTATTCCCTGTCAATATTAGGATAGATCAGGAAAACGGTTGAACTTCCAAGGCTCAACATTTTACTACCAATGGTTATCCTATAAGTATATAATGGAGGAACTCAGGGCGCCATGTCTTGCTTTATATTTTGCTTATCATCATGCTAGTTGAGGAGCTTTAAAGAGAAGTTGATGCACTTACTTTTTTATGAATGCTTCAACCATTGATTTTGTCTCCTCTTTCGATCGACGGATTCGAGCCTTTCTACCACTATTCTCAGACTCATTACGCTTTGCCAAGGCAAATGTCTGTCCAACCCAACTGCCTTTAATAGCATGCATGACTTTGGTAAGCGCACCAGCTTTGTAGATTTTAAACTGCATAAAAGAACGTCAAGAGCAGAATTAATTAGTGAGACACAAGTAAAGCACACCAAAATTGACTCACAGGCACCAAATGAAACAATTGCACTGTGAAACTAGGGTGCTGGATGCAGAAGGCAAACAAAAGCCCAATGCACACAGTAATGCAAATGTTGTTAAACAAGGATTTGACGGTCCGAGACAATTTCTCAAGTCCGAGATTCACAGATTATGCAATGAATATGTAAGTCGATCACGAAATGATCCTGACAGGAAGAGCTGATACATTCAATACAGATATTAATCTTAGATTAGTTAAGCTGGAAGTTGAGCATGGCTAATTAATAATAAATACTAAAATGTATTGGTATACCACAAACAAGCTAAAACAATGCAATCGTGAAGACTTCTCTCGCATGAAAAGAAAGAAGATAGATCAGACTACGAGAAATGGGCCAACAGATGGAAGAGAAAGTAGGATAGCCAGATGAAATATAGGGAGGGAGGCTTGGAAACAAGTAATGGAAGCAGCAACTGCAACCATCCAAACACCAATAAGATTTTCAAAAGAAAAAAATCATTATCAAAAAGTTCCCCTAGAGCATTTGTTAGAGTGACCAAATAAGAAAAAAGGTTGGATTTGAGTGCGACGAGCTTTTTGTCCATTGTATGTGTGATCATTTCTTCGAAAATTTGAGCATATATTCATTAAGTATGCTCGATAACTTCTCGTGGGGCACTCATTTGTGTGATTAGTAGTTCTAATTTCGACGAAAACCAGGACACAGTAACTAACTTCCTGAGCTACACTGAAACGGTAACAAAATGAGAGAGAGAGAGAGAGAGAGAGAGAGAGAGAGAGAGAGAGAGAGAGAGAGAGAGAGAGAGAGAGAGAGAGAGAGAGAGTATAAAAGTCATAAACCTCTAGCCAAGAGAATGCAAAGCTACACTAACAGCAGAGTCACTGAAGTTTCTGAACGAAAATCTGTTAGCCTAAGCCAAAGAACCCAAGAAACGAAAGAAAGGCGGCGATGGCTGCCTCCAATTTAGGCCTCCGCAACATCGCGTCACGTCGGCTCATCTCAGCAACAAACAAACGGTCCATCACCTTTCTCCCCTCTCAATTCATCACAGAACACTACCCACATACCGATCGGCACTGCACTAACACTACACCACACGAGACCACAAATTCCAAACCGAGGCACGGAGGACCAAATTCCCGGAAAAAAAAAAATCTCAAACCTTGACGCACCGGCTCGATCCAAGATCAGCACGACAACGCAACCACAGTCCAAAACCAGTCTAATTTCCAGAGACAGGCAGGCAACTACAGCACTTGCCACAAACGAACGAACGAATCACAGAAATTGCCAAACCGTAGCAAGGCAAGCCCATGAAGGGGGAGATTCCGCTGGACTTGGAAATGCACAAAATCATAATAGACCCCCAAAAGAAATGCACATTCCTAATTTGAAGCGAAGCTCGAGAATTTCAAGGCAAACTCTTATAATGATTGTTATGATTGTCTAACTTTGCGGCAAACTAACACACACTTGATGAACATTATATCTTTGTTCGTGGAGATCATCTTCATATTTAGCTTATCATGAGCTTGTTCCATTGACATCACTTATGTAGTAGTTTACACAACTTAACAGCACTTGCGGTCTTGCTGAAAAAAAAGAAAAAAAAGGGAGTATACCACCAATTCCTAGACCCACCGAGAAATCAGACCAGACTGGTTGTTCTAGTTTTCGGGTGGGTCCACGTCGACTAGGTGGTTCACGGTTCCACAAACTTGAAACCGATCATTCTAGTCCGATTCCCTGCATCGGGTTGGGAATCGACCCACCATAGAACCGAATACCCCTAGTTCAAAGATTTTGTTTTTGCTTTAGTTTTTGGATTATTATTGTCTCAATTCCATAGTCAAGTTTGGCAATTTATGAATTCCTAATCTTTCTCAAGATGCTCCCAAGAAGGAAAATTGCTCACAAAGTCTTAAACTTATTGTACGGCATATAATTTATTCATAAACCTTCTAATTTGGTCAATTTAGTCCTAAACCTTTTGGCGATTTGCTAATTTAATCTTTCCAGCTAATTTTGATCCAAAATCGATGACATAGATAGTTTAAATAATCTATATCACGCCTAAAATCTTTTCATATC
This sequence comes from Syzygium syzygioides, assembly GCA_031216285.1. Classification (NCBI taxonomy): domain Eukaryota; kingdom Viridiplantae; phylum Streptophyta; class Magnoliopsida; order Myrtales; family Myrtaceae; genus Syzygium; species Syzygium syzygioides. Next base: position 35,351,730 of record CM062248.1, on the reverse strand, counting down.
AATTAACTCTCTGTGCTTTCCCCAAAATATCTCGACATCGCCGTACCTGACAACCAAGTAAAATGTCTTGAAAAATGAAATATTCAAAGATTACGAGAGACGGTGAGAATAGAGTTTTCTAGGGCAAGAAGTTTGGGAAATTTTCATATCGAGAAAAGGTGAGGATACATTGACGTTTCTTTACCAGTAGGACCGCATGCCTATTGGCGACATTTCTTTGCTTAGTTACATGTTGATTGATCATCTTCATTATTCGTCGCATTAATCAAGCATAAACTCTTATTAAATGAAAGTGGCTTGTACATTTAAACCGGCAAAGATTTGATAACTGACTTACATGTCGAAGGAAGCTCACGTCCTGAACTTAATTACTTTTTTGGTCGTGGGTTCGCTAGCGGCCGAAGGGACGAAATAAACAAAACAATTTTACAGGTGATTCACGATTAACACTGAATTTAATCAGATTAAAAGTCAAAGTGGCTACACGACTCTCCCCTTTGCATTGATGAAATGACTAACGTGGCTTGCGAGCGTCGTGGGTGCACGTGACGAACGTAATCAATTGTTTCCGGCAGGATTATAATATGAATTTGGACAGATGGATTCACTTTGATATGAATCGAACTCATCCTAGCAAAACTTAAAGTAGTCCACCAGAGCAAGCATATATAACACTGGAGATAAAAGAGATAATCTCACTGTAATTCTTGACACGCTCGACACACGAACGACTAACCCAATTATTTCATATGTCACAGGGGGCGCGGTACAAAAAACCATAACAAAATTACCCTCTCACAAGCACGCACACTCTCCGTACATTAAACAAGATCATATACCTCGGACCGGCAGTAAACCTAGTGAAAATCCGAATGGTTAATTAGCGGTCGGGGCCGCATCGTCCTTCATTTCTGCTTGGATGGCTGCAACCAACTGGTCATAGCCTTCGCCCCATGCGCCCTCCATCTCTTCACTCCACTTCTCTCCCACCGCCTCTTCGATCGTCCTCAGCAGAGCATCTCTCACCACCTGGTTCACAGATCAGTGAGTTCAGCAGCAGCAATCTACGCGATGATGATGATTAATGGAGGTATAAGCACAACAACATGCGAATTTAATCCGAGAAAGAGGAGGCGAGGCATCTGTTACGGACATCGAAGTCGCGACCGGTGACTCCAATCCTCAGATGAACGGAGCCCAAGTGCTTCATAGCCGAACCCGCGATCGCAATCGTGCCGCACTCACGGAGTTGGACGACCGATTCGCACGTCTGTTTAAGCACGACAAGACAGTATAAGCGAAATCACCGAGGAAAGGGAAGAACGGATGGAGGCAGGGAGAGATTAATTAGCGAAAGCCGAAAACAAGGGTTTGTAGATAATTATGTCATACGCATGATGTGCTTGAGAGAGACTCACCAACTTGAAGACCTTCATGGCATGAGCTTGGAGCTTGGGGTTGTTCTGGGGGATCTCGTCCGAATCTCTGAGGAAGGAGAAAATGTTCTTGGCTTGCGGGACGACCTCCATCATCCTTTTACACACATCATTTTCGTGCATCAGCAGACGAACCATTTCACAAGAACACTTAAATATTAAATCACCATTTCATCTAAAAGTTCAAGCTTTCAAAACAATTGATTACAATCCCACAAAATCCGACACATTTAAACTTAGAGAATGTATACACGCAAACACAATCATACATAGCAAGAAATCGATAGCTCTCTCTCTCTCTCTCTCTCTCTGTCTCCATCTCTGAACTCACCGCAAGAACAAGCGAATGCTGTACTCAGGAACGTTTTGCTTCAGTATCTCCCATGACTCCTTCACCAGTGCCTCTTGCTTCTCTGTTAATGTCATCTCTCTCTCTCTCTCTCTTTGCGCGAGTGCAATTGCGAGTGAAGTGGCTCATATTTAAAGGCCAGCACGTGAGCCCGACAAGTTGTCGACTTGCCCAACAAGTTGTGAATTCTGACCAATGAAATTTGGTCGCACGTACGTGTCAAACAAGCTCGTATTGATATGTTTTACACTGCTTAGGTTGGTCGCACGTACGTGTCAAACAAGCTCGCATTGATATTTTTGCACTGCTTAGGTGGCCTATCCTTGTATCTAAAAAGTCTAAACTCCCAAGCTCGTGCGTCTCCCGAATCCGACGAGCCAATTGGCTGAACTTTCAACCGGAAAAGAAAAACCAGCTGAACTTTCCGACCCAAAAAAACATTAGCTGAACTTGATTTAAGTAGGATATAATCGTTGTCGATGTAAATTTGTTTGTCTGGCTTAACTTGATTTAATCAATCGTAAACCAAGATATTACTTTCTTACTGTCGTGTTGCCTAAGGAAATTTACCAAAAAAGCCATAAATCTATTGCACTTGTGCCAATTTAATCATAAACATTTTGGCAATTTGCCAATCGAATCTTTCAAGACAATTTTTTTCCGGAAATCGCTGGCGAAGACGCCTATCCATTTGACCAGTCACCCTCTTTCCCTTGAGGAAAAAAAAAATTGGGCCTATCAATTTCCTCCACGCGTTTTCTTTTCTCTCGCTCCGCGAATTAATATATTGTTATGAGTTAAGTAAGGCAGGCATTTGTATAATCTCCAATCTCGCTTGTTTGATAAAAGGATTATCTTATGCTACTAGTGCATGCTAAACATGCCATTCATATAATTACACGTTAAACATATTTATTCGTGACACTACTTTCTTATCCTATACCTACAAAGACAATTGACTTAGAAGTGATCATTGCCCAACCATCGACCGCCCGTCGTCCGTGCGGGATAGGCCGATGAATTTCTTTTAGAATGGCTCGGTCTAAGGGAGAAATTGTTTGTACGTCGTAGTCCCAATCGAGTTTTTCTGCTAGAGGATTTAAGTTTTTTTTTTTTGAAATGATGATGCAAGAATGGGCAAAGGATTTTTCGGATGGGCTTGTCCCAACCCATCTAGCTGTGTGTGTTGACACCTAAATTTTGGCGCATCATTTAGTGTTAATTGCATAGAAAATTAGGGATTAAATTTTTAACCCCCGAACAAAATTATTAAAATTGCATAGTATATAGTTTAGGTTCATATAGATTAATTGCATTCCGCATCGGATCGACGGTGGCAAGCGAGCTTAAAATTTATCACGTAAATCGAGCTTGGGTACCGAACGAGACTCGGCTCACTCGGAAGGCAAGGGTCGAAAATCACACGTAAAAGAGCTTGGTTGTCTTAATTTGAGCTTATATTAGCCCATCGAGCTTAATTAAATAGAAGCCCACATTAATTCAGCCCACTTGAAATTAAATGATTAAAGCCTAAGCCCAAGTCTAAGCCCATTAAGACTAAAAAGCTCGGCTAATTGACCTAAGTTTACATTATAAATATATGTTTATGCTTCATAATCATGGACCTTCTCAGGTAGACGCATCACACACGCGAGGAGGCTCAACTGGCGAGAGTAAAAGGGGAGAACAAAGAGGTCTCCACGTTCCGTACAGAGAAGAGGCCAAAAGAAGAAGAGAGAAAAGTCAGACAGAGAGACAAGAACAGGGGGGCCATTAAAGAAGAATTTTTAGAGAAAAAAGAGAGATACACACACAGCCATAAAAGAAAGAAAAAGCGTCAGAAAAGAAGAGGGAAAAAGACGAAGAAGAAAGGTCCACGTTCTAGACTCATAGAAAAGACAAAAAGAAAAGAGAAGACTAGGTCAAGAAGGGTGGGCTTCGGAAAATTTGAGAAATCAAATTGCTTAGAAAGAGGACGCGTCAGAGAGAAAGGCTCTGGTGGTCCCCTTTCACTAATTTTTTAGTTTTTGTTCCTCTGGGAGCCCCTGCCTCCGAATGTGGGTATTACCTTCGCGCCATGCTCCTGTGATGCTGACCTGCTGCTGTACACTGCGTCAAGGAGACCCGATTGTTGACTGCTGTTTCCTGTTTGGTGGTGATCCTTCCAACGAGCGTCAATCACTCAAGCAGATCCCCAAGGCGGCCGCGAGTGCACCAGCGGGTCTCTGCACCTAGCATAGGTCAGTCCCGACGTGTGGCCAACCCCAAAGCTCATTCATCGGAGAAGACAGTCCTCAGTCCCCTCTCAACGAGCACCTCTCCTCGCTGTCGTCCGCGCTGCTCCCACCGCGCCAACCATCTCCGCACCGTTGTCCCTGCCGTGTCACCGCCGCGAGCCGCCACTCCAACGCCGCACCGACACTCCCGACGCACCGCCGGTCGCAATTTCGATCCACTACAAATTCAAATTTGGAAAGAAATCCATAAATCAAGTAATTATCTTATCCTAATTTGGTTTGAATATTTTATTGCCTAATTTGTGCTTATTGATATCTAATCCTGCATATTTAGATAATAAGCAATATTTCATTTAGGATTTATTTCTTTTTTTTGAAATCTTGGATATCTGATATTATCAAATTTGGATAGAAATCGGAATTTTCAAAATCTCTTGAATATATCCAAAATATTTGAGATATCAAAATTTTTTCAAGATGTGATCGACTAGGAAAATTTCCTAATCCGCAACCGCATACGTGGAAATAAATCTATCTATCAGGCTTTAGATAGAGTTATTTCCATAGCGGGTATTTCAAATTTTAGAATCGATCTGTCAGGTTTCTGATCGAAACTTAATTCTAAAGATTTAGCGGTTATTTATTTATTTATTTTATTTGATTGTAATTTCGAATTTCGATTAAAAAAATACCAAAAAGATTGCTCTAGAATAGGTTAATTTCTTTAGTTTAAAATTGCATGTTTAGATAATTGGTATTTTTAATTCCGAATTTCATAAAAAAATACAAAAAAATAATATGCCCGTCATTAGAAATAGGTCACGTCGTCGCATGGCATATAGTTTGCACGTTAGGTTACATTAATAGCATGTCAATTTTTGCACGTCATTACATATAGGTTAGTTTTCATTTAAATAAGTAAAAATAAAAAAAAAGAGAAAATTTCTGCACCTTTGAATTCTAAGTCAAGACTTATTAAAATTGTCAAATTGGGTATTTTTCCTGAAATTGGTACCGAGAGGGCGTTAGGGAATCTAGCGTAACCAAGTCCCCGAATTCAAAATTTTTGGTTCGCAGAAATAAAATAGTACTCCCGCTATTTTATTTAGGTTTCTAATCAACCTACCCTAAATGATTAGTGGCGACTCCCATTGAAAATATTTGCATGCTCACAATTGGACCTAAGTTGCGAATTGGTAGAGTTTGGGAGAACTCGAGTTAAGTTAGTTAATTTAATTGATCTAGTAATCCATTAGCCTAAGATCGAAAAACCCGATTTTTTAGGTCGCGACAGCTTGGCGACTCCGCTGGGGACAACTTAAATTTTTTTGAAAATTTAAGGAGGACTTCGGCCAGAAAATTCTCATTGAAAAATCACTCGATTTGACAAAATTTGATTGAATTCTCATTCTTGGGTGTTAAATGGTTTTGTAGGATGGGAGTTATAAGGGGAGTAGTGACTGGCTAACCCTTTGTTTTGCAAGTTTGGTGGAGTGGAATTTGGTTTAATTTTTGTACTATTGAAGTGGTGGTTGCATATAATTGTTGTGCATGATTTACAGTATTTGCACTACACCATACACAACCTGTGACTGGACCTAGATCACACTCATAGTTTTAAGATGGTATTTAGGTGGTTCTTTAACCTTGGCGGTAAGGCTTCGCTAAAGGTTATCCCATTTGAATCCCGAAAATTTTTCAAAAAAAATGGCTCAAGGGTCGTCCTCATGCACGTGAGGCTATAACGCATGGAGGTTGCCCTTGTCGACCGAACCGAGCCGAAGTGATTGGACCCGACTAGTCATGACTATTGTATGCGAGGCTGCGACTAGTTATGATGATTGTACGCGAGGTTGCGACTAGTCATGATGATTGTACGCAAGGCTGCAATGTGTCGTTCCGTTCATCATTTCACTTTGCAAAAGCCATTAGGATAGATAGATTAAGATTTAAACTCACGATTCATGTGCATGTCTATGTGATTGTCATGGTCTTACCTGGTAAAGTAAGTCTTTTGAACTTTTATCTTGTAGTTTACTTATTTTCTCGTTTTTTTTTTGGTCGGTCCATGATGGGTCTAGATCGGTTTTCAACTCGAAAGTAATAATCATTGAGTCCTTTGAAAATAAAAACAAAAACGAAAGAAGGCTTTTTGGAGAATCTATTTTCAATCTGTCTTCATCTTCCTAGATATGTCATAGGTCATTATTTTCACAAGAGGTTGTCATCATTTTTATAATAAAAAAACGCTTTAGAGAATTTGTTTTCAGTTCATAGTTCCTAGGGAGTCTTAATTTTTGGTTTTCCTAGTTTTATGATTAGGGATTTTGATGCATCTATTTCTTAGGTTATGTCTAGAGTGTTATTTATATTTCTTTGCTTAGAACACTTTTCCATAAAGTCTCGTTCATATACGAGTATTTTTATGAATAAATGAAGAATAAAAAAAATACTAGAAAGCGTGTCATGGACTAACCTTGTCTTGATCATGTGCTTATTTAGTTCATTTCTCTTGAATAAGGTGATTACGGATCATCCACAGTTATCGATCCATCGCTCGAGCCTTGTCAAGGGGCAACCTCGCCGAGTTCCTTCGTTGTTGCTCCTCCGCCACCGTGAGCTCACCGCCCAACATAAACCGCAACTCCATCCACCACTTGCCGTTCTCGCGGCGACTGCGGCTTCTTTGCATAAACGCCGTCCTCGTCTTTGTTTCTCAGAGCCCCGTACGTCGGCCAGCCGCCAAGCCGAAACGCCCCTAGCTGTGAGCCACCATCGCGAGGAAGTTGATACTCAAGCTAAGTGATTATAGATCGTCGACCACCGGCCGTTCCCGCCTGGCCATGAGAGAAAGTGCTCAAAGTGAAGTGCCGAACCACCTCGCTAATATCGAGAAGGACCTGAAGCAAGCCTCTGTCATACTCCAATAACTCTCGAGGCAAACGGCGTATCTGTTGAGATTGCTTGAAACAACTCACCATGACCCGTCCCTTTCCTCAAGGGCCAAGGGTGATGATTCAAACGAAGCCCTTCAGCACCGACTCGAATGACAAAGCAGTCGTACCTGGCAGTACTATTGAGTCCCCTGACCCTAGGGAGTTGAACACCTTGCGTCCAAAGTTTGTAAAGCATGAACAAGGTGATCGGGATCCACTCGTTCCAACATCGCGGCTTCAACAAAGCAAAGCACGACTACTCCCTGGATGTCAAGACAGCCCACCAAGACACCCATTCTCTAATCGACGACAAGGCACTAGAAGACAATTCACTCCTCTCCCCAGGTCTCTATTCCAAGTATTGACGATCCTCTAGGAAAAGGGTTTGCTTTCCACTGAGCCGAAGCGGCCTAATTTTGAGCGATTCTCCAACTACGACCCATCCAAAAAGTGTGACTATCACATGGGAGAAGTCGGTCACTCCATTGATGACTACTATGTTCTAAAGCACAAGGTTCAAGACCTCTTAAATACTGGGGCATTCACATTCTGTGCTTCGTGGCTCTGCCAAGACTGAGACGATCTTCTCATAGTCCCAAACATCCGGACTACACCCCCGAATCCTGCAAGAATGATACATGAAGAGAAGGAGGTGATCGACATCCTGGGGCAACCGAGCGGCAAGTTCGACTATTACGCGAAATATTCGGCTCCCCCGAGCTTCTATATTGACCCGTGTGATATTGTCCCCGATGGATGGGGAGGTATGGATGATCTAACATGTGAGATCCCACATTGGTTGGAGAGGGGAACGAAGCAGGCTTTATAAGCTGTGGATACCTCTTCCCCCAGTGACGCGTTTTAAAACCGTGAGGGCTTGGCCCAAAACGGACAATATCACGTGGGGCGGTAGGTCCGGGCTGTTACAAATGGTATCAGAGCCGGTGCCGAGTCGGTGTGCCAGCGAGGACGCTGGTCCCTCTACGGGGGGTGGATTGTGAGATCCCACATCGGTTGGAGAGGGGAATGAAGCAGGCTTTATAAGCTGTGGATACCTCTTCCCCCAGTGACGCGTTTTAAAACCGTGAGGGCTTGGCCCAAAGTGGACAATATCACGTGGGGCGGTAGGTCTGGGCTGTTACAAAATTGTGAGATCCCACATCGGTTGGAGAGGGGAACGAAGTAGGCTTTATAAGCTGTAGATACCTCTTCCCCTAGTGACGCGTTTTAAAACTGTGAGGGCTTGGCCCAAAGCAAACAATATCAAATGGGGCGGTAGGTCCGGGCTGTTACAAATGGTATCAGAGCCGGTGCCAAGTCGGTGTGCCAGCGAGGACGCTGGTCCCTCTACGGGGGGTGGATTGTGAGATCCCACATTGGTTGGAGAAGGGAACGAAGCAGGCTTTATAAGCTGTGGATACCTCTTCCCCCAGTGACGCATTTTAAAACCGTGAGAGCTTAGCCCAAAGCGGACAATATCACGTGGGGCGGTAGGTCCGGGCTGTTACATAACACCTCCAGTGACAGAAGATCCTAATGATGCGATGGAGGGAATCACTGCTCTGTTCAATAACATGCTCATTGGAGCTATCGAGGAAGGACTGTCGGATGAAATGGGCACTGGCCCGCGAGAGGGCAATCTTGTGACACGTGAGGGTATGGAAATGGCCCAATGAACTCGAAGATTTCTCAAACCTTCAATGCGATCTAGAGCATCATGAAAGACCTAAAGTCCTAACGGTAGACCAAATTGTCATCGTCAACCTGAGTGATTTCGGAGAACTCAAAGAGGTGAAGATAGAGGCAACCCTTCCCGAAGGTGAGACAAAACGCTTGATCCAGTTGCCACATGAGTAGGTAAGTTTTTCAACCAAAAAGTGCGTCAAAGACACTTTGAGGTAAATGATCTAGTCCTAAGGAAGGTACTGCCAGTCTTTCCTGTTCTTGGGGGTCAATTTGCCCCAAAATACATCAACCCATATGTGGTAAAAAAAAAAAGGGTGCTTCCTGGAGGTGCCCTGATTCTCGCAGAAGTTAATGGTTATGAGTTCTCCACTCCCGTTAATTATGATGTTGTGAAGATGTCATACCTCTGATAAAATCTAACTTTGCGGCAAAATTTTTCAAGTGTTTGGTTTTATATTCTGAATTGCAAACATTTCACTAATGAATAAATGGTTTCAATTAATTTAAAGATGGAATGTGTACGTTGGTTTTAAATTCCGCTTGATCATTTTGTCAGTCTACATCATCAATTTTAAAAGGGGAATCTATTTGGATAATTTGATAACTCATGTGGAATGAATTGAATGTGTTGAATGAGGTACATCGGGATGATGAAAGGCAAGCCTTATCCTATATACAATCCCATGCACTAATCCCCGGTTAATTGAGTAAAAAAAAATTCCATGTCTGTAAGGTAAAGAGTTATCTCGCAAAAGGTACGGCAACCGAAGTGACGAAGGCAATTCATTTCTCTATCTCAAACACTATAGATTATCCATTGTTTTGCCACTTTTAGCCTACATGTTTGGAAAAATCCTTTCAAATTACCCTTGTCAAGAACCACCTTACATCGGGGTAAACTGGAGGTAAGTCAACATTATAAGGTGAAAAATGAATAAAGATTTTCTTGCTCTCACTTGCATCAATCTTCGAGTGTTGCTTTTTTAGAAGAATTCACACGAAGTTCAAGTGTCTTAGGATGACGAAGAGCATTTCTTCTGCTATCCTATACACACTTCATCCTTTGCTAAGCCCAATTGAGCCTGCAAATTCGTTTCTTAAACCCAGTTTGTGATCATCCCCCACACTGGGGCAAGGTAAAAGCCATCACTGTCCACGCAACATATCTAGAGCGCCGATAGAAGATGAAGACCCTGAAAGTCCAAATGTTAGTCATTCGGTCAAAATAAGCCAAAATATGGCTGGCCAATATATGCATTGTAGACAATGTGTGTCAAAAGTAAAAAACAAAAAGAAGAACTAGGGGGCATGAAAAAACAGTGTGCCTGGTAAAAGCAAGGTCAATGCCCGAGAGAAAAGAAAATAAAAAAAAGAACTTTAGCGAAAAAATGTCAAGATACGACATGTCAAGGTCATGAATCCCAGTGGAGCAGTGATCTCACAAGTCTCAAAGGAATCAAGTGGTGAATTCAAGCCCAATGGAACGTCTATCGAGAAGACAATGCCTGAGGATGAAGAAAAAGACTAGTGACAATGCCAAGATGATCACCAACTCTCACCCCTGTTTATACACATTTTGAGCCTAATGATCCATTCATTTCTCAACCGATGAGCCTAGCCTACATTACGTCCCTTACAAAGTCTCTTCAGATTATGGCGCTTGAACTAATGTAGGATTCGGATGTTTATAAGCTTAACTCGAAGAAGTGCGAGCAAGTCCATTTCTATCTCATTTTGTAGCGTTCTTGACTTGTAAATCCAGAGATGATTGCGGAGTATTTTCTTTCAATAGCCTCAACTCGAAGAGTCCCTTTTGCTAAGCCATTGACCAAGCCCACGTTATAGTCCTAACAAAGACCTCTTAGATTGGTAAGGTCGTACCGTTTGCAAGAATACTCAAACCCTTGTCCACAGGATGAATGTGAGATAGAGTGATTCCCATAAAATAGCCACTTTTTGATGAGGATGAGAGAAAGCCCTTCCGGACTGGAAGTCCCTCATTCGACATTTTCAAGATATCTGCTTGTGAATCCGGATTGTCTTATCATGATTCCCCCCAGTGAAATTTTGTAATACTAACTCGATAAAATCATCATGCATGAAAACCAGTCGAATTTATAATGCATGAATATATGCGTCCTTGATCGCCCATGAATGCATATTACTTGTTGTCTATAACCGTGTCTAGCAGGAGACACGCCCTCAAGAGTCAGAGATATCATCAGGTAAGTATATCTCTATCCCTTGGATGTCTGTGACTATCCAGGTATCCCTAACCTATTCAAGCAATTGTCATGTCCTATATTTGATTATCTCTAGATGTCTCTAGCGATATCCAAGCATCTATTGATCAAGCCTTTTCAGGTACCTTTGATGATATCCAAGTACTTTGTTAAAGAACCCATGAGCATTCAGGAGAGCCCCTGGTTCACCCAATTGTTAAGTGTCCAAGACGATATCCAGAAGATTTCCCCGTGGCACGCCTATGAGGAAGGTCACTGAAGTCCATCAAAGTCCATCAAGCAACATCTTTGGAACAAAGCCCAAGTGATTGTCAAATGGTACAGAATCAGAGTCATGCCTCGATTTACTTTACCACTCCTACAAGGTAAATGAATTCAGGTACGTCTGCTAATTATTCTTCATTGTTTCTCTCTTCGGAATGTGAGACATGATCTCTTTCATATGTTTGCCCAGTAGAACAGGCGGCATAGTTTCTCATTTGGTGTTGTTAAGTGGAGTACGCGGCACACCTCATTTTATGTTCGCCTAGTAGGATAGGCGACATGGTTTCTCATTTTGTGTTGTCCAGTGGAATAGACAATATACCCCATTTCATGTTAGCCTAGTAGAATAGGCAACATAATTTTTCATTCTCGGTTCGTCCAGTGGAATAGACAACATACCCCATTTCATGTTAGCCCAGTAGAACAGGCGGCATAGTTTCTTCTTCCGTGTTGTCCAATGGAATAGACAAATACACCACATTTAAATGTTTGCCCAGTAGAATAGGCAGTATAATTTTTCATTCTATGTTCACTCAGTGGAATAAGTGGCACAACCAACCTCATGCTCACCTAGTGGAATAGGTGGCACAACCAACCTCATGCTCACCCAATGGAAGAGGTGACATGATCCTTTTCGTGATTGCCCAGTGATATAGGCAACACGTCCTCATTCTTTCTTCATATGGCGCGCTATTTCGCATCTGTAGGAAACTACAGGTAATAGATAGGCGATCCTGCACCTTGAGAACCTTACTTCCAGTGGACTAGAAGTTTGGAAATCGAAGGAGTTCACAGTATTATAAAGCTTTCCATCACTTGGGCGCTTTTTGTGCGATCCGTATGTAAGGCTCTTTCATCGCTCTACACGAAGTGAGAAGCCTTAGCATATGTTCTTTATTGTTTGCATATCATGCATCATTGCATTAAAAAAAAAATCACTCATCATTTTGCATAGTTTAAATTTAGGTCTTAATCTTTGAGCGAAACCTCTGCGAGCCTCCACTCAAAGAGGGGCAGCTGTTGATACCTAAATTTTGGCGCATCATTTAGTGTTAATTGCATAGAAAATTAGGGATTAAATTTTTAACCCCTGAACAAAAATATTAAAATTGCATAGCATGTAGTTTAGGTTCATATAGATTAATTGCATTCCGCATCGGATCGACGGTGGCAAGCGAGCTTAAAATTTATCACGTAAATCGAGCTTGGGTACCGAACGAGACTCGGCTCACTCGGAAGGCAAGGGTCGAAAATCACACGTAAAAGAGCTTGGTTGTCTTAATTTGAGCTTATATTAGCCCATCGAGCTTAATTAAATAGAAGCCCACATTAATTCATCCCACTTGAAATTAAATGATTAAAGCCTAAGCTCAAGTCTAAGCCTATTAGGACTAAAAAGCTCGGCTAATTGACCTAGGTTTACATTATAAATATATGTTTATGCTTCGTAATCGTGGACCTTCTCAGGTAGACGCATCACAGACGAGAGGAGGCTCAACTGGCGAGAGTAAAAGGGGAGAACAAAGAGGTCTCCACGTTCTGTACAGAGAAGAGGCCAAAAGAAGAAGAGAGAAAAGTCAAACAGAGAGACAAGAACAGGGGGGCCATTAAAGAAGAATTTTTAGAGAAAAAAGAGAGATACACACACAGCCATAAAAGAAAGAAAAAGCGTCAGAAAAGAAGAGGGAAAAAGACGAAGAAGAAAGGTCCACGTTCTGGACACATAGAAAAGACAAAAAGAAAAGAGAAGACTAGGTCAAGAAGGGTGGGCTTCGGAAAATTTGAGAAATCAAATTGCTTAGAAAGAGGACGCGTAAGAGAGAAAGGCTCTGGTGGTCCACTGTCACTAATTTTTTAGTTTTTGTTCCTCTGGGAGCCCCTGCCTCCGAATGTGGGTATTACCTTCGCGCCATGCTCCTGTGATGCTGACCTGCTGCTGTACACTGCGTCAAGGAGACCCGATCGTTGACTGCTGTTTCCTGTTTGGTGGTGATCCTTCCAACGAGCGTCAATCACTCAAGCAGATCCGCAAGGCGGCCGCGAGTGCACCAGCGGGTCTCTGCACCTAGCATAGGTCAGTCCCGACGTGTGGCCAACCCCAAAGCTCATTCATCGGAGAAGACAGTCCTCAGTCCCCTCTCAACGAGCACCTCTCCTCGCTGTCGTCCGCGCTGCTCCCACCGCGCCAACCATCTCCGCACCGTTGTCCCTGCCGTGTCACCGCCGCGAGCCGCCACTCCAACGCCGCACCGACACTCCCGACGCACCGCCGGTCGCAATTTCGATCCACTACAAATTCAAATTTGGAAAGAAATCCATAAATCAAGTAATTATCTTATCCTAATTTGGTTTGAATATTTTATTGCCTAATTTGTGCTTATTGATATCTAATCCTGCATATTTAGATAATAAGCAATATTTCATTTAGGATTTATTTATTTTTTTTGAAATCTTGGATATCTGATATTATCAAATTTGGATAGAAATCGGAATTTTCAAAATCTCTTGAATATATCCAAAATATTTGAGATATCAAAATTTTTTCAAGATGTGATCGATTAGGAAAATTTCCTAATCCGCAACCGCATACGTGGAAATAAATCTATCTATCAGGCTTTAGATAGAGTTATTTCCATAGCGGGTATTTCAAATTTTAGAATCGATCTGTCAGGTTTCAGATCGAAACTTAATTCGAAAGATTTAGCGGTTATTTATTTTTTTTATTTGATTGTAATTTCGAATTTCGATTAAAAAAATACCAAAAAGATTGCTCTAGAATAGGTTAATTTCTTTAGTTTAAAATTGCATGTTTAGATAATTGGTATTTTTAATTCCGAATTTCATGAAAAAAATACAAAAAATCTAATATGCCCGTCATTAGAAATAGGTCACGTCGTCGCATGACATATAGTTTGCATGTTAGGTTACATTAATAGCACGTCAATTTTTGCACGTCATTACATATATATTAGTTTTCATTTAAATAAGTAAAAAAAAAAAGAGAAAATTTCTGCACCTTTGAACTCTAAGTCAAGACTTATCAAAATTGTCAAATTGGGTATTTTTCTTGAAATTGGTACCGAGAGGGCGTTAGGGAATCTAGCGTAACTAAGTCCCCGAATTCAAAATTTCTAGTTCGCAGAAATAAAATAGTACTCCCGCTATTTTATTTAGGTTTCTAATCAACCTACCCTAAATGATTAGTGGCAACTCCCATTGAAAATATTTGCATGCTCACAATTGAACCTAAGTTGCGAATTGGTAGAGTTTGGGAGAACTCGAGCTAAGTTAGTTAATTTAATTGATCTAGTAATCCATTAGCCTAAGATCGGAAAACCCGATTTTTTAGGTCGCGACAGTGTGTTGCAAACTCATGGGATGTCGCCTAATCAACTATCGCATCCCCTTTCGCTACTCCTGATCCATTGGCATTGCACACGAATGACTCGAATTGTTCGAGGCCCTTCCCATCTACTCGAACCGGGCGGTTCAAACGGCCCGTATACCGCTCCGGTCCATTGAATTATATATTCGACGTCAAAGCGCTTCTTCTTCTTCTTCGTTTTTTTCCAAATATTTACATACACCAATTTAGACTCTCGAGAGTAAATTAGTTACTCATATGTGTGAGACGATCCCGTGGTCATGAGATGACTCGAGCCCACCCAAAATGACGGGCCGAGAACTTCAACTTGGGGGCCGAGACACACATTTTCGATAAATTACATATAAGTACACATATTTTTGAACCTAGGTGGGGAGGGTGCGCCACCACCGGCCCCCCCTTAGGTCCGCCCGTGCCCACACACACCTTCTTTAAACCCGTCATATACAATAGATCATACTATCGTGCACATGATCCGTCTCCTTGATCGGACCCATCGACCGTCAGAATCATGCATCTAATAAGTTTGGTCCCGCCTGATGGTTACGAGATGTACAATAATTAGGTGCGTAATTTTCTAATTAACGTGCCTATGTAGTTCTGGTTTTTGTGGGTTCTTTCCCTTTTTTGCCTCAACTTTAGCACTTCCGGTAACATGGCGCCGGCGTGTACCCTACATGAGATTAATTAGGGAAATAATTCGATAATTAAATATTATAAGGGTGCAAAGTTCCCCTTTTTTTTATAAATTCTTTTTTTTTTATAAACATGGGCTTTCATTATATGCAGTTTTTTTGGACGGTGGGTGATCTCCACGTCTTGTCCCACTTCTTTAGAAGCCCATGGGTCCCTCTCTCGACCCAAAAAGCGAACCCAATGGCGAAATCAGGGGGCATCGGCGGGAGCGACCCGCGAAATCCTAGAACAATTCCCGATGCGCTTATGGGGCCCAGTGCATCTCGGCCGTTGATTCACATGGAATTCACGTGGGATGAGATGTACACGATTTCGATGGTTGCAATTGACCGGAACTCGCGGGCGCCCAGCTGATGCGAGCATTGCTCCATTTTGGTATACCAAGATGCTAAATTCAATGATAAATAAAAATATATATACGATGGTCTACGAAATTCGCAAAATGTGTGTACTTTATACTTCCTGGGTTCGAGGCATTACCTATCTCTCTTCGAACCCGGATACAGAGACGAGAAAATTTGCGAATAACTCGCCTGGAGGCCGGGCCGGCCGGTCCGGCGATCACCTAGCCGGTTCGGATCGGGAAGGTTGCGATGCTCGCAAACTCTCTATGTAAATCTCGAAACTCAATTACGGAGGAACTAATGAAGGGTATTTCTCTCCACGTTCAAGTAAAATCCAATTCACCCTCAGTAATTGTGAGTAGACATTTCGCGTGCATCATCAGCACGCAAAAGAATATTTCTATATTCAACAAAAAAAAAATAGAACAATTCTCCATCCGACCAGCGCTCGTCTCATTTGCAGAAGAAACGCCTCCGCTTGGCCGCGTCGCCGCAGCTCCTGAAGAAGCGCTCGACCTCCCCGCGGCTGGCGACCTCGAAGAACTCGAGCCGACGACCCTCCGACGGCGAGGCTCGCTTGCACGGGACGACCGCCGGCGCCGGCCTCGCCCTCGGCTTGCGGGGCGCGGCCGGGCAGGTCAGGGCCGGCGGGATCCCGTGCTCCCGGGACGTCGGGGTCCCGCACACTTCCTCGCCGCCGCCTGCCGGGTCGGCCTCGGCGGGTCCGACTCGGGCCTCGAGGGGCGGCGGCAACATGGGGAGCACCGGAGCCGCGGGGGAGCCGTATTCCGATGCCGGATCCAGATGGGTCGCCATTTCTGGGGGGATCGAATTCAGCGAAGAAGGCGAGACGGATACTGGGCTGGAGGGAGGAGACCATCGGGGGAGGTCGCACCTGCGTGTTTATATATAGGAAACGAATTTCGAAGCCGTACTAACGAAGGTTTAGAGAGAGAGAGAGAGAGAGAGAGAGAGAGAGGGAGGTGGTGGTTTGGTTTGTCGGTCGCTCTATTCCTTGGTGCATCTTCTTTGGAAAATGGCCCAGCTAATAATAATGATAATGATAATGATAATCGGGATTAGGGATGTGGGAGAGAAGATGTGGAATTCGCGGGAACCGGCGACGCCGGTGCGATCTGATCGGGTTTCGGGGCGGGTGTTTAAGATCACGGGTTAGGTTTCGGGTTTCGAAATTTCGGAATCGGTGAATACGAGGTAGGTTCTAAGCCGTGTCAATCCCTGGACCTTGTATCTTGTGCATGAGTCAACTCATGGAAAGGGCACGCGGTACCTTGCAAAGTGCTTGAATTAGTGGATACGCATTGCCCTTTTACTTTTTCTTTACGAGTTTTCCATGTCCAAACAGGAAAAGTTGATCGATTAGTCTGAAATTTATCGTGTGGATACCGATTTAATCCTAAATTCTCGGTTCTTAGGTGGTTCGGAGATCTTATATAGCGCGTTACAGATTTTAAAAGTTCGAAATCGATGTCTATAGCATAGGCCCCCAGGACCCTCGAACACCCTACCAACCATCAAACACGTACATTTTCGCTGCAAATTAATTTAGCCGAAATCTCCCTCATTCTGTCCGGTGGTTACTGGAGTGTGCATTCGTAGAAGTAAAGGGTTACTTATGCAAATTATTTCAGTTAACTCTCGAAAATGAACGTATAAGTAATTACACATGGGTTAGTATAATGACAAGTTCCTGCTTAAGTTGGTTTGCATAGGATTCCACCATGGAGGAGACTTTTAATACAAAAGATGTGTCGCATCACAATTCCGCTCAACAAAGGGGGGATGGACGTTGGTTCCGCCGGTTATTTATGTAGTTGTTTTTCCCACGTGAAGTGTCCGGCCTTTGCTCCTCGTGAGATGCATGCAGAATTAACTATTCTTTCTTCGAATTCTAAATACGTATGGCGAGGTAGTATTCGCCGCCGCCGCCGTGCACGGCGATCGTCGATTCCTTTGCACGACACGGGCATTCGGATCTTTCAACCCGGCTGGTCATTCCTTCGCGGGTGCGCGCAAATCGCTGCCCCCGTCCACATCTCTGTCCGGAAGCGATGTACCCGGCCTTCGAGAGCAGCCCGAGCATGCGAAGATGCCGTCGATCGACCGGTGTTTCGCACGCGAATTTGTAATTAGAATTGTCAGACCAGAAGCTAGATTAATACGTACGACCAACATAGTAAAAGCTTTCCAAAATTTTAGGTTGTCGATCTACTTGAGAAGCTACTGGAGGTCAAGTATGCAATAAAGAGCACAACTATTAGAGCTTTTGAGAAAAACCCTTTTTTTTATTTAATATTATTTTTCCATCTTAATTTATTCTCTTCCGGTTTCTGTTTAAGTCAACTTGGAAAAGGAAAATTCCACTGTTTATCCTTGTATATTCGACTCTTCTAGTTACGTCATTCGACTTGCACAAAATATCCAATCAAAATTTCGGGACTTAATTGAAATGACTGTAAAGTTCGAGAATGATATCGCCGATCGAGCAAAAGTTTAAAGCTACTAGCATCATTAGCCCCACCACTATCAAAGGCGAAATCAGGAGGTGCGCCGATGGTCTCTGTTGCCCCCTCTCGACCCGAATCATGCATTTGTCGACGTGTGGAAATTCTCATTTTCTCCGGAAGACATCAAATCGACAAGAAGCATTTCACATTTTGAAGAAGTTAGAAATAGGTTGTTTTTAATTATTTTTTGCCCGTCAAGCAGTGCTTATGAAAATAATTTCTTTTTCTATCACGAGGGCACGAAATGACTATCTAGCTAGTTATCCCAAAATAGATGAACGGTGTGGTGTTTCGGAATATGAATTGTTTGGAAAAAGGTGGGCTTGGTAAATCTTGTAGAAAACATAAACTACTATTGCGTTCATTGACTAATGAAATATACATATATATATATAATATTTTTTCATAAAGTGGATGAGGCAAGCACAATCTTTGTGCGCATTTTTGTACCCTAAGACTAATAAGAGAAAAGGAAACAACTTTTCTTGGTATAAACTTGCGGCAAATTTTTTGGATTATGGGATATCTTTAATGTCAATTAACTAGCGGATTAACATATGATACCCGGCTTAGTATTAAGACAAAACTCTGGTTAAGGATGCCTAGGATTCCATGGAGGAGACTTGAATGCGAATGTCTGCCCAGTACATCACAATCACACAACAAAGGGCGATGGATTTTGATTGCTTTGCCGGTTATTAAAAATGAAATTCTCCACGTGCAATGTCCGGCCTAGACGGGCAGACAATGTATTTTATGTGCATGGACATCATATCACCCTCTCCTAGATTGGTCCCCATGCCATTCATGTACCATTTCTTACTTTTGGAAAATTTCACTCCGATGAGATATATCCACTTCGAGGTCCTGCACCATTCTCTTTATAAAGATATCCGAATCTTTTGATTTTTACTAATTTTCACAAACATACGAAAATCGCTTTGTCTACACGTATCGATAAGGTTCTATCCATAATGTGGTAAATTTGGCCCCCGGTGGGTATTTTGAGCGTGCGAGACGTGATTGGAACACGAAATATGTTAAATCCAAGCTAGGTGTTTGATCGCTCGGCCAACCTTTTTAGGGGTTTGTGTTCAATTGATTAGACGCATTGAAACAACACTTTAAAACCCACCTTCTCTTTGTTATCCTTTATTTGTTTTTAGGATATTTTATCTTTCTGCAGAGGCAGAAGAACCCAAATCATCTATATTGCGGATACAAAGAAAGGAGGAGGAAGAAAGTTAAGGAGATTAACCGAGCTAGGAAGTTCCACTAATCTTGTCAAAAAAGATAAAAATAAATAGATATATGCACAATAAAATGTTCAAGGTCATCTTCACATTACTTCTCATAACTTACCCATGCCCCATCTGTATGTATGTGTAAACTGAGTTGGGGAAAAAAAAGCTCAAGTGGATCAGCTCCTGTTTCATTGACTTTGTAAGAATCCCATGAGTTGAGTCTCATTCTATCTAAACAGAAGATTGAATTCATATATGACCAACAAACTAATTACTTTTTCGTAAAATACACAGGTTGTTGATCTGAATCGGAAGTTATGTAGGCCAAGTATTCAAGTGCAGTTAAAAAGCATAACCACTACAGATTTGGAGAAAAGTTATTCTGCCATCTTTTATTCCATTCTAGTTCATGTTTAAGTATGACGAATAGAAGTAACGGGCCAAATTCACAAATGAAGTACTTTGAGTAACCATACGAGGTGATGACTATTTGAGAGTGGATGTTGACTTATGAGTAACTATACAAGATGGTGACCATGTGCGGGTGGATGTTGACTTATGGATTACTCAATAGGATATCTCCCCCTTCTGGTGTTGAACTTGAGACGTTACCGCATGTGTATGAACTCATAATTATGTGAGTTTATCATAGGTTGGTTAGGGGGGAAAATTTGAGGTGAACTCAATGTCAACAAAAGAAGCAGGAGAGAAAACTTGACACTATGAATGAGAAGATAACCCAACTCAATTGTTGCAGTTGTTAGAATCAGAGTTGACTACAGCAGTAGTGGTTAAAGCTATATATTTCCTGTAGCTACCTGACATAAGAGAGTACCTAATCCAATCAATAAGCAGTTGAGAGGGAAAGCAAATGGTTCAATAAAAATAGAATGACAACTACTTCTACTTCACAACCACCAAAATTTGCCATTTAACACTGAATTTTATTGGCATTGAATAGGGTGAGCGGACCAGATCACTTGCTTTGGCTAGTCTATTGCAGGAAGTTGACAACTCTGTGGTTATATCGCGGTCACTCCCGTTAGGGTTATGATAAGGCCGCAAAATATATGTATGTAGGTACATAAATACCCAAATCGAATCAAGTCGAAAACAGAAAGACCAAATGAATCCTAAATTTTCATGCTTACCCAAATCAAGTCAAGTCGAAAACAGGAAGACCAAATGAATCCTAAATTTTCATGCTTTGCTAAGAAGACCAAGCAAATCGAAGGAAAAAGCACCTGGACCCATGGGTGTAAAAGTTGCCAAGAGAACAAAAGACAAAACATTCAAATTTAAATTGCAAATTTGTCAAATGGACCAATGTTTTTATGCAGGAGAAAAAAGAAACCAAGTTTATTTGGATTTCTTGGAGAATCCCCACGAGTGCAGGTCCATCACTCCATTTGAACCCCATCTCCAAGCACCTAAAAGAGTATGTACCCATTAAAAAGAAACCCCTAAAAGAGGTTTTAGCAATTGGTAGGGCAATGGCTGAATCCGAGGCATCGACTGCATGCATATATACCATCACAAAAAGTAAACAGGCCCTAGCGGTAGTAACACGTTATACATCTAGGCATTGACTGGGCTGCAAGAAATTATTATGTGAATTTACCGCATATACTAAGATGAATTTGGACCATCAAAACTGATGGGTTCCACATGGCCCTTGCACTCAATGCAAGATCCATAAGATCTAATGGTCCATTTGATTCTATTCTATATAACACACTCACCGCGGTGCATATCTGGAGTCACTTTTCTTGGCATGAGGACCTAGGAGATTACCCCGGTTAGCAAAGTATTAAAACTTCTGGGTTTTTCTTCGCAAGTCTCACACCATACTAGGATTTAGAAAGTCGTCTAATTCTGATTCTGCACATCAAAACTACTTCGTGGGCATCATCCAGCTTACCAGAGAAATATACGGCCCACCAGAATTTACAAGCGAGGCATTCCAAAGAAAGAATAAGAAAATAGCCAAGAAAAACCATACGTTTTCCACACGGCGGGATTTACTAGGCTCTTTGAAAACCACAAAATTTTTACTCAGTCCAAAACTTCAGAAATGACACAACAATTGCTCTTATAACAGCAAATATAGGATTCATTGGCTGCTTGGAAGAATTCTTGGATGCCACTTCCCATGATTCGCTGCCAAAGAGAAATCAAACCAACAAAAGAAGTCAATAATCGTGAAGAGTGAGACTTTGGTAACATACATGGATACACTGCAAACAATGGACTTAACAATACAATTGCTGGCATATAGAATTGCGTATAGGTTTATGAGTGATTCAGCATGGTTTTGAAGAATATATTCCAACATCACAGATTGCTCTTTCTCAAAGTGCAACAATCCACAATGAACAGATAAATTTCTCAACGAGTATACTATACTTACAGATTAATCCTGTCTAAAGGGGGATTGATTCCTTTCTGGACGCTGCCATTAGGTTGAACATTAGGTTCAGGTTTTAGCTCTGGCTCTTGCAATGACACCTCGCTGTCAGTTCTAGTGGAACTGCTATTTATGCTTTCAGAATCAACAGCACTGGGAACATTTTTAGCCTGTAAAAACATCTTCTCAGTTCAGAGACCAAAATATGTAAATATTCATCGGTGGATAATGATTCAAAGCCAGTTTCACAACATATCCGAGAATGTGCCACATTTGTTTAAAAACGTATAAAACATTACGTAGTAACGTCCAGAGAAGTATTTTGTATCAGAAAATTACAATCAGATTAAGGCATCTCAAGAAAGGAAATCAAATGGTACATCAATCAACAAACAAGAGGCCAGCATAATTGACAAACAACTGCTCTTACTACTGCATATTTGCTATTCCATTTTCCAAGAAGTGCGTCAAAAGGAAAATGAGGGCAAATAAATCAGAAGGATCGGCCAAATTCCGGTAACTTGAGTAATAGGCATCAAAATAGTAGCAAAAAAAAAATACCCTTTTCCACAATAAAAATGCTAATACCAATTTCTCTCCATTTCATTAGCAGTAACATGATTAATAGGCTTACATATGTCGGCATTTATCTGCTTCACAACCTGAATTCCTTGATACAAACTTGAAATTCATCAACTACCAAAAAGATCAGAAAACCAAGGGCATATGAAAAGTTAAATCTAGATCTCCATTTATAACCGTTTACTATTTCTTCATTTGCCTAAAAGTAAATTTGACATAAGGACATGAAGATGCTTAACAATTTATCCTAAGAAAACGAGTATTTTGCAAAAAAAAGTTTCTCAGGCTCATTTTGTCTCAACTATTCAAGCTATTTAACATTTCCATATACATCTCTATGTTACATACAAAAAATGAAATGTTCCATTCTGCGGAACCAATTTTCTGTGTAGCTCTTTTCCAGGGACAAAACTTTAGCCACATGAAAGACACCACTCACAGCACAGCCTCCGACACATACTTCCACAAAATGATGAGTTATCTATCTGCCATTCTCATTTTAAGTATCAAGTATGTTTCGACTGCATCCCTCTATGATTCACACTGAGTTTATTTGCAGCTTTGTTACTCCACAATATAAGTGTCTCTTCATGCAAAAGCTTTCGCAGATGAACGCTTAACAAATCGTTAAAAAAAAGCGAGTGCTCACCTCCACTCCAGCAGCATTCCTGTCTTGTTTGTATTCTGCAGGTGTTGAACTCAATCCTTCAACGCTAACTGATGCATCATTGGCATCCATGCCGCCATCAGCATCATGAGGAATGTTCTCCTTGGAAATTGAGCCATTTGAATTCTTTAACAAAGGATCAGCAAAGTCTTCCACAACTTCCACATCAACTAAATGAGGCATTTGTCCCGGTGGACCAGGTGAAGCTGAAGCTAGAGCTTCCGCTGTGTTCTCCTCCATTGAATAAGTATTTTCTCGCAAATTCATCTCATACAACACAGCACTGTCACTTCCTGATTCCAGATGTGCCTCTAGATTTTGTTCTTGTGAAGCTTCATTCCTACCTTCAGCAGCACTTGGATCTACAGAGTCATTTGGCTTACTGACCGATCTCAATGGAAAAGTCTCTACTTCTACACTGGTCAAATTAATTAGTTGAGATGCTGATTCAGCAAATGCATTAAGATTCTTCCCAGCTTCTATGACTCCATTTTCTTGCAATTTTGTTGATGCTAATCTATCAAACTCTGTTAATTTGATATCTACTTGACTTCCATTGACAATTTCCCCGTCCTCAACCTTCAGTTTTTCATGTCCATGAGAGTTTCCAACAGATAAAAGCCCAAGCTCCTTGGTGTCAGCCTGTCGACCCAATTCTTTTGAAGGTTGGGAAACAGCAACTTGAGGTTCGGTGGCTACTGTACCAAGTGGATTTTGTTCCAAGAACTGATCATTGCTCTGTTCATCCTGAACAAACTTAGCAGGTCCAAGAACTCTATTTTCTTGGATTATCTCGCGGACAATCTCTCTTACAGTATAGAATGATCCACCAACTTCCTTGTGTGTAAGATTCAGCGAGGGGAAATTTCCATCGTTTGATTTCTGGTACCTGCAAAATAAAGTACCAAAAGTAAATTATAACATCCAGTATGATTTCCCAAAATTAGTCACAACAGAAACTGAACAGCCATGAGGAGGTTTGATGACTTGTGGGTAGAAGAAAAAAGACAAATCTATACAAATCCTTGTCCTCCTTTGGCCTAATTTTCCATTTGAAATTTTTTATTATGCGATAGGAACTTACTCCTTGTCGAATCCTTATCAGAGTTTGAGAGGTGAAAAGGTAGAAAATTTTCAGATGAAACATGTCATCTTTGACCAGGCAGAGTGAATTCTTTGTAAATTAAAGTTCCGTAAGATGGATTGAGTGGAAGAGATTCAAAGGAAATGAGACCATAGACTCAGCTTGAATTAGTCATGCCATCTAGGCACTTCATCAGGGTGTCATCCCCACCAAAGAAAGAGAAGGTTTGTGCAATAAAATTCATTATTTCCAAAGGCCCTAAGAAAGGACAACTTTGACATGGCCCAATCATAATAAAAATCCCCACCTTTTCTCCTCTATTCGATTTTATCCCCACCTTAAATTTTCACGTTCCAATATTACATTAAATCTATCTCAACACTAGACTCCTCCCAAAAATTGTCTTACCCTCTTCAACCTTAAGTAATTATAATATTGCAATAAAGACTATATTATTTCAGAAGAACCTAAATTTTCATTTTCTCTTCATACCCAAAAATTTTATAAACAGTTTAATAAATAAAAAATGGTTGATATGGAGCCAGATAAATATTCTCCCTTGAGTTAAACATCTGTAAATTAGTCCCCTTTAAATATCCTGCCTTGTATAGTAAAACTCAATAAATCTTCTTTTTTAAATTTAAATCGATATCCTTCTTTTAGCATGATTAGGAAACAAGTACTAGGTCTTATTCCCACTAAGGAAATGGAAGAAAAGGGGGGAAGGAGGGAATCCAACGAATAAACAGAAAAACAAATAAGAGGAACGAAATCGGAATTTGAATGAATCCATAGGATTATTCTCTCTCACAAATGATGTCAAAGGACCTGGGATAGATTTAAAACAAATTCAAAAGGTTCGATATTTTTCTGATAGGATTAAAAGGTAAGGATAAAATTTAATACCTTCAAAAAGGTAGAGATTTATAATGTCATTTGACCATTTGATATTTAGCAATGGGAATGGGAAATAAACAAGACTCAAAAAATTACGAAACAAACTTATCAGAGAAGGTAATATTGCTCGGAACCGGTGCTATTTTACTGGAGAGGTTTTTTTCACTTATCTCATC
Source organism: Syzygium syzygioides (assembly GCA_031216285.1). Lineage (NCBI taxonomy): Eukaryota > Viridiplantae > Streptophyta > Magnoliopsida > Myrtales > Myrtaceae > Syzygium > Syzygium syzygioides. The sequence goes on along the minus strand of CM062248.1, from coordinate 35,326,569 downwards.
AATGTACCAGCATTAAACAGGTTGACTGAGGTAATTATTCCCTGTCAATATTAGGATAGATCAGGAAAAAGGTTGAACTTCCAAGGCTCAACATTTTACTACCAATGGTTATCCTATAAGTATATAATGGAGGAACTCAGGGCGCCATGTCTTGCTTTATATTTTGCTTATCATCATGCTAGTTGAGGAGCTTTAAAGAGAAGTTGATGCACTTACTTTTTTATGAATGCTTCAACCATTGATTTTCTCTCCTCTTTCGATCGACGGATTCGAGCCTTTCTACCACTATTCTCAGACTCATTACGCTTTGCCAAGGCAAATGTCTGCCCAACCCAACTGCCTTTAATAGCATGCATGACTTTGGTAAGCGCACCAGCTTTGTAGATTTCAAACTGCATAAAAGAACGTCAAGAGCAGAATTAATTAGTGGGACACAAGTAAAGCACACCAAAATTGACTCACAGGCACCAAATGAAACAATTGCACTGTGAAACTAGGGTGGTGGATGCAGAAGGCAAACAAAAGGCCAATGCACACAGTAATGCAAATGTTGTTAAACAAGGATTTGACGGTCCGAGACAATTTCTCGAGTCCAAGATTCACAGATTATGCAATGAATATGTAAGTCGATCACGAAATGATCTTGACAGGAAGAGCTGATACATTCAATACAGATATTAATCTTAGATTAGTTAAGCCGGAAGTTGAGCATGGCTAACTAATAATAAATGCTAAAATGTATTGGTATACCACAAACAAGCTAAAACAATGCAATCGTGAAGACTTCTCTCGCATGAAAAGAAAGAAGATAGATCAGACTACGAGAAATGGGCCAACAGATGGAAGAGAAAGTAGGATAGCCAGATGAAATATAGAGAGGGAGGCTTGGAAACAAGTAATGGAAGCAGCAACTGCAACCATCCAAACACCAATAAGATTTTCAAAAGAAAAAAATCATTATCAAAAAGTTCCCTTACAGCATTTGTTAGAGTGACCAAATAAGAAAAAAGGTTGGATTTGAGTGTGGCGAGCTTTTTGTCCATTGTATGTGTGATCATTTCTTTGAAAATTTGAGCATATATTCATTAAGTATGCTCGATAACTTCTCGTGGGGCACTCATTTGTGTGATTAGTAGTTCTAATTTCGACGAAAACCAGGACACAGTAACTTAACTTCCTGAGCTACACTGAAACAGTAACAACATGAGAGAGAGAGAGAGAGAGAGAGAGAGAGAGTATAAAAGTCATAAATCTCTAGCCAAGAGAATGCAAAGTTACACTACCAGCAGAGTCAATGAAGTTTCTGAATGAAAATCTGTTAGCCTAAGCCAAAGAACCCAAGAAACGAAAGAAACACGGCAATGGCTGCCTCCAATTTAGACCTCCGCAACATCACGTCGCTTCGGCTCATCTCAGCAACAAACAAACGGTCCATCACCTTTCTCCCCTCTCAATTCATCAGGGAACACGACCCACATACCGACCAGCACTGCACTACACTACACTACACTACACGAGACCACGAATTCCAAACCGAGGCACGGAGGAACAAATCCCGGAAAAAAAAAAATCTCAAACCTTGACGCACCGGCTCGATCCAAGATCAGCACGACGACGCAACCACAGGTCCAAAACCAGTCTAATTTCCAGAGACAGGCAGGCAACTACAGCACTTGCCACAAACGAACGAACGAATCACAGAAATTGCCAAACCGTAGCAAGGCAAGCCCATGAAGAGGGAGATTCCGCTGGACTTGGAAATGCACAAAATCATAATAGACCCCCAAAAGAAAAAAAAAGAGAAAAGAAGAAAGAGAGGAGCAGAGCGACGCGGTCAGAGTCAACTCATTTCACGAAAGCAAAGGCAAGCAATGCGAGGCGAGAGGGCAAACATCGATTGGAGCGCGGAAGCGAAAGAGGGCAGAAGAACGTCAGCGAGCGAGAGCTTCGTCTTACCTTGAACAGCGACACGCATGGAGGGAAGCCAAAACCCAAAACCCTACGGCTTCCGAAGCACGGTGACGAGAGGCAAAAATGGAGCCAGTTGTTCCGCGCAGCGTAGGCTTATCGCTCCATTACGGAATGAGACCCAGTGGCAATGTTGTAATATCAGAAGCGCTCGAGGGTCGATTTGTTCCCTCCCGTCGAGGCCCGCCACTCCCTAATTCGGAGAGACATTCGGCTTCGCGCGGTCGGAATCTCTTATATCGTTTTTCGGAGACTCCCGTTTTATATCATCATCGTACCTTCTGCTTTTGCCAGTTTCATTTATATATATATCCCACAAGGTCTTTTTACACTACGCAGTTTGCAGAACAAAAATTTCAGCTCCATGGGAAAAAACATGGCCACCAATAGGAATTCACATTGGACCGTGTCGCTATCTGAATTCTACACGTCGAAATAAAATTTTCCATCTCTCTCTCTCGGACAGAATGAGGTTTGAACTGCTCGTGACTCTCTCTTCAAATTCGATAAATGTTGATTGGTCGTATTACCCGCTTCCTTCAAGGTCTAAATGGAGTGAACAAGGTTCGGGATCACATTGACAGGACCTGATCCCTCGTTCTTGTTGTTTCGTTAGACCCGGAATTCAGATCCTCGAACAGTGTACAGAGAATACAAGTCTGTTCAAAGAATTGGAACCTGGAATTAAATTTGAACGAACCTCAATTCGACACTCTCCATAAAAAGATCGCCTTTGACATTGTGAAGAGAGAATATACATCAGAGAAAGAATACTAATTTTTGCCTAGACTGAACCCTCTTGGAGTGGTGGAAACGAATTTTGAACTCAAACTTTGTGTGTGCTCTTTTGGAAACCAATTGTACTTCCTGCCGCTCGAGTTGACCGAACAAAATCTCGTCAAAAAAAAATTGTGAGTCAACTGCCGCTTATGATGGAAGCCCTTCCGGATCTTCCCAGCCTTCAAAAGAATGATTGAAACTGGTTTTACATCGATGCAGTTAGAAAGAATCAGGCAATCCCCCTGCAAATCTGCTGCATTTCTTCGTTTCGACGTTGGAGAAGCCTGTGAAGTGCTAGAAAACTTTTGCCCATTAGAACTGAGCATCTCAATCGAGGCTGCTGCTCGTGTCCTATCCCCCTAGGGATTTCTGCTTGTACCCGTGTTTCATCCTCTCATTGAGTTTCTCCCGCGTCTTTCTCTTTTTATCCATCTTTAGCCTATACCTTTCTTCCCTCTCCCTTTCATAAATCCCTTGCCAGTGCACTTCCCCGGTTAATGGCCACAACCATGGCTCTCTTGGATTGTCGCCATCATCGGCAGCTTCTGCTAAATCTTCATCCATACCCTTCAGCAAAGTAAAATTGAAGTATTTTGCCCACATAAATACCTTTCTAAGCTCAACCGGATGCTGCTCTGAGAGTGAACCCGTATATGGATCTAGGTAAACCATCTTTCTGGCGCTGTGGTAGGCCCACACATTGACAAGAAGTTCCAAAATACGACAATAACAGTGCCTTTTCTGTTTGGAATTAACAAGCAAAGAAAACCTGAATTACTTCCAACTTCCACGGCAGATTGTAATTCCAAATAAAAACAGAGACAAAAAGTACTGTATGAGCTCACAAAATATCACAAGAACCATAATTGCCCGAAAACTAAAACAACTTACCTCAGCCTCTGTTTCACCCAGCAAGCAGAAATTGGTTGCACTAGAATTTATATGCAAGGAGTCGAGAGTATCGGCAAACATCCTGCAATTCAGTTCAAAGTAGCATTGAGAATAAGCACATTCAGGGTTGTGCAGCTTACTCAAAAAATGGAAAACGCTGTAAAATGAAGAAGAGGCATTTGAATGGTCTCACTTATGTCACCTGGTGAACATCATGAACTCAAGAAATGAAGGGGTTGGCATCACCCAGCTATGCAGGGTGGACCAGTAGCCACCATCCTCTGGCATGGGAGGAAGAGCTTCTATATGTGACGGTAAAACATATATCTTGCGGAAGGCTTGCTCAAAAGCGTTTCTGCATGAATTTGGGTACGAATTACACCTGTCAGCTATTGAAATCTACAGTTATGCAATGTTGAGTAAAAGATGTCTAAAGAATCCCTGCAGAGGTGCAGGACAACCAACCAGACTCGCAAAAATACTAGTTCAAATCAACTTTGCCTTTGGGTGAAAGAAACAAAGAAAATGCGTTTTACTTTGCATTGAACAGTTGATAGTACAAAATTGTTCTCATTTCAGGTAAAGTATGAAGACCAATATAATCAAGTCCATCTCCACTCACTTCAAACTTACAAAAATGGACATTGAAATCCACCTTCTCACTTTAATGCCTGAAGCAATTTCAAAGTAATCTCGTTCTCCAGTATGGGGAGTTATTAAGGAAGTATTCCATACATATTAATTACTCAAAAAACCTCTTCCCACAAGTTATAGCACGAGGCTCCCTTAAGAAGGCATGAAAAAAAAAAAACAGAAACAGAAAGGAGGACAGTATAATGTTTCCATATATCAGCAAAGACATTATATCTTGATAGACATTTAGGGTGCGTTTGGTAACTGGCCAAATAATACCTGATTCTATTCTTTTGTTTCCGGAATCAGTTTTGGAACAGAAATCCGTTTAGTAAATTTTTTGTTCCAGGACACAAATTTGCACAAATTTGTTCCCATAATCAGTTTTGGAACAGAATCAAGAAGCAAAAACAAGTTGCTTCTTGATTCTGGGAACAAGAATGAGAAATAGAAAAAAAAAACTTCTTTTTCTTCTTTCCTATTCTTCTTTCCTGTTCTTCTTCTTAGCCATGGCCGCCAGCGACCGGACGCCGGCCTTAGGCCAAGGCCAGCAAGGGCGTCCCGGCCCTCGCTGGCCACAAGTGAGGGCCACCACGCCCTCGCCGACCATGGCCAAAAGGTGAAGAAGAAAAAAAGAAAAAAATATTAAAATATTATTAATAAAAAGAAATTTTATGTAGTTACCAAATGCATTTCTGTTCTTTTTCTATTCCAGGAATGGAAATTTTGGGCTGATACCAATCCCCTTCAAATGTCTAGAAATTGTTTCCGGGAACAGAATAAAAAGAAAAAATCATTTCTAAGCAGAAATTGTTTCCGGAAACAGAATGGTTACCAAACGCACCCTTATAGTGCTCAAGCTAACATGACATACCTGCAGCCCCCTCCATTCAAGATGTCACACATAGACCAAAATGTGAGGACGTCATTGCTTCCACCAAATCCACCATCCATGTCTAAACGTGCCCAAAAGTACATTACATCTCCTTTTTCCTCCCCTTGTACTGACTCTTCCAATACCTTCTCCGCTTTTGGGGATAATGAAACCTGGCAAAGAAATGATGCTCGATTTGTCATACAGCAACAAAAAAAAAATTTGTAGTTAGAAGTTTGAAAAGATCCAATGGTGCAGATACCAACAGCAAAATCAATTTTTGCGACAACTCTGCTTTCATGTGGATTAATGGATACAAGGAACCTAACTCATTAAAAATTTTATCACTAATACTACATTCCTGCAACATAAATGAGTACCTTCCTACCGGCAGTTCGCCATGATTGGAACCCAATCCAAGGTCTACTGTGAACGTTATCTACCCTCTTTGCAATAGAAAACATTCCTCCTATCTCACATAGAATATCCCGATAATAAGTGTTATTCAGAAGATGAAGCCGACTGACTGCATCTACATCATCTGATCTCAATCTCCTTGCTTTTGTTGACTGCCATGCAAAGTTGAGGATGAGTAAATGGCAAAACAGTGTCATGCATAAGAACAATCAACTGTGCAAGAACCGGGAGAAATCTGCCAAATGAAACTATAAAACTCTGTGTGTGCCGTGGACCATTATTAGTTACCATGGTAAGTCACCTGCCTGTGCCAAGAGAAAAGGTTCACCATTTAATCTACAGAAAATGCTCATCATTCACTATTTCAGCTTCTCGACTTAAACCAAGTTTCAAACTGTACGCTAAACATCTCGAAACGTTTCCACAGTACACACTGATCCCTCTTTTCAAACATGTTGGTGAATAGAAATTTAATCTTTCAGTTTGGTCAACAACACCGAACATTAAAACTAAGGCCTTTCCCACTGGATGGAGTTGGCTGCATAAATCCTTTTACACCATTGCGCTGGCTTATCTGTTAAAGAATTAAACGTGCAAATTCACCAGGCAATGTCAGTGCAATATAACCAAAATGGTGTCCTATGTAATTCTTAAATCATCGAAGAATGCTAATGCTTCATGAGCCCAATCAATTATATGAAGATTCACATTGTTCACGGAACATATTGAATTGAGAAGCTGGTTGATAAAAAATAACAGAGACTTGAGAAACTTACAAGACTTAAACCCCGGTACAAAGAACCATGATGAAGAAATGGCCAAGCTCCTGCCCCTCCGTATATCTCATAAATGCATACTGGCTGTCCTGTCCTTTCCAGTTCTCCCTCATCCCTGTCATTTGCTTCAAAACTGAGCTTCTCAGATTTCCGCGCATTACGGTATATGTCATTCCATGAGCCGGGATCTCTCTCCATTCTTTCTTCAAGCTGAAAGTGGACACAGATAATCATGTTTTCAGATGCCTTTTTCTTTCATAAACAGCAGAAAATATTAAAATATTTAGTATGCAAATATAAAAGAGAACCTTTGATCGGAGAATCATGAAAGTGCCATATGAAATATTGCATACCTCTTCCTTTTCCACTTTCTCAAACTCTTCAAATTGTTCTATTTCCTGCAGAACTGCCCAATCTTGTTCTATTGGAAAATCTCCGATAGTATCAGTTTGATTCTCAGAGGTGTTTCTAAGACCCACAAGGTCAGTCAATTCTTCCTCTAGAGCATGAACTACACCAGCTTGTGTTGAATCCTCATGAGGCATGTCACCTGCATCCTGATTTATTTCACCCTCCAATAAATTCCAGTTCCATGACAACTGTTCAAGCTTAGCAACAGGACCAGGCAAAATGGTATCTGATGGAAAATCAAGCATATTCTCCAAAAGTTTCGCATATGTACTAATGCAATCTGACGCCATCATGTTCTTAGCAAGCAGTTTTCCAGAAGATGCAACAGTGATGGCAAACTCAGAAAGTCTGCCATCTGCTATTAAAGAGGAAAATGCTCTCATCAAAGCATCAGGGTTATGCAGCGGAAAAAGTATCCCATGGACGCCATCAACAACCTGTAATTTCATTAGGTCCTTCAGAAAATCAGCTTGAACCAGAGGAAAAACTGTCCTCGTGATTAAGAGAAATGAAGATGAGAAACTGAAATAGACGTACATATTTTGTAATAACCGGAATGTCTGGGACAACAACAGGGATTCCGAATGTCATGCTTCGGACAAGTAATGGAGGGAAACCCTGCTCATCTTGAGAAGAACCATAAAGAACAATGTCTGCCATAGACAATACACTATTAACATTGGCATTTATGCCAAAATGCCTCACTGAACCTGGAGGAAGTCCCAGACGAGAAGCAATCTCCTAAAAAATCAAAGTAACTACATCAGAAACAACCAACTAAGCTCCCTACCTCTCCTTCCTCCTTTACTTTTTTTATGCAGATAACAATACCATGCTAGAAATTGGGCAGACGGAATACAGCAGCAATAGCAGCAGTAGTCACAACAATCACAATTCGTCAGCAGACGCAGAGAGCAATGTTTTCTTGAAAGTCGAATAAAATGCCACCCTTTATAGGGAAAAAGAAGTGTCCTTGTTTGTTAATTTCAAAATTTCTCTCAATAGCCCACCAGATTAACATGCTGTCTCCTATCAAATTATTCTCTTAAGAACATGTAAAATTCTGAAATTTGCCATACATCTATGCCAAGAAACTGTTTGCATCTCCAAATTTTAACATCACTTCGAGCCACCATAAGACATACAACTAACTGAATAAACGTCAAGGAGGAAAAGTTTACGAGGGAAGCAGGGAGTAAAAGAAAGAAATTGCAGTCTCTTTTTGAACCATAAGCAGTAGAACAATGACTAATTAATTCTATTTTCAACTCATAGTTGTAACTCAGTTTTTCTGAAGATAAACCTAGGAGCATGATAAGCAACTTCTCTTCCACTCCAATGCATTTGCCTTTAGCATCTCTAAAGACAAATGCTCCCACAACATAGACATAATAAATTGGTCACATCATTTTCAACATAGCTCTTTTGCTCATATACTCCTTCATGAAAAGGATAGGATATTTCTGAAAATTAGCTGTGATGTAAAGAATATAACAAAATGAGCGGAAAAAATCAGATACCTGGAAGGCATCGTCACTGTCACCAGTGGAATTGCCACACAAGAAAACAAACTTATATGACCCTCCATCATTTCTCCTTGCATACTTTACCAGCAAAGGTCCTATGGCATGCATTGCCACAGCATAATCCCATGATAGCTCGTTGTAGAATAAAGAACTTCCAATGACTAGAACTACCAAATCATCTCGATGGAATCCATTGAGTTCCCTCAGTTGATGCTTAAAATGAGTCTGGCTATACCTTTCTGCAGACCAGACATCAACTGGAGATCCAGGAATGACAAAGAAGTTCCCAGTGTCAAGCACACCATATAACATCTGATCCAGGAAGACATAATAAGCACTGCAGAAAAGGACTTCCTAGGTGGCTGAAAGAAGTAAAAAAACACCACAAACAATAACATTAGCAAGTTTACCGGAAGAGTGAAATCAGGAAACACGATGACATCAGCTCTGCTGAAAGTGTTTCTCCACAGAGTGACAAGATGCTTCCAGTCCATTTCCTCATAAAATGGAAGGCGTTTTGCAAGGACATCGTCTTGAATTACCCATATAAGAGGCACTGAAGAAAAAGGCTCCTGCATAAGGCTGCAGAAATATGAAACTCACTAAATAAAGTAACTGATACAAAAGCAATTGCAAATCTGAATCTTCTTGGTGTGACCATCTGAGCCAATGACAGCCCCTTCCCCACCCCAACCCCGTACCTGCATAAAAAACCTCACATGCACATGCACAGGCACACGAGCGCGTGGACAGAGTGAGCACCTAGCACTAAAATTGACTATTGGCTGGGATCTAGGAAGCACGGACACTCTCCGGGGGCTTCGGTGTCGTGTCGGACACATGTCGGACACCGACACTCGTCCGACACTCTTTATTTATTTATGAATTTGAATCAAATTAATTTGACTAAAATAATCACAAAAATGATAATTTATTATGTACATATATAAATATACATTAAATATACAGTGTGTCTCAACATGTCGGATTTCTCTATTTTTTGAGAAATGACATGTCGGCGTTTCGTGTCATGTCATGTCGTGTCGCGTGTCAATGCTACTTAGGCTGGGATGTTACATCTCTAGTTTTCATGATGAGAAGGAGAAATTTGGGCCAAACTAGACGATCTGCTTTTTGTAGAGTCACAACTTCCATCTTGTCTATCGTCTCATTAAAATTCCAATAATGTTAATTTCGAACTAAAATAGGAAACAATTAACGATAATAAATGTCCATGATCAGAACTCAGAAACACCGAAATGCACCTAAACCACTCATTAGCGGGCTAGATCATTTATTATGATAATATTGTATATTGAACACAGTGCAGTTTATTAAATAAGAATTGCAGAAGTTTAAGGTAATATGGATGCAAGCCAAACCATGAGAAAGCAAGAAACATTTGCTTTACAGAATTGTATGATGTTCTTAACAGCTAGAAGACTACCCCACTCCCCATGCACACTAATTTTTATTTGGTTCTTGCTCTTGATTACCGACTTGTTGAGTACAGCTTGGTTCTGCTCATGTTCTGAAATTTAACTTCAGAGTTGCATTTGCACAAGAGAGAGCATTAAGATACATATGCAACATACACCATAAGCTACTTAATTCATGTTAAGCTTTTTGAAGAAACAACTGCATAGCATTTTATTCATCCATTCCAAAGCAGCCCTTTTTCTTTACTCCATGAGATGAAACTTCACTTTTGCTACTACAAAGGTAACCTTCCAGTTCTTCCCTTTTTTTTTTTTTCAATTTTAGTCTTGCTATGCTAAGTCTGAGTCTATATTATTTTGAAATTGCTAAAAGCACACTTCAACTTTATAAGAATCCTTATGGGTTAGCTTTTTTTAATAAATTGGACATTGTTGAAAATTACCAGGATCGCTGCAACTTTAAGTCTAGATTAGCCATGTACCTTCAGAGTTAATGAGAAAAGAGAACTTAACAAGATAAACTTGATTCATTATAACTAGACCACTGTCAGATTCCTTGACTACTTTAATCACAATGATTCATGAAGATAGCCCAGGAAAGTTGTCAACATAACACTTAGGGTGCGAATGGTAACCATTCTGCTCCAGAAATCAAATTCTTGCTAGAAATTGATTTCTGGAATTCTTGCCAGAAATTGATTTCTGGAGAAGAAATCTATTTAGTAAAACATGATTAATTCTGCTCCCGAAATTGATTTCTGGAACAGAAATCTGTTTTGATTTGTTGATTTTTTTTGTACCTAAAAAAATTTAAATTTTACTCAAAGTGGGTGGCCACAGGTATTATAAGCCATTCTGTAAAGTTTTGAAATTTTTTATTTTTTAAATTTTTTTTGGGCACCTAAAAAAATTTAAATTTCACTCAAAGTAGGTGGCCACAGGTATTCTAAGCCATTTTGTGAAGTTTTGAATTTTTTTATTATTTTAATCATTTTAATTATTTTTTTTTGGCACCTCAAAAAATTTAAATTTCACTCAAAGTGGGTGGCCATAGGTATTCCAAACCATTCTGTGAAGTTTTGAAATTTTTTATTATTGTTTATTATTTTTTAGGCACCTCAAAAAATTTAAATTTCACTCAAAGTGAATGGCCACAGGTATTTTAAGCCATTTTGTGAATTTTTGAAAATTTTTATTTTATTATTATTTTATTATTTTTTGTGCACTTCAAAAAATTTAAATTTCACTCAAAGTGGGTGGCCACGGATATTTTCAGCTATTCTGTGAAGTTTTGAATTTTTTTATTTTTTTATTTTCACCAAATTTCATATTTTCCTGAAATCGGACTTTTTTTTATTTTCTGGAAATTTTTATGATTTTTTCTAGAATTTTTCAATTTTTATGCATTTTCTGAAAAAAAAATTATGAGAAAATAGGGAGAATGCATTCCGGAATCAAGAAGCTACAAAAAGTAGCTTCTCTTTTTCTTGCCAAAAACTCATTCTGGAATCAAAAATACATTCCGGAATCAAGAATGCATTCTGGAATCAAGTATTTTTAACAAACGCATTTTTATTCCAGAATGCAAAAATCGCTCCTGAATGCATTCCGGAAATTTTTTAACAAACGCCATTCTGTTCTGGAATGCATTCCGAAAAAGAATTTTTATTCTAGAATGCATTCCATGCGCACCCTTAGTCATCATCAATATTATTGATATCTAATAGGAAATTGGCATGCATAAGATTTTTCATTCAGAAGCGATCATTAAACAGTAACGCCACTAATATCTTTACTTCAACAAAAAGCAGATGAGCATCATATCCATGCCCAAAAAGATCCTGAAATCTGATTTCCCAGGTAATGCACTGACTGTGAAAGTTAAGCATGTAACACCGTACAAACAAACAAAAGCATGCACAGAAAGCAAGCACAACTTTGAACGAGGGAATTAGAGAAACAAACCTCGAAACAGCCTCTTGTGCTTCTATAGAATCAACAATAATACCTTCATAGCTGTAAAGAGTAAGCAGGAGTTTAACAATTAATAATTAGTAAGAAAAGCTGTAGAAGCCCATCATTCAACTAATTCCAACAAAAGCCAAATATAGCATCCTACATTGACCAATCAATATGGCCATAGTGCTCGGGACCCAGAACTGAAATCTGACTGGCTACATCCTTCCAGAGAGGAAGTGCTTCACCATTCTCTACTGCATGTATCTGCAGAAAAGTTATCAGGGAGGTGCATCATTGGAGAGTTAAATAATTGAAAAGTGAAAACTCAGAAAAGGAACATGGCCTGACCATCATTCTGTCATTTCTACAGTGTAGCCAAATTTATGTTTACTGGCTGGCAATTCTGGGTGACATCACGTGCAGAGCCAGAAAATCAAAGCAACATTTGCTTCTACAAATATTAAAACGTAATAAGAACCAAATATAAGTTTACCTGAAAAGTGTAACCTAGTTTTTTTAGATTGTTCACGACAGAAAAAAGCATCAAAAACTGTGGATCCTTCCTCAAATTCCCCAAAACCTGCAATTCACAAAGCACCCATTAAGTATGATGAGTTTGCTAAAAAAACACATGCATACACAAATGAAGTGGTGCAGATGATGGCACAGAAAGATTCCACTGTCCCTATACAAATTGAGAACTAGCAGAAATATAATCACCAATTCATCTGATCACCATCATCACATCCGTGGCACAACCATCGAGAAGGATATAGCTGGTCATTCGTTCTTTTAGATTGACCATCACTTTGTCTTAATTTGTACTATATATTTTCTGAAGGCACAAGGCATGAGTCTGAATGGCAGTGCCATCAGGACAGGCGCTTGATTCTAGGTAGCTTTCATGCAGCTAACAATGAAATTATCAAATCCCAATTGGATGAGATAGAACAGCTGCTTTGAATTCATAGCTTACTCATGCCAATGCAGGAAACAACACGGCAAGCGTTATTACTCGAACCACCAGCAAATTTTGAATGTGGCAAAAGTTAATCAATGGAGAACATACAGTCATATAATCCAAACGCATGAGATGCCCAATGTGAATGAGTGAAAGTAAGCAATTCTATCATCTTAAAGATTTGATACACTTCCAATAAGCGCCAATTTAAATTACATTGCAGTGATGATATCATGAAATATATTGATTTAAGGAAAGAGGACGGATGGAAAGGAACCGAGATCAGATCAAAATCAAAACTTTCCCAAACCGGCACAAGTCAGTTCAACTTTAAAAGCAAATGATATTGCGGAAAAAATGGGTAAGCACTCTCACAATAGCAAGCCTCGGCGGCCGAACGCCGATACTCCTCTCCGACCGCGCCCGATCCAACCCCCCTCCCTCCGCAAACCGCCGCGACGGCACAAACTTCAGCGTGCTGCCGAACCTGAGCCCAATCCTCGGCGACCTCCCCCTGTCGCTCCCTTGCTTGAACACGGACGTGATCGATCTCTGCAGCACCACCGACGCCATCGCGAAGACGAGGACCGCGAGCAGTATCGCCGAGTAGAGCAGCGACTTGCCCCTGAAGGGGAGGAGCCAGGAGGAGAGGCCCTTGCGGTTGAACCTGCCGCCGTGATGGGCTCGGCCGGCCCGGAGGAGCTGGCGATCGGGGGGCAAGCTCTTGGCGCGATCCCGGGAGGAGTGATCGGGGCCTAGGCTAGGGTTCGAGTTCCGCTTGAAGGGGAATCGGCCGCGGATCGAGCGGAGCGCGGCGGTGGCGGCGGCGGCGTCGTCCATCGTGGCCGGAGATCACGGGACCGCGCCGTTCATGAGAGAGGTTGAATGAGGAAACGGCGGGGGATTTTCACCGGGGACGAGATCGGAGAGACGGTGGCGTCGCCATTGGAGGAGGAAGGGAGGTTCGATGGAGGTCGGTTCGGATCGGGCGACTCGACTGGGCTCCGACTCGACGACGTGAAGCGAGTGAAGAAGAGAGCTGAGATTTGTTCGGTTTTTTTTTTCTTTTTCTTCCGTTTTTTTTCCAGCCGACTTGCACTTTTGCAATTGAGTGATTTTTGTTTAATTGCGAATTTTTGTGAGATAAAGAGCAAAAAAAAAAATGCTTAAAACTTTGGCGAAAATGCAATTGGGTGATTTTAATAAATATGCTTTTGGGCATCGTGGTTCTTTTGCATCCAGCTTGAATGGTAATTGCAGGAGCTTTGGCCTTTTGGCTGATTCACTGAGATTTGCTCTTTTGCATGTTACATCTGTATTTATTCAATCCATTTTGGTTGTATCCAAATGGCGATGGTATAGAAGAAGCCAAACTTAGGTGTGCACCACCAATTGGCATCGCCATAGTTAATGGAAAAGGAATTTCCGATGTGCTCTTGTCACTGACGAAGATACAAGTCTAGTGATCAGTCGCCAATTATTTTGTTTGACGGATTTGTTCTTGTGAAACAATGTGTGCTTAATTAACCTTGCTAATGCTCTATTAATCCTCCATGTTTTTGGGATTTAGCTTTGTTTTGCATTATTTTGGATTTTGCTCTATTTCAGTTCATTTTGTTGAGGAAAACTTCTATTAATTTTGAAGTTGACAAAACCTTCCATGTTTTTGTAAATCTGATACTTATTCTGAACTATTTTATTTCGGGTATGTATATACATTCTGGAAGCTCAGAATGAAGTTTTTCAGACTTTACAAAATGGTTCATGTCTTATTGAAGACTCACATAATCTAAGTTTTGAGACTCAAACGCTGAAATTATTTAGATGCAGACGAAGAAATTTTTCAGAAGTAGACGCAAAAGCTGAAATTTCTCAGAAGCAGACACAGACGCAGAAATTCTTCAGACGTAGAAATCAGAACGAAAAACAACGACTAGTAATCTGGTATGGATTTCATAGAAGGAAAGATGACTGTTTCAATATCAATCAAATTGATTGACAATCAAAGATTACGACAAGCATACATTAAAATGGATAAAGCTCTACTTATGGAAACCAAGATTCTGATTATATGGGCGACCAGAATCAGCGGGATTCAAAATCTGTAAATCCAACGGCTACTCAATCCTTTCTATACAAATCTGTCCAAGATGAAGATTGGAAGATGATGCTTTGAAAGTTGTCCAACGACTAGTTTAGAAGCAGAGGAGTATTTAAGGAGATCAACGAGCAGTAGAAAAAACAACAGATTTAAGAATCAACAAGTCCAAAATATGAGCATACTCCAATCATTTCTCTTGTCGTTTTGAATTAAAAATTAAGATCTTGAGGGTTACTTTGTAAGAGTGATTGTGCGAGATAGAGAATCCTATCATACACGAGAGTGCTATTACTCAGAATTTGTAAATTCCTCTTGATTATGCAGTGAAATCCAGCCGGTAGGCTGTAAACGTGGGAGAGTAGATGTAGGCTTGCTATAAGCCGAACCACTATAAACTTGTGTGCTGTTTTTCTATCATTTGTCTCTTTATTTACATTCTGCACATCAAGAGCACTATCTATATAAACTGTCTTGAATCTGAATTTTATTCAGCGTTTTTTCATTTCCGCATAAATTATCAAAAATTTTTTAAGATCACCTATTCACCCACTTCTAGGTGATCCTTGCTAGCTACATCACATTTTTGTCATGAATTTTATATACCTTTCATGTATTTTTTTGAATAATGAACGCGACTTTCTTTCGATAGAAAAAAAAAAAAACCCCTCCATTCGCTCCATTTAATTTAGCTAACAGAGAATTTTGATTTTGCTTTGTTAATACGAGTGATGTTGACGAGGCCTTTTTTATTACTTTTTAAAGTGAGAGGTGCTGACGTGGCAACTTTTTCTTCCTTAATCCAATGCCTTCTTCCTTTGAGCTTACACGGTTGTGGCCGACGCGAGCTTCGAGCTCAAATGGTCCTAACAACCAGCGTCGACCTTGATCTTTTAGCAAATATATGAATGCTTTTAGCACCTCGAAAGGAGAAAAAGAAAGCCAAGAACGATGTTCATCTTCGAACCAATTTTGGCCACGGCAGCCAATTTCAGGCTCGAGTGCCCAACGGCCATGGCTGCTTAAGATCAAGGTCAAAGCTTGCTTGTTATGGCAATTTGAGTTTGAAGCTCGCGGTCACCATGGCTGTTTGAGCTCAAAGAAAGAAGGAAAGAGATCGGATAGGGAAGAGGAAGATGCCACATCAATGCCTTTCTCTTCAAAAAGAAAAAATAATAAAATGCCACGTCAATGCCATACGCAACAACTAAAAAAAAGACACAATAAATTTTACTATTATCCAAATAGGATGCAATTGACGAAGGAACTTGATTGTATTAATTTGACAAGTTTTAGAACGTGATAGTATTTTTTGAAAGTTGTAGAACTCAATTGCACTTTCGGGATAAGTTTTGAGGCTTTTGGTTACTTATTCAAATTTTTATTCTTATTTTTATTTTTAAAAGTTAGATTTTGAACTCATATTTCAATATACTATGGATAATTAAATTCAAAAAGGAAAGATGACACAAATAGTCCTTGAACTTTGACCCAATGTCCAATTTGATCTCCGAACTTTTAATTTGTTCAATATAGTCTCTAAATTTTAATCCAATGTACAATGTGGTCTATGAACCTTTGAATTTCCTACAATGAAAAAGCCCCTCATCATTGGCAACATCATTCAAGGGGACCTATGAACTTTTGGTACATTTTTAAATTTAGTCCTTGAATTATATGAAATTGTTTAATGCAATTCTTACATTAATTCAAGTTCATGGACTACATTGAACATTTTCATACAGTTCAATGACCACATTGAACATGTACCAAAAGGACCACATTATATAAATTAAAAGTTTAAGGACCACATTGAATATTAGGCTAAAATTCATGGACTACATTAAACAAATTAAAAGTTCATGGATCAAATTATATATTGGGCTAAAATTCACGGACTATTTGTGTCATTATTCCATTCAAAAATAAGGATGAGTTTTTGGCATAACGTCCTTTAAAATTAAAGCAATTGTTATTTCAATGGAAAAATACGGCTCCGCTTCATTTCACAAATAAACAATTTCCAAGAAAGCATTTTCTAGATTTTTCTGCGTTCAATTCACAGAAAATAAAACTAGTTAAGGAAAACATTTTTCACCGATATATAAAACATTTTCCATATTTTTTTCACCTCACTTTCTTTTGCTAAACACATTTTACTTTTATTTATATTTTTTTCTTTTCTTTTTTCCTTTTTCTAACTAATTTTTACTTATTTATTTATTTATTTATTTTCTTTTCGTTTTCTTCTTCCTCGGCCGGTCGCCGGCCATGGTGACGGTTAGTGATCGGCCACAGGCAAGGCTCGTTCTCACTCGCCCAAGGTTGGCGCCCAAGCCTTGCCTCGCCTCGCCTATGGTCGGCGACTGGCAAAGGAAAAAAGAAAATCAGAAAAAGAGGAAAAAAGAAAGGAAAAGAAATGTTAAAATTTATTAAGAAATTCAATATTAAAAAATAATTGTTTAAAAAAATAAAATAAGACTAATTATTAAAAGGAGTGTAACAAGGATTTTCCATATGTTTAGTTCATCATGGCCTTTGAGTTTGTGTCAAAGTCGATGTGTTTAGTTCATCGTTCCTGAAAAACCTTCGACCTAAAATTAGCATCCCAAAGCGATTCCCACCTAATTTCCGCATATTTTCTCGGAATGCTATTTAGTGGTTAATGAATTTTTTTCTTCCAAATCAACCCTTATTAATATTTTCGTGTTTCCATCTTACCCTCGTTTCCGCCTTTGGACATCTCTCTGCCGAAACGCGCTCACCGACGGTCGACAGAGAGGACGGTCGCCGAGATCTTGATTCGCACGATCTGGGTCCCGTGATCCTCGGCGTCC
Organism: Syzygium syzygioides; assembly: GCA_031216285.1. Classification (NCBI taxonomy): domain Eukaryota; kingdom Viridiplantae; phylum Streptophyta; class Magnoliopsida; order Myrtales; family Myrtaceae; genus Syzygium; species Syzygium syzygioides. The sequence goes on along the minus strand of CM062248.1, from coordinate 35,308,999 downwards.
CATTGCCTCTGGCAGGCCATGGCCGCGTGACCTCGATGTTGCCTCGTCGGGCCACTTCGATTTGATTCGATACGATTCTCTTCGGCTCCAATTGCTTCCACCGGGTTTGTCGGTTTGATTAAGAAAAAGGAAAATTCACTTGCAAATTGCTCAAAAATTAACGGTTGTTTTTTTTTTTGGGGGGGGGGGGGGGTCGTTTATCAGCAACCTCTGTACTCTCCTGCCACATCGCAAGCATTTCAAAGAGCCCCAAAATTCAAATCTCCCATCTTCCCTCTCTCTCTCTCTCTCTCTCTTCTCTGGTGAGCAGCAGCAGCAATGGAGGAGGCGTCGCTCTCTCTGAAGCTCCACATCACCAAAGGCCCTCGCGAGGGAGAAACCCTAGAATACCCCCCCGGATCTACGGTCCGGGTCGGCCGCGTCGTCCGCGGCAACAACCTCCCCGTCAAGGACGCCGGTGTCTCCTCCAAGCACCTCTCCATCGAGTCCCGGCCACCCCCCGCCGGCGGCTGGTTCCTCACCGACCTCGGGTCCTCCAACGGCACCGTCGTGAACGAGTCCGCCAGGCTCGCTCCCCACGAGCCCCGCGCGCTCCGCGACGGCGACTCGATCAAAATCGGTGAGTACACTGCCTTTCTCGTGAGGATGGAGGGCTGCGGCGGGGCCGCCGAGTCGAGGTTGCGTAGGAACCCTAGGCGGAGAGCCAACGAGAGGAATTCGGAGAAGGAGGCGGCCGGAGCGGCCGTGGAGAGTCGGGCGGAGAGTGTTAGGGTTCCGAGGGGGAGGGGTAGGAAGACTCGATTGCCAGAAGCTGGGGGTGGTGCGGCAGCTCCGTCTGTGAAGAGTGAATTGGTGGAGGCAAGTGCAGTGCGAGGGTTTGAGAGCGAGGCGTGTGGTGTGGAGTTGCGAGATGCGGATACGGCGAGGGGGAATTCGGGGATCTCGCGAGTGAGTCCGAGGAGGACTAGGAGGAGAAAGAAGGAAGTAGAGATTGTGGCTGCTGGTGCCGTAGTTGAGAAGGGTCTGGAGGATGTAGGGTTGGGATGCAGAGAAACGGAAAAGGATGAAGGTAAAGAGAGGAAGGCGAGACCGAGAAGGACGAGGCGAGCAAAGGGAAGGAATCAAATTGGAGATTCAGAGAGGGTGGAGAGGTTGGATCCCGTGGAAGAGGCACGAGATGATGTCGTGGGAAATGAAGATGATATACGTCTGCTGAATACAGAGTTGGTCCATGGAAATGACGAAAGGGAAGTGTTTGTGGGTTGGAGTAGGGACATTGAAGAGGTGGATAAGGGCGAAGTTTTGGGGGACAGTAGGAAGTCGGCCCCGGCAGATCAAGTTTCCGGTGAGGACGGTCGAGGTGTAAGGAGTATAAAGGTTGAGATTGAAGATGACGGTAGTCTTGAGGCTGGGGATGGTAACGAGGTAAGAAGTGGGATCGGCTTTGGTTTGAAGGAGACTACGGGAAAGAGTGGCCAGTTCCCAGATTTCTCAAAGATGAGTCTCAGGGAATGGTTTGATTATATGGAGGTTTATTTGCCGAAGCAGATTACTGATGAGACAGAGAAGCTGATTGTGGAGATGAGGACGAAAGCTCAACGCGTAAGGGAGTATGTTGCTGAGCAGAAGAAGCAGAAGGGAAAAGCCGTTTTATAGACAGTGAAACATTCTGTGTGGAATACCAAATAACAACCCGGTTGGTCCGTTCATTTGAGCTGAAGATTACTCGGGAAACTGGTGAACTGTGCATGCTAAGCTAACGGGAGACTGCAGGTGGATTAGCTGGGGAACTCTAATGCCGGTTTTGCAGGATGAGATAGCAGCAAACTGTAAGACTTGCAAAACGTAGCAGCAAACTGTAAGACTTGCAAAACGTCTCTAAAGCTGTATCTGATAAGTGTGACGTGCATCGATGATGGGGCAACTTTAGCAGGAGTAGACAAGATGAGATGCAAGGAGGAAGGAGAGAGGAGGAAAGAAGAACATACACGGTTTTTCTTCAGTATTGCTCCAATTTTCTCGGATGTCTCTGAAGAGACGAAATTTATGGTTCTTCTGATAAAATTAAAAGCGGTTATGAGGAGGCTTTGTGCCTGGTTAGGCACGGCAGAAGCTTAGAAAATCCAAGTACGAATTGTTGTAGTCTCTCTATTTGATAAGCAGCTGAAGAGAGAAGAGAATATATCAATGTTGGAATACATTCGTACCTTGCATCCAATTGACTTCCATTGCATTTAGATCAATTATTCAGTCTTCAATTTGTTATGTGGAAGTAGTTGCATGCTCATCTATGCCATGAAAGTAGGAACAGAATAGCTCATGGGACTTCATGGGCAAGATACGCCAAAAGGTGAAGTTTAGGCCAATGGCCCATTCTATGTCTGAAACAAAACAGGGGTAGCACAATGAAGGTTCCGATTCAACTTGAAAACTCATTGCGGTCAAGTTCCAATTGAACCGAATCTTCTTTCAATCAGGCAAGGGCGGCCTTTACGAAACCCACGGAGGACAGTAACTGGAATGGGCACATGGAGGAAACGGAACGACCCACACATCCAATTTTCGGTACAGCAAAAGATGTAAAACGTGCGCATGTGACTGTTTGTATTCATAAATGTGCTCATCTAAGTTCATAAGCTCGTCTAATTGTACACAGGTTGTAAGCATGACCTTATTTCAACGGCTAAGGCTCAAAGAACTCTCTCACGTACACTGACAGTCTCTTACTTTTGCACTTATTTGATAGACTAACTTTATCTATATGATATATAGGACGTTCCCTGCAAAAGATGAATTATTTTCCTGTAATAGCTTCTGGAAGAAGTAATGAACTTGCTTCTTCCCAGCGGAGAACTCTTATTTCTTCCTTTCTTAAGGGTCGGGGGCTGTGGCGTTAACTTGCTGGCAACTTTTTACTCTTTTTTTTTTTTTGGTAAGGTAGCAACTTTTTACTCTTCATCTGGGTAAGCTTCAAGAAATTGTCGAATTTGCAGACGTTCATCTTTTGTAAGATCAGGATCATCGGCAGTCAGCCTACTTCGCAGTGCTGCACCGACACTACTATGATCATCACCAAGAACCTGCATGAAAGAATTAACAAAAATCGATTAATCGTTAATGTCTCGAAGCTCCAACAGCAAGTGTCCCATAGATGAAGGCAGTAACATTTGAAAAATGAAAGACGCGAGAAGCAAAAGAAAATTTTCTAAATTGCTCATAATCCTCTGCCTAATCTCAAAATTTCCAACGGACTGAGGAAGAAGTAAAATTAGTAGTACTCAACTGCTCATGCCACCAAAAAGATTGAATCGTTAGATAGGAATGAGCAGCTTGAGACGATAATACATTTCAGCTACTGACTGAACCTTACTTTGATATAGTTGTTGACGTGGCCATCCTTGTTTGGAGAAGTAACAAGCTCATGTTCGTTGCACATCCATTCACCATCTACAATGTACTTGTACTCGTAGTCTCCTTCCTGTTATTCGGAAGAGTCAATGTTAATGCCATTATTCAATGTGCAACTCAACAGATCTTTTCCATCACGAAATGAAAAACCTTGGTCTTTCAGAGTCGACAGAAAATTGATTAGCATTTCTAAAGTGGAGTTGATTGGTGTGCTCAAGTTATACGAAACATAAAGCAACTGAGTAACAGGAATAATACAGTGAACTCAAAATGCAGGACTACTACGAGCCAGGAAAATTGTCTGATTGAACTTACTGGCAGTTCTCTCGTGAGTTTCCACAGTCCTTGTTCCTCGTCAAATTGCAAAGGAAGTCTCTGAGAAAGCATAAAAAAAAACCAGGATTGATCTACTTAGAAGGCAAATGTTTTTTTTTTTGTTAGTACTACTCTAATTCTCCTCTCTCTCTTTTTCAGACTTTTACTTTGCCTCTTTGCAGAGCGTGCGAGTTGAACCCCACACCTTGAAACTAAATGTCCCCACCCCACCCAATTCCCTTACCACTGAGCAACGTGCCTAGTGGGTAGGAAAATGTTAATTATCTAGGAATATGCGAATATCCAGCACAACCATATAAGCATTTTCAATCGATAAAAGTACACGGAATACGGGATAACGTATATAAATACTACAAAATCCAAGATTCTGGGATACCCCACAAGTACATGAGCCAGAATAATACTGTAGGGGTGTTAATAACCAGTGGTTTCACAATGATAATTCCAAAGCTACATTCATGTGTGCACTTGAACCGTTGGCAAAATTCTTGAACTGCAAAATTTTTCACTAGATGAAAATATTGATACCTGGCCCCATCCAATATCAAGTCCAGAAACTTCCACGGAGGAAGAGTTGCCATCTTGCCACGTCAGGCTGATTTGCTCCTTTTTAAATCCTGTAAGCTTTAATCAAGAAAACAGGAAGTGAATTGAATTTGTGATGAGTAACAACAGTCCATCAACATGAATTGCGTGAAAATGATCTCGTCATGGAGATTCTCCTTTTGCAAAGAAAGCGAATATCTTCATGATTAACAGCAATAAGAGATTTCAATTGTCAAAAGTTGATTGACTGTTAACAATTTGTAGGCTACAATGGAGATCCGCTTATTTATTCCAAGAGCCATTTGTGTCAATTTCTTTTTAAAACCCATACGTAAAAAGGCAACTGGTAATGTCAGCACTAAGTTCCAGTGGCTGAAACAACACACTTTAAACATTTGGACTAAAAATTATTTGCAATTATTACCTGAAAAGAGAAGATGTGGCAGTACCAAGACAAAAGCAAGAACTTTAATACTAGCATGAATTGACAAAGCATGAGACATCATCTTTAGTTCCAATGAAAAAGGGTGCCATTTGGTTCTAGAGAAGAACAAAGTAAATTTAGTCTAGTTTGGTTTACTTCTCGAAACTGCGTTGAACCTATGGAAATCTCAACATGCACCATCAACAAATAGGACAGAAGAATGTGAATGCTTAAACACTTCAGAATAAATAGAGAAAATAAAACTCACAGTATCAGCAGTAGCACTTTTTATGGCATACAGCTTGGGAAAGCATGACCGTTTGCTCTGCAAGATAAAAATAACTCCAAGATTGAGTGGGAATTCGAGAAAAATACATGATTGTCCATACCATATTACACTCTCCTTTCGACTGAATGACAGATCAAACACAAGAAAGTATAAAGCAAATATGCTCATTATGCTGCCATCGAAGTCCCAAAATATCTAAGTTTCAAAACTTCTTTGCTCAGAAGATCAACTGCTTGGTACCTCATCAATGTAATGGTGTACAGCAAGTTCAAAGCCAACTGTTACATCATAGAATAAAGTATGGGCAAGATGTCCAAAAGATGGGACCTAAAATATATTTTACATGAAAAAGTACAAGAAGAGTCAGACACAAAAGTAACCTAGCGGCAGAAGCTTTCTTCTGGTCATCGTTAGATAAATTTTAGAGACATCTAGCAAAGCTTGTATCTCATGCAAAAAGAATTCTTGTCTATCACAATGCACAAAGCAATCTCACAGTCTTCCACCGGAATTTTATTGATCGAGTGAGATACCAGCAAATCAAGGTTTGCTGGTGTCCTGTCATAGTTCTAAAAGCAATTTTAACTTTCCCTGTAGCAGGAAAAGAGCTAGACAATATGAAGTACAACGAGCATACAAAGTACGAAATTTTAAGTCACAAGTGTGTCACACAAGGAGCAAATCTACACTGCTAGCTGAAGAACTCCCAAGGAAATATTACCTGTAATAATCTGTGAGCTCCACCGAGTTTATATCCCTGAACCCAGAACATGTATGCTAACTGAAGTACATGATTAAAGCAAGGGGAATATTAGTTGAACATATTGAAATAGATGAACTGTTGAAATTATCGTGTTCTCTTTGCTGGCAAGAAAAATCCAAACAACTGATAATCAGTAAGAAGGATGGGACAATGGGCAGTTAGTCAATCCATGAGGTTCAATCAAGATCTGACCAATGAGAGAGTGGTCAATGAGAGAAAGACATGACAGAAAAACAGACAAACGACCCGTGGACAAATTTGTTCAAGAAAGAAACTGGACATCAGGCATACCGCCACAGCAGGAGCCCTTCCGAGTCCGGCTGTACAATGTATATATGTGACACCTCCCTTCCGGTTTATGGCCTTGTAAAGTTTGCTGACTACTGCTGGGAGCCGCATCCGCAAATCAAATGCATCAAAATCTCTGCTACAATCAAATTGAACTGCTACATAAGTCACCAGTTGTATAGTATTCACATGATGCATATAAAGTATAACTAGCAGAGAAAAAGGTATTTCCCAAAGCAATTTTGCAGTCATTTCTCAAATGGTATAAAAGCATAACCATTATGATAATGAAATTGTCTCCACTGATGTACTCAAATCAAATTTTGAGAATGTGTAACTAGCGCAAGGAGCTGAGAGCACAACATGAACTATTCTTTTGCCATTCACCTTTCAAAAAAAGAAAAAAGAAAAAAAGATGTAGTCACACGAGATGGACTTAGAGCCCAAAGTCAGCAGTCCATGGATTGAAGAACAAGTCTAATTGCCATTTAGTAGCCAGAGGCTCTGGCAAGCCAACTGAATCTCACGCTTCTTGGAGAACTGCTTTAACATATCATAAGCAGCAATCTTTCTAGACAAACCTTATCTGAGCCCGCAAGTGTTGAATGTCATCATGCGTTCCAGCATAGTCTCGGATTGCTTTAATATCAACCCCAAAGTATCTGGAGATAGTATTAAGGGAACAAAATGTGCTTATTCCTAAATAATACATTGCTGTCGTCACACCATTACCATTTAAATGATTAATTCAAGACAAAACTCCATAAACAAAGTTTCTGAGGATACTCCAAATCCGGGTCTTGCTGTAAGCAGAAAATGGTCTTCACTCCAATTGCACGAAGCTTGTCAACATCTTTCGGTGTCTGGAATAGCTTCAAATATTATTACACTAAGTGGAAGAAAACAGTCTAAATCAGAGCGAGTGTAACTTAGGCGGTACTCATGATGGACATCAGATTTACCTGTAGGCACGAACCCACAATCAAGTCCGGTCGGATGAAGTCGTAGTTCATTCCCAGTTCATGCCTATAAGTCAAAACTGTAGTAGAAGAAAATCATTAGTCACGAGTGTAGATGCTATGCAGAGTACCATTAACTAAAAAGGAGGTATTTTTGAAAGGAAACCGCTAAACTAGCCCATCTGAAAGTGAAGTCCACTAGCAGAAATAACAGTGAAGTCCCAGAAGTCATATAGGCTCTTTGCAGGCGGTTCTAATCCACTGTTGCCGGATTAAATCGATGGAGCAATGAAGAATGAGGCATAAGGATTGATAGAGCAACCCCATAGGCGTTAAAGTGACTTGACCGGTGCGTAATTCCTAGTGACCCGTCCATTTAAAAAAGAAACAATGATAACAGTTTCCAACTACGGGGACACACGGTTTCGCATGACAAAAGCCTATTATACTTCGGTTTGAGGATTAAAGTAAAAAAGCAGGCTACTGAATCATGCTTACCAGCACCCATTGCTTCCGTCATGGTGGTGCTGTATTCCTCCGATTTCTCCTCCTCCCCCATTTCAGAGCCACTCATTTCCGCGCTGGATGCGGATCCCGACACCGCCTGTGCCAAAGCAAATCACATCACCGAGAAAGAAAAAGGGCAGCTGCGCAACCACCGCCGCACGGAACAGAGCGTAAATCAAAAGCAAAACCACCTCAAGCTCTCAAAAGCTACTCAAAAAGCTATCGGATATTCCTCCTCGCTCACCTTCAAAGCCAGGCCCTTCCGGCGATCGGCATTATCCACCGCTCCCTGCATATCGATTCAATCCGCTCTTTCATCCTAACTAGCAGAGATTCGGAAACAGAGTATTGGGCCGAACCAAACTCGACGACGGAGCTCCCACAACTTTTCAAGAAGAAAAAGGAAAACGAGCGAGGGCGTAACGTACGGCGATCCTGAGAAAGCACGGCGGCTTGACTCGACGGCGGCGGAGGCGGCATTCGAATCCGGGCGGCGGCGAGGACGAGCACCTGCAGAGTTCCGTTCGTTCAGGCGGTGAGAAAGCTTCCCCAAGAGAAGCCGAAGCCAGATGATCGGCGAAACTATCGCCAGAATCGAAAGCGAGAGCGAGAGAGAGAGAAAGAGAGAGAGAGAGAGAGAGACGACCTCGGGAGATTCTGGAGGCAGTTCATCGCATCAGCTTGAGAGAGAGAGAGAGAGAGAGAGAGAGAGTGGACTCTGGAACTGATATTTTCTCCCTCGGAGGCAGGCGCTTTGACAGCAGGAAACGAAGGGGCCCGAAAAGAGCTGCGCCTTTTCACAGATTCCACCCCCCCCCCCCCCCCCCCGGGAACGCCGATCCCGATGTCCTCCATTATTAATTTCATTTTCATTATTTTTAGATTTCGTAACGTGTTTTGTCGTTCTGCTATTGGATTTGAAGATATTTACGTGAGCGAGTGGGACACGTGTCCGCAGGGATTTTCGCTGGATTTTAATTTTCGCTCTCTAGGTTGTTTTCCAATGGCCATTGCGGATGCTTAAGAGGGAGGGAGGGAGATATTCAAAAGGTTTCGTGTGCCCCCACTGAACAATAAATTGCAAAGGCTACACAGCAGCAGCAACAAAGAGAAGAGAGATGATCCATGTCGTAGAATATGCCCGGGTCGCCGTCGGCATAGGACTCCGTACGCGTCTATTCACATGATGGAGGAAAATCATGCAGCAACACCGATACATTGGCCATAGTAGGCATCCTGTTCCGGACCTTCTCCTGGTAAAAAGTGTTTGGATTTGGTATCAGGCAACTGATGGTTACAGCCCCCCGAGGGTACCAATCTCCGAAAATGCAGTTGGGAAAAGAGAGAGTATGGCGCCGTTCATTACTTTGCAAAGGACAAAATCAAAATTCGTCGCTTGCAAGTAGTTCAATTAGCTCAACTTCGGCAAGGCTTTTACAACGAAAGCAATGATGTCAGTCCCATGCCGTTTGTTCAGGCCCAGATGGACATTTTGTTCCAAAAACAACTATAAACGAACTGTCTGAGTGTCGCAATAATCAAATGGAATTGTTCAGACCACTGGCTACTGCTGCTGCTGCTGCTGTTTCTGGAGACTTGCAGCACGACACAACTGGCGGTGGCTCACATATCTAATGGCCCAAAGTCACCCCACATATTTTGATCATCAGCAGACTTGGGATCTCCCACAACAGTGTCGAACTTAGGTCTTGCAGGTTGATCCTTCCCGAGAGGGAAGTTCCAGAACGAGTCGGAGTTTTCGTAGAAGATGTAGAACGCGACAAGAGATGCCAAAAACATACCCAAAAGTAGTAGATACACTTGCCATGCTGCACATAGAAGGAAAAAAAAAGGAGAGACTGGTTAACTTTAAGATTCCACTTGCCTGTGCTTCGCATGCATCTATAACTCAACGAGTTGTGCGTAAATTATGTGTGCAGTTGATAAACACAAGCCGAAAAATGCCCCCTTGCTGTGTTGGTGTTGTGTGTCTCACGGAGAGAGAGAGAGAGAGACAGAGAGAGAGAGAGAGAGAGACCTTTCCAATCAGCAGGAACACTTAACTTGGTCACTAACACGCCCCACTCGTCAGAAGTAGTAAGCACAACCCTGAAAAAGTTCATCCCACCAACCAAATGAATTATGACTGAATATATATACTTAGCTGTGTTGTGGTGCAGCCAAACACTATGTCAACGTTGCAGATATAAAACAAAAGGACATGGACATGTATCGTTCTGAATTTCATATCGCAATAGTACAACTGAAATCTGTTTTAAAAGATATTACAATGTACAACATTCAACAATATACTGAGTGGCGTACCACTGAAAATCTGCAAGCAAATATGAAGCTTGTTCCTAATTCTAAACAATAATACATATAAAGATGCAGCTGCTGATCCACCAAGCATCAGTAACATATAATGCTCAATTACCCAATCCACCAAATTGTGTTGAGTTCTAACCCAGAGCATCTGTTCTTTTTACTCTGAGTGAAACACCCTCTCATCTTGAGTATTAAGAGAATTAATCGAGAAAAATAAAATAAAAATGGTAAGCATTCACTCCTACATCTTAAGAGGCTTTAAGAAGCTTACCTTTCACTAGGACAGAATTCTAGTGATGTAAGGGAGGTTCCCAGATGTAGCCTCTTGCTCCAATGGCTAACCTCCATTTTCTTCACTTCAACAACACACATATCACCATCTTTGCTTCCCCTATAAATTCAGGAAGACATTTCACTAATTTTGCTTTTTATAAAGAAGATTACAGGTCTACCCCTCATCACAATATACTGGAATTCCATAATTTGCCATGATCGCCACTAAACTTTACCAAAGCTTTCAAAACTAACTATCCCTCTTAAAGATGTTTCTGATCAAGTACCATCCACTTTCTCAAGATACCACATGCTGCACGGTTGAATATTCATCCATAATTCAAGTGTTGACGGAAACAAAATGTAAAGATCCAAGTGGCAATTAATTACATTCAAGTATTTGATAACGGTGAACAAAAGTAGATGGTAAAAACTAGATAGTTGTAAGTGTAATATAACTACATTTGACTAGGCACACTGCATTTGATTCAAGAAATATCCAAGTGACTTTCAATTTATGGCTCATGAAGGTGCATCAAGAATTCTTGGATGTTTAAGTCAGGGTCCAGTAAGGTATAATCCAATTGACACTGCCTTGAATAATTGGTAACAATAAGAAGTCTGTGTTCAGCTAACACTTTACATCTCATGGTGTGATCAAGTATTCTGTATTCATCAGGAGAAGCACATTAACCATCCGTCTCTGCCTTACACATTAACTACACAGATAACCAAGTATTTGCGAGTGCTTGGTGAGCATATGCTCATAAGTCTACACTCTTTGCTTCTCATCTCCCCTCAAACCACAAAAAGGGGGAAAAATAGAAAACAAAAAAACAAGGCGCCACACATATCTATCAATGCAGCCAGGCAAAGCAAGATTCGAATTCCTTACTGAGCAAGATATTTCCCATCCAAACTGATGGACATTACAACAGCAGGCTTTCTGAGGAGTCGTTTGTGCCCAATCTTGTTCCATGTACTTATGTCCCAGACAGCAGTAACAGCTTTATCACCTGCTCAATGAACATGAAACCTAATATTTAGAAGTACAGACAAAAGAAATTAACAGTCACCTGCCATTACAAACTAGAGGAGAAAAAAAGGGATGTAACATCAGCATGACCACCCTTCCCAGAATTGCTTTGACACCACTTACTCATGGTATAACAACAACTAAGCCTCTAAGTGCTAAATGGCATCTGAGGACCAACTCTGGGGACAACAGGATATTTTATCTAAGAGAAACAAACTAATGTACCTTTTTGTACAGTACAGAATAGAAAGGGTTTAGTGCCATCCTTAGAGAACCGACACAGTTCAATCTTCTCGTCCTGTGCAAAAACATTTGACAGAATTAACAAAGGACCAACAGTGCAAATTGAAAACAAAGACCTTCAAATTAATAAATCATACAGATCTGCGAGTCAAAGTAGTGCAAGGCAAACCATCTTCTGCCTTCCATATTCTAGCCGATCCATCAGTAGATGTTGAAGCCAAAAACTCCGAATCTAGACTGTCACGCAACAAAAAAAGACAAGGATTCATATCATGGCAAGTAGGCAACTGATCCAACCGCCTCAAACTTCCAATTTCCTTTAGGCATACCGGCGTGAATTAACTTTTCACATTCTATATAAACGTTGCAAAACAAACCAAAGTGTCCACCTTAAAAACATGACTATTCAAGTAAATGAGACAGGTTCTACCTAAAATCCAGGTCTCTAATGCTTTTGTGTGCTTTTGGTTCATCTAGAATAATGCGCAGACTAGGCCATTCCAGGATTCTTAGACGACCATCCTGCCGATGATAAAGACAAGGAAAAGATATCAAGCCCTAATGGGTAAATATGATATTCCACTATCTATATACATATCATCGATCAGATTATCAAATGCTCACCACTCCACCAGTGGCAAATCTAGATCCATCAACACTAAAGGCCATGCATTTTTGAGGATCAATCCCTCTAAGAGGAGGAAGCTCCTTGGTCAACAGCTTCAAATCTGATTCTTGAGCAGATAATTCAAATGATCTGCATGTCATAGGATTAGTTTTATAACTAAAAAACAGTGAGTACATGAGTAAAGCTATTGATACATCATAAGCATTTAGAAAGATAGGCTAGTTGAGCCTTCTCTGACCTCAAAATCCAAAAGGGTCCCATTCAAAAAGAAAAAAAAAGTAAAAAATCGAAATGTGTAATTGTGGGTGTCAAGACCTCTCCAGAAGCTCCTCTAACCAAGTTGCAGGGCAGAAGAATTTAAATTTATTAATCTCTATAGGGCTAAAATATTGACATATATAAAGCCTCTCGTATACTTAAAAGATGACAGAGGGAACAAAAATACCTACTGTCAATCTCTATTGAATAGAAAAAAGATGCCTCAAAATGTAAATTTAAATAGAACTGAACCTGCCACAAATTAACCCCACAAGTAGGGAAATCAGATTTCACAAAGGTCTCACCGTTGGACTCCCATAAAAATAAATGACTGAGAAAGCATTTCATCAAAGAAAACTCTAATATGATAAAGAATTGGACCAATTTGGTCACAGTTTGTATGGTGGAACAACACACATGCTTCCAATCTTAGAAAGGAAAGCAGATTCAGGAAAAAAACCGGGCACATCCACAAGGACAATCCATCTACACAGTCAGTAAGGTTCCCAACTCCCAAACACATGCCACCTTACTTCTCAGGGAATCTTTTAAATAAGTCATCCATTCCAATAATGGTTAATAACGAGATTTTGTACGGCATTCAAGCACAAAACGAGCAACCGAAGGAATTAAGCCCAACAAGATTTGAACTATGACCCGCGTCTCCAAAGTAAATTCTGGAGGGAATTAACAGTTCAAACGAGCATGACCATGAGTTAAACCGAACAAGAAGTAAACCGCTTAGTTATGCTTTCGCAAGATAGATAAGTGCGACATTCTAGCATCGGGTAGAGTGCCAAAAAGCAACGGTGCTCTGCAACTACAAAATCGCGCCAACCCAGAAAAGGAAAATTCACGACGGAATCTGCCATAACGAGACTCACAAGCAACTACCGGAGCTCACGAAGCACACGATATCCTCTCCGTTGGGGTGAACCGTGATCGCCAGCGGATCGCCGTCAATTTCCTCGATCACGTGAGTAACCTAAAAGCAGAGGAACAACGGCATCGGGCACGCCCGGTAAAAAAACGCGAGAAGCAGCGATCACAATGCGACCTCGGCCGCCATCGAGAGAAAGGAAGGAGACGAGGCGAACCAGCGGGGAAGAGGAGAGGGAAGTGGACTTGGGATCGAAGGCGAAGATCTCGAGCGAGGACGGCGAGGAGGAGGAGCCGCCGCCGCCGCCGCCGCCGCGGCGCGGCGACCGCCCCAGCACCGCGAGGTTCACGTTCTCCGGGCGGCGGATCCACGACCCGCACGTCACCGTCCCCTCCATGGCCGAATCGAGCTCCGAAGGTGGTGGTGGTGATCGTCGTCGGAGGAGGAAAATATTTGGCGGAGGAACCCAAATGGCCGATTGGCAGTTGCTCCGACTTTTCGAGAAGTGGCTCCGCGCACGTACGCGAGATCGTCCGCATCAATCATTGAACGGTGCCGCTTTTGGCACCTTGGACTTACTTAGGGTCAACGGTTTCGCTTTATTTTTAGAATTAGACAGCGGGTTGCAAATAGAACGAGTGGCGGGCCCCACCGGGGCAGTGACGGAGCGAAACGACGTGCGTATTGGGTGGAGGAGAAATATCCAGGCGGGATATTCGGTTTGATATATCCGCCTGAAGACTTGGCGCTTAGTGGGATAAATGGTGCCAAATGATTTTTAATTTAAGTAATCCTCACAATTAGCTAATAATCTTGATCGGTTTTTCCGAGTTAGTAAACGCAAAAATAAAATAAAAAAAAATTTCCTATCCAATTGGCAAGTAACGAGCATACTTCGACTAATTTAACTTTGACCAACACGATCGTTTCTCCGTGTTAGCCTAATTTAGTGTTGGGACTGTCGAGCCATGCCTCTTCCCCAAGTATGCCTTTGATGTAATATGCCAAATAATTTCCACTTTACATCGAGGGATTCGTTTCACATGCCTGAGCCTAATCAGCATGAATTCCCTCTCATGTGGCTATCCATGCGTGCCGTGTTATTTCTAAGATTAGAATGTTTGCATTTGGCCTTCGAATCGTCCAAATTCGGAATTGAGGGTGATCTAATGGACGAAGTTGTATCTCTAATGTTTAATTAATGCATCTGCATTTGATCTTAGCATTTTGATAGTATGTACTTCAATGTGTAGAGTGAATGTCATGACATAGTACTCGGGAGCAATGAGCCTATATTCCTTTTAAACATTCAATTAGGTTTTGATCATTATATTGATAGGAAAATTGTCAAAACTTATTGTAAGACGGTCAATTCAGCCCCGAGTCTTTCAACTGTACCAACTTAATCGTAAACATTTTGACAACTAACCAATTTAGTTGTAAATATTTCAGTTATGCTAATTTAGTTCTAAAACTTTTGATGAATTTACTAATTTAATCATAAACATTTTACGCTAAGTTTGGTGGAATAAAATGCCAAATAAGAAATCCAACGTAAAGAGTGAGATAAACTCAAATTAGATATAAAATTTTAAAAATAAACTTAACAATTTCCATGCACCGGGAAAATCCAACTCAAGGCGAGACTCGCCGTCCGTGGCGTTTCTCATCGGCACCCACCTCCACTTCGGTGGCCGTCCACCATGACTGTCCCTCACTCTGTTGTTCTCAAGTATACTCACTGGTGCCCTTACTGACTGCTCGCTTGGAAGGCTTGGGTTCATCACCTTATCTGTGGCTCGGCTCCCTCTCTTTGTCAGTTGGTGTTTCAATCGTGCAACCATCGCTTAATCATCTCTTGGTTCCTCTCTCTACTTCATTTTTGACTACTCATTCTCGGCCGCAATTGTTCACGATCTCTCTCTTGGTCAACTGTGAACTAGGCGCCAACCAAGTGTTTAATGAAATGCTAGAGAGACCCACCTCGCCTTTAGTTCAGAATTTTGCTTAATGGAAGAGCTTGTCGTCCTCCATTTCCTTCGTAGCTCGCCCTCCTCCATCAGGCTCCCACCCCCCTCACCGCAATAGCTCCACCTTCAAGTCCACACTTACCAAGTGTTCGACAATTTTCGTGAGAGATAGAGAACCGAGCATTTGCACTTTTGTGGGGGAAAGTTTGCTGAGAATAGATTCGACAATCGTGGGAGGCCCGAGAAGGCTTGTTGAAGACGATGGGGTATTTCTTATGTTAAAAGATTTTCAAAGATTTTAAATTATGTTATTGGTTACATCAAATAAATGATAGGATATTTTTACAATTCGGGGGATATACGAAGGATTTCAAATCCCCCTTTATCCTATCCTGTTCCAATCCGAATTCGGATGATCAAACACAGTCTTAATGATTTGTCAATTTAGTCCTTCCGGCTAATTTTGTTATAAAAGGCCAAAAGTTTTATGACTAAATTGGCATGATTGAAAGTTTAAGATTGAATTGGCCATCGAACAATATGTTTAAGACTTTTTATACAATTTTCCCTAATATTGATGGTTATTATTCATAAAAAAGTATAGAATACATAAAAAAAAGTTTCTAATCTCATGCACATAGTGCAATCAAGTTCTAAATCTTTCAATTAACACAATCAAATCTCATACCTCTTTTTCCCAGAGAAGTACAATCAAGTCATCTGAGTGAAAAACATTAGAAATCGTCTAATGGGACTCAAAAGTTAAATTGAATTCGGTAGTTCTAAATGGCAATTTGCACATATGGAAAAAAAAGCTCGAGACTAGATTGTTCTCTTCAATAATAGGTTTAGGATCGTTTAATCATGGGTGGTTTTTACAATATTATGCATCACAACATTTTAGATTTTCCAAATAAAGATCTACGAAACAAAATATGTCAATAAACGAGAAAAGTACCATGAAAGATTGTGGGCATATGATTAGATTACTTTAGTTTGGCGAATTTGGGCTAGTTCTATAATGCATTGGACTAGATCCATATAAACGAGCGGTTACGAGGGCCCAAATAGATCCGATGGACCCGGATCCAGGCCCGTTTTGTTCCCCGCAACGGGTTCGGTCCGGATCCGAAAGACGGGAAGTGGAGCGACCCGACCAGCAGATAACCCACCCGACCAAAACTACGCGAATCGGCCTTGTCTCTCGGTCACTCCGCCATCGCCTCGCTCTCCTCCACCGGGCCGGAGAAGGATGAGCCTCTCTTCCCTCGCCGTCTCTAACCACCACCGCGCCGCCGTCTCCGCCGTCCGGCGCCGCCGTCCGCCGGCCGTCCCCGGAATTCCCTCTCTGCATCGCTTCTCCTCGTCCGTGCATGTCCCGACCGCGGTGGGAGCAAAGCCTCATGGCCCGCCGCCCCGGAGAACGCTCTGCCGGTGCATCCTTGGCCCCGGCGGCGGAGGAGCCCTCGCGCGGGACGCCGGAGCCACCGCGGCGGTGCTCGCTGGAGCTTACTCCCTCGTCCTCACGTTCGACACTCTCACCCAGCGGAACCTCATCGAACAGGCCTGCCTCTCTCTCTCTCTCTCTCTCTCAATGCATGTGTAAGCAAAACGCATGACGAATTCATCCGCTGTTTCGTGGTTCCATCTGCTAGCGCGCTGTGTGTAGATTTCTGCAAGAACTCGGGCAGCTGTGTGTGGTACCCTTTAGGAGATTCAAATTGATCAACGGGACTTAGGATTTGGACATCGCCGATCCCATGTTTAAGGGAAACTAGCTGGAGGAGCATGAAAATGATGGAGATATTGTCACCACGAATGACTTCTTCGTGTGAATGAAAGACACCGATGTTTTCCCTTGGTTGTTTCTTCCTCGTCTGTCGTCTGTTTCAAAATTTGGATAAGAAAGTACAGAATCCCCTCTCTAATGTACGGCCGAGACGTATTTGTCTATGATCCAACGGCTCCCACCCCCCCCCCCCCGGCCGGGGACATGTCTCTGCTTGCTGTGTCCTAATGGGTTTGTAGCTGCTTTCATCAACTGCAATTGTGAATTCATGAATCTGTTTCCATCAAATCCCCTGCACGACAATGGTCTTACGTTCAATGCACAATAATCATACGTTCATGTTTTACTAATCATGCTGCGGTGTATGAATTGTGACAGTGTAGCTTACAAAATCATCTTCTGCCTGAAAAATAAAATTCGACCGATTGAGAACCCTGTTTCTTAAATGACCTGACTTGTTGATTTTGTCACCCTTTTGTACTGAAGCAGAGCCTGAGCAGAAAATTAGTCCACATATTGTCTGGGTTGCTTTTCATGGCTTCTTGGCCGATCTTCAGGTATTACCCTGGTTTACAAAGCCATACTGAATTGATTCTATTGAGCACACATGATTAAAGCTTTCAAATGCTTCGGCTGATAACTTTAATTCTAGAATAGCAACTCCATGGAGGCTCGCTACTTTGCTTCTTTGGTGCCCCTAGTGAATTGCTTAAGGCTCGTCGTTAACGGGTTCTCATTGGCTACTGATGAAGGACTTGTGAAGTCCGTCACCCGAGAAGGAAATCCACGGTAAATTTTCTCTCATTCATTTTGAGTTCATCATTCTCTTTTCCCCCCTTGGATAAGTGGATTCATTATTGTTTTATTAGCGATCCTGCCTTAGCTTCTTTTCTGTCATCTGTGCCTTTCAGGGAATTGTTAAGGGGGCCATTATACTATGTTATGATACTGATTTTATGCGCTATTGTCTACTGGCGTGAATCCCCAACGGGGGTGATCTCATTGGCAATGATGAGTGGTGGGGATGGTAAACATTTCTCTTTATGACAGGAGATTTTGCTATTCTTCGGATTACTTGGTTCTAACATTGCCTATGCAGGTATTGCTGATATAATTGGGAGAAGATTTGGATCCCAAAAGCTTCCTTATAACCAGCAAAAGAGTTGGGCTGGTAGCATATCTATGTTCATATGCGGTTTCGTAATATCGATCGGGTGCATTGGCAATGCCCTTTGGCTTTCGATTTCACTTCATCCGGTCTATATCTATATCGAATCTGATGATGGGAATTTGTCCTCGCAAATGTAGGATGCTCCATTACTTCTCATCTCTCGGGTATTTTCAGTTGGACTGGACAATGGCATTGCAGCGGGTTGCGCTGATCTCTTTGGTGGCGACGGTCGTGGAGTCTCTTCCAACTACGGAGGTGCTCGATGACAACATATCCGTTCCTTTATCGAGCATGCTAATGGCCTTTTGGAGTTTTGGGTATTAGTTTCTCATACTGCTGTCGTTTCTGCAATGCGAGTCTGAAGTGCCCTCAGGGCCTCTATGCGCCTGTTTCAAGAGGAATGAGGCCTGGTTAATAATGGGCTGAACATGTCGGGATGAGGCCCATCTGAAATGTAGTAAACCGGTAATCGATCCTATGCCTCTTTGCTTGGGCCCTTTAGTGGAGATGTCGTGGTGAAGCCCTCATGCATTGGAACAATTTAGAATGTGGAACAGAGATTGTGATGCAATTGTCAGATTACTTTGTTCGAACTCACCTCGTCGGTCCACATTAGAGATTGCCCGTGCAAGTCCGTTAGGAATTTCGTCGGAGAACTATGCAGTGGTGGATCAAACTCGAGTTCTAAATCCATTCGAAAGAAAAAATCTGACATGGTGTCTGTCAAATTGTGACCGCGAACCAGTCGTACACTTCTCCATCTCCAGGTTGTGTTACCGTGGTCATATCGGTACTCTCGTTGGAGCATCGTTCTCCCTCGATAATCTGTTCAGCGTGGTAGCATCGTAACTCCTACGTGCGAGATGCAGGTATCCGTTCAACATGTAAACTACGAGAAAAGGCAGTGGCCTAAAATTTAACACCGTGACGACGGTACACGCTCATGCTGAAGTAAGTATCGGTGCGGGTTCAACTAAAATTTACAAAATCAGAGCGAGGGGCTCTTTCTTTCATGCGACTTCGCAAGTCAAATTCATCATCGTCATCCTCATCGATCTTTTTCAATTCTGCAAAGAGTCAAAGCGCGGTAGATGACATTGAATCAGACCCGATTGCTTAATCCGAAGGAGAAGGAATATCCCCAAGAATGGGCAAAAACAGCGCAGACAAGAGAGCAAGCTTAACATGGAAGATATATGCACCCGACCGGATGAGGCATTATCTAGGCAGAAAATATCCCAGATAAACTTGGCCGGGTCCGTTGTTTTCTGCTTCACTTTCGCATTTTGTATCCATTGTTCGAGTCGTCATATGGCGACAACCCTGTCGACCAGACAAAAAAAATGGCGACGACCCTTCGGATCGGGTCCAGAACTGATGAGATCGATACATCGGTTGACGTAGTAAAACTTGTCTAACACGAGCCAACCACCACACATCACATCAATTAAAAATCTTCGGTTCGGAACAAAGAAATTGTTCTTCATAGTTCGGAAATTGTATGATCAGGTCCAAGTCCAACTAAGAGAGAGGACAAAGCAAATGCACCTCCCCCAAAACAAGCTCTTCCCCATATTACTACGTTGGGAAGACGCAAGTTTTTTTTGTGGTCGAAGGGAAGACCCAAGTTGATGCATGTGGAAACAGCACGGATGAAGTGGTCCAAGGTCAAGCAACGGATGAAGCCTTCCTCTTGTGAAACCTTACAATACAGCATAAAAACAAAGCCCGATGTTCTCACGATATCAGGGAGAAAATTACCAAAAAAGTCATGGACATATTGTACCAGATGTTGGTTCAGTTATGAACTTTTCAATCTGACTAAATTTAGTCCTAAACCTTTTGGCGATTTGCCAATATAATCCTTTTGATCAATTTCGGCGAAAAATCGCTGACATGAATGCTGGCCGTTTTACATGGTATTGCCAGTGCCGATATGAATAATTTTTGCATTTCTTTTTAAAAGGAAAAATTTCAGAATAATGCTATGGAGATGCTTTTTTGTGAAGAGAAACTTATTGACAAGCTTAATGTATGCTCTAAGAAGTCCATCATATTGACGTTGGATGTGTCACTGTCCTTAGATAATGCAACTTAGATTTTGGAATGCATGAGATATATCTAGATAGAACCATCTCTATCATCGAAACTACACGAAATTATAAAGTCAACAACCCTTTTTTTAGGGTATTAGGTTATCCATTTCGATGATCTTTCGGGATTAGTTGTAGTTATCCAAAAATAACTAGCTATAGCTCATGTGGCTCATATGACACGATCGGCGCTGATGTGGACAACTTTATATTTCTTCAAAAAAATTACTTCAAAAAAATGGGAAATGGAAAAAGAGAGAAAATTTTCAATTTTTTTTTACGGAGATACTGTTTTGTGAAGAGAAACTTATCGACAAGCTTAATGTATGCCATAGAAAGCCTATCGTATCGACATTTGATGTGTCCCTGTCCTTAGATAATGGAACTTAGGTTTGTTACGCATGAAATGTATAGGTGGGCACATCTCTATGATCAAAACCATATGAAATTATAAAGTCAATGACGCCATTTATTTTTAGGGTTTTAGGATATCCATTTTGATGATCTCGCGCCATCGGTAGTAGTTATTCAGAAACAACTAGCAATAGCTCACTTAGCTAGCAGATGCAATCAAGAAAGGGCATATGTATGAACCAGCATTAATTTGATGCCTCTTCTCGGAGTATGATTCTAGATCATTCACTTTATTATTAATTAATGTACATTTTATAATAATAAAATAAATATATTTCTAGAGAGTTCGCAAAACTAGGCTGTACCAACCCTTTGAAGCAGCAAAAACTAAAAAAATTTATTCATGTGCCTCGAAATACTTCGAAGCTAAGGTACTGACGAAAGTCGTTTGAAATCCACCGGTCAATGGTCAAACTATGTTCTTGGGGGCAAAGGAACCCCAACAGATGAATAGTTAAAAAAGAACAGAGGAAAAAAAAAATGAATGAATAAACAAGGCAGACATTGACCCTTAAAAAGAGCAAATTCAATATATAATTTCCCAGAAATTGCGCTCTAATTGGTATCCTCCCGGTGCCTACGCATCCAATGTCGTTTTCCATTCAAATCGGGTTCCTCTGAGAGAAACCTCTCCACCTTCTTGAACCCGGTTCAAAATAACCGTATGTTTCTTTTCCTTTTCTTTTTTCTTTTTATGCGATTAAATCTGCGGAAAACATACACATATTCATGCGATGGGTACCTTCTTGCTCCAAAAGAGGAATATCATTCATCAGAAAGGTCAATTAATCGAAGCATATCGTCCTCAAAGTTCATGATCACAGCATATGGAAGAGCTTCATACTAAGTTCAGTTAGCCCGTTGCATGACTACCCCAATATGCTTTGTCGGCCACAGCATAGGAACATTACATAAACCACTTTGGATCAAGGCCAGCCTGTCGCCCAAATCCCCCATTCCTCTTTTTGCTGTCTCCATCTGATTTCTAGGGTTTTATTAAGCAGGATATCTTCAGTGCTTTTCAAAGGCTTCTGATCTGCTTTCCAAATCATAGATTCTGCATTTAGCTTTTGCCCTCGTGCTCTTCTGTGCTAAAGGTGCAAAAGGGTGGGGGTGAAGCTAGCTATTGTCACTTATCCAAGTCCAAGCCAACCAGATTGGATCACATTGTCATATATTTTATTTGAATTTTCCATGTTCTCCTCCTCTGCCCAAATCCTGCAACATCACCCAGAAAAGGGTAAAGTTCAATTGCTGACCTCGTGGATTTGAATAAAAGTTATGAGATCAATTGGCAGATGCAAATGACTGTTCCTTTTTTATCTCTCTCTCATCCTTTTGGAAGTGCCACAAGAGCAAAATTTTCTTGATAAATTTAACTATTATTGATTTCGTTAGAAAACTCTATCAAATCATGTGTATGTATAAAGAGTACATAAACCGTAGACATGTGGCGTGATAGATACTTCTTTAACACCCGTAATCAACTTTTCTCGATTTCGTTAGAAAACCTGATCAAATTATGTGTATGTGTAAAGAGTACATAAATCCTGTAGACAAGTGGCGTGATAGATACTTCTTTAATACTGTTCTTACGTGCATGCCAGAGTGGGCACAACGCTAGTCAAAAGGATAAGATGACGGGAAGTTGGGAACTAGATCGAAGCGGGACAAAGCGAAATGAAGGGTTATATCGGATAGTATCGGCAAAACCTAGCAGAATAGAATAAAGATAAAACACGACCTCAATATATAATGTTGAAATTCTTGTGACATCTCCTGTCCAGTTCAACCTTCCTCAGAGACAGAATTCGCACTATCCTTTTCTTAAGATTATTTTTCAATAAGACCTTAAAAAATTCGAAGTTTAATTGTTTATGTTCGATGTCGTTTTGAATGACTATTGTCAGAGATATGCATCTGGGGGGTCACGTAGTTTCCGTTACTTTATTAATTTATATATATCTCACATGTGCATGTCATGCTACTATCTATAAAATAACAGCTAAGTGCGTATATATTTATGTAGTTACTTATAGAATATGATAGTCCTCGATTAGTTTACTCGCATTTGCACCAAAGGTTTGCGATGTTAAACGAATCAAATCATGTGTCATGAGACGGTTTTTAATGCCAATGAGCGTCGATTTAAATAGTAGAATTTGTGTCAATCGGACAAGCGTCCTACTAAATAGCCGTTATAATTGGTAGAACCTTGGTGAAAACATATGAATTTCATTGTTCTGCGTTTGCGAATACTGATTTTTTTTTCCAGTATCTGTGAATTTTAGCAAGTGTCGGATGATGACCAAAAAAAAAAGGTCGGTAAAGAGGAATCTCGTGTGAGAAACGAAATTTGTAGAAAATAAGAGGAATCGAGCTATTAAAGTGTGTCTCCCGTTATATATCCTGTTGCAAAAAATTGTGCTTGTCTCATCGCTTGGATAACTTTTTTAGGCGATATGTCTTTTGATTCTGCATAAGTTTTAGAAAGGAAATTCATGGAAAAAGCAAAGAAAACTCTAACAAGTGTCGGATGATGGAAAAGGAAAAATGTTGGTAAAGAAAATTTTTGACTAATTGGTAATTTACCATTGACTTTACAAAATTACCAATCTTTTTTTTTATAGTCTGCAAATCAAGAATTTTTGTAAAAACTCACCAACTTTATTTGTATGACTTACCAATACTTCGAATTTACTAACTCTTCTATGAAATTACCCATCTATATTAGAATGTCTTATTACCAATTTTTGTCCAATTCAATTGTCAACCGGTTTTGGGTTATCAACTCTCATTTCAATTACTTCCCAGCGTTTGATTTTTTCAGTTAGAACATTTTTATTTTGTGTGACCAACTTGTACGTTGGCTAGTATCTCCTTATATTTATTCTCTATTGCCAAAGATTACTAACTTAAATTAGCGTAGCTCAACAAATTTTCTCAGACCAAGGCTCCGTTTGTTTCGCGGTGATCTAGAAACTATTTTGTTAGAAATAAGCGGTTGCATCGCTCACGAAAATGTATGAACACAAAATGTTTACATCGTTCACGAAAATATTCATACATAAATTACTGTCGATAATGAAAACATTTTCATCGACTAAATATTTCAAGTGGTACAAGCAATAATTTTTAGATGTTTTTAAAATCATTTATTTTTCATGAGATAAACGGAGCCTAAATTATCGCTTGGTAGTTGAGTCACCAACTCTTGAGTTACTTACCAAGTCTACTAATCTTTGATACTTATTTTTATTTATCTTTTCTTAACTATGTCTTAAATTTGCCAATTATTGTGCGAATATACTAACTGTAATTTTACTGACTTATCAATTTATATCCAATTAAGTTATCAACTAGTTTCGGGTTACCAACTTTTATTTTGAGTTAGTTACTGACGTTTATTTGTTTCTTTTAATTTACCAACTTTTTTAAACGGTTACTCGATCTGAAAAAAAAATGGCAAATGTCTCTATAGGTTGGTAATTTCATATAATAATTGGCAAATTTAAGAAGTTGGTAAGAAAAATAAATAAAAACTAGGTATTACATAAATTGCATCCCAAAAAATCTCACACCATGATTCGCTAGTCGACAGGTGATACTTCATTAATTTATATATATTTAGCATGTGCACGTCACGCTACATCACATAACACAAAAGCCAAATGTATATAGTCTATAGATTACCTTTAGTCCTCAATTAAATTACTCGCACTTGCACCAAATCTTGCGAGGCTCAACGTCCAAATCACGTGTCATGATATGGTTTTGAAATGCCAAGTGTGTCAATTTGTCCATCTAATCCCACATTTGAAATGATAAGATTTTTATGTCAACTGGACAGGCTTGATACTAAAAAGTCACAAGTTGGTAGAACCTCGGCGACAACATATGGATTCTATCGTTTTGCTTACGAAGATATGGACGTTTATTTTCCACGCCGATAAATTTCAATAAGAATCTTTATTTTTTTTTTATTTCGAAAAGGGTAAAATCGCCGCAAAGGGACTAGTTCGGACTTATCCTTAGCAAAAAGAAAAATGAGAGGAAGGTCTGCCAACTTGTCGTCCGTCCACATGCAGCACACTGATCGAAGAACGTGGCTTCGCATGCAGAAACCCTAATAATCCAGACAGAATCAATAGAATATCGTCGTCGATCTTAAAGAAATGGAAACAAGACAAAGACATTCGATCCCGCCCCAAGTGTCACCCGAGGTTTTCACCTACGCCCCGCTCAGATTCTTCGCTAACCAATAATGGGACGTAATCCAAATCTGGAATCAAAGAAGTTGGTGAGGAAAGCGCAGGCGGGAAATCATTGTTTTTTATTTGGTTTAGGTTAGACGATTTGATCACGGTTCAACCAAATCCGGCTGACCCTCTGTCGAAAACCCGCTTTGATTAACATCCACATGATTGGGCCATGTCCCGCCGAATCGCGGTAAAACAGCGACGGGCATGTGGGGGTCGATAAACGAAACCGGTATACTAAAATTAAGCAGCGTGATGGATTGCGATCGAACATTATGAACGAGGGTGTCATAGCGATTATCTAGCGTATACCGTTTATATGTCAATTGCGTGATCCGTGGTATATTAATGTGAATGGGTTAGTAATTAATTAATATTTGAGGTTGGTACAGGCTGTGCCCGCATATCGTTGGTATCTTCTTGATTCGCGAAAATTTTGTAGAAGTCAAATTTCTCTTCTGACTTAACCAGTGCCATTTTCTACTAATATTTAATAACCCCAATTATAATAATAATAAAGAAATAGACAATTGAAATTCCATTACCTTGGTTTAACGTGTCCAATTAGCGAAAGCCATTAAGCGGTAATTGGTTATTTTACTTCAAATTTCAAAATCGACTACCCCCTAATTTGGCATACTTTCCCTTGACCGCAACACTAAATATTCTAGAGTCAGTAATTTTTTATTTATCGGTAAGGTAATATCTGATATATGTTATGATAATTTCTTGTCTCTAACTTTATCATTTTTCCCTAAGTTATGAATTACAAGTTGTCGACATTATCCGTATGCAAAGTTAATTAAGTATAAATATGATCGATATTCATAGTTGTAACTCACCAATCATATTCCTCTAATCCTTAGACTAGAGTCGGAGGAAATTTATTAGAGCATGATATAAGAGTTAGAAGACCACCAAAGAAGAGGCCTTGGTCTGCCCAAACAAATCTCTTTTCCAACACCGTGTACCAAATCAAATAGTTCATTTATTATATCCCGACGAAGTATTTGAATTATTCAAAGGATCTAATAAATGTTGGTACGTTGATAACCTAAAAGCAAGTTGGCAAGGTTCATCAGAAAAAGAGTTGGCAAGTAATATGACCCAAATAAAGTTGGTAATTCAATATAAAAGTGGGTAACTTCGAAAAAAAAGGGTAGGTTATCAGAAGAGCTAGTAACTCAAAATCGATAAAATTAAATGTTGATAAGTGGTTCAACATAACTCATTTCGCCAAAAAAAAAAAACAGTGAGTAACTCAAATAAAGTTTGGTATAAAATATTATGCCAGAGTCGGTAACTTCAATAGTAGTCGATAAGTGAGGGAAAAGTAGGTAATTCAGAGTCAAACGTACTTTGGTAAGTTATTATAGCTAATATAAAAGTTGATAACTCAAAACTAATTGGTGATTTTACCAGGAAAAAAGTTGATGGTTGGGTCAAATTAAAGCTATTTACTCTGCATAAGAGCTTTGTTTTGCCGGGACTAGCTTCACGCGATAGAATACCTTTTTTTTTTGGTGTAAAATGTAAATAGTATATAACAGATGACGTATAGCAGCTTAGGGGTATTCCTCGGCATTACAACTAGTACTAATAATTCGAGAATATGGAGGTAGGAAGTCTCCATAAAGTAGCTAAAATAACATTAGCTTGCAAAGGTTTGATTTTTTGGTATAGCGAAGCTCTACCTTTTATCGAATGTTGATTTTCGATTTTTATTGAATTGGGTTCCGTGGTAATTCAGACAGGAAGTAAAACACGTTTAGCAAGAACTAGTACTAATTATTATGAAGGAAAGTGATTGTAGGAACTCGAAAAATAAATTGATGAAATCAAAGATACATATTTTTGTTGATGATTGTCGATCCATTTTTACAACCATTCAACACGACTTATATAGTCCATTACAAAAGCGTATTTAAAAGGATTCAAATGATATTTATCCATCCTAATAAATGCCCCATCAAGATAATCTAGATGATGACTTACCTCGTCCCACTTGACGATGATATCGTCGATATATACTTCCATGAACTTGCTGAGCGTGTTGAGAAAAATAAAGTTCATAGCTCTTTGATATGTAGGTCGAGCATTCTTTAATCCGAAAGACATCACCATCCATTCAAATGTGTTGATGGCCCCTAGACATTTGAAGGCGAGGTACATCTTCCTCAGCTATGAAAATTTGATTATATCGTGAGTGGATTCAATTTATGATGCTGAATGGACCAACTTATTAGCTATCGGCATTTGATATTCATCTTAGGTTTCTACATTCAGGCTTTTGAAGTTGATGTAAACCCTCTAACTTCCCATTTTTCTTCTTTACAAGGATAGTGTTAGACGACCACTCAATATACGTGGCGGTTTTGATGAATCCAGCTTGGAGCAGCCACTCGATTTCTTTTTGACCTTCGAGATCACTTTTGGAGAAAACGCCTTGGAGTTTGCTTGTGAGGTCAAAACCTCTTCTTAATTTTCTAGACTTGGCATTGCATGGTAATCCCGCACAAAACCATTCTTTGTTTTTTTTAATAAATTGACCAACGTAGATTCGAAGTCTTCATCCGGCAATGCTCTAATGCAGATTGATCAATGTTGATCCCTGTCATCGATGTCAATCTCAATCAACGGATGTTTAGCTTCGATTACTTCATTGTCTTCTTTCAAAAGGGGATTCATCGAAGTCAGCTATACAATGGGCAATGTCAACGAATTGTTCCATCTGCTTTGCCAGGTAGCAGGAATATCGTTCGACCAAATCTTCCAACAAAAAGTTGTTTTCCTTATAATAGGTCAGATTGCCAAGTTGCCAGCTTACTATTTTTGAGAATCCATTTGAGTCCATGTCGGTAAAGCAGCAAAAAGCTATTTCCTCCATAGCAAGCTCTGGTGGTTTGATCATGCAGGCGTCGTCATCCTCTTTCAAACCCAAGCGAACTACGTCTACCCATGACATGTTTGCGATGTGGCTGAACTTTGTATATTCTACTTTAGTGCCATTCCAAAATGCCAACGTTTGATGGAATGAAGATGGCACACAGTGATTGTTGTGAATCCAATTCCTTCCAAGCACACAGTGATGGAGGAGCCACCCTGAACCTCATCTCTTACAAATATTTCAAGAAATATACTAATCCACCGACTCATTGTTGTATTGCCTAATCCCAGCCGAATCGACAATCGTTATCTCTGGCATTGATCTGTCAAATTGAGATTGAAACTATCTTTCCATTTCATTGCATTAAAAAAATGAATTGGCTAGTAGATTAGTATACCGTGTAAAGGCGGTTTTTGAAAGAGATAAAGGAAACTGCCTAAGTTTTAAACAATCCTTAGTACCTGCCTCACCACACTGAGCCAAGAATCGACCAACATGTTCGATGGTTGATTGGTCATCTTCGCCAATAAAAAGAGTAAGATTGGGCATTTTAAATCCTCTTGGATATGGAACAACGTTGACCCAATCCGGGTGTGGCTTTTTATATATGGGCTTGATAACTCTTCTATCATATCTTATACGTGGTATTATGACTCCGGTGGTTTGTTCGACTACTTGATCGAATTCTTGAGCGTCTTGATTTGGAGACACTTGACCATCCCGCCCCTTAGGCGGGATTGTGGTCTAGCTTGATTATCCATCGGTAAATTAAGCTTATACTAAATGTATCCCACATTTGGTGGAATTGCCGCACTGACATTTGATGGAATCGCTACACCAACATTCGGCGGAATTGTGACATCAAATGGCCTTGCATTATCAATGTTAGATATTGGTCCAACTAGCCTTATATTATGTTGGTGGCATCCCTAAACTTCAATTTTACCCCGACTTTTTTTTTCTTTGGGTTTATGTGCAGTTTTCTTCCACCTCTTTTTTTGTTTTAAAATTTTCTATTGGATTTTTTTTTTCACAAGTGATTATTTACGCAGAGAAGGACGGGTTAAAGTGGAAAGTATTTACGCGGCTTTATGTTAGCCAATTTAATTTCTTACGATCCCTATTAAATATTTGCGCAAAGAAAAAATAAAATACTACTTTTAATTCTAAAAGAACTCTCAATGGAAAATTGTAATTACATAATGCCAAAATGGGCCATAGGATAATTAGCTTGTAGCTTTTGGGGGGACCCTAATTTTGGAACAGGGACCACAACCACTACAAAAAAACTGGATTTTTGCCACGAAAATTTTCCAACGAAAAATTTTCGTCGCAAATTTGCGACAAATTTTCCAACGAAAAGTCAAATTCGTTGGAAATTTCCGACGAAAAAATTTTCGTGGGAAAATTCGTTGGAAATTTCCAACGAAAAAATTTCGTTGGAAAATTCGTTGGAAATTTCCAACAAAAAAGAATTCGTTGGAAATTTCCAACGAATTTTCCCACAAATTTCAATTTTTGGGCAATTATTTTAGGGTGTACAATTTTCGTTGAAAATTTCCAACGAATTTTCCAACGAATTAAAAAAAAACCCGATATTGTTCAGCATTTTTTGAAATTCCTTGAAAAATTCGTTGAAAATTTCCAACGAAAATTCCAACGAATTTAAATTTTCTAGGTAATTATTTTAGTGTGTACAATTTTCCTCCACCTACTCCCCCGCCGCCCCCCTCCTCCTCCGGCACCGGCTCCGCCGCCATGGACACCAAGCCTTCGACGCCCCCGACGCCACCAAGCCTCGTCGCCGACGAGACGACGACGAACTTGACGGGCGGCGGCCTCGGAGCCTGCTCCCGCCCCTGCTGCTACTGCTGCTGCTGCTTCTATTTCATCTTCTTGTTGGCGCAACAGCGTCGCCGGCCATGGCGAGGGCCGAGCTCGCCATGGCCGGCGAGGGCGGAGCTCGAGCTCGCCCAGATCTGGGCGAGCTCCGCCCTCGCCCAGATCTGGGCAAGCCCCGCCCTCGCCGGCAAGGCCCGAGCTCGCCCAGATCTGGGCGAGCTCCGCCCTCGCCGGCGGCGAGCTGGGCGAGCTCGAGCTCGCCGGCGAGGGCTATTTTTCGATAAAAAAAAATTGGACCAAAAAAAAAATATTTTCGATGGAAAAAAACATTTCACGATTTTTCGACTAAAAAAAATATAATTTCCAACGAAAAGAAATCGTCGGAAAAAAAAATTCGTTTCCAACGAATTTAGCCACGAATTTTTTAATAAATTTTTCAAGGAAAAAAAATTATTGCAAATTTCCAACGAAAATTGAAATTTTTCGTTGGAAAATTTTCCGACGACGAATTACCAACAAAATTTTTTTCGTTGGAAAATTCGTTGGAAATTCCCTTTCCAACGAATTTTTCAGAATTTTTCGTTGGTAATTTTGTCGGAAAAAAAACGTTTTTTTGTAGTGAACTCTTTTTAATACACTATTTTATTTAGGGTTTTTGGAGCCCGAGGGAACCAACAAACAACGAAGTGGGAATTTTCAATTTCGATTTGAATCATTCATATGTCAAGCATAATTAAAGTTAATCCCTGAGAGAAGAACCGGCAGTCGCCTGCTTGCTTTTCATAATTAACAAATAAGGCGCTGTATCTTAAAATAAGGAAAATCAATTAATTGGGGATAAGAATACTAGGAGTGTCATAACTTTCGCACGGTGCTCACTTGAGAATCATAACTTTTTTTTCGCCTATTTGAATGCGACAAATTTGAAAAAATGATCACTTAAGTATTATGGACGATTTGCCTCGTCGGAAAACTCAATGTAGAAGCCGGTTGTTCGACATGACTTCGACGGCGCTGACGTGGATAATTTTTTATATATTTTCGAATTTTTAATTTACTTTTTTTTGAATTTTGAAATTTCCTTTTCCTTTTTTTAGCTTTTTTTTTTTAATACCGGCAAGGGTCACCGGAAACCCTCGCCGATTGCGAAGCCCTCGCCCAAATGGGGGAGGGCCACCTTGCCCTCCGCCACGAAGGTCCAAGCAAGGCCACTGCGGCCTCGCCGATAGTGGCCGAGGCCGCGATGGCCTTGCCTGGGCCTTTGCAGCGAGGAAAAATTTGCTACCGGTGAGGGTCATCGATGACCCTCGCCGGCCTTAAAAAAAACGAAAATTAAAAAAGGAAAAGAAAAACAAAAAACAAATAAAATAAATAAAATTTTAAAAAATGATAAAAAACACATTTAAAAATCCACGTCGAATTGAAAATTTATTAAAAAATCCACATTGGAAAATTTGTCGGAAGTGGCACTCAAATGATCTATTTTATTCCAATGTAGCACTTAAATGAGCGAAAAAAAAAGTTATGGCACTCAGATGAACGTCATACGAAAGTTATAGTACTCCTGCTGCCCTTATCCTCAATTAATTGGTGGGGAAGGTCTAGCCATTGGGTCCACGTGGATTTTTTTAGGCATGATAATCATGCCTAGGCATATTATAATTAATATAAATTCCGGTCCATATCCTAGGATCGGGAATCGGACCGTCCGGTTTCGGTCCCAATCCAATGGAATAGGTTACTTTTTTTTTCCCCACTACTTGATACAATATATTTTGAAACTATAATTGTGTTTCCATGTCGACTACACATATTCACAAAAGCAAGCATGCAATTCGAGCCAATACAATGACTAATTGTGTTCCCCATGCCGATTATACATATATTCTAAAATTGGAATTGTATTCCCCATGTTGATTGCATATAATCACACAAAAAAAATGTACATGTAGTCAGTCCGGTTTGATAAGCCCGGTTTGGTCAAGTTCTCTATGGAATCGGGACACCGAACCGGAAACTGGGTCGACACTTCCGGGAACCGGACTAAATCGACCAATCTAGTCCGGTCCGGGCGATTTTCAATTTAGGCGATCTGTTTTGCACGCCCCTAATTTCTAGCCGTTCCTAATCATATTCAGCCGCTGCTTTCGCTTTTGCATCGGCTGCGGAAGGTGGGAATGTGTAATTTAATTTCCACGCATTAGAGTCAGCCATTTAATATACCTATATAACTATAGAGTATCTGTTTTCCCTTTTGCTTTCTCCCTTCTATCCTTGCATTTATTTTAATGTTTTTTTTATAATTTTATTTACCATGTATGTTGAACTTTCGTTTATAATTAATTACCAAGAGAACAGACGACATAACTTTTATTCTGAAGTTCAAAACTTTTGAACTTTTCTTTTTTGACTTCCAGAAACTTTTGAACCTTCTGATTGACTACAATAATGTATACAGGTTTTCTTTCTCACTAATCTTTTGAATATGAAAATGAGAAGCATTTTGGCTTTTCGTAAATTAATTAATTTGTTTGTTTGTGCATCAGCAGTTCAATGTTGGCTGCTCCTTGTGCTTTGGCCGTTGGCGAGCATTTCTTAATTTTGAAACGCGGATTCAGAAATTTGAATGATTTTTATATCATATATAATGATCGAATTAAAGTATATTTCTTTATTATGATCTAGGGATACGAGTGCAGAGGTCATGTTACTCGGAGGTGCACAGAACGCACTACAAACTTCGTGAATTAATTAGTTGAGTTCGGACCACGGGCTAGCACCGGCGGTCGTGATCCAGAACAGTTTAAGTGTTAAATATATGTTAATCGCCATTTTTAACTGAGTACCAATGGGATTTTCCGGGATACAAACATTTTTTAGGTGTCCTTTCTTGTCAACCAAGGCATGAGGTTTACTTTATTTTTGCCCTAGATTGAATGGGGACATTCTTCGAGGACAATCGAATGCCAAGTTGAATTCAAGCGTGGGGTCCTTTATATGTTCTCCATTCTTAGTGATGCATACATTAATTTAAATTAATCCTTACCTCATTAGAAGACGAGTTGAATTCGAGCACCTTTATGCACGTGTTCTAGACCAGTCCATGTAGACTGCATATCGTTTAGTGTTTATGTTGTGCACTGTGGTCAAAGTATTGTCCGCGAGCTAGGTTTTGATTCAAAGTTCAACATAATACAATTCGGAATAGAAGCCAAATCAAGATCAAACTTTGAAAGCCGAATGATTGGAAAAACCTTCATGTTGATCTAGCGCGACGGCCTCAATTCTAATAATAGTTTATTGCAATCAGGTTTTATAAGGTGAACTTTCTCATTGTAGAAAAATCGTACAATAGAAAGAAAATGAAGCATGTGTCGATATTTGGATTTATGGTTTATGATGTTTGTTGTCGTAAATATTCTACATACACAGTCCTAAGATTGCAATATTACATTATCTTTTAGGGCAAAAGCCACCAAAAACTCTAAATTATGCCCATTATCATGCATTTAACCAAACTTTTTTTCCGTGAAGCCAAAAATTCCATACGTACGAGACTCCAAAATGTCAAAGTGCATGGGTTTTTTCAAATCTCAAGGTGGGAAGTGGATTAGTTTCTATAGCATGGAATGCAGCATGCATGTAGGAAACATATTGTCCCTTAATATCTCTTTTATTGCATTGGTAGCATAAAAGAGAAAGCAAATTAGCAAATAGGAATTCGATAAAAAAAAATAGCAAATAGGATATTTTTTATTGGAGGAAATAAACCCAACCGAGTGAAATTTCTTCAGCCGAAAAAAGAGAAAAAGAAAAGAAAAACAGAAGATAAATTAGGAAAAAAGAAAAAAGATATGGATAGTGGGATGGATGATATGGTCAAAAAGGGAGCATGATTCCAAATGAGACAAACCCCACTTTAGTTCTCCCCCAAGAAATGCCCTCCCCAAGTTCAATTGTGTCCAATTATCTACGATTTAGACAACCCAAACCCCAGATCACGATCAGCTTCGTTGGTTGCCCTCTCCACATCCAATGCCCCTTTATTCCTATTGTAATGTTTCTCCACCAATCGCGAGTCAAGCCAATTCTCTCCATGTGCAGTTTAAATGCGCTTAGCGGGAGTTACTTTCGAATGATTTAGCGGATGACCCCGGACTTTTCTGCCAAACTGATACTCGTGGATGTACGCGAATGGCTCGAGCCTTGAGTGGGTGTTACCGAGGAGGAGACTCACCTTTTGGCGACTTGAAAGGGAGAGGCAAAGAGAACTTATGGTCGGTATAAAGCGATCCTACTTTAAAAGAAATTTTTGAATTACGCTCTAATTACAACGGTAGGGTTTTGGTGGATGTTGCTGACCATATATATTCATCTCCTAGTCAAAAGTGCCTGCTCTAGTGATATTTCATTATGCATCACCAAACATCTGCAGAAACACGATGAATATGCGGACAACATTCCATGAATGAACCTATGAAACAGGCATTCTCATCACTGTGGACCATAATTTGCTGGGAAAGCCATTTATTTTCTTTGGCAGATGGTGGTTGCTTGAAATAAAAAAATAGAGCACACATTGCCGGTGTATACGAAACTTTTACACACAGATGTCCCTCGCCCGTCCCCGATATGAGGATCGTAGCTCCGATCTCTCTCAAAATAACGGTACTAGAGATCGCCCGTATAGTTTTTTTCTGTTAAATTGGCGGTGTAGGCTGTAATTACTCTCGTGTCAGTGTAGGAGGTCACTCACGAAAGCCACCCCGACCGTAAAGCCAACACGATCGGTCATCGTCAACGTTAAAGTCACTTAGGAAACTTCCTTGTAGCATCCGAATGGCTCATTTTCCTTTGGTCCCGAGCGGCATGGTCGAACTTTTGTTCAGTATAAAGGTCCCAATTTTTTTGGCCCACGAAGGGAAAATTCCCGCTATTCCGTCTCGTCCCACCGCGTTAAAGGCAACGACTAAACCCAATAATGCATCTATTTTGCCCTCAAAAAAGAGAAGTCACTAAAGTTGAACGTACTCGATTTGGGGTACAATGGCTCTTTAGTACCCACAAGTCTTAAGTTTATAAGGAGACGTGTCAATGTGGTATTTTTCCCAATGCGTTACGATGGTCTTGATGGGATTCGATTGGAATTAACCACAGTTCGATGAGACATGTGATTAACCCTTGGAGATATCGCATGATAATTTTGGGTGAGTTTGGGAAAACTTTATAAAGGAACTTCTAATTGTGAGCAAAAGCAGTTGGATGGTCACTTTTAGTTTTGATTTTGCGGATATTCGAGCCAAAAAAAAGTTTTGCTGACTGTGAGCAATTTGGTAGTCCAAAACTTCTTTTGAAAGTTTTCGAGAAGTTGGTCACTTCTTGAACATAACGACGTGGTGGTTTTTTCTCTTTTCCCCCTCAATTGTTGGTTACAACAACAATAATAATTATTATTTATGATTATGAGCGATCAATTTAACAGTGGGTATCTTTTTTTCGCATTAAAAACATGAAATTTATCTTGTCATCAGTGGTTCCTCGTTTATGGAATCGAAAACCGAATCGATTCCAAGTTAACTAGGGAGTGGACCTAACTTTAAGCAATATTACTGTCATTGTAGGAAAATAAAAAATGTGAACAATCCGTGCCATAGTGGTTAAGGTATCTATGGATTTCCTAGACTTCCTAGATTCGAAAATCATCTCTACCAAAGTGAAAAAGAGAGTTAAAAACTAGTTAAGGTCAGTTCTCAAGAAGAATCGAGGATTCAATGTATAAAATCCAAAATCAAACTAGTCAAGATCAATTAACCCAACGTTTCGCCTAGAAACCTATCCAATCCCAATGTGAACTGACCTAGAATCGGTTGGGACATGGAGGCTTGGTTCGGTCCTCAGAATTGAACGGGCCTGATCTCCTTAGGTTCTGAAATTGGTAGATCCGATGCTTGATTACTAGGTCTCGTCCCACCTCCTCTCTCAAGATTATCTATACAGTAAATCTTGCTCTCGGAATACTTTGATAGATAATGACATTTCATGACAATAATAATTTCTTCCATATAAAATCTTTTCTCCAAAATGGTAATAACTTCTTCCACAAACATTTTCCATGCCATCATATTTAGGATTCTTTTGTGGTAAGTATATAAATACAAGGAAGTTATTATGATTGTAAAAAAAATCATCGATCTATATCCGACTGCCATGTGAATTGAAAGCGTATTATAGGGCGTGTTTATTTGAATGAAAATAATTTTTTGCAAATTAGTTTCCGAGACTTTCATGCATTTAGCTTGCTGAAGATATTCGATCAACGAACATCGTTTATAATCAAAGAAAAACGAATCTCCTAATTCGAAGGGGGAAAAACCCTTCTTCTGGAGAATGATTTCCCAGAAAAATATTTTTCTTTATTACGAAATTTTTTCCAAAATCAGCGCGCCCGTAATTTCAAGCATCGTGTATTGTCAGATAAAGAGATAATGGAGATTTGTGGCAAATAACTTTTAAGAAAGCTACAAACTTTATGAAAATTAAATAATTTTTTTTTGTACCAGTTGCGTGAAGGGAGGGCCAATTCTTTTCGATTGTGACCTTTTCTTTGGAAATGTGGAGCAGTTCCCCCACCCCACATTTTGTCGACAAACTCTTGCCCTCAAAACGTTTTCGAATGGTCCCTGCACTTAATTCTAGAAAGAAAAGAAAAAAAAAGAAGAACCGGGCATTAGATTAAATCGGACCCTCCGCAAATAAAAGCATTTCTAGATAGATTCATTTTCTTTCTCTTTCTTAACCAATAAAAGCATCGCATTAACGACCCACTGTCATGTCATGTCATGTTTCACATCGTAAAAGTCTTCGCCGATGGCTTGAATTTTCAAATTTTGCAAATTTATTTTTTAATCTTCGCGCGAAATTTAAATACAGTCTTGCCGATCAATTTTCGCTGGAAGCTAACGTGGCTACCGACGATGACCGGATCAGAATTGAAAAATTCATGACCGAATCGACATGTGCACGATTGATCGAGGACCGATTGGATAATTCTTTTTTCTTTTTTTTTTTTCTGATTGCTCGAGGTGCCAATTAAAAGAGGGATGCAAAGCCAATTTCGATCTGAGGGGTCCTGGCCCATCCCATTGTTTGACCATCATCGTCACTAGCTCAAAACAATGGTGCATAATTTAGATTAGATTAGTAAAGGTGCATAGTTCAAATTGTCAAATGAAGAAAAAAAGGAGATGGAATGTTTCTTCCGTATTTTAAAATGGAGAAAGAGAGAAAAACAGGATGAGCCGGATGCTCCGATCCCGCAATTTGCTAGACTCATTCAAGTGCACAGTGGCGGGTCACCTATGCCCTCGCGAGAAGTACACCCTTGCATTCAGGCGTAGATAAACTCGACCCGACTTTTTTCTGTGGTCATAAAAAAATATGATTAATATCATAAAAAATCTCAAATTGATGCATCGGTGATAAATTTATCTTATATTAATTTTTTTGACAATCAAAAACTCCAAATTGATACACTCGTGACAAATTTAATATCCGCTAAATTGAATTACTACTGCAAAAAACCACATATTGATAAGCATGTGACAAACGTAATGGCAAAACCCTAAATTGGTATACCAATCAACTGTTAGGTATCATCAAACTCAACAATTTGACGGTAAAATTTAACGAAAACTAACGGAGGGTAAATTCTATTGCGAAATTCAATTCGGCATTAGCATGAATATCACAAACAATATAGAATCATAAAGAAACGAAATTGCAATAACAAAGTTGGAATCGATACAAACGAATACCGAGGCCTGTGTTCGACACAGTTTCCTTAAAACAGATTCGTTCCCTCCAGTAAGCGATTGAGGTTTCGTGAACGTCTGTCTCCTAGGATACAACGGTTGACAGCGAAGAAGAGAGCACGGCACTTCCAAGCTTTCGGCGAACTTGAGCAAACTCGAAATGAACACTACCGAAAAACAGTGCAATATGCAGAGAGAGTGTAAAACAGAGGAAGAATGATTTCAATAAAATAGAATAGAGGGGAGAGCCTTTCGGGAATAATAATGGCCGATTAAATCTGTCGTTACAAAATCAATACGAATAACAGACGATTGAATCTGAATCCGCCGGTTGATTAAATCTGCCGCACGTTACGAAATTCGTAACAGTTTGAGCTCGTCGCGAGTCCCACTTTTCGGTCCTGCAATCGTGTACGCGGGATGTGCATTCGCGCCCAAGTTTCAGCTTGTCGGGCGTCGGATTTGCAACTCCTGCGCCTGCGCGCGAGGCATAGTATTTATGCTATGATAGTTACCACTTCAAATGAGTGTAACCGTATATAAAGCACTCCATATCCTTCTTTTTTTTCCAATGCGGGACTAGTGTTTTTCCACTTCCCATTTCCAACTCAAGGGTGCTCTTTGAGCATCAATTTCTCATTCATTCACTCGTTAATTTATCTTATATTTTCAACAAATTCATCACGTGTGTACCGATTTAGAATCTTTGGTGGTATTAATTCTTCATAATAAAGAAAAAAACTAGAAATCGTTAGCGAGTGTAATTCGGTAAAAATATCATCCTTTTCACGGAACACATATCATCGCCACCTTCCACATGCTGGTCCATATTCCCGTTAAAAATGGACAAAGCCCATCTCTCTGGCTCTCTCTCTCTCTTTTTTTTTTTGGTGGGCGACAAAACCTATATCGAAAACTCAAATTCGAAACTCGAGGCCTCGCTCTTCCTCCCGCATCTCCTCCACGTAATCCAATCTGATTTCTCCTCCACACAACGGCACTCGCTGACACTAACACCTCTTCATGTCCATGTCAATGTCAATGTCCGTGTTCATAGGCATCGACTGGGGGGGTTGCATCATATTGAAAGCACGATCGCGGCCCGGTAATCACTATGGCAGAATCGGCCATTTCTCTCCCCCCCCCCCCCAAACTAAATTACACACCCTCTTAAAAACCCATAAGACGGGTATCTCAGCAAGGGAAGTGAAAAAGAGGAAAAGGAAAATCTAGAACTTGCAATTTTCCGGCAGTCCTCATCGGCTGCTGGGGGTCAGAGAGAGAGAGAGGGAGAGAGAGAGAGACAGATGTGGAGGTTGTCCCCCTTATATAAATCGACAAGCTTCCTCGGGGAAGTGTACATTCGATCCTGAAACCGAAACAGCCCACGGCTTCCTGTCGCCTTTTTACCACAGAGAGAGAGAGAGAGAGAGAGAGAGAGAGCAAACGAGGGAGAGGCTCTGTGCGAGAAAGAAGCATGGACCGCCGAGGGCGTCGTGATCACTGATTTACGGGGCGCAAATCGCGAAACCCAGAGATAATACCGCCGGGAAAACGCCCCCCTTTGCCCGAATCTCTCAGAACTCCTCGGCCCCGCGGAGATAGAAGAGGAGGGTGGGGTACCGTAGTATACGGAAGTGAATTCGGCGGGACGACGGGAGTGTGCGCCTCGCCTGAGATCTCGCTGCGCGGCGGCGTCGGCGTCGGCGTCATGGGCTCGAGCCCGCTGGTGGGTCCCGCCGGGGGCGACAATGGGGACGGTCGCTGCTGCGACATGAGCATGAAGTGCTGGTGCAGGTGGAGGTGCGAGCGCCAGCACTGCCGGGGGTGGTTCCTGAACAGCGGCGGCTACAAGGGGCTGGTCTTCTTCTTGGGCTGCTTCGTCGCGCTGGGCTCCATCGCCACCCTCTACGCGTGGCTCGTCTTCACGCCGGCCTACGCCGTCGCCGCCCGGGAGGCGACCGGCGGCGGGTGCCGGGAGGACAATGAAGGGTCCTGGTCCATCGGCGTTTTCTACGGCGACTCTCCTTTTTCCCTCGAGCCCATCGAAGCTGTAACCGCTCTCTCTCTCTCTCTCTCTACTGTGTAACCATGATGCTGATCTCTGCTTTTTACCCGTTTTTAATTTGTTTTTCCTATTGTCTCCAGTGCTTTTGAATCGGTTCGGTAGGCAATTTAATTTCTTGTCTGCTTGAAGGGGAGTTTGAATTTTGCTGTTGTTTGGAGTTTTCGTTTCGCTGTGTTAGACTTGTCATGCCACTCAAAACAAGTAGTCTCAAAATTGACCATCTGTTGCTATCTCAATCGGCTAGCCTTCAACAGTTCTCTCTGTCTTTATGGTTTTTCCTTTCTTTTCTGGAGAAGATGAGAACACTGATTCTAAAGATCCATGAAACAGTGCATCGCTTTAGTTTTTCAATTTAAGCGTTTCTTGGATTCTTTTAACTTTTGCAGCGTATTTCCAGCGTCCTTCATCCATTCGATTACTATGGGCATCGAGAAAACGTGTCATTTTTCATGGTCTTTTTCCTTATTTTTTTCCCCTCTGGTGTCGTTTGTTCTTGAAGTAAAACCAACTTGTTATGTAGCTCTGTTTCTGTTTATTTTCTCTTTGATTCTTCTCCCGAATTTAAATTTATGTCTACACTTGTAGTTCCACAATTTCTGCTTTTCTGGTCTGGCCAGAAGTAAAATTTTCACGGCGCACTTAAGTTGTTATTATTCTTTTTCAAAGTTATCTGAACATTTCAATGCTTACAGAATTACTATGTTTCAAATCTGGTGCAGACGAATATAGGGAGGGATGAGAGTGCAGCATGGCCAGTGGCCAACCCGGTTGTGACCTGCGCTTCTACATCTGAAGCCGGTTTTCCCAGTAATTTCGTAGCTGATCCTTTTCTCTATGTGCAGGTATTATCTGTTTTTCTTCCTTATCTTGATTATATGTACTTGCATACTGTATGTGAATGCATATGTTGGTGGGTAGGTATGACATGTATGTGTATTCCGTGCAGATGCTATACCCACACGGTCTGTTCTGTGTGATCATGTGTCTAGTTGTAATTTGATGAGTTGATGTTATAACCACAGTTCTCTCTCATTATAGCCTGCTGTATTCATTAGGACCAGTAACTAGACTGCGGAATTATATAAAGGCTGTTATTAAGTTTATGCTGCTTTTGGTCTCTTATGCAGCCATATGCCTCTATACTGATGTCGTTGTTTTTATAATTTTATTTCCTGGTTGCAGTTGCAATTTATTCTCTTTGATCACGGTATAACTTCAGCCTTAAAAATCGCAAGAGCTGCATTACTTGAGTAGTTTATTTGAAAGCTTGTGGTCCCTCTTGCTATCTTTATCTAGGGGAGAAGCGAGGGACTTTTATTAAGTCAAGACTTTCTGATGGCGTGACCACAGTGGGTTAAAGTAGATTTGCCTGACCAAAAATCAATTATTTGTGCGTTGGAAAATTAAGTTCTTATAAAAATTTGTAGAACTTGGATTACCTGTATTTTGAAAAAGCAAGCTGGTCTTTCTCTGATTTTGGAATTTTTAAGGGTCGTTCACTTTAATTTACTGATGTTGGAGTTTACTGATTTCTTCCTGGATATAAATCTCTGTAAATCAGTGTTCCTGGGCTACTCTCAAGTAGAATTCTTTTTCTCTCGCTGAATGAAAAGGCTAAACTTTGTTGTAACATTAAAAAATGGGTACATGTGTCAAATTCATGTCTAAGATTTTTCCATAACTTGTGAATTCATTATCGTTCAGCGGGGTTTGCAAGGGACATTGGCAGATGTTGACAGTGTCATTTTATAATTCCATTCTAGCTTCTATTGAATGTTGGGTTTCTATTTTACAAAAAACATTAGGTAATTCTGTTCTTTTGGGGAAATTCTTGCCTAGACTCAAAAAATTGGATCGGGATGATCACAACTGTTAATTTTGTGGGACCAACATGTGGGGCCCGCTTGGAACTCACAAGATCAACAGTTCTGATGGGCTCGGGTCTAGGGAAGAAATTATCGTTCTTTGGCCTGCGCTGCTAAGCCAGATATTCCTAGTAAAAACAAAAATTTATTTTTTCCCTTGATTTTGATTCCTGTGGACAGAGAACTGACCACAGTTTTCAGTTGAAGAAGAGAACTCTAGACCCATGGAACATTTAGAATGGTAGAATGGGGACTTTGCATCAAGGTTTCAAGTTTGGGCCAAGGCTGGAAAT
This sequence comes from Syzygium syzygioides, assembly GCA_031216285.1. Taxonomy (NCBI): domain Eukaryota; kingdom Viridiplantae; phylum Streptophyta; class Magnoliopsida; order Myrtales; family Myrtaceae; genus Syzygium; species Syzygium syzygioides. The sequence goes on along the minus strand of CM062248.1, from coordinate 35,267,371 downwards.
GTTTAATTAGCGAATGGTGGATTATATGGAGATTTAAAGTAGGGCAGTGCAGATCGGTTGGTGGACACTTTTTGCATGCTTCATTTTCCAGGTTGAGGATTTTTTCTGAAATAGAGATAGTAATTTTACTGGCAAACCCAAAACAATTTTCCCGCAACTTATAGCAAATTGTCTGTGATCTGCTAGCTTTTTTTTCTATGATGATTTGTGCATGAATCGGTGGAAGATGTTTCTCGAGCGAAGAAATATGTCGAGAGAATCAGGGTACTTAGCAGTCGTATTATGTACTGGTACTTTCATGGCTGTACCTTTGCATTAGGATCTATGTACTGGAGAAGGATTTGCTCAAGTCAACCATAGTACTGGCTTTTCGATTCACTTTGAGTTTGACTTTGGAATTTTCTTCACTTTTTAATAATGTTTGATTTTTTTTGGGTGTCCCTGTCCTGCCAACAAATTCAAGTCTGCTGGCAATGTGATTTGGTATTTTCTCTACGCAAAAGTGCTAATTACTTTTGAGAGTTATATTGCGTGTCATGTAATCATGCTGTATGCATATTTAATGGTTGCATAAGACTCTCTGGCAAAAGTTCATCGAATATACTTTCTATAAGTTTGCTGGGAATGATGCTGACCCAATGAATAAGCTCTTTCTTAGTTAGTTTTATCCATGTAGCTTTATCCAGACATGACAGATTGCCCATGCTGTATTTGAACTTGGCATGTGTTTGTTTTTCTTTTTGTTATTATGCTTGACCTTGAGCTTGTACTTAATTTGAACCTAAACTTGCCTTTTGATTCAGGGTGACGCTATTTACCTATTTTATGAGATGAAGAATGTAATCACGATGCAAGGTGATATAGCAGTCGCAAGAAGTGTTGATAAGGGAGCGACGTGGCAACAATTGGGTATCGCTTTGGATGAGGATTGGCACCTTTCTTATCCCTATGTTTTCAGTTATCATGGGCAGGTAAGATTTTGATTTCTTTTGATGCACGATCACAGATTTGAAGTCGTGCTTCATCATTTTTAGTGCTGTATTGAGTTATAAATGGATTAATGCATCAGCGAAGAACATCAGTGTTTTTTATTTTTTGGTAGAATAAGAAGAAGAACGACAGTGTAATTCGAATTTGTCGCTTTTGTCCTTCCTGCAGATATACATGATGCCTGAAAGCAGTGAAAAAGGAGAGCTTCGAGTTTACCGTGCCCTCGATTTTCCATTGCAATGGAAACTTGAAAGGGTCATAATGAAAAAGCCCATGGTGGATAGCTTCGTAATAAACTACAAAGGTAAGTTTTGGCTCTTTGGCTCAGACCACAGCAGTTTTGGTTCCAAAAAGAATGGGCAGCTGGAAATCTGGTATAGCGATTCACCGCTTGGTCCCTGGAAACCACACAAGAAGAATCCTGTTTATAATGCTGACAAAAGTGCGGGGGCTCGTAATGGAGGCAGGCCATTTGTACACAATGGAATCCTTTATCGAGTGGGCCAAGATTGTGGAGAAACTTATGGACGACGAGTTCGAATTTTTAAGGTGGAAGTTCTCACCAAAGATGAGTTCAGAGAAGTTGAAGTCCCTCTAGGGGTAGGGGAGCTCAATAAGGGGAGAAATGCTTGGAATGGTGCTCGGTATCATCATCTTGACGCACAGCAACTCCCATCTGGCGAGTGGATTGGAGTTATGGATGGAGATCGAGTACCTTCTGGTCATTCAGTCCGTAGGTTTATTCTCGGGTGTGCTTCAGTTGCAGCAGTTGCAGCTATAGTCGTTCTAATTGGTGTGCTTCTTGGAGCTGTGAAGTGTATTGTCCCTTTGAACTGGTCCAGCCATGGCTTGGGGAAAAAGAGCAATGCATTTTTGGCGTGGGGGCGATCAAATATGCTTTCTTCAAAGCTGAGACGATTCTGCAGCCGTTTAAATAGGGTGCCTCCGTTTCTCCGAGGTTTGGTGAAAGTCAACACATGTATTGGCAGATGCGTTGTTGCTCTTATATTTGCAATTGGAGTTGTTCTAATGTGCACGGGCGTCAATTACATATACGGAGGAAACGGTGCTGAGGAAGCATACCCATGGAAGGGTCACTACTCTCAGTTCACCCTATTGACCATGACATATGATGCTCGGATATGGAACTTGAAAATGTATGTAAAACACTATTCTAGATGTTCTTCAGTGAAGGAGATAGTTGTGGTGTGGAATAAGGGGGTACCTCCCGATCCGAGTGATTTCGATTCGGTGGTCCCTGTGAGAGTCAGGGTTGAGGCGAGAAACTCACTGAATAATCGTTTTAAAACGGATCCTTTGATTAAGACCCGAGCTGTTCTGGAGCTAGATGATGATATCATGATGACATGCGATGACGTAGAACGGGGTTTCAAGGTGTGGCGGGAACATCCGGACAGGATAGTTGGTTTTTATCCTCGTCTAATTAATGGAAACCCATTGAAATACCGTGCCGAAAAGCACGCACGGAAGCATAAGGGATACAATATGATTCTGACTGGGGCGGCTTTTATTGATAGCCAAGTTGCCTTCGAGAGATACTGGAGCCCGCAAGCTAGGCTCGGGAGAGAATTAGTGGACGAGTATTTTAACTGCGAAGATGTGCTTTTGAACTACTTGTATGCAAATGCCAGTTCATCTAGGACTGTCGAGTATGTGAAGCCCGCGTGGGCCATAGACACCTCGAAATTCTCGGGTGCTGCAATTAGCCGGAACACAAAAGTTCATTACGGGATAAGGAGCAATTGCCTCACAAAGTTTTCGCAGATGTACGGGGGTTTGGCCAGGCGTAAATGGGTGTTTGATGGAAGGAAAGATGGTTGGGATGTATAGTGGAATCCGGAGCAGTGTACGAGGGGCAAAGTCGCCTTACTAACTCTTTCCCGTGAAACCGCCAATTTTCGATCTCGATAGGTACATTCTTCTCCTGCATGTCAATACATTTCTACCCCTTTTGTTAGTGAATCTTGGTTAGTGGGGCTTTGGGTTAGCGTTGGCCGGTTGGTAATTTGTACATTGATCTTGTCGTAGAAGGTTTTATCTTTGGAATTTTTCAGATGCAGAGTTTCCCCATTTTCCTTTGGTTCAAACAATCTGGTTTGGTTTCTTCTCTCTTTTGGATATTGTATCATGCAATGGAAATGAAGAAATTAGTTGAAGAATTCTCTTTTAGCACTCCTCCAATTCTGTACTTGTCAACTTTTTTTTCGCTCTTCTTTTCGGCTTTCTGTGAGAGAAATGTTCCGACATTTGAAGTTTCTTATGTCACTGTCACGTCGACTGTGCATGGACCCATCTTCTACTAAATTGCATGGAAGATCTTGGCCAGGTGCGAGGGCTGGCCGTGCACTATATCGATGCATATGTCATCCAAGCACTAGCGCGGGAAAAAGAAGGGTCACTCATAATAATGTCGATCAAAGTAGGATTGGAATTTGCCCACATGACCATTCTAAATTTGTTCTTCCTTATCTACATCGCGATGTTGGGACGCTCTCAGCGTCTGAGCAGGTGATTTGGATAACTCGTTGGGTGTTTGGATAAAAGGATCGATCATTGCTATTCGATGAGCTCGTACTAAATACGACATCTTATGGCTTACTTGACATATAAAATCAATAGAAAGAACTTTTGCAAGATAAGCCCATATAAAGAAGTCCTAATAATTTATCTTAATACTATGGCATATTATAGAGTATTATTCTCTTTGCCAATGATCATTATAGAATGATTAGCATCATAAAGTTTAGACCGAGCGAGACAATAAATGTTGGTTGCAAGATAGCTAACGCTACGCGGTTTTGCCGAAGGGGCCAAAACCAGATCTTACCAAGAGCATCGTCGAAAGAACCGAAAGGTCTGGCACAATGCAGCTTGTATAACTTCTGCTCATAATTGACATGAATTAACAAATGGTACAGAATTCATTACTAAAAGCAAATGCAATTCCATGAAAGCAGATATACATAACGCCCTGACGGTTCCTCTAGTTGCTCTAGCTGTAAGTCTTTAAATCTGCTAAACCAAAGCATCGTCGAATCCAAAAAGTAATTGTATCTAACACGATGACATTTTCCATTACAGCCTAAGCCATAAAAAAAAAACCCATTGCAAAATTGTAATTCATGTTTGTCGATTGTGAGGACTCCGCCAGTCTTTAAGGAAGAAAAAAGGTTCAAGAGGAGGAATAATCTAAAGCTGTTACATATAGTCACATCTAGAACTACAGCCCACAGGAGTAGCACGATTGCAGTCATTCTTGGCTGGCCTCTTCGAAGGCAAGAGGCTCATACCATTTAGGACCGAACCCTGCCGCTTTCCTTGCATCCTTGTTAAAAGGCGGTTTCAATGGTCCCCTGAAGTGATTCCTTACTATCTCGTGAAACTTCTGAACGACTTCAGCATCCTCCTCGTATCCCATTTCCCCTTCTCCCACCTCAATCTCTCTAATGGGCGAATTGCGCTTCCTCAAACAAAGAAACTTGAACCATCTAACTCCAGCAGCACAGTGCGTGATTTCTTCGGGATAAACAACATTTTCCAGTAAATCAGCTGTTTTATCATCACCTCCGCTGCGGAAACGTGATATTGTGGTCGGCATTACATCAAGTCCTCTAGCCTGATTCCAAACCAATCTTAGCAAAAGGAAGTAAGCGTACAGAAAGTGAATGAGAACTTGAGTGTTATTAAATAAGAAACCCTGAGGAATGCGCTACAATATGGTGCAGCTAAATGCCCATACAAGAACTTCTGAACTAATCTCAGCACAACTCCGGCTGGTGTGCCAAATTTTTAGACTAATGTGCTGAGATCCATGATTATTGCCAGTTTTCGAGAGACAGTGACATATGAGTCCAGGAAAAGAAGAGGAAAAAATGATCGACACAATTTCCTAAAGAAAAGACATTTTGAGTAGGGTGAGCCCCGGATTCCAACTATGAACCCGTCTCAGACCTTGTTCATGGCAAAGTTGCACCCATAGAGATTCAAACCATGGCCTTCGATCCACTTCACTAAGAATAGTTTTTGTGTTCAAAAGACAACTTTTATCTTTTGTACTTATAAAATTTACCGAAAAAAGTAAACTCGGCCGTGTAGGAGTGTTTGCCTTAGCCCGGAAGCCCAAAAAACCAAACAGGACAGAATGTTAGAGCCCTAGTTTGCCTAGACAACCCCCTCGATCCATTTTCATTTAACTTCGAGCGGGTCCGAACTATTGGGCTTCAATTGCTCAGACCCGGATTAGCCTAAACCAATAATTTAAAACATAAAGACAACAGAGTCTGCTCATTATCATCCACAAAATTGACTATTTTCATCACCTACCATAACCTTACACTCTGGTAATTTTGTCATGTAGCTGAAGTGCTGCAACCGAGACAGTTTATAGAGCAATTGAAAAACATAATAAACTCCAAAGCCTGATAGCAAAAGTACAATAGACTTAACAACAGAAAGAGTACTACCATCTTAGAATAAAATAAACATGCAAACATCCGTTTCACTTCTTCCGGTGTATGGAAGTTCATGTATGTCTGCCACTCCGGATGTGGAATTGTACTAGAGTAATGGTCATTTCATTCAAACAGAAAACAAAATTTATGAGGAATGGATTCATCACTCCAAGAAATTTAGGGCTTTATAAAACATAGAACCTTGATCAGCTAAATGTGGATATGCGACGTAAGTTGCTACAACTAAACAAACATTCTCTGTGCATCCATCAAGCACAGAAAAGGGACAGGCCAGATACTCAAAGGAAGGCAAGCCAAAAACACACCTCATGGACACAGTGTTCAACGGCTAGACGGGCCAGCAGATCCTTGGAAGTAGCAGTGGCAGAATCCCAAAGGCCATCATGGGCAGGCAATGCGCCATAAAAGGAACCCAATTCCTCCAGCCTAGATGCAAGGAGGGTAAAGTGTCGACCTTCATCTTGGGCCACCTTCACGAAATCGGTGAAGAACTCTCTTGGCATTGACTCTTGCTTACCAAAGCGAGCAATTATATCCTTGAGGAACGAAACTAAAGTTAGTACGGCTATCCAAGGTCAAAAGTAAAATAAAGGTCCATTTTTCGGAGGTTGTTACCTAACTACGGTACTTTTGACTTTTACCTCGAGCATCAAATGATTCCTAGAAAAAGGTTCCCTAGTGCAGTGGGTAACAATATGAGAAATATGATGAACTTCATAAATCATGAACTTGACCGAAGTTATTTAGGCAAAGAACAACACTTCCAAAGAAGACAGTGATTACACTGCCAAAAGAAGGAAATCATTTGGCAGCTCACTGACTTACTAGGAAAATCAGGCTTCTTCTTCTGGCAAGAAACTCTACAACTAATTTCCTTCCCTTACCCATTGAATCGAATCAATCCAGTCCCGACTCCACGATTTCTCTCGGGAAGAACGTGTCGTAGATTATCCTCGAACTTTGCAACTAAGGCAAGCCTACTTATTGGCCCATCACCCATGACTAGCCCATCACTCACCTCATAGTTGCCAAGTCTTCGTGTGGTAGTATAACACTAAGCAAGAGCGAGGTCCCTTAAATCTAATGTAGATGCCAAGGCAGTTTTCATTTCTTTAATGATAAAATAAAAAAACAGGTGCTAAAACAAGTGTCTGAACAGGAAAAGGAAAAGCGGACAAATGATACCCAGGACAAGTCAATAGCCCAGCTCTCGGTGTGCGCCAGGCTGTGGACGATGGCCTGCCTGCTCTGCAAGCTGCCCGCTTTCCCGAGCTTGGGCATGAGCCCGGGCGACACAAGCTTAACCTGCACATCACCCACGTGAGAAGCCCGTTCCTCGCTCAGAAATTTCATCAAACTGATGGCACGCAACGCACCCACCCAAAAAAAAAAAAGGGAAAAAATTGGTGCCTGAGCAGAAATCGAGAGCGATTACATCGGCGAGCCTGGCGGGTCGGTCCGGCACGGGGAGGTGGGCGGAAGGGTCGTAGGGTCGGGGGATGGCGCCGTGGAGCCACCGGGTGGCGACCGAGTCGCCGAGCCGGGCCTTGTCGAAGGGGTCGGGCGTGCTCAGGACCCTCAGCGCGGCCTCCACCAGGGTCCCTGCTGCTTCTTCTTCCTCTGGCCTCATCGCGCCTCGTCGCAATGTCTGCCCGTTACTCTCCGTGTCTACGATTACACGCGACACACTCAAAACAGAGCACGACAATAAAAGCACAAACTGTCGTCAGCACGCGCACGCTCTCATCCCGTGATAACAAATCTGTCTCGGCATCGAAGCAGAACGGACGGCGGCCGATCGCCGAATCTCCCCCCCGATAACGGCCGGGGCGCTCCCCTCTCCTCTCCAGCTTATCCAACTTTCGGCAAATTACACAATTGGGTGTCTGGACTTTTCTCTTTGGCAATTAGATCCTTTCATTCCACGCTCTCACGTGGACCGTTTGCTCTTCCCGTTCGAGGCTTGGGTTGGGATTTACCACGTTTGCGTTTCCGATGAGAATTTAGTCAGGTGTGTTCGAAGAGTTTCGGACACTCCGTTATCTCAAAATATATTAAAAGTAACCAATGTATCTACATGGATATGTAGAAGATATTGACCATTCTCTTTGCAAGGAGTGCTTTTCTTGCATTCTCCACTCGTTTTTGCTTTCAAGTAGGATTTGTACTTTAATCTCGTTCAGGCATAATTATAAAAAGAAAAAAAGTTTGTAAACTTATCGTACGAATGCTAATTTAGTTTTAAACCTTTCAATTTGATCAATTTAATTTTAAATTTTTTGACGGTTTGCAAACCTTGTCCTTCCGGTAAATTCTGATCGGAAATCATTGATGTGGACGCTAGGCTTTTTACGTGGCGCGACTGGTGCTGGCGTGAACAATTTTTGTAATTTTTAATTAATTTTCCGAGCTTCTTTTTCTTATTTCCATTTTTCATTTTTTTTCTTTATTTTTTTTAAATCCGCCGAAAATCAGAAAAAGAAGAAGAGAGAAAACAGAAAAAAATTTTCAAAATTTTCAAAATTTATCTGATCGATGCCATTCACGCAACATGGAACAGTCATTCCATGTAGGATAGCCGGCGTCCACGTCAGCGATTGCCGGCCGAAATTGACTTGAAAAGTTACATTGCCAAATCGTGAAAAGGTTTACGACTTTTTTTTCTTTTGGGTTATTTTCCCAATAATCACGCCGCAAGAAAAACCGTTGGAAAGATCACACCTTTCGTGCTCAGTCAAAATAGAAGGACGAAATAGAACAAAACGTATCCGAGCAGGGGCAAAAGCATAAAACACCATTTTTTTGCACTCGAGCCCCTGAACTCTTTCCTCCTTCGCTTCATCACGCTCTCCGTTCTCCGCCTCGCTCGATCTATATCGAAGAAGGTGACGACGCGGAGGTGAGCAGTTCTCCTCCTCCTCCTCCTGAATTTCGTTCGGGGAAAGCGCGGACATGAGCCAAGCGGCGATTCCGAGGCCCGACTCGACTCACCATCGCCTCCACGAGTTCGCTCGCAACGCTCTCATCAACATCTTCGTCCATCCCTACGCCACGGTACCGTCCCATCTTTGCACCCGCGCACGCCGTCGAATCGGCCCTCCGCATGGAGGCCTTGCCGCGCGCTTCTTCCGAAATCTGACGTGCCCTCTTTCTCGTTTTCCCCTCTTTTTCGTGATGGCGCTTCGAAGGTGTGCGAGCTGTATTGCGGGGGCGGGCTCGAGGCGGAGAGGTGGGAAGAAGCTCAGATCGGTCACTACATCGGAATCGGTAATCGCCCGTGCTCGGTTCGCTCTCTTTTCGCGGGGAGGTTGGCTTGCAGTGGTTACGTCTCGTTGGGTGATTTTTGAATTTTGAATTTTGCAGATGTGGCTTCGTCTGGAATAAGCGAAAAGAGAGAAGCCTGGGAGAGCTTGAGGAAAGCTTACACGACGGATTTCTACGAGCTCGACCCTTGCACGGTGAGCTTACCTCCTACGCCGGCTTTTCTCGTCAACTAGCTTTATGGGTCGATGGGGGGTTTCGTTGTGCGGAAGAGAGCACTGTGTCGTAACCATCATTTGGGTGTATCCCTCTACCATAATCTTGCGGTGGCATGTTTGCGTGTTATCGCTGATTTTGTCCGGCCGGTATCTGTTTTGGTAGGAAGATTTGGAAGCGCATTTGCAAGAGAAGACAAACCAAGCAGATTTAGTTTGCTGCTTGCAGCATTTGCAGGTTGAAAAGTTACCTTCAGCACCTTTCAGTTAAATGCTGACTTGGGTTATGTTCTGGTTTCTAGCCTTTCTCTGTTTTTATGTGGAATAAATGGTCAAGTAAATATCGCTCTTGCAGCTATGTTTTGAGAGCGAGGACAAAGCGAGGAAACTGTTGCATAATGTATCTTCTCTGCTAAAACCGGGGGGTTATTTTTTTGGTATTACTCCTGACTCGTCCACCATATGGTATGACATAACGATTGTTGGAGATTCTTGTTTTGAGTTGCTTCCTGCACCCGCTTTACTTTGGGTCATTTCTTTAATCCCACCGTAGCATTGTTTTATGGTCTTTCCATTTATAATGGTACTTTGTGTTACTTGTTCACATTTAACGACGGAATTTTTATTAGGTGGTTTCATTGGCTAGATTCGTTCTTTCCCAAAAAATGTCATTTGTTAAATATAGTTGAAGAAGTAAATTATTATGCTGTATTATTATTCTTACATAGATTTTGTGTAACATCTGGCTAACATAGTAGGGGGAAATTTCTTCCCATCGATAAGTAAGATGCTCATTATGCAGGCCTTTAGATTTATAGATATATGCCCCTTCTTTTTTTGGTTGTTGATCTTTTTCCCTTATTCACTGAACTTCTACAAAAGTTTCTTATGATAATCGAACTGTGCTCGAGTGCCAAATTGGAAAGCTACTTTGGTTGACTAAAGATTTTGTATTTAAGTGGGTCTAAGCCTTCTTGGATATCTACTCATCGGAGAATTGTTTGATGCATTCATTGGTGCACTGCAACGTTCTTATAGACTATTTGACCATTTGCCAAGATCGTAAGTAGAGCTCTGCAGCTTTCTAGCCAAGCGGGGTTAAAAAAACAAAATTAGAGCTCTGCAGCTTCTCTTCTGTATCAATGCCTTGCACAGCTACACCATTCTGCCTTATCTCTTTGTTCACTTAAAAAGGTCTTCAGGAACATAGTTACTTCTTTCAGGAGGACTTCATGTTTGTCTCCGTGTTTACCATCATTCCGTGAGATTAAGAATTCTTAAATTCTTATCCACATTGTAACAAGTTCACCTCAGCTCCCTGATAAAACCAGAACGTTTTAGAAGGAAACCTGTAAATATGCTTCTTGCCACTGTTATCTAGTTGATGGAGATGAATTATCCTTCTAATTTTGCAGTATTGTGTTGTCACAGTATCATCTAAATCATGATATGTCGAATGGTCTGAGACTTCAGAGTTCACGCATATTAAAGTTTTGAGATTTTTCAACCAAAAAAAAGTTTTGAGATTTATCTGGTAGACTAGACAATGATTTCCTTATAATATATTATCTTCACTGCCACTTTGAGAGCCAGGCTCTTATCTCGAAGTGACATTCTTGTCAGCTGATATAACCAATACAAAAAATGCTGCATCATAGTTCTCTGTACAACCACAAGAGGATTTGGTGCCTTTTTTGATTTTCCCCATCAGAATATATTGCATGTGAAATGTAAGCGAACTATACAGGGCAAAATATCAGAAGAATGTTGAAGCATACCACAACAGAAGTGGCAGTATGAAGCCTGGCATTGTTCCTAATTGTGTTCGGTCTGAGAGCTACATGATCACCTTTGAAGTAGAGGAAGAGAAGTATGTACGAGTCTCTAATGGTTGCCATTTTGATTATTACATGCCGTTGAACTTATACTGGGATGATTTGATGTCCTGCCTGTTTCCAGGTTTCCATCATTTGGGAAAAGGTACCAGCTTAAACTAGCTGGTGATGTGCCTGCTGAAACCCATAGCTTGGTTCACTTTCCAAGCTTGATCAGGTAAAGATAATTGGCCATGTTTTGAGTTTCTCTATTCTATCTTCAGGACATCACAGGAGACTTCTGATCTTTTGGACATTCTAAATGTGCATTATGTTGCAAACATTTGGTTTCAGTTGGAATGAGGTGCTTATAAATAGACTACTACTGACTTTCGGCCATCCTAAGTGCTTACTTGATGATGATGTTAAAAAAAGGCTTCTCTTTCTAATTTTTAGTTTGAATAATTGTAGCTGACATTTGTGCGATTTTGTTGATTGTTGGTAAGAATCTATGGAAGTTTCTAATGCATTCTCATCAGATTGGCTAGGGAAGCTGGTCTGGAGTATGTGGAGATTCAAAACCTGACAGAGTTTTATGATGACAACAAGTACGACCTTTTTGTGATTATCTGGGAGAAGACATGTACTGATTTCTTGAGCAGTCGCTTTTGTATCAATCCTGATATTCTGGTTTTGTACATGTGGCCACAAGAGCAATCTTTGCAGGGATGCTAATGGGTTATGGTGCAAGCGTTGTGGATCCTAGAGGGAGGCTATTACCTCGTTCATACGACATGCTAGGTGAACTGCAATCTCTTTTCATCATAGTGCCAATTCCATTCATCGATTCGCGTTATTTATTTATTTATTTGGACTACGAAGTTCACAGAAAACAAACCCTAACAAATCAGACTCTGAGATGGCTAATAGGGCTCTTATTATTGTGTGCATTCATTTCATATATGACAATTTGCAATTTGTAGATACTGTTGATCAAGTATTACATATTTTTGGGACTGACCATGCATATATTCCCTTGCTACTTGAGCTATGTGAGGATACACAAGGTATATCCATACCTAAACACACACACAGAAACAGAGACACATACACACACACAACTTTTAAGCAATGGTAAGATATTGGCATATCATAGATGGCTCTAGCCTGCCAGGATGCCTAGCAATTTTGCATGTCTCAGCCCCATGTGTGTATTTTCAACAATAAGAGCTAGATGCTGGGTCCAGAGTAGAACCTTCGGATATGGAAATTGTTCTTCTGAGTAGAATTACTTGCTCTCTTCTGTTGATCGAAACAACAGCGGGGTCAGTAATACCCATAGTTGGTAAGAGTTTTTGTTTGTAGCTGTGTTATTTGATGTCCAACAGAGTCTTCTAGGTTCAAGTGATTCAGCAAAGTGATGATTTGCATAAGACAGGTATTGGACTGAGCACAAATGCATTTAATAAGTTAGAGTGCGTTTTCTTTCTGCAGGTTTATACACTACGTTTATCTTTCAGAAGCCCGACCCAGATGCTGCGCCCCCTCTTACGACGCCATTATTGGTGGATAGGAATCACCACGAAGAGGAGGCAAGTTTTTTAATTCTATGTAAGAATATCTAACTCAAGCCATCAAGGGGGACCAGTCCTTATGCAAGGACTGCAATTGCTTGAAAAATAAAAGGAAAAGAAAATATGCCTCACTTAGCTGCATTGCAAAAGTAACACATGGTTCATGTTTTTGGCTCTGTCCTGGAGGTAATTTACCACGGAACACTTTCTCATTTTGCTTCGTAAGAAACTATGACTACTGTTGAGACCCTAGTGTACTACTGAGGAAAAAACTTCAAGCTCTCATACTAGATGAAGGCAGAGAAGACACCATCTTTGCCATCTTCCACCTAGCCCAACAGTCATCTTGGTGCGTGAGCTGTACAATGTAACTCAGCAACAAATGATCCAAATTTGGACTTCCCATTACCAGCCATTCTCATGAACTTGTTGTTGTTTTACTCCTTGACCTTATAAGGGGATCAAGAATTGATTATGCCATTTTACTGACGGATGCCGTGCACAAGTCATTTTCAGAGCTGCTCTTGAGCACCTGCATGACACTGAAAAGACAAACTGCTGAATAGAAGACCTTAGAAAGTTTGCCGTGATTTTCTGATCCATATTCGTACACCATTTATGCTTGTGAGTACTAATTTTGGCCATCACCACCAACAGCCGAATGTCATTTCTCTCTGGGGGGTGGGGTTGGTGTTTTTATGATTTACAAACTCCACCAAAACAAAGCACAACTTAGGTTCTTTCATCCTATTTTTTCCGATCTATCTTTTGATGAGTGGCATCAATGAGTGCTGTCAGCTTGAGGAGTGTGAAAACAGAATCTGGTTATGTGAACTTTTCTTCTGTTCCGGTAACACATGAATTCACGGTTCGGTCGCACGGTTTTGCTTTGATGTTGCAGAGGGAGTGGACTGACCGGAGAGAGGAAGATACCATTGTTCCTCCAGAGCCGCCTGCTGGACTCGGCAAGATAACAGAACAAAAGGGAATATTAGGTCCAGGCCCTGCAGAGTTACGTTTTGCAGAAGCACTTTAACCTGATGGACTGTGGAGGGAAAAGTTAATGTGCAAAGTAGTCGCTTGTAAATAAAACTTACCAAATTTTAGTGACTTTCTCGTGTACCCTTAATATGATTAATTGCTAGTCAGACTTCGATCGGGTTGCACAGTGCTGATGTAAGACAAACACGTTTTTGTGACCCAAAGGAGAGAAGTTTTTAATCTTCTGGATTTGACCGATCAAATTTCAGTCAGGCATCAGCTTCTACTGTATATTTATGAAGTTATTCATACCTTATTTCACTGGAAGCTAAAACAAAAGATGGTTTGGGTTAAACCAAGTGCGCATACTTTCTGCAGGATTTTGGGCTGTCCATCTCTTGTCGGGTCGAAGTCATCATGTTAATCTGGAGAATTACTCGTGATATACAGACTCGCCTTATTCCCCTTACTTTCTCGTTTGCATCAATAGCTCTAGCAGGCCACGGCAATGATGGGCCCAGGGTGGCGAGTTGCACGATTGGGATATCAATTCAATCCTATGGTTTGAGTATGAAGAGACTCTAGATTCTACTCCAGATGCAGTACGTTGGGAGATGGAGATGGAAGGAGCATAGAACGAATTCACATCAAAGCTCGTGGATAATTCCGCATGGATGATGATGACCAATTCAAGCAAGCGACATTTTGCTGATCGTAGGGGGACAATAGTGTTAAAGAGATCGTGAATGTCGAAGGTGGTAAGAGAGATTAAGGACACAAGTCATATCATAACCATTAGCTCACAAAGCATGGGCTTGCAGATAAGCCACGGTCCAGTTATCGGGTACTATATGCCACAAAATGTGTTCCTCTCTCTCTCTCTCTCTCTCTCTCTCTCTCTCTCTACACGTAACATTAGATAACACAAAAAGCTCGAAAGGAGCAGTGGAAAAAGATTTGAGTTCAGAAAAGGGGGCGATCCTAATCGTCAAGCTCAATGATCTTGACCACAGAGGCATCGCCTACTTTTTGGCAGACAACTACACGATCATGAGCCTTTACAAGACCTGATGCCTTCCCATAGTCCAGAGCCACCTTCAAAACTGATTCATTCGTCGCATTTGTAGACTCGGCCTACAGAAAGATGGAAATGTTATAGGCTACATTTTGTAGACAGTTCGACTGCGTATCATACGCATGCAATCTTTTACGCGGCTAGACAAATGAGAAAAGGATCCGGAGTTGTGCTATAACACAGTTTGATAGTCTTTTGAAGCAGGAGATAGTAAACCGGTAAAGGACTTGGAAACTTACAGGATGTCGAGGATCGGCGAGCATGGGAAATAGGCCTCGGACAACAAGAGATTGCCTTGCCTGCACGACAAAATTTTAAAGAAAATTGCAAAGAAATGAACATTAAGTCTCGTATAAACAAAATGTCGGATAAAAAATGAAGATGCCTTAACAAGTAAGAATACATTTTAAAACAGTGTCTTCTGTTGCTCACAAAAGTGACAGGTTTAAGTATTAGTGCCTCTGTTTTAAAGCACATCCGTCTCCCTGACGTTCTTATTTGGCACATCACCATGGGAAAAATTTACGAGGATTACTAGAGAAACTGACGTTTGCAACAACTTAAAGGCAAACAAATACAGCTAAAACCATCCTCCATTTGCAAAATTTTGTAGAGTGAGTCAACAATAATATTCACGAGACTAATCGGGGAAGAGACAAGACGCGCAGTGTCTGGTTGCTTTCAGTTGTATGGATGACCACATAACAAATTTTAGGGAAACAGATCTTTGATAATGCAGGCTCATAAATCAAATCAGAGACTGTGGTCCCCACCTCGAAGGCACCGCTAAAAGTCCATCGCAGTTGATTGGTCTTGAGCCGAGGAACGACCACAGAGATCACTGGCATTGTGGGCCTATACTTTGCAAGTAGCCTAAAAAACATCAAAAGAAAAAAAGAGCTCGTAAGTTCCATAAGGAAAATCTCATGGACCTGAAGCTGCTGTCCATTACAAGAATCACAGAAGGACATCTAGACAGGACTAGGAAATTGCTACAAGCACACATAAGTTAATAAATGTGCAAAAAATATAACCTCGCAGCTCTTCCTGAAGAAGTGAAGCATATAATTACCGAGGCCTTCACTTTGATGGCAGCACGCACCTACATCACATGAGGAATATACTCAGATAGTTCATGCATCGCATAAACTACTTCAAGAACAATCCCTTGTAAGTAGTCAAACATGGGAGAGCTCTTAGAAATTGATAGGCAAAAGAATAAAACAAAAGATGTTATACTAGCAGGACGTACAGCAGAGGAAGCAATGGATTCTAAGTGGCTCATTGGCTCTCCCACATATTTGACAGTCTTCTTGAAATACATATCTTGATTGAAGACTTTCTCTGCCTACAGCATCAAACAGACAAAGTGAAGAAACCATGTCAATAGTTACGGCAAGTACAAGTGGCCTAGGTTTGGTAGCATGATAGAGGTGGTGTGGTGATTGGCCCCAAGATTATTCCCAAGGTTCAATGCATGAGCAAGGCTTGGAATATTCGAACTTAAAAAAGATAAGGCTTGGGATAAAACAATATAATGAGGATTTTTGCCTTTAATACCCCATGTAGAGCCATTATACCATCCATTTACTTAAGAACTTAAGAAAATAACTAAATCAATGAATCTGAATATGCTTAGCGGTTTTTATCGATGGCTATACCATCAGTATGATATGCACACTTGGGGCCTCAGAACATTGCATACTCCCAACTTTTGTTCCATTCAGTCATCCATGAATCATCAGGGTTGACCTGAAAGTTCACTTCATAGGGTGTCTAGGATTTGCACACCAAAAAAATATTCCATTGGTGAAACGTTACAAATTTCTTTGCTTTAACCGATTTGCAAAACTTCGACATATCAATTTTCCGAATTACCTCAGAAGCATAGATAGTTATTATAGGTTGGATAAGTTGATATTACTCTGGTATTCCAACCGAGAACTATACTAAAAGAGAGAAGAAGAGTGTTTGAATAATTTTGGATGACATTCCCATGCAAATAATCAACTTCACTGTTCCCCTCGAATGGGTAACTGACCTCAGCACAGATCTTTCCAACAATTGAAATGGTCTCGACGGGGTATAATCCTCGCAGTGTCTCCGCACCAAGAAGAATAGCATCACTTCCTGAAGCAACAAACAATCAGAGAACATAAGAGTGACAATATATGCATGGTACAACTAATGCTGTACATTTTTACTTACATGGAAGAGCAAAGGAGGAAGAGAAGCCACAACCATACAAATGTTCAAAAAGTTTGGTGAAGTGATAAAAATCTGGCAGCAGTTCCTAGATGCAGTGATCCTGAATCAGAAACCAGAAATTACCATCCAAAATGGCATTGGCAACATCAGTCGCTTCTGCACGGGTAGGCCTCAGGTTATCAGTCATGCTGTCAACAACACGAGTGACGACCGCCGGCTTCCCAGCCATGTTACACTTGTAAACAGCGGCCTTCTGAAAGAGAAATACCTGGATCAATGTGAAAACCGTTAGTAGATTTAGGGACAATGAGCATTAGAAAGAAACCATTATTCAATTCCATGAATAATCCAAGTGCGCCAAAAGAGGAAGTGTAATCACCTTCTCTGGCGGTAGATCGATCCCCAAATTTCCACGAGATATTATGATGCCATCAGCTTCTTGGAGGATCTCATCAAAGTGATTTATACCCTATGTTATCGGTTGAAATCAAGTTATGCACAATCAGAAAAACAAATATTCTGCAAAATCCCTACTGGGCTAGGTCATTTCTGATGAAAAGGAGAAGTTACTG
Organism: Syzygium syzygioides; assembly: GCA_031216285.1. Taxonomy (NCBI): domain Eukaryota; kingdom Viridiplantae; phylum Streptophyta; class Magnoliopsida; order Myrtales; family Myrtaceae; genus Syzygium; species Syzygium syzygioides. The sequence goes on along the minus strand of CM062248.1, from coordinate 35,250,188 downwards.
AGCTAGTCACCTCAACGTTCTCTATCTTAGCAAAAATCTGAGTCTGATGGAGCTCACCCAATTTAGACAGGAACTTACGAGCCTGCAGGAAATCAGAAACCAAGGTATTTTGAGATTAACATAGGTATATGATGACATTGGTGGAAAATAACCAAAGAACAAATCCCAAACCAGTATGATAAGTACATCGAACAGTAAATAATTTCATCAATGATAAGGTTGACAGAAATGAAGTCTGTCTAGATCAGCTTCCAAGTAGAAGAGTCCTTACATGACGAATATCTTCAGCATCTCGAGTATATGAAAGCGAGAGAAAGTCTATGTTGTTCCGGACACCCCATGTGCTAATGACCTGAAATTTTTCAATGAGAAACCAGCAGAGCAATTTCACAAGACACTATAAGCGCAATCCCGTGAAGATATCCACTTGGTTGGCCCTAAATAAAGCATCAGGTTAAACTACACCTTTCCTGAATTTGGGGCAGCCAGAGATGGGGGTAGGATGGAGGAGAGTAATATGAAATTCACAAATAGACAGATAAATAACATGAAGTAGAAACGATAAATCCTGACTTATGTGAGAATGGCCGCTGACATGCACATCTCTCTTTAAGAGACATGAGGAAGAGAAATGCAACATTGAAAACTATGTACATAAGCATGGGATGATTGCCAGAGAAGTTGAATAAAAGCAGAAAGCAATTGCCTATTTCCCTAAAATGCATGACAAGTACTGATTACCGTATATTGTTCTCCAAAAATTCATTTTGCTCCAAGTAGCGTTAGCAGTACACTCAAATGATGACATTGATCTTCTAAGTTGAACAAAAACAATTTACCTCCTTATCGTTATCAGTAAGTGTAGGCAGATCTATGCGAATTTGAGAGACATGGAGAGTGTATAGAGACTCTGCCAACACAGCAGAGTTCTTTACGAGGCAAACCACATCTTCACCATTGACCTCTGTGACCTGTGGGGTAAGATAAAATATTTTACTGTAATAATAGCAGCTAAATTAGTTAAGGCAAGATAAACAGCGAGGTCTGGGAAAAAGGTAACGTAAGACCCCCAATCGTTAAGTAAGTCATAACATATCAATGAATTGGGAAAATGGAATTATTTTTAGCCACAAGAAAGCACTACACTCAACCACCACTTTACCTCCAACCACACAGAAGTAGTTTCACTTCCTGTGAATAGATACTGGCCAATAAATATAGTGTCTCCCTCCTTCACTGCCTGAAATGATCAAGTTCAGTTTAGCATGGTGATAGCAAATAAAAGCACCTTTGCCAAAAGTCAACAGTAGATATAATGAGAAAATCAGGGTGTATCATGTTTATTGATGGACATAGCAGTAGGCTCTCTTTATTCAATGGGATGAAAGCACTCAATGCAGTAAAATTAAAGCACTATTGCTTCCCCACTAATAAAGAAATACAGCAACCAGCATTGGATCATAGCTAAAGCGAGTTGCAATGGAAATCCAAAAAAGCCTTCTTTTTCTAGGCGGGATTGGTACATGGATCTTAAATTATGATCCACTGAGGAAAAAGTTAATATTGTCATAACAGAGTCTCAATATGCATTGTGGATCATGACTGGATCGGGTTTGCATGAGTCAAGTTGCATGAATGGCTACAATTCTCTCAAAGAAAGCAACACAGAAAGCACATGAAGTAAGTCGCTAACCTTTGAGAGTCCACTGAAGTTGATTGGTAATAGATTTGAAGTAGCCTCTTTGTCTTGATCTGGTGTTAGGACAAGTAATGAATCTGCCTCAAGGGGAATGGGGCCCTCTGTTTTATTCACTACCTGCAACTCTGGGCCGATTGTATCGAGCATAACCTATGACAGAGAAGAAGACCAACCAACAAATTAAGCTCGAATTTGTCAGGAATCAGAAAGCACTCAACATGTTAATGCCTATTCATTAAAGCACTGCATGTGGATGAACAAGAAAGCCCCCACATCAAGTGCATGGTCAATGTCAAGTTTCTAAGAACATCACTGATTCAGCTTTGAGTGAGATAAATAAGAACTTACTGCACATAGCTTTTTCGTGCTTTTAATAGCTGCCTTCAGATTTTCCAATGTTTCTTGGTGGAATTCAGCATTGCCCAAGGAGAAATCAAATCGTGCCACTGTTCCAGATTAGGACACTAATTAAATAAAACTGCATGTAGGGTTTTTATATACTTAATTTAGTTATCATCCATAATATTAAACACACAATTGCTTCCATAAAAAGGCTTGTTGTATAAACCTGACAGAATCAAAGTAGAACTCCATCATAAGAGATAATCGAGGATCAAGGCACAACTAGAGTGATGTAATTAGATTATTGAGCTATCTCATATACGCTGATGTCTGCTTATAGGTTCTTATCAAAAGAACTTTTGAGAATCCACACATTCTAATATGTTGTTTGTCAGAATCAGACTTGATACCAAGCCTCTTGGTAATATATTCCCAGTCCATCCCTTCCATAGTGTGCTAAACAACATATGCCAAAATGCTTTGGAGGGGCACTGTGTAGGTGAAGATATAACTCATAAATGAATGCAACCTACATTTCGCAAATCATTGGCAGATGGCCAAATTGTTCCTCTCTATCAAAAAAATGCAGTAAAATGACTTAAAGCAAGATGGATTGACGTATACCAGACATCCCAGCATTCAAGCACTTGGAAATTATATCAGCTGATCGTGATTTTGGGCCGAGAGTCCCCACTATCTTCGTCATTGCAGGAAAGAATGTCTGCCACATTCAAGACCACGTCAGATTAACATGAAAACTCTAATTATTCATTTCTATATACAGCTTGATAAAAACCCTCAGAATTGCAATAAGACTTCCACATAAACCAAGCTCACCACCATCAACTTTTCTCAAAGATTCCACTCAACCAGTCTAAATAACAGAAATCCGCAAAGATGAGATTTGAATCGTTCAAGCCACTAATTTCCTCCAAACAAAAAAGGTCACCCCATCAGCCTCGATACGAAACCATGTATCTCGATCGAGCCCCTAGTTACTAGCACATAAGTGCACGAAATCTTCCCAAATAATGCATCCACCTCTAGATACACCACCATCGCTTCCACCCTGTTCTTGTCCCGACAGTAATCGATACTTTCAAACCCAAAACTGAATCATCAACAAAATTGGAGCAGACCAAGTAACTAACCATTAATCAAAAGTCCGAGAATCAATCTCGTAAAATCCAAACCGCCACCTTCTTTCCCGGCGCATGCAATTTCAGAACGGCCTCACGTCAAACCCAAAACCTCCCCCGCAAGTTAAAAACAGTAACAAAACATGCTCAAGAAGCCAGGCCTACAACCCGCCATATGCGGCGACCCAAAACACAGTCGAAGCTCCAGACGGGAAAGACACCGCTCCCTCTCTCCAGAAAAACAAGCAACCAAAAACGAAGCCGGACGCAGGTCGAGCTCGGATGCAACAAGCGGAGACCTCAGTCAAAACCGATCGCCACCACAAAGTCAAAACTCCCGGAAAACACCCAAAAAAAAAAAAAAACACGCACACACACACACTCCCACTAGTCCAAGCGTATACACTCACGGGCTTCGACGGCTCCAGAATCGAAGCCATCCGTATAGGCTCCTCGAGGAGCAAGTTGTTGGAGTGCATTTTTCCGGCGTCGTCTCCGGCGGCGGCGGCGAGGAGGAGGAGGGGATCGCGATGGCGGAGCGGAGGGAGGATTGAAGCGGAAGCTTAAGAGCAGGTGGTGATCGCGTTCGCTCCTTCGAATAAAGCTACGACGATCAAGCGTGACCGGCGACCTCGTACTTTATTATTAATGGGTGGGGCCCGTTTTCATTATTTTATTTCGTTTTATTTTTTGGTCATTTATTATTATTATTTTGGTTATTTTTTGGAGTACGATAATCGTTGCCCGGTTTTCGGCAAGTGGGGGGGGGGGGCGGGCGCTAAAAGAGGGGATAAGAAAAACGAAAAGAATTAAAAAAAAAAAAAAGAGGGCGAGTGGGACCGACCCCTACGGGGCGACACGTGTCGCGCTGCCGGTAGGAGGCTCGGACACGCGGGGAGGAGAGACCGCGGGCTACGCCGCTAGTTGTTGACGGTGGCGCTTTCGGCGCCGTCCGATGGGGCTTTTGGTTGGTTGAATCCTGACCGTGCAAAACGTAATTCGGTGGCAATGAAAATTGGCGGTTTCTGTATTTTTTTTTATTTGGGAGAAAGCCAAAAAAAAAAGGAAAAAAAGACTTCAATTTATGATCATCGCGAAACATTTTCCATGCAGCTTTTTTCGGCGAATAAAAAATTCAAAGCTATACCTATCATGATACATTTACTTTAAATTTTTTATTGTGATATTAAAGCTCCAAAATTTATACTTACGTGAAGGTTCCGTTAGATGATTTCATTCAAATCACGTAGGTACAATGTCGGTACTATTTGCTCTCTGGTGTCAATATGAGCAGATTTTTAACGATTCTCATTATCAAAGTTTTGGCGAAAGCATGTATATTATATGTGCACAAATTTAAAATTTTTTATTTAAAAATTTAAGGTAAATGTATCGCGGTAAATATATTTTATTTAGGATTTTTGTTCGCCTTTATGCTTTTTATTTTTGGCGGTTTTTGGATTTTCTTTTGTGCGAAGAAACCGTGTTGACTATGACCCTGAACAGAGAGATTTCTCGCTTTATTCTTGTAAGAGAAAATATTGAAAGGATTTGAGACAGCTTCAGATGTTTTCCGCCCAGGGTGTAGGACCCGAAAACAAAGCGCCCGTCGTAATTGTTTCCGGCACAGAAAATTACGTGAAATTACATGTTTCTCCTGGGTTTTTAAAGCCTCTAATCTATTTTCAGATATATATATATTTTTATAAAGACATTATACGGATCTTCTAGAACACTCGCCCGACTCCGCCGCAGATCTCGTTCCGACGGCAGGCTCATAAACCGCCCAGGGAGGAGGCCTGCCCCCTAAAGAAGATATCATGTGGGCAAATCGCGATTCCATTTTTATTTCGAAATGCTCTGCCTGTCGTTTTCAGCGCACTACCTCGCTTACCAGAACATGTTACGCATTATTTATGCGACGTGGATCCGACAAAGTTCTTTCGAAAAAGGGGATTGGATGCATCCCCTTTTTCGTTACATTGGTTTATTCCTGGCATCATTCGTAGAATTTTGAGCAAAGGTTCCCCGTTCCCAATCGCTCACCTTTTCTTTTGTTAAACTCCAATTGTGTCCTAGAAAAGTGAAAACCATGTCCGAGATTCGGTTCGATGGGACCGGCCCGGGGTTCTGTTGGCTCCGATTTTCACGGGGGCGGAAAACGGTGGTCCATTTCCACGTCCCACGTCGTCCCAGACGTTTGACTCCGCCAAGTCCCGCCTTCATCATGATGCTACTCCCTTTCCAAAGTCCATTTCCTTTTTGCTTTAATTCGGAATTCGACCCGGAACTTGACTCGGTGCCGTATCATAACTTTCGTAGGAACAAGAAAGAATTTGTTTTTGTGTAGATGAATATGGGAGGAGTGGTACCTGAACAGGTCCTTAACAGCCTCCATCTGGACCTTGGGATGAGAAAATAAGAGGGTATCCCGGAACTTCCCCTCGGAAAAAAAAAAACACATATAAGGGAGGGACAGGAGTGAAGTGGTAGACATGCCGACGGGTCCTTAAACAAGGCTTTGTAGCCTCTCTAGGTGGAGACACTCATCCTTGGTGAGGTAAACCTTACCAAAACACTAAGGATTTGACTTTCTAGACATAAGAAAGAAGTTGTTTATGTAAATGAACATGCGAGGAAAAGAGAGAGACTATGTAGTTGCGGAGATTAATGAAGATGGAAAACCCAGAAAGAAAAAATATAAAAGAAGATCCCTTTTTATACATGCATATGACTTTATTTAAGATGGGGTCCTGTAAATGTGTGTCCCCAATTGGTGGATTTGCTAAGCACATTTGATAAGGTGATTTCGAAGAAGCGATAAGTATAATAGTACATGACTTTACACATGTATGCATGTATATGACTTTATTAATTGTGTACATTATTAGAGCAGTTGGTGCGTCGATTATAGTCGCTATATATTGGCAAACAAGTGATAAGTTTTAACATCGAGAGCCACCTGCCTGACTAATGCCACTGCGCCGATGCCCACCAACACCAAGGACACGACGACGGTCGTCGTGTTTGCCCAGAACATGAAGCTCCTCTTGGAGGGCTTGAAGGCCAAGTTATAGAAAACCATGGGCAATATGAAGTCTAAAGGTATGCACCCGAACACGCCGAGCAGCGCCATGATGTCCCCAAAGAAAGGCAGCATCGTGGCCAAATTCGTCGCCGCCACCATCGACAGCGACTGAGCGATCAACCTAGGCATGACATTGCGTGCCAAGAACTGATCCATTTTCGGGTCCGCCAATTTCTTCTCAAACACTTCATTAGTGGGTTGTAAATATACCTATATATATTTCGTCAGAGACCTAAATTGATGGAGAACTTGTAATTAGTTGCAGAATGAGCTAGAAAGATGAGCAATTCTTTTTGGTTAATTCTTACCCCAGTGACTGCTGATAACTGGAGGAGGCAAAAAATGTTGGTCATCAAGAGGAACCAAGTGGGGAGGAGTGGCTTGGTCTCGCCCTGAAATTGGTTAGAATCGTTCCTTTGGATTGACTCCCAAAGGCCCAGTACCCAGAGATTCCAACACTGAAATATGTGGTCACTATGACAGAGTAACATAACGCACAGGCCTTTGAACATCTTGCCCTTCACTGGTGGAGCTAGAGTTGCCTAAAACCGTAGTAAATTTTACATTTATCCATCCATCAAGGTAAAGGCGAAATCGAAAAGGTGAACTAAGAGATAATTATATTGAGCCGCGCTCTAGAAGACTTGGATCTTAGGAATAATTCCACTGGCGTAAGTCGTGGTAATGATGGAGATCCCATTGAAGGCGCCAAAAATGCAGTCGACTCGGCTCCCAACCATGGAGTAGTCCTTCGGCGGTGCATTCACTGAGTTTCCTAGGGAGGAGAGGGGGGGGGGGGTGGTGTCAAAATAGTTGCATACTGGTCAATCTTGATTTTTGTCTCGAGCGTTGTAAAGCATGATATGACATAAGTCTGGCGTTTATCGAAACGCGCTACGAGGTTTTCTTACCGATGTGGATGGAGCTGCCCAAAGCGCAAATGCTGTAAGCGAGGCAGAGGATGAGAGAGACGAGATTGATGAGCCTGAGGGAGTGGAAGGAGGGCACTTGTGCTAAGAACAGAGTTAGGCCACCAAACATGGTGATGAATTGGTAGAGCTGCATTTTCCCGTCTGGCTTGTGGAGCAAGTATATAAACTGCACAAACAAAACATAACAAAGAAAAAAAAAACTCGAATATAATTAATTGAGAGAAGCCACATTAAAAAAATCAAATTGACGAGTGTATAATTAGAATCGATTTTCATGTTAATTTGGGGGGAAAAGGTTACCGACCTTGAGACTTTGTCCACCCAAAAGAGAGCAGGCAATGACAGCACCATAGCATATAGCAAATTGTAAAGGTCCCACAAAATACTTTCACCACGCGGGTCCCACAAAATTGAATTCCTTTTTTAAAATTATGGTGATTTGCTAATTTAGTTCTAAATCTTTTAATAATTTACCAATTTAGTCCTTCCAACTAATATTGACCAAAAATCGCTTACGTGACGGTCTAATTAGTGCCGTCCATCCTATATAGCACAATCATCGTTGAAGTAGATTCTTTTTATTATTTTTTTCCTTTTCTTTTTCCCTTTTTCCCTCTGCTGGCCATCACCGGGCCTAGTCCATGGCCGGTGGAGGTCCCCAGCCTTTGGCAAGGGACGCCCATGACTGGGCTAGCGAGGGCGAGGGCATCCCTTGCCCAAGGCTGGTGAGGGTGGCTTTCGCCTGAGGCCGGCGTTGACGAGGCCCAGTGGAGGGAAAAGGAAAGAGAAAAAGAAAAAGAAAGGAAAAAAAAATTCATAAAATAAAAAAATTATAAAAATTGTCTTCGCCAGTGCCAGCTGTTTGGAGTTCCCTGGCCATGCCATGTAAGACAGTTGACACAAACTAGACCATTGCATAGGGCAATTTCGGGCCTAAATTGGCTAAAGGGACTAAATTGACAAATCGTTAAAAGATTAAAGACGAAATTAGCAAATTATTAAAAAATTTAGGACTAAATTCACATAATTGAAAGGTTTAGGACTAAATTCGTAAAACGCGAAAAATATTTATAACTAAATTGGCACAATTGAAAGATTTAGGATTGAATTGAGCGCATATAATAAATTTAAGACTTTTTGGACAATTTGCCCTGACTTCTAACAGCTTGTGCCGAATTCCACCGTGCACTATTCCAGAGTAGGAAGAATGTGTAATGATAAGGCACTTGGTGCATCAAGCTTTTAACTTGGATAGGTTGCTTTGCTTTTCTCTATGATTTTGAATTCGATGCCAATTTAGATCCTTGGAAGTAGGAAAATATTTTTTTTGTATTGGTTACGTGAACAATATTAGTTGCTGCATAAGCCCGTTTTGCCTTAAAAGATGGCTGGTGGTCGTGTGTTTGGCCGCCAAATAAGAGTTTGCGCGTTCTTTTAAGATGTATATAAATCAAGGTTAACCTTATCTTGAGGGACTAAATATCTGATTTACATTGGGATTGGGCATCGATGATGAACATCATCAAATGATCCGATCCATGTGAATTTAGTTCACATCAACCACTTGATGAGACGTGGCACGTGCCGTGATCTGACAGTGTCGGGTGTATGTACTAAGTTCTCCGTTTTAATACAACCGCTGAAGCGCTGTATATGTTTGTGGGTTTGTTATCCTCAGTGAGAAAAGCGGCGAGTGGCGAACCCGAAAGAAAGATGACATTTCAAATCGTGGGTCAACCAAGAATGTTTGGATATGGCCAAGCTGTTCAACTTCCCACCTGTTGTCCCGTGCGCATTTGGTCAATGAATTATTCGGATCGGAGAACCGTAAGACGGTCATTTTCCATAGATTTTCCGTTTCGTCTTCCATACATCATGCGCGACTTTGACTGGAAATGCATTGTTTGTATATGTGTTGTGCATGCTGAACGCTTTGTGCCTGATTTCTTCTTTGGTTTCATTTCTACACGAAACTCTCCTTTTTGGTTTTGTTGCATCTACTAGAAGTCTAGACGACGATGTCAATTCTCATTTGCTTACTCCTTGATGCTTCCTCTGGGTTTTGACTTTGGCCATTCCTCTATGAATTTTTTCAAGGGTAGTCGTACAATTTGGTCTATCATATCATACGAGGATCACACACTACGTCGTTGATTAATATGTAGCGTGGCCACCAATCACAGTTTACCATCTATGCTCGACCATCTGCCCAGCTTCGTTTTATTTAGGTTTCGAGTGTTGACTCCATTATATGTTAAGCAATTATAAGTTTTAATTAGCACTAATGTACTGTGTCTCCTGATGATCTAATGAGGTTTAGAGGAGCGTAACGCGAGAACTTACGATAATTTCCAGCTTTGAATTACATAAAATTATATTACATTCTATCTCATTATAAAGGTGCGAGTCCAACTTTTGATCCTTGAGCTACGGCACTTTTACAAATGAAGTGCTTGACATTTAAAATATATAGACAAATTCTTAAACTTACAGGACTTTTCTCATCAAGCCCCTCGCGATCCAAATTCGACGAAGATGGAGACAATGTTCAAAACTCGAGCATGGAGATTTGCTCAATACAAATATCACACTCGAGCTTCCCAAGTCAAAAAATTTGCCTAGTTCAGCAGACTAGTTAATTCCGGACAACCGCATTTGGAGCGTGAGGGACTTGATTAGAGAGGTTTTGCAAGTGTAAGGATTTGATTAGACAGATTAAAAGATTTAGACGTTGACTCTCTCAAGTCCGCCTTAATCATACTAGTCCCTTCCAAATCCGTTTCTTTTCATTAATTCGAAATTCGACCCGACTTGACATGATACGTATTGTACGGGTGTACATGTCATGTTTAAATACTCCAATGCTTCACTAACTTTCTAGAAATAATAAGAAATGTTTATGTAACTGAATATACGAGGAAAAAACCGAAGTAATAGTTGCGGAGATTAATGACGATGGTAAACTCGGAAAAAAAAGATGACTTTTTTATAAATGTAAATGAATTTATTTAAATTAAAAGGGGTAGTGTAAACGTATGTCCTCCACAGTTGATGGACTTGTTAAACACACCTGATAAGGAAATTTCAAAGCATTAATTGTGCATATCATTAGAGCAATCGGTGCGTCATTATAGACGCTACATGTTAGCAAACAAGCAATAAGTCTTGGCATCGAGAGCCATCTGCCTCACCGATGCCACTGCGCCGATGGCCACCAACATTGAGGACACGACGATGATTGTCGTGTTCACCCAGAACACGAAGCTCCTCTTAGAGGGCTTGAAGGCCACGTTATAGAAAACCATGGGCAATATGAAGTCTAGGGGGATGCACCCGAATGCGCCAAACAACGCCATAATGTCCCCGAAGAAGGGCAGCATCGTGGCCACCGTGGTCGCCACCACCACCGACAGCGACCGAGCGATCAACCTAGGCACCACATTGCGCACCGAGAACTGGTCCATCTTTGGGTCCGCAAATTTCTTCTCGAGCACTTCGTTGGTTAGTTGCAAATATACCTATATATATTTCGTCAGGGACCCAAATTGATGATGAACATGAAAGTAGTTGAAGAATTAGCTAGAAAGATGAGCAAATTCTACTTTCTTTTGGTGAATTCTTACCACAGAGACTGCTGATGTTTGGAGGAGGCAAAAAATGTTGGTCATCAAGAGGAACCAAATGGGAAGGAGTGGCTTGGCCTCGCCCATGAAATTGGTCAGAATCGTTCCTTTGGACTGATTACCAAAGGCCCAATACCCAGAGATTCCAACACTGAAGTATGTGGTCACTATGACCGAGTAACATACACACAGGCCCTTGAACATCTTGCCCTTCACCGGTGGAGCTAGAGTTGCCTAAAACCATAGTAAATGTTACATTACAGATCGAACAAGGTAAAGTTGAAATCGAAAAGGCGAACTAAAAAAAATTATATTGAGCCGTGCTCTAGAAGACCTGGATCTCAGGGATAATTCCACTGGCATAAGTGGTGGCGATGATGGAAATCCCATTGAAGGCGCCTAAAAGGCGGTCTGCTCGGCTACCGACCAAGGAGTAGTCCTTTGGCGGTGCATTCGCCGAGTTTCCTAGGTAGTGTCAAAATAGTTGCATAATGGTCAACCCCGATTTTTATCTAAAGCATTATAAATCATGATATGACATAATTATAAATTCGACGTTTATCGATATGAGTTCTTACCGATGTCAATGGAGCCGCCCAAGGCGCAAACGCTGTAAGCGAGGCAGAGGACGAGCGAGACGAGATTGATGTGCCTGAGGGAGTGGAAAGAGGGGACTTGTGCCAAGAACAGAGTTAGGCCACCAAACATGGTGATGAATTGGTAGAGCTGCATTTTCCCATTTGGCTTATAGAGCAAGTATATGAACTGCACAAGCAAGCATAACAATGCAAAAAACTTGAATAAAATTAGAGAGAAGCCAGATTAAAAAATCAAATTGTTTGATTGGTGAATACAAGTGTATAATTAGATCGATTTTTCATGTTAATTTGGAGGAAAAAGTTACTGACCTTGAGACTCTGTCCACCCAAAAGAGTGCAGGCAACGACAGCACCATAGCAGATAGCAAACTGTAGAGGTCCCACAAAATACTTTCCCCATGCGGGTCCTGTTAAATAACAATCCATGACATATAAGTCGAGTTGGCAATCACCAATTCATACAAGAATTTAGTCGTACAACAAGATTAATTAGCAGCCAAATCCATAGATTAATTAATCGGGGGAAGTAACCTAGGATGTCGTGGGCCATGTCACGGAATCGGAGCTGGCGTTGACCGAGGTGGGCTTGTTGCTCCAGGACGAGCGAGAGAAGGTTGTAAGAGTAAAATGTGACCGTGGCCCCAAGAGCTAGGCACATGATCCCGGCCACCCAACCCAACAGGCTCATCGCAAAGGGTAGGCTCAATAGAACTGGCGCCACTATCGATGTTGTCAAGTGGTACCCGCAGTGCCACCACGACCCTGTCAATGTGATCGCAAACTCATTACTTCTAGAAATAATGATACATTTGTCGAATTGAAAAAGACACGCATCATGTATCTGAAATGGTTTGTGCACATCGACATGTACAAATCACACGCAAAAGAAAGACCGTTTCCATATTTCTGCACGGAAAACTCTTCCTTCCTTTTTCCCCCTTTCGCGACTATTATATTGGCCTCTTGATTAGGACCATAGTTTGAAAAATCAAGAGACAGATCATGCAAAATTGTACAGACCTGACCGGACAACATGTTAGACCATGAATTAGAAAATGCTTATATGAAAAATCACACCGCTGATGAAAGAAAATCATGTACTATATCAGTTGTCTGATCAAGCAATGGACCGCTTCGCGAGCTCGTTCTAAGCTCAGCTCCAGTAATATTCGAGAGCGTAACAACAAGCTTCGGATTCATTTGCTTTCCCCAAAACAGTGTCGTGCATACCTAGAAAGAGAGAGAGAGAGAGAGACTGTGTTACAAGCTCGTCCACAGAAAGGGACGAGTAGAACTGACCTCGTGATTTGAGGACGAAGAGAGCTCCGGCGTCCAAGTCTTTCAGGTTCGGGCGGCCGGCGAAGCCGTCGCCTTTCTGATCACCCAGCGGGATGGAGACGTCCATGGAGCTTGGAACCACCGTTGTCCCCATTCTCTCTCTCTCTCTCTCTCTCTCTCTCTCACACACACACACACACACACAGAACTCTTACATAAATACCCAGAAGAACATCATAAACACCCTGGTTTCCTTCGAAGAACACGGCACATCATATCATCAGAACACAAAAAGAGTGGAAAAAGGGGAAAGAACAAGCAGAGGAACGACGATGATGGACAGAAATGAGCGGAGAAGAAAAGCACGAGGACGGGATGATTATAATGGCATTATCATATGGGTGGCTCTGGTCAGCCGGTCGCCATCGACTGCTCCAGATTCACATAATTCAACCCTCATGCGTTGGAGATCTTGGACCAGCTCGGCCCGCAGCTAAAAGTGCTGCGTGCAAAGCCAGTAGAGGGAGGATAGTGAATTCCGCACTCGAACTTAGACTATTCTCGCTCGGATGCGACAATCGCTCCATCCCGTAAGAGTCGAAGGACCCTGATTTCGAGAGTGGCCACGAAAATGCGAAAAGTGCAATAATCTCATACTCGCGCCCCCGGCTCGATCAAGTCACAAGTTAATTTGGGTAACGTTTGCTTCACCTTAAAGGAAAAAAAGAAAAAAAAATACCAATTTGCTGGTCGTACGAGAAAATCGCGTGAATTCATATGCGACAAATATTTATATTTCGGGAAAGGTTCTTTTATTTTGTACATTTATCCGGTGAAGGTTTTATGTGTTAAAATAATCAAATACAAAAGGTGAAAGTCAAAGGTCGTTGCCGTGGGATGTCTTCCACTTCCAGGCAGCAACGGATAGTGACTTCTAGCAGCTCGTGCTGAATTCCGCCTTTCGCTCTTCTCGAAAAAGAAGAGATGTGGAATGATGGGTCGCTCGGCGCATCAAGCTCTTAACTCGGGTAGGCCGCTTTTGTTTCTCTAATTGTATTTCGAATTCGATGCCAACTTAGATTCTCGGAAGTGGGGGATGATATATTTTATCTATCGGTCACGCTAGCAACATCTATCGCCTTGTTAGTCCGTTCCGCCATAAAAGATGATCGGTGGTCATATTTATCCCTCGAGTAAGAGTTTGCGCTTTCTTTTAAGACATTTGAAAGCGAAAATAACCTCCCCTTGAAGGTGTAAATATGTGCTTTTCATTGAGATCGGCCCACCCATAATAAAATATCATCAGATAATCCGATGCTTGTGAATTCAGTTCACATTAGCCATATGATGAGACGTGACCTGATTTTTTTATCGTGCCAGGTGCATGCACTACATTTCCTCGTTCTGATGCGACCGTCGAAGCTCTATATGTGTTCGCCGGTTTCTTATTCTCAATGAAAAAAGCTACGGGCGGCAAACTGCGAACTCGTGACCCCCCGAAAGAAAGTACAACTTTTCAAATCATCTGGCCAACCACTTGGGTCGATATGTATTCGCGGAGTCCGACCCAAGTGGCAGGCCGGCCTCGGCAAGAAGATCAATCAGAATGTTTGGATTTGGCCAAGCTGTTCAACTACCCCCCCTATCGACCTGTGTGCTTTTTGTTTTGGTCAAATGAATGATTCGGATCGGAGGACCGTAAGAGGGTCAATGCTCCATAGAAAATGCATCTTTGACTTGGCCGAGTCCTCTATGAAATCTCCAAGACCAATCATGCAAATCTGACTAGCCCGAGTGAGATATTCGTTTCGGAAGGAAGGAGACGAATCCATCTATTTTATTAGGTGAGCATCACACGCCGCGCCATCGATTAATATGCTGCCTGACTACTGCTCCCGATTTGCCATCTGCGCTCGACTGCCCGCCGGCTCCGTTGACTCTTTATTTTTAGTTTTGAGTGTTGACTCCAGTATTTGTTGGGTTAATATCACCAAAAGTCCCAAAACTGGGATTTTTATGATAAATTTACTTTAAACAAAATTTTTTTATCACAAAATCTCTAAATTTGTACATTTATGACAAGTTTGCCCTCCGTTAATTTCCATTAAATTTTCCCGTTAAATTGCTGAATTTGATGACACATGGTAATTGATAGGTATATCGGTTTGGGGTCATAAGTGTATAAATTTGTGATTTTTTGTGATATTAAGCTAATTTAATGGAGGGTAATTTGGTCTCGAATGTACTAGTTTGAAGATTTTGATTATTAAAAAATTAGTTTAGGATAAATCTGTCACATATGTATTGGTTTGGGATTTTAGTTTAGGGTAAATTTGTTACGTATGTACCAGTTTAGGATTTTTCGTTATATTAAATTTTATTCGTTAAATGAAAATAAGTTATGATCAGTAGTAATATATTGTGTTAGGTGATGATGTAGAGAGGTATAGAGGTGCATAGTGCGTGCATTTTTTATAGTTTAAGCTTCGAATTACATAAAAACATTTTAAATTCTATCTCATTATAAACGTAAAAGTCCACTTTTAAATTTTTAATCCCTGAGCTCATGCATTTTTTGTTTAAATTGTATAAATTAATAATTAAACTTACATAGCTTTTCTCAATAAGCCCCTTATGATCAAAATCGACTCATTGGTAGCTTGACAACTTCATCGAAGCACGCGAGAGTTAGATGGGGTAAATCTTTTTTGCCGTCGAGCAATGAAGTTTTCCAATACGAATATTTTACTCACGAGCTTCCTGCGTCAAAATTATTGCCGGCTTCAACGGGCCGTTAAACTCCAATTAATCGGATTTGGAGCAGGAGGGACTTGATTAGAGAAGTTATGCCAGTTTAAGCATTTTAGTGAACAAATTAAAAATCTGAGGACTTGATTGGAAAAATTGCATAAGTTCATGGGGCCTAATACCCTAAAAAACCTTCAACTTTAACTTTTGTCTCAATTTTACCTTCGTCTCTTAAAAAAACCTTTAATTTTAGGTCAAGTCTGAAATTTTCTTTAAGAGGAGAAGAGTTGTGACTTTCATAATTTTCTATGTTTGATAATAATATTTATAACGAGTTTTTGTGATGTAGTTGCCTAGAGTCCAATGCATTAGAATTAAATCGATGAGATGCTGACGTGTACGTTAGCGGTGTAATGAGACGGGGATTGATTTACTGCTATATTAGCTGTAGATGTTGATGGATAAACTTTAAATTTTCTATTTGAGAATTTTTAAATTTAAATTTACTGAATTGAAATTTTCTTGGCATTCTGAATTGTTCACAAATAATTTTAGTGGATTCAAAATATTTTTTTGGATTTATCAATGTTTAAAACGAACACCGGTTTCCCTGTTTACGTATTGATTTATTAGATATTTTTGACAACTTAACATAACATCTACGTTGGAAACTATAGAGCCGACCCAATTATCACTCTTATTTGCACCGCCACCTCTCTTCATTTTTTCACCGATCATCTTTAACCACATACTCTTGATGACATTTATTATGCATTACATGGTCTATGATACGTTATCCCATAAATGCCTTGTTGACTCACCCCTCTTTGCTTAGCCGAGAAGGAGCTAGTTTCATTTGAATCAAAGTATCTCCTTGAAGTTCATCTTATCATGCCACTTGTACACCTTAACTACTCACTTAAGACCCACCTAAAGCATTTCTTTTGGAGCAAACATTCTTTTACTTCTTAGACCTAATGATTTAACCCAAGGACATTTATTTATCAACCCTGGTTAATCTTCTCATTAGTATAACCTTTATCTTGGCCGTGTGTGTTGACCTCGGAGAGCTTTCACCTTCCCAAAAATAAAAGCCTCCTCATCATTTATTTCCATTTACCAACTTCCTTTTCCTACTTTCATTTTCATTTTCAAGTCTTAAGAACAAAAGCAAAGGATGCACACTTGTGATATTATAACTTCTATCTCAATCCTTTGGATATTGACAAGGTGATCAAGGCTTTAAGTTTTCAAGTCCTTATTCGAGGTCAGTGAAACTCTAGGAACTAAGTTAGGTCGATCTACTTGGTGTTATTAACTTGGTTGTTTGATGGCTCTTAGTTTTAGTTCGATCTTTGACGTTATGTGAGAAAGTTTCGATGATTTCATGTTAATTTGTCATGTTCGTTTGACTTAAACCGACTTCCCAAAAGATGTGGTTGTATATTGGATGAAAAAAAGGTAAAAGACGTGGAATTTGGACTTGAAAATGACATTCACGAAAATCTAACTAAGTGTTGGCCGACGAAATTGTTGTCAATCCATCGACTCTTATCGAGATACCAATTTCTTTTTTTTTAAGTTGTTGGTTTTCTAACTATTGTAAAATTTACCTTTCAGTTCATTATTTCATCAGTTTTGATCATCTCGCCGTTTTTAAATATTTTACCGATTTCTCATGCCAAATTATTTTCTTGACCAATTTGTCGATATTAACGAATTGGCTCATCATTGGGGTACCGTTTTCAATGGTCATTCCCAAAGTGGTCGATTTTTGAATCCTCAATTCAAGTTGTTGATTTTTAACTTGTCTTTTTCTAACGATAATACTAAGTTATCATTTACTAACTAAGTGTTCTCAATATTCACATAGTCAATTCATTGAGTCGTGGACGTTCCTATTGTGATTGCTTGGGTATCATTATTACTCATGTAAGTAATGCATGGAAAAGAAGTACCGATTGTATTTCGGTAATAATTTGCATAAGATGATGTTGTGTACTAAAAATTAATTTTGAGAATGGCCGTGCAAGAAATAATAAATAAGTGTTGAATTCATTGTTAAGGTAAGGAAGATCATGAGATTTTGGTGTTATTATGTGCACTATTTCTATGTGATTAAATATGGAAAGTACTATGTTTTATAATTCCGTCGCCCATATAATAGAGGTGACGATGCCCCGGGAGTGTTCGAGAGGAGAAGTAATAAATACAATACATATCTATGAGCATATTCGAAAGCATATCGGCACATATGTTCATTAGGGAAGTAATTCGTGATAGTCTCATAATTTGTTATGTCATGCTCTTATATTTAAGTAAATGTTCTCATGCAATGCTATTATTGGTTTCTATCATAAGAAAGGTGATGTATGTATTGTTGCGCTTGTCATACATGATGCCTTTGTATTGTCTCGATCTGACGTTGTTGCTAGTACTAGGATCTCTTATTTTAGACTTAGAGATTTCATTTACTTGATTTCAACTTACTCTTTTATTTTTCAGATATATAGGATGGATTCCCATTGCCAACGCTATTTGGAGCTTCCATGCATTTCGATTATGTTTATAAAGATTTGCTTATATCCGAATCACCAGTAATATATACTAAGTGTATTTCCACTTTATGGGTTGATGTAGGGCTTTTATAGTGGATTCCCCATCGATTTGTTGCGTGGTACATGAACATCGAGGGTGAACTGGTTGGAGCATTGAGAGGTATTGATGGCAATGGTGACGAGTTAATCGGCAAAGTTATTGACCTTTAATTGGTAGCTTGACTTTTGTATGGACAGACTTTTGGGTGTACTAGTAGAGTGTTGAAGTTAGGTACTCCTGACCCTACTCGGGCATTATGTATTATATATTTTGCTTGGACATTGTATTATAATGCTGATGTTAATATAAAAAGATGCGTATGTATTTTATTAAACTCGTATGGAATTTTTTGAATGATTAATGTGCTTCCGTATGCTCATGATAATTATAAGTAATAATTGAAAAAGACACATGTCGTGCGTGACGTTATGGGGTGTCACATTCACCTTCCTTTGTCATGATGTGTTTGTGTATACTTTTAATTTTTATAACTTTCTAGTAAAGGCTGCTTTGGAAGGAGTCTTTTCAAAAGGTTGGGTTCTCCGGGTCATCCAAGCCACCTTCTCAATATCATGTGCTTATCGCTTTCCAACGTCAACCTTCTACAAAAATCATATTCGAAATGGGCCGAATGTTAACTGCAAAAGTTACCGAAAATGCAATTTTTCATGGCCCATTTTTGGCCCCTACTCCTTCATAAATATTTCTAATGGAAGAGAAGAAGGTGGAGATGATGGATGCAGCCTTACAAACTATGTTGAGGTAGGAGTTATCTTGATGATTTTGAGGAATCTATACGGAAATCGCAAGATGACTGATGCGAGAGACAGAGAGATGAAGAGGAAACTAGGGTTTTGATATGAAAACATAAAACTTTAAATATATATACGTATATAAATAAAAATTTGTGTGTATCGATTTGGTTCGGATTGGTGGGTGGACGGTTCCACACTTTGGAAGTAGGAACTGGACCAGTAGTTATCAGTTCTAATAGATTGAAACTGGGAAGCGGAATAATCACCATGGGAACTGCTGGTTATAGGACGGTCCATATGGCTCTCGGTTCTTTTGCACACCGATACTTACATTTCTTAAGTCAAAATTTTTGTCAAGCTCAGGGGACTAATTAACTCCAGATACCCGGATTTGGAGCAAGAAGGACTTGATTAGAGAGGTTTTGCAAGTATAAGGATTTGATTAGAAGATTAAAAGTTTTAGACGTTGACTCTCTCAAGTTCGCCTAAAACATCCCTCTCCAAGTCCATTTCTTTTGATTAATTTGAAATTCAACCCGACTTGACATGAAACCGTATCATACGGCTTACACGCCATGTTTAAACACTCTAATGCTTCACTAACTTTCTTAAAAATAAATAAGAAATGTTTATGTAATTGAATATGCGAAACCGGAGAAAGTAATAGTACGACGATGGAAAATCTGGAAAAAAAATATCCCTTCTTATAAAAGTAAATGACTTCATTTAAAAGGGGGTTGTGTAAATGTAGTTTCCAGTTGATGGACTTGTTAAACACACTTGATAAGGAAATTGCAAAATATTAATTGTACATATCATTAGAGCAATCGTCAATTATAGTCACTACATGTTAGCAAATAAGCGATAAACCTTGGCATCGAGAGCTATCTGCCTGACCGATGCCACTGTGCCCATGGCCACCAGCATTGAGGACACGATGATGATCATCGTGTTCACCCAGAACACGAAGCTCCTCTTAGAGGGCTTGACGGACTCGTTATAGAAAACCATGGGCAATATGAAGTCTAGGGGGATGAACCCGAACGCACCAAACAGTGCCATGATGTCCGCGAAGAAGGGCAGCATCATGGCCACCATGGTCGCCACCACCACCGATAGCGACCGAGCGATCAACCTAGGCACCACATTGCGCATTGAGAATTGGTCCTTCTTCGGGTCCGCGAATTTCTTCTCAAACACTTCGTTGGTTAGTTGCAAATATACCTATATATATTTCGTCAGAGACGCAAATTGATGATGAACTTAAAAGTAGTTGAAGAATTAGCTAGAAAGACGAGCAAATTCTACTTTCTTTAGGTTAATTCTTACCACAGCAACTGCTGATACTTGGAGGAGGCAGGAAATGTTGGTCATCAAGAGGAACCAAGTGGGAAGGAGTGGCTTGGTCTCGCCCATGAAATTGGTCAGAATCGTTCCTTTGGACTGATTCCCAAAGGCCCAATACCCAGAGATTCCAACACTGAAGTATGTGGTCACTATGACCGAGTAACATGCACACAGGCCCTTGAACATCTTGCCCTTCACCGGTGGAGCTAGAGTTGCCTAAAACCATAGTAAATGTTACATTACGGATCGAACAAGGTATGTAAAGTCGAAATCGAAGAGGCGAACTAAAAAAACTTATATTGAGCCGCGCTCTAGAAGACCTGGATCTCAGGGATAATTCCACTGGCGTAAGTGGTGGCGATGATGGAAATCCCATTGAAGGCGCCTAAAAGGCGGTCCGCTCGGCTACCGACCACAGAGTAGTACTTTGGCGGTGCATCCGCCGAGTTTCCTAGGCGGTGTCAAAATAGTTGCATAATGGTCAAACCCCGATTTTTTTCTTAAGCGTTATAATTCATGATATGACAAAACTATAAATTCGACGTTTATCGACACGAGTCCTTACCGATGTCAATGGAGCCGCCCAAGGCGCAAAGGCTGTAAGCGAGGCAGAGGACGAGAGAGACGAGATTGATGTGCCTGAGGGAGTGGAAGGAGGGGACTTGTGCTAAGAACAGAGTTAGGCCACCAAACATGGTGGTGAATTGGTAGAGCTGCATTTTCCCATCTGGCTTATAGAGCAAGTATATCAACTGCACAATTAATCAAGCATAACAAAGAAAAGAAAAACTCGAATAAAATTAATTTAGAGAAGCCACATTAAAAAAAATCGAATTCTTTGATTAGTAAATACAAGTGTATAATTAGAATCCATTTTTCATGTTAATTTGGAGGGAAAAAAGTTTCCGACCTTGAGACTCTGTCCACCCAAAAGAATGCAGCCAACGACAGAACCATAGCACGTAGCAAACTGCAGAGGTCCCACAAAATACTTTCCCCATGCGGGTCCTGTTAAATAGCAATACATGACATATGGGTCGAGTTGGGAATCACCAATTCATACAAGAATTTAGTCGTACAACAAGATTAATTAGTAGCCAAATCCATAGATTAATTAATCGGAGGAAGTAACCTAAGATGTCGTGGGCCATGTCACGGAATCGGAGCTGGCGCTGACCGAGATGGGCTTGCTGCTCCAGGACGAGCGAGAGGAGGTTGTAAGAGTAAAATGTAATCGCGGCCCCAAGAGTTAGGCACGCGATCCCGGCCACCCAACCCAACAGGCTCATCGCAAAGGGTAGGCTCAACAGAGCCGGCGTCACTATGGACGTCGTCAGGTGGTACCCGCAGTGCCACCACGATCCTGTCAATGTGATCGCAAACCCATTACTTCTAGAAATAATGATAGATACTCTTGTCAAAAGACACGCATCGTGTATCTGAAACGATTTGTGCACATCGACATGTACAAATCACGCGCAAAAGAAAGTCCGTTCCCATATTTCTGCACGAAAATCTCTTCCTTCCTTTTTTCCCCCTTTCGTGACTATTATATTGGCTTCTTGATTAGGACCATAGTTCGAAAAATCAAGAGATAGATCATGCAAAATTGTACAGACCTGACTGGACAACATGTTATACCATGAATTAGAAAATGCTTATATGAAAAATCACACTGCTGATGAAAGAAAATCATGTACTATATCAGCTGTCTGATCAAGCAATGGACCGCTTCGCGAGCTCGTTCTAAGCTCAACTCCAGTAATATTCGAGAGCGTAACAACAAGCTTCGGATTCATTTGCTTTCCCCAAAACAGTGTCGTGCATCCCTAGAAAGAGAGAGAGAGAGAGAGAGAGAGAGAGAGACTGTATTACAAGCTCGTCCACAGAAAGGGACGAGTAGCACTGACCTCGTGATTTGAGGACGAAGAGAGCTCCGGCGTCCAAGTCTTTCTGGTTCGGGCGGCCGGCGAAGCCGTCGCCTTTCTGTTCACCCAGCGGGATGGAGACGTCCATGGAGCTTGGAACCGCCGTTGTCCCCATTCTCTCTCTCTCTCTCTCTCTCTCTCACACACACACACACACAGAACTCTTACATAAATACCCAGAAGAACATCATAAACACCCTGGTTTCCTTCGAAGAACACGGCACATCATATCATCAGAACACAAAAAGAGTGGAAAAAAAGGGAAAGAACAAGCAGAGGAACGATGATGATGGACAGAAATGAGTGGAGAAGAAAAGCACGAGGACGGGACAATAATGGTGGCATTATCATATGGGTGGCTCTGGTCAAACGGTCGCAACCCACTGCTCCAGATTCAAATAATTCAACACACTCATTCGTAATCCCAAATGTTAGAAACCATGGAAGAGCGACTCCACGACAAAGTTTCGACGGTGTTAAAAAGTAGATTGCACCGATTTCATTGGGGTCGGCCGTCGCCATCAACCGAAAACTTGTCGTCATCTCTTGCGTGATTGGAGATCATCAACCGAAAACTTGTCTTTTTCGGCTCGGCCCCTATCTAAAAGTGCCGCGTGCAAGCCAGTAGAGGGAGCATGGTGAATTCCGCAATCCAACTTAGACAATTCGCGCTCGGATGTGACAATCCCTCTATCCCTCAAAAGTCGAAAGGACCCTGATCTCGGGAGTGGGTCACGAAAATATCTCTGGACCCTAATCTGGACTTGAGCAAGCTCCGAGTTAATTCAGGTCCGTTTGTTTCGGCTTCAAAAAAGAAAAAGAAGGATAACCTTTTACTTTTTTTTATCTAAAATTGAAAATGCTGCACAAAAATACGGGGCGATAATGTGAATTTATATGCTGCCGATATTTATATTTCGTGGAAGCCTTTTTTTATTATTATTATTTTTGTGAAAGTTTTTGAGTGCTCTGGATTGAAAAATGTTAAAGTGGGCGAGGGGCGTGATTTTAATTGAATAAATACAGAAAGTGAAAGTCGAATGTTGTTGCCGTGGGATGTCTTCCACTTCCAGGCAGCAACAGACAGTGACTTCTAACAGCTCCTGCTGAATTCCGCCTTGTGCTCTTTCAGAAAAAAAGATGAGATGGGTAATGATGGGGCGCTTGGTGCATCAAACTTTTAACTCAGGCAGGCTGCTTTTGTTTCTCTATTTTATTTCGAATTCAATGCCATTTTAGATCCTCTGAAGCGGGAGATGATATTTTATGTATCGGTCATGTTAGCAACATAAATTGCCACGTTAGCCCGTTTTGCCTTAAATATGATCGGTGGTCATAATTGTTCCTTTAGTAAGAGTTTGCTCTTTCTTTCGAGACGTTTGAAAAGTGAGGCTAACCTTGTTGTGAAGGCATTAATATGTGATTTTCATTGGAATTGAGCTACCGATGATAGAACATCATAAGATGATTCGATGCTTGTGAATTTAGTCCACATCAACCATTTGATGAGATGTGTCCTAATTTGACGGTACTTGGCACAAGCAGAAAAAAGCGGCAAGTGGCGAAGTACGAACTCGTGATCCCCAAAAGAAAGATGACTTTTCAAATCATTTGGTGAACGGCTTAGGTCGATATGTATTCGTGGGTCCAACCCGAGCAGCACGTGAGCCTCTGAAAGAAGATCGATCAGAATGTTTGGATTTTGGCCAAAACTGTTCAACTACCCACCTGCCGTCCTGCGTGCACGGTCAATGATGCTCCATAGATTTTCCCTTTCGTTTTCCATTCATCCCACGTGATTTTGACCGGAAATGGATTGTTTATCCACGTCTGGTGCATTCTAAACGCTTCGTTTTTATGCGGCCGGTGGCTTGTGCTTTTTCATCTGCTTGTATATTCCAATGTATTTTCTTAACGAGGATTCCTTTGACTTGAGAGAAGGGTCAAAAAGTCGTAAACCTTTTGTATTTGTGCTAATTTAGTTCTAAACCTTTTTTTAGTGCCAAATCAATCCTAAACTTTTTGCATTTATACCAATTGAGTCCTAAACCTTTTTTTGATGTCAATTCAGTCATAAACTTTTGTATTTATGCCAATTCAGTCCTAAACCTTTTGCATTGATGCCAATTGAGTCATAAACCTTTTTTTTATTGCCAATTGAGTCTTAAACCTTTTGCGTTGGTGCCAATTCAGTCCTAAACTTTTTGCATTTATGCCAATTCAGTCCTTTCAGTTAATTTAGCTAAAAAAGATTTAGGATTGAATTGACACAAATGCAAAAAGTTTAGGAATGAATTGGTACAAACGCAAAAGGTTTAGGACTCAATTGACACAAATATAAAAGGTTTAAGACTTAATTGGCACCAATGTGAAAGGTTTAGGACTGAATTGGCACTAAAAAAAGGTTTAGGACTAAATTGATACCAATGCAAAAGGTTTATGACTTTTTTGACACTTTTCCCCCTTTGACTATCATCATCATCTTCTTCTTCTTCTTCTTCTTCTTTCTTTTCTGATGTCATTTGGGATTTTGACTTGAATTCTTCTTTGGTTTTGTTGATCTCGATACGAAATCATCGCTCTGTGTCGGCAGGTGAATCTCGGATTTTATTTGTGGTTTTTTATGCCTCTAGTTTGATTCTAGACAATGACGCCAAATTTGCTTCCTCCATCGATGCTTTCTTTGCATTGTTGAAAATTGCATCTTTGGCTTGGGCCGATTCCTCTATTAAATCTCCACGACCAACGATACAGATCTGACTAGCCTGAGTGAGGTAGATTCGTTTTGGATGGATCCGGGCGATTCTATTCTACCATATATTATGCTAGCATCGCATACCACATCGTCGATTAATACGTCGCGTGACTATTGTTGCCGGCCTCAATGGGCTGTTAAACTCTAGTTAATCGGATTTGGAGCAGGAGGGACTTGATTAGAGAAGTTATGCCAGTTTAAGGATTTTAGTGGATAGATTAAAATCCGAGGACTTGATTGGAAAAATTGCATAAGTTCATGGGGCTTAATACCCTAAAAAACCTTTAACTTTAACTTTTGTCTCAATTTTACCTTTGTCTCATAAAAAACCTTTAATTTTAGGTCAAGTTTGGAATTTTCTTTAAGAGGAAAGAGCTGTGACATCCAGAATTTTCTATGTTTGATAATAATATTTAGAACGATTTTCTATGACATAGTCGCCTAGAGTCCAATATGTTAGAATTAAATTGATGAGATGCTGACTTGTACGTTGGTGGTGTAATGAGACGGGGATTGATTTACTGCTATGTTAGTTGTAGATGTGGATGGATAAACTTTAAATTTCCTATTTGAGAATTTTTAAATTTAAATTTACTGAATTGAAATTTTCTTGGCATTCGGGATTGTTCACAAATAACTTTAGTGGATTCAAAATATTTTTCGGATTTATCAATGTTTAGAACGAACACCGATTTCTCTGTTTACATATTGATTTATTAGATATTTTCGATAACTTAACATAACATCTACTTTGGAAACTCTAGAGCTGAGCCAATTATCTCTTTTATTTGCGCCACCTCTCTTCATTTTTCCACCGATCAGTTTTAACCACATACTCTTGATGACATTCTTTATGCAGTACATCGTCTATGTTAACCTCAGCCCATAAATGCCTTGTTGACTCACCCCTCTTTGCCTTGCCGAGAAGGAGCTATTTTCATTTGAATGAAAGTTATCTCCTTGAAGTTCATCTTATCATGCCACCTGTACACCTTAACTACTCACTTAGGGGCACCTAAAGCATTTCTTTTGGACCACACATTCTTTTATCTCTTAGACCTAATGATTTAACCCAAGGACATTTATTTCTTAACCTTGGTTAATCTTCTCATTCTTATAGCCTTTATCTTGGCCGTGTGTGTTGACCTTGGAGAGCTTTCACCTTCCCAAAAATAAAAGCCTCCTCCTCGTCCTTTATTTCCATTTACCAACTTCCTTTTCCTACTTTCATTTTCAAGTCTTGAAAACAAAAGCAAAGGATCCTCACTTGTGATATTATAACTTCTATCTCAATCCTTTGGATATTGACAAGGTGATCAAATCTTTAAGTTTTCAAGTTCTTATTCGAGATAAGTCAAACTCTAGGGACTAAGTTAGGTTGATCTACTTAGTGCTATTAACTTGGTTGTTTGATGGCTCTTAGTTTTAGTTCGATCTTTGACGTTGTGTGAGAAAGTTTCAATGATTTCATGTTGGTTTGTCATGTTCGTTTGACTTAAACCGACTTCCCCAAAGAAGTGGTTGTATATTGGATGAAAAAAAGGTAAAGATGTGGAATTTGAACTCGAGAATGACATTCACGAAAAAAATCTAACTAAGTGTTGGCCGACTAAATTGTTGTCAATTCATCGACTTTTATCAAGATACCAATTTCTTTTTTTTTTAAGTTGTTGATTTTCTAACTATTGTAAAATTTACCTTTTAGTTCATTATTTCAACAGTTTTAATCATCTCACCAATTTTAAATATTTTACCGATTTCTCATGCCAAATCAGTTTCTTGACCAATTTGTCGATATTAATAAATTGGCTCATCATTGGGGTACCATTTTCAAAGGTCGTCCCAAAGTGGTCGATTTTTGAATACTCAATTCAAGTTGTTAATTTTTTAACTTGTCTTTTTCTAACGATAATACTAAGTTATCAATTTACTAACTAAGTGTTGTCAATATTCGCATAGTCAATTCATTGAGTCGTCGATGTTCCTGTTGTGATTGCTTGGGTATCATTATTACTCATGTAAGTAATGCATGGAAAAGACATATCGATTGTATTTCAATAATAATTTGCATAAGATGATGTTGTGTACTAAAAATTAATTTTGAGAATGGCTGTGCAAGAAATAATAAATAAGTGTTGAATTCATTGTTAAGGTAACATAAGACATTGGTGTTATTATGTGCACTATTTCTATGTGATTAAATATGGAAAGTAATATGTTTTATAATTCCGTCGCCCATATAATAGAGGTGACGATGCCCCAGAAGTGTTCGAGAGGAGAAGTAATGAATATAATACATATCTATGAGCACATACTTAAACATATCGGCACATATGTTCATTAGGGAATTAATTGGTGATAGAGCCTCATAATCTGTTATGTCATGCTCTTATATTTAAGTAAATGTTCTCATGCAATGCTATTATCGGTTTTTATCGTAAGAAAGGTGATGTACATATTGTTGCACTTGTCATACACATGATGCCTTTGTATTGTCTCAAATTGACGTTGTTTCTAGTACCAGGATCTCTTATTTTAGATTTAGAGATTTCATTTACTTGGTTTCGACTCACTCTTTTATTTTTCACATATGTAGGATAGATCCCCATTGCCACCGCTATTTGGAGCTCCCATGCATTTCGATTGTGTTTATGAAGATATGCTTATACCCGGATCACCGGTAGTATATACTAGGTGCATTTCCACTTCATGGGTCGATGTAGGGCTTTTATAGTGAGTTCCCCATCGATTTGTTGCGCGGTACATGAACATCGAGGGTAACCATTGAGAGGTTTTGATGGCAATGGTGACGAGTTAATCGGCAAAGTTATTGACCTTCAACTGGTAGCTTGACTTTTGTACGTGCGGATTTTTGGGTGTATTAGTATAGTGTTGAAGTTAGGTGCTCCTGACCCTAATCGGGCCTTATGTATTTTATATTTTGCTTGGACGTTGTATTATAATGTTGATGTTAATATAAAAAGATGCATATGTATTTTATTAAACTCGTATGGGATTTTTTGAATGATTTAATGTGTTTCCGCGTACTCATAATAATTATAAGTAACAATTGGAAAAAACACATGTTACGCGTAATGTTCTGGGGTGTCACATTCACCTCCCTTTGTCATGATATGTTTGTGTATAATTTTAATTTTTATGACTTTCTAGTAAAGGCTGCTTTGGAAGGAGTCTATTCAAAAGGTTGGGTTCTCTGGATCATCCAAGGCACCTTCTCAACATCAACTAATTATCGCTTTCCAACATCAACCTTTTACAAAAAATCATATTCGAAATGGGCCGAATGTTGCCAGCAAAAGTTACCGAAAATGTAATTTGCCATGGCCGATTTTTGGCCCCTACTCCTTCATAAATATTTATAATGGAAGAGAGGAAGGTGGAGATGATGGACGCAGCCTTACAAACTATGCTGAGGTAGGAGTTGTCTCGATGATTTTGAAGAATCTATATGGAAATCGAGAGATGAGTTAGGCGAAAGACAGAGAGACAAAGAGGAAACTAGAATTTGATATGAAAACATAAAACTTTAAATATATATACATATATAAATATATATTTGTGTGTGCGTACCGGTTGGGTCCGGATTGGTGGGTGGACAGTTCCACACTTTGGAAGTAAGAGCTGGACCAGTACTTATCAGTTCTAGTAGATTGAAATTGGAAAGTAGACTAGTCACCATGGGAATTGCTGGTTATAGGCCGGTCCAGATGGCTCTCGGTTTTTTTGCACACCTATACTCACATTTCCGAAGTCAAAAATTTTGTCAAGCTCGGCGGACTAATTAACTCCAGATACTCGGATTTGGCGCAGGAAGGACTTGATTAGAGAGGTTTTGCAAGTATAAGGATTTGATTAGACAGATTAAAAGTTTTAGACGTTGACTCTCTCAAGTTCGCCTAAAACATCCCCTCCTAGTCCATTTCTTTTGATTAATTTGAAATTCGACCCGACTTGACATGATACCGTATCATACGGCTTACACGTCGTGTTTAAATATTCTAATGCTTCAATAACTTTCTTAAAAATAAATAAGAAATGTTTACGTAATTGAATATGCAAGGAAAAACACAGGAGAAAGTAATAGTATGACGATGGAAAATTTGGAAAAAGAAGATCCCTTCTTATAAAAATAAATGACTTTATTTAAAAGGGGGTCGTGTAAATGTATTTTCCAGTTGATGGACTTGTTAAACACACTTGATAAGGAAATTTCAAAATATTAATTGTACACATCATTAGAGCAATCAGGGCGTCATGTTAGCAAACAAGCGATAAGTCTTGGCATCGAGAGCTATCTGCCTGATCGATGCCACTGCGCCGATGGCCACCAACATTGAAGACACAACGACGATCGTCGCGTTCACCCAAAACACGAAGCTCCTCATAGAGGGCTTGAAGGACACGTTGTAGAAAACCATGGGTAATATGAAGTCTAGAGGGATGCACCCGAACGCCCCGAACAACGCCATGATGTCCGCAAAGAAGGGCAGCATCGTGGCCACTATGGTTGCCACCACCACCGACAGTGACCGAGCGATCAACCTAGGCACCACATTGCGCGTCGAGAATTGGTCCATCTTTGGGTCCGCAAATTTCTTCTCGAACACTTCGTTGGTTAGTTGCAAATATACCTATATATATTTCGTCAGAGACCCAAATTGACGATGAACTTGAAAGTAGTTGAAGAATTAGCTAGAAAGATGAGCAAATTCTACTTTCTTTTGGTGAATTCTTACCACAGAGACTGCTGATACTTGGAGGAGGCAGAAAATGTTGGTCATCAAGAGGAACCAAGTGGGAAGGAGTGGCTTGGTCTCGCCCTTGAAATTGTTCAGAATCGTTCCTTTGGACTGATTACCAAAGGCCCAATACCCAGAGATTCCAACACTGAAGTATGCGGTCACTATGACCGAGTAACATACACACAGGCCTTTGAACATCTTGCCCTTCACTGGTGGAGCTAAAGTTGCCTAAAACCATAGTAAATTTTACATTATGGATTGATTAAGGTAAAGTCAAAATTATAAAGGCGAATTCAAAAAAATTATATTGAGCTGCGTTCTAGAAGACCTGGATCTCAGGGATAATTCCACTTGCGTAAGTGGTGGCGATGATGGAAATCCCATTGAAGGTGCCTAAAAGGCGGTCCGCTCGGCTACCGACCACGGAGTAGTCCTTTGGTGGTGCATTCGCCGAGTTTCCTAGGCGGTGTCAAAATAGTTGCATAATGGTCAACCTCGATTTTTATCTTAAGCACTATAAATCATGATATGACATAATTATAAATTCAACGTTTATCGATATGAGTTCTTACCGATGTCAATGGAGCCGCCCAAGGCGCAAACGCTGTAAGCGAGGCAGAGGACGAGCGAGACGAGATTGATGTGCCTGAGGGAATGGAAAGAGGGGACTTGTGCCAAGAACAGAGTTAGGCCACCAAACATGGTGATGAATTGGTAGAGCTGCATTTTCCCATCTGGCTTATAGAGCCAGTATATGAACTGCACAATCAAGCATAACAAAGAAAAGAAAAACTCGAATAAAATTAATTGAGAGAAGCCACATTAAAAAAAAATCGAATTCTTTGATTAGTAAATACAAGTGTATTATTAGAATCGATTTTTCATGTTAATTTGGAGAGAAAAAAGTTTCCGACCTTGAGATTCTGTCCACCCAAAAGAGTGCAGACAATGACAGCACCATAGCATATAGCAAACTGTAGAGGTCCCACAAAATACTTTCCCCATGCGGGTCCTGTTAAATAACAATCCATGACATATAAGTCGATTTGGGAATCACAAGTTCATACAAGAATTTAGTCGTACAACAAGCTTAATTAGTAGCCAAATCCATAGATTAATTAATCGGGGGAAGTAACCTAGGATGTTGTGGGCCATGTCACGGAATCGGAGCTGGCGCTGACCGAGATGGGCTTGCTGCTCCAGGACGAGTGAGAGGAGGTTGTAAGAGTAAAATGTGACCGCGGCCCCAAGAGTTAGGCACACGATCCTGGCCACCCAACCCAACAGGCTCATCGCAAAGGGTAGGCTCAACAGAACCGGTGCCACTATCGATGTCGTCAAGTGGTACCCGCAGTGCCACCACGACCCTGTCAATGTGATCGCAAACCCATTACTTTTAGAAATAATGATACATACTCTTGTCGAATTCAAAAAGACACGTATCATGTATCTGAAATGGTTTGTGCACATCGACATGTACAGATCATGGGCAAAAGAAAGACTGCTCCCATATTTCTACACGAAAATCTCTTCCTTCATTCCTTTTTTCCCCTTTCGCGACTATTATATTGGCCTCTTGATTAGGACCATAGTTTGAAAAATCAAGAGATAGATCATGCAAAATTGTACAGACCTGACTGGACAACATGTTATACCATGAATTAGAAAATGCTTATATGAAAAATCACACTGCTGATGAAGAAAAATCACACTGCTGATGAAAGAAAATCATGTACTATATCAGTTGTCTGATCAAGCAATGGACCGCTTCTCGAGCTCGTTCTAAGCTCAACTCCAATGATATTCGAGAGCGTAACAACAAGCTTCGGATTCATTTGCTTTCCCCAAAACAGTGTCGTGCATCGCTAGAGAGAGAGAGAGAGAGAGAGAGAGAGAGAGAGAGAGAGAGAGAGAGAGAGAGAGAGAGAGAGAGAGAGAGAGTGTGTTACAAGCTCGTCCCCAGAAAGGGACGAGTAGCACTGACCTCGTGATTTGAGGACGAAGAGAGCTCCGGCGTCCAAGTCTTTCGGGTTCGGGCCTCCGGCGTCCAAGTCTTTCGGGTTCGGGCGGCCGGCGAAGCCGTCGCCTTTCTGATCACCCAGCGGGATGGAGACGTCCATGGAGCTTGGAGCCGCCGTTGTCCCCATTCTCTCTCTCTCTCTCTCTCTCTCACACACACACACAGAGAACTCTTACATAAATACCCAGAAGAACATCATGAACACCCAGGTTTCCTTCGAAGAACACGGCCCATCATACCATCAGAACACAAAAAGAGTGGAAAAAAGGGAAAGAACAAGCAGAGGAACGATGATGATGGATAGAAATGAGCAAAGAAGAAAAGCACGAGGACGGGATAATAATGGTCGCATTATCATATGGGTGGCTCTCGTCAACCGGTCGCCACCCACTGCTCCAGATTCAAAACACACTCATTCGTAATCCCAAATGTTAGAAACCATGGAAGAGCGACTCCACGACAAAGTTTCGACGGCGTTAAAAAGTAGATTGCACCGATTTCAATGGGGTCGGTCGTCGCCATCAACCGAAAAACTTGTCGTCATCACTTGCGTTGGAGACCGGCTCGGCCCCTAGCTAAAAGTGCTGCGTGCAAGCCAGTAAGAGGGAGGATAGTGAATTCCGCAATCCAACTTAGACAATTCGCGCACGGATGCGGCAATCCCTCCATCCCGCAAAAGTCGAAAGGACCCTGATCTCGGGAGTGGGTCACGAAAAAATCTCGGGACCCTAATCTGGACTTAAGCAAGCTCCGAGTTAATTCAGGTCCGTTTGTTTCGGCTTAAAAAAAGAAAAAGAAAGATAACCTTTTGCTTTTTTTTAATATCTAAAATTGAAAATACTGCACAAAAATACAGGGCGATAATGTGAATTTATATGCTGCCGATATTTATATTTCGTGGAAGCCTTTTTTTATTCTTATTTTTGTGAGAGTTTTTGAGTGTTTTGGATTGAAAAATGTTAAAGTGGGCGAGGGGCGTGATTTTAATTTAATAAACACAGAAAGTGAAAGTCGAATGTTGTTGCCGTGGGGATGTCTTCCACTTCCAGGCAGCAACCGAGAGTGACTTCTGACAGCTCCTGCTGAATTCCGCCTTGTGCTCTTCTAGAAAAAAAGATGAGATGGGTAATGATGGGGCGCTTGGTGCATCAAGCTTTTAACTCAGGTAGGCTGCTTTTGTTTCTCCATTTTTATTTCGAATTCAATGCCAATTTAGATCCTCCGAAGTGGGAGATGATATTTTATGTATCAATCACGTTAGCAACATCAGTTGCCACGTTAGCCCATTCCGTCTTAAATATGATCGGTGGTCATATTTGTCCCTTAAGTAAGAGTTTACTTTTTCTTTCGAGACGTTTGAAAAGTGAGGCTAATCTTTTTATGAAGGCATTAATATGTGATTTTCATTGGATCGGGCCACCGAGGATAGAATATCATCAGACGATCTGATACTTGTGAATTCAGTTCACGCCAATCATTTGATGAGATGTGCCCTAATTTGAGGGTGTCTGGCACAAGTAGTGAAAAGCAGCGAGTGGCGAAATGCGGACTCGTGATCCCCGAAAGAAAGACGGTGTTTCCAATCATTTGGCCAACCGCTTAGGTCGACATGTATTCGCGGGTCCGACCTGAGCGGCACGTGAGCCTCTGAAAGAAGACCGATCGTGTTGTCCTGTGTGCACGGTCAATGATGCTCCATAGATTTTCCCTTTCGTTTTCCATTCATCCCACGTGATTTTGACCGGAAATGCACTGTTTATCCACGTCTGGTGCATTCTAAACGCTTCGTTTATGCGGCCGGTGGCTTGTGCTTTCTCATCCGCTTCGTATATTCCAATGTATTTTCTCAACGAGGATTCCTTTGACTATCATCATCATCATCTTCTTCTTCCTCTTCTTCTTCTTCCTCTTTCTTTTCTGATGTCATTTGGGATTTTGACTTGAATTCTTCTTTGGTTTTGTCGATCTCGATATGAAATCATCCCTCTGTGTCGGCAGGTGAATCTCGGATTTTATTTGTGGTTTTTTATGCATCTAGTTTGGTTCTAGACAACAACGCCAAATTTGCTTCCTCCATCGATGCTTTCTTTGCATTGGTGAAAATTGCATCTTTGGCTTGGGCTGATTCCTCTATTAAATCTCCAAGACCAATGATACAGATCTGACTAGCCTGAGTGAGGTAGATTCGTTTTGGACGGATCCAGGCGATTCTATTCTACCATATATTATGCCGGCATCGCATACCGCGTTGTTGATTAATACGCCGCGTGACTACTGATCACGATTCGCCATCTTCTGCTCGACTATTCGCCCGCTTTATTCGCTTTTTTTATTTTTAGTTTTGAGTGTTGACTCCACTATTCGTTAAAACAAAAATTTGATCAGTATACTGTGTCGGGAGACGATGTAGTGAAGTTTAGAGGTGTGTGGAGCGTGAACTTATGATAATTTAAACTTCGAATTACATAAAAACTTTTTCAATTCTATCTCCTTATAAACTTAAGAGTCCACTTTTAATTCCCGAGCTCATGCATTTGTTTAATTTTTATAAATAAACAACATAGCTTTTCTTAACAATAGACCTGTCAAACGGGTGGATCGGATCGAAACTGGTCCAATCAAAATTGACTTATTTACACGCGAGCTCTCCACATAAAAAATCTTGTCGGATTTGACGGGCCATTAAACTCCCATTAATCGGATCTAGCGCGGGAGGGGCTCGATTTTAGAGAAGTTATGCCGGTTTAAGGAATTTAGTCAGACGGATTAAAAGCGCGGGGACTTGATTGGAAAAAATTGCAAAAGTTCATGGACCCAAAGTGGGAATTTTACCCACGTTACAACTTGGACCGAACGGACCTCCTCCGCCGTTCCTTCCGTCGGCCCAAATAACCGAGAACAAAAATTCAACACAAAGCCCAGCCCAACTTCAGTCGAGGGCTCGGGCTGCGAATTGACGGTATTGCCCGCGAGATCATGTGAAAATTCCCCAAACCGCCCAGCCTCCGCCCCCCTCGTTACGAAGGAAGGCACCAACTATAAAAAATTGCCGCCGACTTCGCTCGCACGCAGCGGTCGCGAGCCCTTCTCCCTCTCGCTCGTCGCGAACTCGGAGGCCCGCGTTGCAAATGGCGAAAGGCGACGACGCGGTCAAGAGGAAGAAGAACAGGGCGAACAGGAAGAAGCTCCAGAAGAAGCAGGACTCCTCGACCGTCTCCGCCCGCGTCGCCGCCATCATCGCCGCCAGGAAGCGGCGCAAGTCCGGCAAGCGCCGCATCTGCCAGGTAAGCCTCGGTTTCCGGCGATCCCGCCGGTGCTCGTCCCCGTGTTTATCTGCTCGGCGGAATGCTTCGGGAAACCGGGAGGACGCCCCCGGGGGGGGAGCCTGGCTTGCCGAGCGCGTGAACTTGTTTCCTGGACATGTCGTTTCTCTCTTTCTTTTTCTTTTTTTTTCATGGGAGCGAGGTTTGTTGGTTAAGGATTCGATGCGAGTGACGATATTGCGGCGAATGGATGACCGCGCTCGAGTTGGTTTCGCTGTGGAAATCGTGAATTTAGTAGTGCCCAGGAGAGAGCTAGTGAATGATTCTAAAGGTTGTTGATGAGTTCGATTCGATTCGGTTTTTCCGCGGGAAATTTGGGGAGTTATTCAAATGTCTAGATTTCTGAGGTGTCTGGGCTCTTCTAGCTGCAGTCGAGAAGGCGGTACGCGACATGTTGGGCGCTTTTACGGATTTTCAGTTTGTTTCTACTGTCATGTGCTCAATTTGCTTTGAGGCTCGAGAAAAAATATCATCTTCCGATTGATGATTCGATCTCAGTTATCGAGCTCTTTCCCACCAATGCGTATTGACTTCGGAGTCATGTAATCTTTGTTTTAATAAAACTCAGTAAGCCATGAGGAATGTGAAAAAAAAATGTTAGCACTTTTCGTTTAAATTCTCACAACCGAGTGATTTTTTCTTTCATAATGTTGCAGTTGCATGTGCCTTTTGTTGTGCTGGTAATGTTAATTGATTCCTGAACTGGGAATTTGTTTTGCTGTGTCATCATGGTGAGACAGGGTATGTGTTTCAGTCTTCCTACTCCAGATGATCCATACAATGAGCGACATGGCAAGGACGCTTTGACTAAAAATATAAAAAATGGGAAGAGCGCTAAATCAAGGAAAGGAGCTTTGGAAAGGAATGATAATGGGTCTGATCCTGTACCGAATATAGGAAATAACGCAGAACGTCCCAAGAACGAGCAGGAGAAAGACCTAACTTCTGACGGTAAGCCTATGAAAAGATGTAATGCAGCCAGTAAGGAGATTAAGGAGAGCAATTGTCAAGGTCAACAAGGTCATGCTTGGGAGAACTCATGTTCCTCTAAGTTTCTTACGTTGTGCCTGAAGACATTGGGGGATGCGTTGTGGCATGAAAATGCTCAGAATGGTGACACGACCAACCCTTTGTTTGTTAATGCCTGGGGAATCGAATTCTGGAAACTTTATGCATCTGGCAAAGATATTCTAGAGACAAGTGGTGTTTGTTCTTCAGCTGAACAAATTGCCTGGATTGTGTCCATTGCCGCTGATTCTTTTGCAAGGAAGGAGAAAGAAGGTCTATCCTTAACCAGCCCTTTCCTTTTATATCTTGTGCCAACAGCTGAGAAAGCTGCTGAGGTGAGTGTTTTTTCTTTCATTTACTTCTGCTCAAGTTTTATTTACTTTCTTTTCCCTGCTTGAAACGACAGCAGACAAGCTAATGGTTTTAACTGTCTATTCGCAATCTTTCATGAAATGAGGCTGGAATTGCAGCTATGTTTTTCTTGAATGGTCATATGAAATATCTTCTTATGTTCTGTGATTCTACTTCACTGATTAATTGTTTGAAAATTAGAAGCTGCAGATTACACCAATTCTCATTTCCTAATGTTGAATATTCCTTCATGGTTAGGTACGTGCTATTTGCAAGCCCTTGAAGGCTCTTGGTATACATACTGTGAGTATACATTCGGGTGCCTCTATAGATCATCAAATTCACGGGTACTTCTTTCCCTTAACATAGTCTCGAAATTTCTAGGCCTATTTGAAAGTTATGCTGTATCACAAAACCCAATGTGATGTATGAAATTGAAGGTCAATATACATGTGTTGTGAAGAAGAGTTCTGTTCTTCCACTGCTTGATTGAAAATTACTTTTTTTAACAGGTTGACAAGCTGTGAGCCTGAGTTTCTTGTGTCGACACCTGAGAGACTTTTGGAGCTTATTACCTTGAAGGCCATTGACATATCTCAAACGTCCTTGCTGGTACAAAGTCCACTTCTATCATTACCTACCCCCAAACCAACCCCCAAATAAAAGAAGAAGAATAAAAGAGGAACAAGATTTTGCTCTTGGTGGTTCCTCTCATAAAAGCTTTTCATTGCATGTTGTAAGGAACTTTCTGATCTTCTTGGTTATAATGCATACTTCACACAAGTTTTCGCTGCTTGATCTCTGGTATATGTGTATTTGTTGTTGCTTCCTCTTCACGGAAGTTGAATATATGCTTGTTGTCCTTCAACCACAAGTTGCCTTAATTTTCTTGTTACTTTTTTTTTTTTTAAATTACTCTCTTCCCTCTTGAGCAGGTTGTTGACGGAGTCAGAACTCTTTCTGAAGGCGCTTATCTTGATATGATCAAATCTGTGAGACAATTTATTTCTGGAAATCCTCGTACAGTGGTTTTCAATGATTGCCTTAGTTGTCCGTGCACTGCAACTTTGCAAAATCTTCTGAATGGACCTATTGAAAGATTGTCTCTTAATGATTCCATCACCAGTCTTAGTTCATGCGCCGTCCAGTGTGCAAACGTCTGCACCTCGGAAGAAGAAAAGCTATTGAAGGTTTGTCCAGCTTAATGTTCTAACATCTTTTGCATGAGATGCTGCTTTTCTCTAGGACTTGTGAAGTGATTGTTTTAGGAAGTCATACTGATGTGTTGTGTACGTTTGATATATGCCAATGATAATGGTGCATTTTATGGTGTACCTTTTCAACTGCAATTACTATTGTAGAAGAGTGCTATGCCTAAAGGTGGAGTGTTGAAAATAATGATAGCCTGTTTATGGGTAGTTCTCAAAGTTGGAGTCGATCACTTTACTAGGAAAAGGAAGACGGGAAGAAGAGAGGAATTTCAAGATCAAAGTTTGAGATCCTTTGAAACATTTTTGTACTTATTTATTTGCTCGAGTTTCCATATGATGGCAAAATATTGGCTACTAAATGTCATCCGTGTTCTCTTTCCTTTTTCAGTTTATTCGGATGTATACAAGCCTTTGGCTCTCTATAGGAGGAAATGCAAAGCTTTTGCTTTTGTGGTCTTCATCTAGAAACGGGCTAGGTTATCTAAGTTTTCTTCACTAATCCATTATGTCAGCACCTTTACCTTGAGTTTCAGCAACCACATCTCCTCTCCCTCCCTTGCCCCCTCCCTCACACCTTAGCTAGAGGAAAAGAAATTGTAGAGGCAATGTTAAGGTATTTGATGACTATGAAGCTGGGTTTGTGGAGAAATGCCTGCACTCAAATCCTGACTAATGACAAATATTATTTCAGTTTCCAGGATGACGTGTCGTTTTGTTGTTTGAAAGATGCTAGAATGGAAATATGATATTTAGATTCGTGTCTATTGTCTAGTGAAAATTGCAGTCTCCTTGGTACTAAACCTGAGTGGCAAGCGCTATGTGTAGAGATTCCAATTGTTGGATCTTGCTTGTGGCAGTAAACCTAGAAATCAGCTTAGAAAAGTATTGTATGCTGTTGGGAATGACAACGAACTTGAAAAATTAGTTGGAGCACTTGAAGTGAAAGGTTTTTTGATCTTGAGCCATCTAATCTGTGTACCATCAGATTCTGAAGAAAGGTAAGTTCACACGCCCTTGGGCTAATTGCCCTTGAGTGCATGCTTTCTATGGCATGAGGGCTTTCCATCGTGCAGATGGAGACAAATGATTTCTGTGCTAACAACTGACTATTGTGTAAACAAATGAAGCCCGGTCTTTAACTAAACTCAAATTTTCGTTTAAGTAGTCTTTCCTATCTATTTGTGTATGGATTCTTTTTAGAGTATTATGGATCTTTTCTTAGTTTGGCTCTATGTGAATTCTGGCAGCAAGAGGAAACCCGAAAGTTCTGTTGTCTCAATTGAGCAACTCGACTGCTGATATAGGACACTTTGAGGCTGTAATATTGCCCGACTTTGTGCTGTCTATTGATACTTATGTCAGTGTTTTGACGAGAATGGCTCTAAAATCTGTCGGTGGATGTTTCACAGTTTCCTCATGGAAGAAAATCCTCTGACTCGCGGAACCATTGATCAAAATGCTCAAGCGGTGCCATCAAGTGGCACCTGAAACCTTGAGACACTTGGCTCTTTTGTCTTCGAGAATGGATGAGTAGAATCATTTCCAGCCTTAATTCAAACCTTCATATACTGTCATATCTTGATTTTCATCTGCAGCTTGATGCATTGAGAAGTACATCACATTACTTTTGGGTAGGGCTCGGGTTCATGCAAAGGACATCATTAAAACTGTAAATTTTACGGCCAATTCCGTAAGACTTTTACGTTTTGTTATTTGCCGAGGCTCGTTTTTTTAATTATAATATGATATCAAGTTGGTGAAATGTGTTCTGGCAGGAATTACTTATCCTTGAATGCTGGTATGTATCGTTTGAATTGGTTCGGCTTTTCTTTTAGCACGCGCATCGGATGAGTGAAAAGAGAAAAAAAGAGTGAAACAAGTGTAACAATAACACTGAGTTGTGCGAGTAATTGAGAAGTGAATGTCACGAATGAATAGGATTTAATAAAAGGAGCCAGATAGTTTGGTGAAGTGCCCAAAAAGTCAACATGAACGATAAATCTTAGCCCTTAACACCCTTGAAGCGCACCTTAAAAAGACTATGTCGGTTGCGTACATGGCGTGACTGGATAAAGCAAAGCCACCTCATTCTTTCTCCGTTGTGGAAGGATGGGGAAGACGCATCTCGCCCGTTCCAAACAGCCTACTGCCCGTGCGGTGGAGCCGTTCGCGTCATCGAGTTGTCTGCATATTCTCTTCCTAATTTGCAGTCGAGAACTGCGTGGCAACACATTATTCAGTTGAAAACACCACGTTAAACATGTTAATTTCGACTTTGAGTAAGCATTTTAGCTTGCGGTGCGGCGTCGCAGTTGGATGTGCAGACATTTTTTCAATCCAGCTTGGATTGGAATGTTGTAATTTTGGTAATCAATTATAGGTCGGACAGTCACCAACCTCCAATACGAGGTCGGCGGTCGTGAGGAGGAGGAAAGAGGCAGGGATCTTATAGTTAGGGTTTATTATGGAAGATGGGAATGATGAGGACAATTTAGGATGAAAAATGACAATTTCATAATTAGTGGACAAGGATCATAGGTGGAAAATGCCCGTTGAAATCTAGTAAGAAGATACAAAATTTAGAATGTAGATTTTCAAAAGAGAGAAGGGAATTGATATAAGATATAAAAGTGAGGATGATCAACGGTATTTTTCTTTTTTATAAATTTATAACCCAAGACTCCGATGTATTTAGCATGCTATTTGGAGGAGAACTAGCACAATAACTCACCACCACAACCCCCGCTTAAATACAGATCTCAAGGATAGAGATTGCAACCATTGAGCCCTAAGCCTAAATCATGGAAACTCCCTTGCCACTGGGATAATCCCATCTGTGGTGGGTAACTTTCCATTCATTCTCAACATAATCAAAGTATCCATGTACCTCATATTTACAAGATTTGAATCTGTTTCACCATGTAAATAACATTTCCCCAAGTGACTCATTCCCATATGAAATGCAACATGTAGAAAGCTACTATGTTTCCACCTACCTTATTATTCAGGGGTTAGTCAGACAGGGGATACATATAGTTCTTATTCCTTTTTTAGACACTGAATATAGATTCTGACCACAGCACATGCTTCTTGACTCCCAAGATTGAACTATCATCAACTCTTCTTTTGCCCAACACTTCAATGGATCAAAGTTCAAGGGAAATGATTTGAAAGTCGGAGGCTAGTTAATTAAGTGCTTCCATATGAGCCCTCAACTGAAGTGAGTTCGCGACCCTAGGATCGAGTTCATGTATATGATGACTGTTGTGCTAACTAGCTAGCTTGCTGCTTAGTTCCCAATGCTAGCAATTAGGGAGTTAATTATGCTCTGTAAGGGTCTGTTTAGTAACATTTTTGTTCCTAGAAACAATTTATGTTCAAAAATAGTTTTTTTTCATTTCTATTCCCTAAACGAGTTTCTGAGAAATAAACGCGTTTAGTAGCTGTACAAAATTTCTATTCCCAAAGTAAAAAAAGAATAGAAATGCATTTGGTAGGACACTAAAAATGTCTACTCCCAATTTTTTCATTTAATTATAAAATTATCGGTGGAGACTTAACAAGTCATAAAATTGAACTATCAATAGAATAAGAATATATTATGATATATAATTAGATGACCTTAATACAATCATAAAGAAAATTACTCTTTATAGACAAAGAAAATACCGGGTGGTGATCGAGGAAATTGCAACTTAGAGGATTTAACAATTTATGTTTGGATAAAATTGGACTAGAAATAGAATAATAATATATTATAATATAGAATTGGATGACCTTAATATGAATAACGAAAATTACTTCTTATAGAAAAATCAAATATTGAGTAGTGGTCAAGGAAATTGTTGTTTAGGGTGTAGGATTTTAGAATTTAGGGTTAGAGTTTTAAGATTTCAGTTTAAGTTTTAGAGTTTAGAGTTTTAGATTTTGGATTTTATGATTTAGGGTTTGGGATTTCAGTTTTAGAGTTTTGGGTTTGGGGTTTTAGGTTTAGCATTTCGGGTTTCAAGTTTGGGTTTAGGGTTTGGGGTTTAGTAGTTTAGGGCTTAGGGATTCGGATTTAAGGTATTGGGATTTAGGGTATAGGGTTTAGGATTCGGAGTTTTGTGGTTTAACATTTTGGGCTTTACTATTTGAAATTACGATTTTAGGATTTAGGGTTTCGGGTTTAGAGTTTTGGGGTTTAGGATTTGGTGTTTCGGGTTTTGAGTTTAGGATTTTAGGGTTTGGGTTTAGAATTTGAGGCTTAGA
Organism: Syzygium syzygioides; assembly: GCA_031216285.1. Lineage (NCBI taxonomy): Eukaryota > Viridiplantae > Streptophyta > Magnoliopsida > Myrtales > Myrtaceae > Syzygium > Syzygium syzygioides. Next base: position 35,208,430 of record CM062248.1, on the reverse strand, counting down.
AGGTTTAGGGTTTTAGGGATTGGGATTTGGGTTTTTAGAGTTTAGGGTTTATGGTTTTTCATTTTAGTGTTATGGATTTTAGGATTTGGGTAATGAGATTTAAGGTTTTGGGGTTTAGGGTTTGAGAGTTAAGGTTTAGGATTTTGGGGTTTAGGGTTTAGGATTTGGGATTTTAGGGTTTAGTATGAAAATATTTTGTGAAAGAGGGAGAGTTAATCTTGTTTCTCTATTATTTCTTTTTTTGTTTCAAAAACAAAAAAGTAAAATTTTCTTACTTCTTATTTCTCACTTTTCTGCTCTAGGAAATAAAAAACCTAGCTGACGTTACTAAACAAATTTATGTTATTTTTCTGTTTTGCAAAACAAAAGAACAGAAAAATAGAGAAATATAAACGTTACTAAACAGGCCCTAACTTGCCCTCTACACAAAAACTCAAGAGTAGACTTTGATCATAGATCTGATGATTCTTGAAGTTTGTCCGACCTAAAGTGTAATCGGGTGGGTTCGGATCCATGTACCCTTATCTTTTGGCATGGTCTAAAAATTTCTAAGTCGCGAATGGACTTAGGTAACAAGTTAGGCCTTACCCTTTTCAGCCTTTGTCCATTTGATCAGATTTATTGGAAAGGACGCAACATCCCTTGCGCAACGAGTTGACGATATCATTAGCAATGCTACAAACTACACTCCTCAAAGCCTTCATGCAGCAAGATATGAGCTCGTTTGAGATGCATGAATGAACTCTTTTTCAGCGTAAAGAGAGTTGAAAGAAATATCAGCAATGTGCGCTCACTTTGCTCGAATATCAACAACATTAATGCAGAACCAATGACCATACATGGGCTATTCGCCTACAGTTCCAACCTTCGATCGGCTAGTGATGATGATAATTCGAGTGCCTCACAAGACCGAAAGAGACGGGCAAACTAGCTTGAGTGTTAGTTCCGCACTTCAATAGAGTATTGACCAAATGGAGTCGCACCGCAAGAGGCTATTCATTAAGGGAAAACAAGGTGTTAACGTCCCCGAACCCTCGCTTTAATTTTTGAAGGAAGCAGATTCCTTGGTGAGAAGGGAAAAAGAAGAAAACTGCTGGCTTTGTCTGACAGCAATCTCCTCTCTTTCGGATCCACAGTCTCTGTCTACAGTAACTCCATTCTTATCTCAGCTCTGAGAAGTTCTTATTTATATATGCTCCTTCCATTTCTCTCCATAGCTTCAGGTAACATATATATATATATATATATATATATATATATAGAGAGAGAGAGAGAGAGAGAGAGAGAGAGAGAGAGGAAGAAACACTCTAATTTGGGTGATGCCAAAAGCCCATTGGCATCATCCAATACCTCTCCTCTCTCTGGATCTTAAGTTGGGTTTTTGCTCTAGTGGGTGTTGTTGCGATCAGAGCTCGCGTGGGTCTCAGCCTTTTATTTTTTTGGCAATCTTGTCTTATCATGCAAAATTCACGTACACTTTTTCTGTAAGGGCTTGCATTTGCTTTCTTTGCCTTTTGTTCTCGCTTATTCCACTCACTCTACTAGTCCAGCTTTTGCCCATTTGTCCAAGGGCAACTCAGAAGCAAAAATCACTCCAACTTCACCACCACAAAGCCTAAAAAAGGGGGACAAAATCGAAAAACAGCAACGTTTTGGGGTATAGAATCCAGCACTTTATTATTATGTAAGTGCTGACATACTTCACCATTCTCTTTGTCCATCAAATTGTATCCCGCTTCTTCGTGCTCTGTCCCCCAAGCAGCTTATATATATTGCGATGGACCGCCTCTCATCGACACCGATATTTTTGGTCCCGGACGACATCTCGGGCCGAATCAGGCTGGTCTGGCAACAGACTAGAGAACCTCTGATAGTTCCACTGCTGAAGGTCTTGGTGGCGGTGTGCTTGGTGATGTCCACAATGCTGTTTGTGGAGAGGGTTTACATGGGGATCGTCATCTTCTTCATCAAGCTGCTTCGGCGGCGACCCGAGAAGCAGTACAAGTGGGAGGCGATGGGGGACGACATCGAGGCTGGGAACTCAGCTTATCCCATGGTGCTAGTGCAAATCCCCATGTACAACGAGAAAGAGGTATAAGACAAATTCCTTTTCTTTGGATCTCTTTGTTTACTTCTTGTAAAGATTCAACCTTTCCTCATTAGTCTTCTGACGTGTGTTAATAAAGAGACGTTCTTGGTCATGCAAATTTAAGGCCTTGAAGCCTTTTCGCTACTTTCCAATCTCTCCATGCATACATGGTTAATGCTTTTTCTGCAAAAATTTAATGAACGGCATGTAGAGGTTATTAGTGTCTAATTTAAATGGTTTTCTTTAATAATTAATAGTTGGTTTTCTTGGCAGGTTTACCAGCTATCCATTGGAGCTGCATGCGGGCTTTCGTGGCCGGGTGATCGGATCATAATACAAGTTCTTGACGATTCGACGGACCCGGCTATTAAGGTTCTGCTAGGCTAATAGGCAACTCATTCTTATGTCAACTTCTGTTCTTGTTGTCTTTGGGTCTATTCGAGCATGATGTTGACCAGTTATACTACGTGAACGTTCACAAGAAGGCTTAAAAGACTCGACAAAACACGTGCCATTCATATGGCCCTGGTCCTTCCTCCTGATGGATTCCCCATTTACCTCAAAATTGCACTTTCTAGCTCTAATTAGCAGTCAAGTCCCTATCCCCAAGCATTGGTAAAAAAAAGAGTCATATTTTTACAAGTGAATATGCTTAATTTCCCACGGTTCAAAGAGATGAAAGATCATTGAGTTTCTTTCCCCTGTTGATCCTGCATGGTCCCCATAAAGTTGTTCTGAATTAGATCATGAAAAAATATTGTTGACCTACTTCGCCAAAAGCAAAATTACCCATTTCCTGTTTCATTGACATCTGAATTTTGTTTTTCGCCTCTTTGGTTGAACTGAATATTGTCCAGGAGCTAAAGAAACTAGAGTGCCAAAGATGGGCGAGCAAAGGCATCAACATAAAGTATGAGATTCGAGACAACAGGAAAGGTTACAAAGCCGGGGTACTCAGAGAAGGCATGAAGCACGGCTATGTCAAGCAATGTGACTATGTAGCCATCTTTGATGCCGATTTCCAACCCGAGCCTGATTTTCTATGCCGGACCATACCTTTCTTAGTCCACAACCCCAAAATCGGGCTCGTCCAAGCTCGGTGGAAGTTTGGTAAGTTACACATATTCTCCTCTTTCTTGATGCCTCTTGCCCATGGGTGCCTATGTATGTATATGAATGTAGTTGGTGACTTACGTAGCCATCATCACTCATTAGTAATCGAAGAAGAGATAATTTATGTAAAAGTGACCTTCGAAGCAAATATGGTCAATAACAAGAAAAAGTAGATATTTAACACAGCATGACTGAGAAGTTGTTCTTCTAGATAAAGCTTTGCAGCACGGATAGACCAATTGTAGAGGAATTGAGAAGAATAGCCTTGAGTTGACAGATCTCTCGCCAGTATGCTGCAATAAAATCGATTGTCGCCACTTCTCATTTCACTGCTTTACAGCTGACAGCGCTCTCTTCCTCTAAAAGAACTTTACGCTCCATAGCGACAATGGCTATTACAATAGATGAATACATTTATCCAACTCTGGAACATTTGATAGTCTCGTAGGACAACATTTTTCTTGATGGTGTTGCAGTGAATTCTGATGAATGCTTAATGACGAGGATGCAAGAAATGTCACTAGACTACCATTTCACTGTGGAACAGGAAGTGGGCTCTGCAACCTATGCCTTCTTCGGCTTCAACGGTTAGTTCATCATTTTTTTGTTAGCATTATGTTACCTCTATTAGACATGTATTGCGATATTGTTGTTGTTTCGTATCGTTGCCTAAGTTTCAAGATGTTTGACCACACGATTAATCCAGGGACGGCAGGTGTGTGGAGGATCTCCGCTCTGAATGAGGCCGGAGGATGGAAAGACCGAACGACCGTCGAGGACATGGATTTGGCTGTGCGGGCTAGTCTCAAAGGATGGAAATTCGTCTATGTCAGTGACCTCAAGGTGCCATTTCGCCTGTAATTAAGCATTCATTGGGGATAAGTAAAAAGGGACAGTTAGTACAATTAATGTATAACTGAACGTAACAAAAGTTCTCAGTATAGATTTACCAAAATGGAGCTAGAAGAGTAAGGTTTCTCATTTGGGGAAGTGAAAAGTAGTGGAGGAGTGACTAGCCATGAACGGGATTTATCAATGCAACCCAATTTGCCAAGAAAGCCACATCGAAATTGGAGAAGTTCCTGTATATTGGCTTAAGAAAAGCAGGAGAGAGCAATGATTTCAAATTGTCCATCTGGTGGTTGTCACTGTACTCTATGCTGGGCCACAATGAGTGACCTGGTCACTCACTGCTAGAACAAGCAAACCATATGCATCTAGGGAGTGTTTTCCAAGCATATTTTATTACTGTCACAACATAAACCGTGTGCATCTATTACACTTTCTTTTGCTGCCCTTTTTGGGACCACACTGTTCTATCTACATCTATCATTCAATTATCCCCATAAAAGGAACTTCAACCAGGTTCATTTACAGTTGATTTGGTCGCAAGTCATCCGCTAATTTTGTCTCGAGTTCACCACAAGATTGTTATCATAATTTATTATTCGACTGCAGGTGAAGAGTGAATTGCCAAGTACGTTCAGGGCATACCGCTACCAGCAGCATCGGTGGTCGTGTGGCCCCGCCAATCTCTTCCGGAAAATGGCAGTGGAAATCCTCAGGAACAAGGTTAAATTTTACACACCCGTAATCTTTTGATCCAAGGGTATGAGTTGACTTAATAAGACTTACTGTTTTTTTTTCTTTTATGCTTTCGCAGGAAGTCTCCATGTGGACGAAGTTCTACGCGATCTACAGCTTTTTCTTCGTCCGGAAGATCGTGGCCCACATAGTCACATTCGGGTTCTATTGCGTCGTCATGCCGGCAACTGTGCTGGTTCCAGAAGTAGAAGTCCCCAAATGGGGCGCTGTCTATATCCCCTGCACTGTCACTCTCCTCAATTCAGTTGGTACTCCAAGGTCACTTCTACCCGCACAGCCCTTCATTGATTTCGCGCATTATTACTAGATCCAAGCTCAATGAAACCATCTGACAACTATGATGCTAAAGGCTGTGAAAAACATCCTGCGGTTGACTTCTCGGCCCTTTACATCAGCACATGATTGATAATTCCATCAATCAGAGAATTCGAGTTCAAGAACATGATGGGCTGTACACAATATGTTGGCAGGTCACTCCATCTGCTGGTGTTCTGGGTCCTGTTCGAGAATGTGATGGCGCTGCACCGGACCAAGGCGACCTTCTTTGGGCTGCTGGAGGCGGGTCGAGTGAACGAGTGGGTCGTCACCCAGAAACTAGGCGACGCCCTCAAGACGAAGCCGGGCAACGCTCACAGAAGGCTTCGCATTTGGATCGGACAAAGGTGACAGCTTCCACTAGCCAATATCACACCCCAAGAGCCAAAACCGGTTCAAATGCATCAGTACATGTTTCAGTAACATCTGATTCATTATATCCATTTCATACCTTGTTCTTGGTGATGAACAGAGTCCATGTGGTGGAGCTCTGCGTTGGAGCCTATCTCCTCATCTGTGGATGCTACGACTTGGCTCACGGCCAGAACCGCTACTTCGTCTACCTCTTCCTTCAGTCCTTCGCCTTCTTTGTTGCTGGGATTGGCTATGTGGGCACGTTCGTTCCCATCTCTTAGCCTTAGCACACAGATTAAAAACAAAAAATATAAAAAAAGATACCACCACCACCATCATCATCATCAACATCATCATTATAATTATTATCATTATTCATTTGAAGGGGCTTTTCGTCTCAAAATTGTTGTATTCTGATGTGATTAATACGAGGAACACTTCGATTCCATTCCTTTTGTGTAGAGCACAAGGATGCTGCTATTATTGTGCTCTGTTATTCTACCGTTACTTCTGCAGAAATCATGCGTGAGTCTAGTCAAACGCTTTTGGCTCAAGTCATCTGTTGCCGTCGATTCATTCAAACCACCCGAGTTCATGTTTTCGTCGCATTTGATCGGTTTCTGTCGAATTGCCTGTGCCGCAAGTATCGGTGTACAGTTCTATTGTGATTAGCCGATCTCGTATTAACAGCACAAGAGTACGTATTTATAGAAAAGCAAGCTAATTCAAAAGCATAGAATCAATAAGCCAAAGAAAAAAAAAACTTGTGGAGGATTTATATGGTGTCACCGAAATTAATTTGCCTAATCATGATCGATAGATTAATCTCAGAGACTATCTTCCGAGGGTGCACTATAAAAAAAAAACCTAAAGGTTTCCAATTTATATATATTTTACATCATCCAAGATGCATTTTTCAACGTGGAAAGAGTCATTATATTATTGGGGATTACATAAATCCGGAGATTTCTGAATAGGTCTACTTTTTAATGTCATAATCTAGGATTAATTGATTGCCCGAGAGTTATGGTACGGGAAATTTAAAGCAAGCGAGCCACCATCTCTTCGAGCAACGCTTGGTCGAATTGATCTCATGAATCGGGCCTAATAACTTGTCAAGTCAGAATGCGAATAGGTCGCGTTGCATATTAAAATCGCCGATCAACTCAGGTCGGTCTGACTCGAAAATTCAAATCTTATTTTGATTCGACACTAAGCCAAGCTAATACGTAGCATGCCTCATTTAAAATTCCGGTTAATCATCAAATTAAATATTTTTTTCGACCAAAAAAAAAATAAATCAAATATTTTAAATCTTAAATTTTTATAATCAAAAGTCACAAAAATCAATCCCAATTTCTCAAACCGACAGTACCGACTGGTGAGCATTCCGAGCATCGAAACGCAGATTTGGCTCTTGCGTTTGCCGGAGAGAACGCGCGGCCCTCCGCCGCCTACTTCTCCGGGCTCGCCGCCGCCTTCTCTTCAATCTTCCGCCTCCGCTTCCGCTTCGACGTGCAGTGTCGCGGAGGGTCCAGGTATTCGAGTCGATCGCTCTGGCTTCCGCTTCCTCTTCCTCGCCCCCCCGTTCTGATTTTCTGGCGAGATTGAGCTCGGGGACAGTTTCGCATTGAATGCGACTGGGGCTTGAATTGATGGAAGCTCGATAAGGGGCGGTGCGTGGTGCTCTAGGGTTCGTGTGGTTTTGATTGCGTTTCCTCAATCTTTTGCCCCTTTTTCGCTGCTGATCCTTGTGGATTTCGAAATTCCAAATGGAGCGATGTGCTTTCTGTGTGTGTGTCCGTTTCGATTGTTTTTCAGTATTTGGGATGCTTGATCTTCAGTGCGGCGGATGAACGGAAAAAAGAACGGTGTATGATGTCTGACAAGCGCGATTTTTTTCCTGATTTTTTTGGACGAATTTAGTGCTGCGGGAGGAGTGAAGTGGGAACGATGCTGTCCGGAGTCAGATTCATTCCTCGTGACCAGATTGATGAGGTCTTGCCTCTCTATCCTTTCGTTTTTCTTATCCTTAAATTTTGAGTTTCGGTGTTTTGTGTCGAGAAGGAGACTGATTGCTTGTAGCTGTCCTCTGTTTTTATTGGCATTTTCGTACCAGAGACGGGGTGAAAGCTCGGATTCTGCGGCAGAGGGCCGGAGGAGATCCGGCGGTAGGAAAGAAAAATACAGTAGAAAGAAGAAAGGTTCTCGATACGAGAGTTCAGATGATGAGGGGCTCCAGCAAATAAGGAAGGCGCCTAGGAGGAAGAAGTGGTACTCCTCTGAGGAGTATTCGTCTTCTGGTTCAAGTGGAAGCGGCGATGACGACTCCCCGCGAGACGAAAGAAGGCGTCATCGTGACCGTAAAAAGAAGAAGAAGAAGATTGATGCTAAAGAATCGGATGGTGGGTCTAAGAGCAGGAAGAGGAAAAGCAAAAGTGGTAGGAAGACTTATGAGGATTTTTCTTCTTCTTCAGGTTCTGAAAAATCTGATAGCTTTGACGGTGATGCTAGGAAAGAGAAACATTGGAAAGGTAGTAAGAAAGATGGACAGAAAAAGGGGAAGGAAGGAGCTGAGAAGAACGCAGTCGAGGGTGATTTTGATGACCAGAAAATTGTGAGGAGAGAAATGGGGTTAGAGTGGATGCTGAGGCCTGAACAGAAGACTGAGAGAAGCCCACCAATAACTGTTGATGAAGAGCCATTGGAAACTGCGAATGAAGAGGTACCTAAAACACATTCTATCCTCTTCTGCGTCTTTTAAGAAAAGATCATTCTAAACTTTCTATTGAGATGCCAAATAGATCCACATGGCTGTCTAAATGAAGAGATAGGATGGGGTTGCCTAATGTGTAGAATTAAGCTAGCTGTATTTTTACCATAACATTGTAGCGTTTGAAGTCACTGTTTTCTTCAAAGTGATCATAATCGATATTTGGCATCTCTTAAACACTGCGCTCCCTTAACATGTGACGCTTGGTTTACATGTGAAACATTGAATTTGATTGGGCACCACATCCAACAGATAACTGGAGTCTAGAGCACAATACTCGAAAATTGATAGAATAACAATTTGACAGGGTATAAAGAATTGAATTCTTGCTTGTGCTCTGTTACCATGAACCTATGCTTCGATACCATTTGATTTTTACCGTTTTCCAAATTAATACTAGGAAATGGACCACAGCGTCTATCCAGCCTAACTATTTACAATTTCTTCCCTTTGTAATTCTATGGCTTTTGGTTTGTCTTGGTGAGGGTGGAAAATGACTTGATCATGAGAAGTTCTTTGTAAGTGAGAATCATCAATTGGCTGGGTATAAGAATTTCAGTTTAATTTTGAAATGAGCTTCGGTTCATTCTACAAGCAAAATATGTATACTTGAAACTATATTGAACATTCACTAGTGGGGTATGGTCCAGCATGTTGCGTTGCCTTCCTATTTTTTTGCTCTCTATCATTTTGGAAGATGGTTTTTTGTTCTGATATTTGGGTGTTTTATAGATTGCAATTATGCAATCACTCTATTTATTTTTGAGTTGGTCGTTCATTTAGATTCAATTCATTTTGCAATGATTAAGCTACTTATGCCTATGTCTATCTATCTGATGCATCTTGTTCACTTGTTACTTGTGTTTGATGGCTAAAGTTTTTATTTTTTAATGTATATGATCTGCTGCTCCATCAGGCAATGAAGGCAAATCCGAGGGAGTTAAATCCTTATCTAAAGAATAATGGGAGTGGTTATCCAGAAGAAGATGAACCAAAATCTGGTGGAGACCGGCTTATGCCTTCATCAGTTATCGGGGATGGAGGCGCAAGTTGGAGGCTGAAAGCTTTGAAACGAGCGAAAGAGCAGGCAGCTAGGGACGGACGAAATATTGAGGAGGTATCCACCTGTAGCAAGCATACGTCTTAACTTTAGAAACAAGTTCTGAACTTCTCATCCAATTTCACTGTGCAGGTTGTGGCTGAACGTTGGGGGTCCCTGGGTCATCTGGCGGTTTCCGCTGCTTCTCATAGAGCTGCTCCTTCTCGTGCTCATTTGGATTCTATAAGAAACAGAAGGAGAGGGGTAATGGAAGAGCAGCAAACAGCTGGTCAGAATGAAGAAGATGGCAACACTAAGAAGGTATCTGCCATAAATGAAGAGCGGAATTGCTTTTTCTGTTCTTCTTTTCACTAGTATCCTTTTGAATTTTTAAATTTGAATTATGAGAGCCCTTTCAAGCACATTAAGAACAGTCTCATAATCTGTTTTCTGGGGATTATCAGAATACACGAAACTATTTGAAGGATGTCTCTCTTCGCAATCCTGACATGCGGGTACCAAAAGTTGATGATTCATTATCATGGAGAAAGCGAAGAGGTCAAAATCTATCTGCCAGGGATGCTGATGCCGAGCTCATTTCTTCCGCCATGTCCAATTTAAACAAGTACTCTAATGATGGAAGCTTCATGCAAACAACTCTTGGTCAACAGAGAAACATATCTGGTGATTCTTCATCTTCACAACCCTCACATCGCAGGAAAGTGGATATGTTAGAAGAAAATAAGCCTCGTGAAGCAATTACACAAGTGAATGAGGGGTTAAGTGCAAACCAGTTGGCTGCTAAGGCTTTGCAGCTTCGTATGAAAGGAAAGCACGATGAAGCTGAAAAACTATTGGTTAGTTGACATTTCCAAATTCTGATTGTATATTTTAACTCTTAGCTCTTTAACTGAAGGTTGCATGCAGTCTCTTCTCTTTCCCTGTTTGCTTTTTCATAAGTATGCTCATGCAATTTTTCATGTGTGGAGACAATTGCGCTGTAAGGGATTTAATGACTAGGGAGTCCACGGATGCTTGCTTGATATTTGTCATGTGAGCAAGGATGGGGAGAAATGTGAATGAGTTGTATGTCTCTTGCCATGATTGTTTTACATGTAACACTTTATGCTTGCTTCCTCTTTGAAACTAAATGTTGGAAACAACATGTCAACATCCAGGACTTATTTTGGATGAAAGAAGGCCTAGAGGCTCCTGCTTGTTTATTTTTCCAATTCTGTAGCAGGGATTGTTTCAGAACGAGCATATAAGATGGACAGCTTTCATCCGTTATTTTTCCTTTCTTCTTTTGCCCTGAAACTTGAATTGTCAGATGGACAAGTATAAAGTTGTAGAGGACTTAATCAATGGGTTGACCAGGGGATTAATGAACTTTGCATGGAGATCATCTATGATTTTTGTGTATGTACTATGTAGTTAAAAGATTGTTAGATTTTTGTGAATTTCCTCTTTTGCAAAGTCAATAGCCCCCAAGCCATTGCTTATTTCTCAGAAAGTCTGCTACGTTTTTTCAAAGATAACCACATGTCAGTTTTTTCTGATGATGAATGTGGTAACTTGCAATATGGATTAGGAATTGCGTTGTTGTTTTTCAGTTATTCGGGGGGAGCCTAATGTTTAATTTTTTTCCGCATATATCATTTGAGTTCCTGCAGTCAACTAAATTATTGTTGCCATCTTGATTTATATTAGAGCAATCATTAAGGTGGTTTATTAGAGTGCAGTGTGGTGAGTTGTAAATTATGAGTGGATCTACTGATCTGTACAATAAACGTGCCTTATGAGGGTACTCAAAAGATTGCGTTTCTTCTTTTTTCCAAGTCAACCAGTGACACTAACATGTAATTGTTTCGATTTTCCCTCTATACCAGCAAGAAGTGGAGAACTTGAGAAATAAGCAGCTTATTAGTGATTCTTCACTAAAATCACAGAATGAGGGAGGCACAAACAGGTGAGAGTTTATCATGCTTTTGTCTGCTCTTGTTTTGCTCTCTACATCAAATTTGAGGTCCATCCTGCTGTCTTTCATCTATGATTGACTACAAAAGGAAAAGCAAATACAAAAAGTGGCCGATGAAATTAGTGGGAGTGGGATTTTATTAGCTGAAGTGGAGAAAGATTTTTTTATCTTGCTGCCACACCTTTCTTCCTCTTTTTCTGTATGGATATTGGTAAATCATATGTTGGATCAATTAATATTGTCATTCATGTATATGATATGTCTTTCCCACTTTGATTTGTGTCCAGGAATGTTTTATATGATGTATCTCGTCAGCGGAAGGAGGAGGAGGATGCCGACAGGCATCTAGCCAAAACAATAATGCAAAATAGGCGTTTTAGCACTTCAGGCCAAGCAGACGATGAATATGATTTTGATGGTCCCCCAAGGAAAAGGTCTCAGAAGAAAGGGGCTAGCAATGAGCAGAAGGCCACCCAGAGTAGCTTTTTGGCAAAGCGCATCTTGACTCAGCAGGAACGCTGCTTTTACTGCTTTGAGAATCCAAATAGACCAAGACATCTAGTTGTTTCAATTGCGAATTTCACATACTTGATGTTGCCAATGCAGAAGCCTGTTGTGCCCGGCCATTGCTGCATAGTCACAATGCAGGTGTGCTTTCTTTGCACTTTGATCACAATTTCTACATTTTGTTAAGATTTGGTGGTGCTTTCTATCATTATAAGAGCCTGTATATGTAATACCTGGAAGTACTGTTGCTCCCTGTGGACAACCATTCATTTGTCAACAAGGAGGCCTAGATAGGACTCTCTACTTATTTAGGAGAGTCCTGAAAGGAATTGAAATATTGTTGCCAGTCATCAATACAACTTAGGTGCAGTCACCCCTAGGCCTGGCTTTATCAGCATTTGGGCATGGTCAGAGTAATTCATGTCATACTCCTGGTGCATTTATTGCTAATGGATGTACCTCAAATTGCCTAAATCACTTCTTCTCGTGTATAACTTGCTTGTCAAGCTCTTTTGTTTGCAACGATCTTTTCATTCCGAGACCTTACTAATGAATCATTATTGTTTCAGCATGAATCATCCACAAGAACTGTCGATGATAATGTGTGGGAAGAGATCCGGAACTTTAAGAAGTGCCTAATTATGATGTTTGGAAAGCAAGAGAAGGATCTTGTGTTTCTTGAGACGGTGATGGGTTTGGCACAGCAACGACGCCATTGTCTGATCGAGTGCCTTCCGTTACCAAGAGAAGTCGCAACGGACGCTCCTCTTTACTTCAAAAAGGTAATTGACAATTGGCATGCTGCTTCTAAATATATCTGTATTGCTGTCTTGATGCTCTCTTTGCTTCTTTGCCCCCGGGTCCCTTTTGTATTTGACCAAGCTAGAAATCACAGGATGCCGACCTGGCTTAGAAATTCTCGTGTTTGTAAAAGAGCTACCGCATTGATGAACGAAAGCGTCGGTCAGATATCATCATGCGATTATGTTTGAGATTGACTTGCATGTGAACCATACATATGCTCGGACCCTTTCTGTCCATCTTCATTCAATCGTGCTACAGGCGGGTCTCATGTTCGTTATGATCCTGCTTAAAAGCTCGCGCTTAATACGGATGGACTTCTGTTTCTTTGTTGCCGAGACATGGACTATAATCATCTGAGTGCTCTTTGTCGTCCCTAACCACGGCTTTGTTTCAGGCAATCGACGAAGCTGAAGATGAGTGGAGCCAGCACAACGCCAAGAAACTCATCGACACTAGCGTCAAGGGGCTGCGGGCTTCCATCCCAAAGGACTTCCCGTACTTCCACGTGGAGTTCGGCTTGAACAGGGGCTTCGTTCACGTGATCGACGACGAGAAGGATTTCAAGAGCAGCCTCGGCCTCAACGTGATCAGGGGGATGATGCGTCTGCCCGAGGAAGACATGCATCGGCGCCGTAGGTCCGAATCTGCGGACACACAGAAGCAAGCGGTCGCGAGTTTCATGCAAGATTGGGAACCATTTGACTGGACAAAACAGCTAGATTAATAAAAAAAAGAAATTGTCAAAAGATTTGTAAATGTTTGCCTAGAGTTTTGGGTATCGTTCGGATCAAGCTGAAGGGTTATATAGCTATGTAGCGTACTTGTTTAAATTTGTAAAGAAGTTATGTGGGGGAAATTAAAATATTGTTCATGCCAACAGTTATAAAGATTGTTTAACGAAAATTGTTCTTTTTAATTACTTAACTCCGTCTACTTCACAGAAAATGAATGACTGAATTGATACAAAAATGAAGTTATTTTCATTGTAGATAAGAATTTTTAGGGTCAAGCTTTTTTCGCTCTTACTTTTGCTAAAGCACTCCCGATATGGTATTGTGACCATTTTGCCTATTATGGGTTCTACATTTCAGCGGCCTATCGGTTCTCCCTTGGTGTCCTTTTTTTTTTTCTTCTGTTTCTTCTTGTGTGGGCCGCACTTTCTTTAATCTGCATCCTTCTCTTCTCTTTGTTGGAGGCAATTTTCTTCTTTCCACGCACTTTGGTAAAACATGGTATCCTCCGATAGAGTCGGGGAGAGCGTCAGGGGTTGAGACGACCTCTGAGTGGCGATTTCTTGCCAGGGTAGTTATCGCCACACCTGAGATTCGAGTCCAAGATGCAGAGGATCCGTCCGTCAAAGACGAGCCATCAAACTCCATCGATCATGACTCGATATTTTTCTTCGAACCACCATTTCAAACCCAGCAGGGTTTGCAACTTATACATTCGTTAAAAGCTTCGGTGCAGTTTGGGAATCGCAATGAAAACAATAGAGGAGGATTACTTATGAAGAAGCATAAGAGCAAAATACAAAAGAAGATGCACATATCTTATCAGAATGAATATATTGATCTTGCAATTTCATTGTGACACATTATACAAGCTCCAAAACTTAAGCAAGCATGGAATATCCAAACAGGCATAAGAAGAACTGGTGTCCATCCTGGCAAGTATCCTCGCCTGAATCTGTAGCACCACACTTTAATCAAGAACTCGGTAGGCAAGATCAAATCCAGGTACCACACAAGCACCGGAGACGAGACGTGGACTAGGACAGCAGTGAGCCGGAAGTCGCTTAACACGTGCGCCACCTTGTCAAGCACGTGATAACCGCCTTCCAAGCACAGCCTCGAATACAATTTGCCGCAGTAAGATCTGCCTCCACTGCCGCTGCCGCCGCAGCCGCCCGCGAGTGCAAACCACTTGGCTGCCATGCGCCTCTCTTCTATTCGCTGCTCGATCAAGCTCACCATTCAATCGGAGAGGTCAAAGCGGACGCCCGCCGACGAAGGTCTCCAACAACGGGTCCTAGAGATCTCCCCGGGGTGGAGCTCGCCGACTTAGCTTGTCGTGGCCAAGCGTACGGAACTGATGCCACCCCGACGAGTCGGTCGGCCTGCCAAGGCGGCGAATCGCCGGCTTTGAACGGACACAGCGAGCCAGCGTGTGGATCTTCACGCAGGGGGTTGTCGGTTGCGGGCGAGACCTCGCGGCTTGACAACCTTTACGAATAGGTGCCGCATTGGCTCTACCAGATCGTACAAACGGATCCTCTCCATCTCTCATACGCGGACCTCAAGTGCGACGACACATGCCTCAGCGAAAAATCGCGGCTCGGAGGTCACCTTATAGCCGTAACTCCCCCTCCAACTCTCGCGCTCTATATCCTCAATTCGCCAGAAGATACCATGTTTTTTACCCAAAAGCGTGGAACGATTAACTGCAACGAAAAAAAAAAAAAGCAGAGAATGATGAAGATCAAAAAACGTGGACCGCAAACGGAAGAAACCGAAAAAAAAACATCGAGGGAACTTTTTAGCCAAATTACTAATGGAAGAAGCGCACTTTTTAGTCAAATTAGTAACGGAAAAAGCGCGATCCGAATTTTTATTGGCTAAATATTTGAAGTAATATATACAATCGGTTTTACGGAAAATATTTTTCAAATCATTTATTTTTCGCGGAACAAACGGAGCTTAAATTGATAAAATTTAATTAAGCTGATTGGAATTATTATATAAAATCTGATATTTTTTGTATGTAAAATTCGAGATACGCTATGTTTTCAATAAATAAAGAGAAATCTGGTTTTGCCAAAAGGCGCTAACGACTCTGGTTCTGAACACAACCCGATGGCTCTGGACAGGTCCACCTTCGAGGCCCTCGTCCCTTCGCGCTTCGTCACCTTCACATTCCCCGATCCTTCTCCTCCCTCCGCCGCCGCCGCCGCCGGCGGCCACCGCCTCCTCCGGGTCGCCGTCCTGGACTCCCCCGTCCGGCCGCCCGCCTCGCCCAGGGTCGCCGCCATGCTCGTCCCCTCCCATCGCGAGCGCGACTGGATCTTCTCCACCGAGTCCGGCCACCTCCAGCTCCTCCTCGGCTCGCCCGGCCTCTCCCGCCTCATCCTCATCGGCGAGCAGCCAGTCGATGGGCGCGGTTCCGGTCTCGGTTTCCGCCGCCGGATGGAACGTGATCGGTCGCGTAGGGAGGGTCTCGAAGAGAGCTTGAGGCCTCTGGTTCTGGCTCTGTCTCCGAGGATTTGCTTCGAAAGCGGAGTTCCGGAGGTAACTTTCTTGAGCTATGAAGATGATTTGGTCGCTAGTGCGATACTTGAAGCGTGCACTGGCGAGTTTGTTGGCGAAATGTTAGTTGAAGATGTGGAGATAGAGAGGGGCAGTGGATGCGGAGAGAGAGAGTTTAGAAGGAGATTGAGGTTCAAAAGAATGCCGAATTTGGTTCAGACTCAAGTTCGTGTCGTACCGCAAGAGGACCGTGTTGAGACAGGGAGATGCTTGGCAATCGAGGAAATGCAATTCAGAATTGATGCTAGTGTGTTAGTGCATCCATATTTGGCTCCCATGGTGGCGAGTCTATCATTGATTGGTTTTCACATCGATGAACGGATTCAGAAGGGGCTGAGGCCGAAAGCATTTTGTGCCGGTGTCGGTGGTGGTGCTTTGCTTGCTTTCTTAAGGGGTCAATTGGGTTTTGAGGTCTTGGGAGTAGATGTTGATGAGGTGGTTTTGAGGGTTGCGAAACAGTATTTTGGGCTTGAAGTTGGTGACTTTTTGAGTGTTGTAGTTGGGGATGCAATAGAATTGATAGAAAGACTTGCAAGCTGGAAAACTGAGGGCACTTTGGTTGCCAAGTATGGTCGTGATTTGAGTGTTGCTGATGGTATTGATGGTAAATTTGATGTTATTATGGTGGACTTGGACTCAAATGATGTCAGAATTGGTTTGGTAGCTCCACCTCTAGAATTTGTGAGGAAGTCTGTTCTGCTGGCTGCCAGATCACTCCTTTGCGAGTTTGGAATTCTTGTAATTAATGTGATTCCTCCTAATAGGTTTTTTTATGAAACAATGATTAATGAAGTGAGGGCTGTCTTTCATGATCTGTATGAAATTGATGTGAGGAATGGGGAAAATTTTGTGGTTATTGCCACAGTGACATCTATTAGGGATTGTTCTGGGTACGATGTTTCGTTTATCATGAAGCTGAACTCGATACTTTCCGGTGCTTACATGGACTCCATTAGGAAAATCTGAAGGCCTAGGTAAATGCAAGTTTACTCTAGGAGAAAATTAGAAGTTTTCAGATCATTCCTGTCTAGCATAGTTGAAGAAAAGATGACTGCACCTTTGGCATGCAGTAAGAGCTTAATAGTTTTTCTCAACAAATTTTGCCCTTGGTTATCATCCTTGAACCCTCATTTTCGGGAGCTGTTGGTTCGTTATTTTAGCAGTGCTGGTTCTAAGGGTCAATGAGTTTGTTGGTGTATGAGTGTGATTTTAGAGATACACTGAACCGACCTTGCCATGTCTCGGAGACATAACTTGAAGAAGCTGCTGTGGTTTCGAGATGGATACTAATTATCACCTATGGTTGTTGTCTTTGGACTACTGATGTTGTAAGACTCGCTCGCTTTTGGAAATCTGTCTGTTGCTTGTTTTTTGCCCAGAAAGTTCTTCTCTCCCTGACGTGATGAACATCGATATAAATTACAGACTTCATTTGCTGATCTGCAGGTTGTTGAACAAAAACCTTTGAGAAGGAATTGTTTCCATCACTGCAGATAACCAGAAGTGGGAGTTGTCATTCGCTTTAGAATGTTGAATACGTAGAATGTATAGCGCCATTTGGTTGTGGGGAGATGAGTGGCTAGTGTCAAGCACACTTATAGGGAGGTCAGCAAATGCAAATTAACGGATGGTATTCCCTACTAGGTAATGTTGAGCGCCCATTTGGAAAAACGAAAGCACTGTCCAGGGTTAGAACTTCACTCGGCAATCTACGCGAGAAAGAATTCGTGGACATTGAACAAGATGCAGGTAAGATGCAAATTGATTTACTTTGATGGTTTCCTTCCAGAAGTGATGCAGAATTTGTGTCTGCTTGGTCCTATTAATCCAAAAAGTCACTGGAGTTATGGAAGTTAAATGGGGCAGTTGCTGTTCAATTGAAATTGGAGCTTCAAATGTTGGGAGAACACCTTTCTTGTTACAGTATATAGTTGGGACATTTGGAAGGAAAAGATGCAGTGGAGCTTTTGAGGATGTTGAAGGCCCCTCTTAATGTCTTTAAAATATGGGGGGATTGTCCAGCGGTGTCGAAGCTGCATCTCCGATGTACAGCCTTCCTACCATGTTGGAGAAATCGTTGTTGGAACATCGTACTCCTATGTGACATGCAGTCATGTTGAACAATACGTTGCTGTTTAGGTACGGAAAAAGAAATGTTTTGGTGGCTTGAACATCCGGGCCATTATTTGTCGATTTCTAGTCATGACGATCCGAATGGATACCTATATATATTGCGAGATTGTCACATTTTTCCTAGGATTATTTTTGGTCCACAACTTACGACAAATTTCAATCAATACATAAAGGTTGCTCTTAACCATAGCTAGCAAGGATATAAAAGTGATGCTGGATAAATATACTGAAAGTTTTAAAACTGATCATAAAAGTACAATTGAGTTTTAAAATTTTAAAAAAGTCCAATCAAGTAATAAGATTTATCAAGTTAGTTCAATCTAAAAAGGCTAAAAGTTTGACAAAAAACACAAAACTATAAAAAAAAAAAATTACACACCCGAGTTTAGGCCTTGCAAGTGGCTACCACCGCAGCCTATTGCTGAAAATGGCCGACGGAGGTCGTCTGGGCTCGCCGATGGCCAGCGGCCCTCCCCCGAATCTAGGCCAGCAGGCCCTCGTTGGGGGCTGCTGAGGTCTCGTCCGGAGTCAACGAGAGTCATCAGGCTTTAGCTTAAGCGCCATTCCTAAGCTCCAGAAATAAGCTTGCGAAAGATGAAAGACTTCCCTGCCTCTTTTATGAAGAAGACAATTCATCGAATCATTGAGAAAAAGAAAAAAGAAGAAGAAAGGAGATCATTTAGTTACACTTACATGAATAACTTTTTTGTTTATCTATTCATACGAAAGAGATTGTTTGGATGACTGCGAATAAAATTAGCTATTTCAAAAATAAAAAGTGACATAATCTATTATATGGAAAACAAACATAATAACGTATTATCTAAACATTGCACTTTTTTTTATATCTAAATATCAATATCATCTTTTGGATGGTTACTGATTTTTTTTCAAAATTTGAATTAAAAAAATCATTGGAAGCCCGCAAAAGCTATAGAAAATAGTGGGCAAAAGTAACTTTTTCTTGGTTGATTTTTCCTCCCGAGATATAGACACAGACGGTCCAAAACCCCTCCCTCCAACAAAAAACCCTAGTCATCTTCCCCACCGCCAAGCTCTGCTCGCCCCCCGCCAGGCCGCCGCCGCCGCCACCCCCTCTCTCTCTCTCTCTCTCTCTCGGCGCCGGAGACTGCGCGCCTGTGCACGGCTGCTTCCTCTGCGTCGCTAAGGTACGGTCTTGTTCTTGCTTCGTTACGTTTCAGTCGAGACTCAGGCGGCGGTTCTTCTTGTAAGAACTGACGCGGAATCGTTCCTTTTCGAATCGTTTGCATCTCCTTGTCCAGCTTGCCTCTCGAGCTTGGGGGTTCCCCCCCTTTTCGGTTTCATAGTTGAAGCCCCCCTGTTTTTGTTTTTCTTGGCCTTTCTACCTCGTGAAACTGGTGTTTGCGAATCTTGGGTCGACCGTGTTGTTTAACCTCTGTGCTGGTCTCATCTGAACGCCGTTGTTCCGTTCCTCTGTTGGTTAAACGATGTGACGGTGACCCACTTCTGACACATCATGTGAGAAGAGTGATGCTTTTTTTTTGGTGTTGCGATTCCAGAGAATGGGGGTGAAGGCCAAGAAAGCGATGAAGAAGTCGTTGAAGAAGGCTTCCACGCGGTCGGCGGTTTCGAATAGTAAGACGGAAGGTGTCGATTTCTTGGTATGCCGAAAATTTGGCTTTAATTGTTTTCTTCTTGTGCTTATGCTTTGTGAGTTGATGTCTCTGGGTTTTTTTTTCCGATGAAAATGATTCCTTTTTGCATTGAAGCCATTGGAAGGTGGTCCGGGGCATAAGCTCCCCGAGGAGAAACCTTCCCAGAGTACTTCGACGGTTCTTTACATTGGTCGTATACCGCATGGTTTCTATGAGAAGGAAATTGAAGGTAGTTCTCGCTTTCATCTACTGTTTAAAGGAATGTTGTAGCTGTGGATGATGTCAGGGGATAACACATCTTTGCCCTTTTTGCTTGCTTGCTACAGGTTACTTCAGTCAGTTTGGTACTATCAAGAGGTTAAGAATTGCCAGGAACAAGAGGGTCAGGCTCTGGAAACTTGTGACTGTCATTCTTTGTGAGCGAGGATAATCTAATATGATCAGGCTTGCTCCTTTGGCATTTCTGTGATAGTGCCAGGAAGGATGCTGCGAGAGCCTTAGGATATCATTTTTTTGCATTTGCTGTTACTGGTTTTGCTTTCTGGAAGCTTTCTATTTTAGCCTTTGATACCGTTAGAAAGCCTTTTCCACAATTATATATCTACATCTGCATGAAGACTACTTTGACATACTCTTGGTGTTTGATTTGTTTTCTTGCAGACTGGAAAGTCGAAGCATTTTGGTTTCATTCAATTTGAGTCTTCAGAGGTTTGGCTTGTCTGGACATTTACGTTTATCTTTCGGTGCCTTCATGGACCCATCTATGGGATGATTAGTAAAATTTCTTTTTCCTATCTGCAGGTGGCAAAGATTGTAGCTGAAACTATGCATAATTATCTACTGTTTGAGCACTTATTGCAGGTTCATCTTATCCGTCCAGAGCATGTTCATCCGAAAATGTAAGTTCTGTGCACTATTTTGTTTCCAGATTCCTCTTTTTCCTGTGTACCATCGGCAAACCCTCGGTAGTGAGGGAAAAGACATGCCCATCTTACTTGAAACAATGTTTGATCATTAGTATTCCTTTTTGTTGGGATTTTTCATGATTGATTTTCTGATCACCCGCTTTCCTGTTCACTCAGATGGAAAGGTTTTAATTACCGATATAAACCACTGGATCGGGTCCAAGTTCAGCGGAAACAGCACAACAAGGTAGCTGGAAGAATAATTAAAAGTTGTGGTGTTTTCATCTTTTACAAATGATGGTAAGTCCCATCGGTGAATCCATCTTCGGTTATAACTTGCAGGAAAGAACATTGGAAGAACATAAGAAGTTGGTCGAAGGAATTATGAAACGTGATAAAAAAAGAAGGAAAAAGATAGAGGAGGCTGGTATTGACTATGAATGTCCAGATATTGTAAGAAGCGACTGCTTTTCTTTTACTTGGATATTTTAAGTGTTTCATGGTTTTTTATGATGAGATGTCTGATTTTGCTTGATTGATACTTGCGCTGGTTTCATAGGATCTGCTTCTTATTGTTTGTGTTCACTTGATTTGTAGGTGGGTGATGCCCAGGCAGCACCGAAGAAGATCAGGTTTGATGAAGAGTAGCCCTGGTGCGAAACATGCTTTATTGTTTCTGTTTTCACTTTTCTTGTAAACAATGGAAGAGTTATAATGGTAATCTCAACGTAATCCTTTATGTGTTTGCAATTCCTGTCTACCTCGTTCTTGGTAATTCCGTCGGCTTTTGGAATACGTGAGCTAGGGCTTGTTTTTAATGGGAAAAGCAGAAATGTTGAAGCAAACTAAGAGTTGCTTTGAGTTGTATTTTCCATGCCTTAAACAGTTGAGATGCTTCGGAAGGAATAGTCCTGGAGCATCTATTAAAAGCCACTGCCGTCATTAGTTTTGGCTACTTCTAAATTCCCTTGTTACCGTTAAATTAGGTTGTACAAGGTTTTCAAAATGTCAATACTTACTGTTGTTGAAGTATTTGACTATCTAGACATCATCTTTTGTAGCTTAAAAGCTTTTGTGTATTGACATGGTCTCCCGTGGAATCTATACGATATAAAATTAGCAGATGGTGCTCGAATCTTCAAGTTACGCGTGTTTTGCATCACAAAAATTGTTCTTCACGTCTCTAAGATTAGGATTTGAACAGCACCTTTCAGCCACTAGCACTTTTAATTAAGCTCGGCAATCATCCATACCTTCGACGTTTCGTAGTATTTTGTATCAGCTCCAAGGGCAAGTGAATATATAGTATATGCATGTCATTCCTTGAAGTCCGAACTCCAGAAGAAAGAGCTTCCTTACCGGATTTTCTAGCTAGTGAATGCGTGTTTGTCTCATTCAAATGGAGGATCAACAGTGAGATAATCTTTTTCCGAAGCCAATTGAGGGGACTTTGAGCTTTAGACTATTTGAACAATGAGTCGTTCAGGCGTGCACAGACGTTAAGCTTTCAAGTTAAAAAGCGATTTTTATGAAGTGTTTTTGGTTTTTCAAGACCAAATTGTTTTCACCATGATCAAAATTAAAGCTTGACAAGCGAACACCTAAACCGGTTAGCTGGTTGTTATGTCACTGGCCATGCGGATACGTGTCATGATTCATGAATTAAGTGTCTGGATGATCATTCGTTAACTTGAAGCATTAGTTATCTAATTCTTAACAGAATCATTGCTTAATTTATCATCAAATTTTAAAGCAAGAGACCTAAAAACCGAGAGAACAGAAAGGAAACTAGCACTCGATTATCATTAAATTCTAAAGCAAGAGACCTAAAAATTGAGAGAACAGAAAGAAAACTAGCAATCTGTCATTTAGTGTCGAATATTTCTTGAGCAATGTTCAGAATGCTTGATCCTCTTTAATTTTCACTTGATGTTTCTGCTCCTCCTGAAGCAGCAGCTCCATGAGGTACCCCACAGTCGCCAACCTGCACGCAGAGCATAGTATGACTCGGCCTCATTTTGAATTACAGTGCATTCTATCTTGGCACAAAAACCAATCTAGTCAAGATGTAATGGTATACTTGCATAAGAACTAACTCGATTCTTACCGGTTGGATCAGAAAGCTCAAAGTGCCATGCGGACCATCCTCTGCATCATATAGAGACCAGCAATCGATTTCTTGTCCAACGAGGAATCCATTTGCGGCAACAACTTGGTCCCAACCAGGTTTCCGGAACCGAAAACCGGGCATATCTCGATGGTTTCTTAGTACGACGTCATAATGTATAGCTGGTGTGTAACACCAGACCATCAGTCCATCCCCAGCGACGACATCGAGCAGCGGCCTCGGAAGACTTCTTAGGTGGTAGCTCGAGATTACCGTGAGAACCAACCCTTTCGTAACGTCATAGTTTGACAACGTCTTCCTAAAGAGAAATGTCAGTGCCCCATTTTGTGGGTAGTTGAGAATCTTATCAGGCTGAGGGTTTGAAGCACCCGCCATCGTTATCCTCTGAACTCAATTCTCAAGTAGTATTATTTCGGAATATGAGATGATATGTTCCGGGGGCTCGGCTCTTCTATAAGGAAGAAAGAGTTGCCATCTGTGTGAGCTTGCATAGTCCATGAAGACGCTGGAGTGGAAACACGAAATCAGAATGCACGAGCAGGTAGACTGGTTCAGAAGCAAATGCATGAGACAGCTTGAGCAACTGCTGTCTTTGGTTTATACACTATATTTTGTTATAGAGCAGGCCTAATAGGCTCGGTTTGGATCGGATCCGAATTGCAATGACCTTGCCAGGTAGAGTGGGCCTATGTGAGTAGACTCGATTCCAAATGGAAATTACTCACCCAAGCCGGCGTAAATTGTGCTCTAGACCAATAATGAGGTCTATTCTGTTAGCTTGAATTAGAAATGATCCTTTTTGTGCGAGGACATGGGAAGGAAATAATGATATATTGCTTGCTTTATTCCCCTCTCATGTGCAATAAGATGCTTTAGGACAACCTTTTGCAACACTCCGGCTACGGGTGTGCCTCGGTCAGGTCCAACCCGGGAACCGACCGGTTCCTGGTTCCACATAAGGAACCGGATGGACAGATCGGCCCATATTAGTTAATCTATTGATATTCTAAAACAAACCCCAAATTAGTAAATTAAGTTTCAATTTTCACTGAAATAAAGTACTAACTTCCATTTGTTCAGAAGCAAACCTACGCATTCGTCCATAATTTTGTCTGTCTATACTGCACCGGCCTAATTCCAATGCTCCCAGCACCTCTAGGCTCTCATTTACCCTAGATGATATTCCATATCACAAATGACTTGGACAACTGCAAGGGTTCTATCCTTGGATGAATGTCATATCGTTGAATCCATATCGGTCATTTTGACATACTTTTGGAATTTGTTAGAAGATTTACAAGTAGTCTGTTAGATTGGTGGATGAACCTTCCACCAGCTGACGAATCCTTCATCTATATTTCATAGGCGACCCAGAAGATCTCTTCAAGCGAAAAAGAACTGAGTTATTTGAAAGAAAATACTGTTCTTATGAAGAAAGTGTTTTGATAGGCACTTCAAAAGATGATGAAGCTTTGTTATGACCTAGCTGGAGACCCAGCTTGAAGCCCGTTTTCTTATCCTTCATAACAAAGCTAATTGTTAATATGGTACACAAATTCTTCCAGGGCAAATATAGAAGAACCCTTGAAGCATCGCTTGGAGAAATCAAACAAAGTGTTCACGCTGAGTTATGCCTACGTGAGAATGCATTCAAAAAATTTACAGAAAACAACAAAGCTCTTGACAAAGCCTGCAAGAAGCTGGGCCTGCAAATCAAATGCGGTCGTAAGGATCCCTCTTGTCACCGCTCAAACAAGAAGGAGAAACATTTCAAGTAGTATTCTTCCAAAAGGAGGAAGAGAAGCAAATGACAGAGAAGAATGAATCTTGTGCATGTGGTTGAAAAAAGAACATGCATCTCTCTTGAAGAAGACAGCCTTGAATCTATTTTCTTCCGTCAAGAAAAAAAAAAGGACAAGTCAAAAAGTAAAAAGGAAAGAGAGAAGGGCGCTTGCTCGTGGAGAAGGGGAGAGAGAGAGAGCGAGAGCACCGAGAAGAGTGCGCATATAAGAAGAAAAGGGGTAGCGATTTGCATTCCCGATTCGAAGGTTAAATATTGTCGGAATTGGCTCAAATTTCACTATGTTATTCATGAGACAAAGGGCTACAAGTTGATTGGTTTCGTTTATTGAAAACCTTCTCCAAATTGTCTCTCATTTTCTTCAATCGCGATTAGGGTTTCTTATTCTAGATGTGTTAATCCAATTTCGTGGTGATAAAATATTTTTGTATTATTGATGTTTAGCTTGTGTGACTAGAGAAAAACTTTGCATATCCTACTATTCTTCGTGATTAGTGGAAGTTTTCAAATGGTTTGTGGTTATCCCGCATTGGATTTTCCACGTAAAATCTTGATGTTGTTGCATTTGTCTCTTTATCATTTCGGCATTATATTTACATACTTTAATGTTGTATTACTGGAACATATTGCCGATTGTTGCTGGGTTTATTGGTCGGTTTTGATTTGGTATTGGGTTAGTTCTTGATGAATTGTTTCCCGGTTCTCCCCAACAGAAGCAAACTAAGAGATGCTTTGATTTATATTTTACATGCTTAGGACGGTTGAATTCTTACAAAAGCCACGGTTATTAGTTTTGGCTACTGTATAAATATCTTGTTACCGTTGAATTCTTGAACTTCTTAGTTTGTACGAGGTTTTCGAAATGTCGATAGTATTTGATTATCAAGACATCATCTTTTGTAGCTTAAAGCTTTTGTGTATTGACATAGTCTCACATGATATCTGTACGATATAAATCATTCATGTTACGCTTGTTCTGCCTCACAAAAATTGTTCTTCATGTTTCTAAGATTAGGATTTGAACAACACCTTTCGACCATTAGCACTTTTAATTAAGCTGCGAGGGCAAGTGAAAATATATACTATATGCGTGTCATTCCTTGAAGTCCAAACTCGAGAAGAACGGGCTTTCTGATCGGATTTTCTAGCTTGTAACATCCTCACTCAGAACATGTCTTTGCTTCATTTAAGTGGAGGATCAACAGTGAAAATGTGACTAATACTTGTCTGAAGCCAATTGAGGAGACTCTGAGCTTTAGACTATTTGAACAATGAGTCGTTCAGACGTGCACAGACGTTAAGATTTCGAGTTTAAAAGCGACTTCTTGTGAAGTGCTCTTGGTATTGCAAGAGCAAAGTGTCTTCGCTTTGATCAAAATTAAAGATTGACCAGCGAACACCCTAACCGGTTAACTGCTTGTTATGCCACTAATCATGCACGTGTTAGTTATCTTGATCTATTCGTGCACGTCATGATTCATGAATTTAGTGTCTGGATGATCATTCGTTAACTTGAAGCAAGTTAAGAAGCAAGAAAACTCAGGGATGTGAATCAGTTATCTAATTCTTAACAGAATGATCGCTCAATTTATCATCACATTTGACCATTCTTCTTTCTTTACCAAAAAAAAAAATTTATCATCACATTCTAAAGCCAAGGACCATATAAAAACTGAGATAACAGAAAGAAAACTAGCAATCTATCACTTAGGGTCGAATATTTCTTAAGCATTGTTCAGAATGCTGATCCTCTTTAACTTTCACTTGATGTTTCTGCTCCTCCGGAAGCAGCTTCATGAGGCACCCCACAATCGCCAACCTGCATGCAGAGCATATTATGACTCAGCCTCATTTTGAATTACAGTGCATTATATCTCGGCACAAAAACCAACTGAGTCAAGATGTTATGGTATATTTGCATGAGAACTAACTCGATTCTTACCGGTTGGATCAGAAAGCTCAAATTGCCATGCGGACCATCCTCTGCATCATATAGAGCCCAGCAATCGATTTGTTGTCCAATGAGGAATCCATTCGCGGCAACAATTTGGTCCCAACCAGATTTTTTGAACCGGAAATTGGGCATATCTCGATGGCTTCTTAACACAACACCATGGTGTATAGCTGGTGTGTAACACCAGACCATCAGTCCATCCCCGGAGATGACATCAAGCAGCTGCCCCGGAAGACTTCTTAGGTGGTAGCTCGAAAATGTCGTGAGGACCAACGCTCTCTGAAAGTCATAGCTTGTCAACTTCTTCCTATAGAGAGATATCAGTTCCACATTTTGTGGATAGTTGAGAATCTTATCAGGCTGAGGGTCCGAAACACCCGCCATTGGTTTCCTCTGATCTCAAGTAGTATTTATTATTTCGGAATATGAGACCATATGTTACGGGGCTCGGCTCTTCTATAGGGAAGAAAGAGTTGCCATCCGTGTGCGCTTGCATTGCGCATGAAGAAATTGGAGCGGAAACACGAAGTCATAATGCATGAGAAGGTGGACCTACTCAGAAGCAAATGCATGAGGCAGCAACTACTCTGTCTTTGGTTTATACCCTGATAAAAAAAAAATGTCTTTGTTTAGTAATTTGTCATGGAGCCGGCCTGGTCGGGTCGGGTTGGGTCAGGCATCGATGGCGATAATCTAGCCAGGCAGGTATGCCCATATAAGCACTATTTCCTGAAAAATCAATTGCCATTCATTCCCAGTGCCCTCGACATAGATTCGCATACAATCAAGAACTGTCGTGAAGTATGTCAAATTAGGTAGATGAGAATCCTACGAAAATGTTTACTGAAAGACAGGAGTGCATCATAATAGCACAACAGTCATTCATAGCGACAATCGCGATGTTATCCAAACAGCACATAATGATATTTTCTACAAACACATCAAACACATTAAAATAGATTGTCATTTCATCCGATATCACGTTGTCCATGATACTGTTCGACTTCGTCTCCATTTCGTCTGCTAACCAAACCGTTGATGTCTTCAGCAAAACAAACCTTATTAGAGATAATTGGAAAATATTAAAAAAAATTACCTATCTTCCCTGATTAATTATAATTGATATTGTGTTATCATATTACCTTAATCTCCTCAAAATTCTATTAGTCCTCACTCAATTGTAACAAGAGAGGAGTTCGAGTTTTAAATTTTTCACGTCAAAAAACTAGACTATAATTCTCGACTGTATTCTTTGAGATAATGTAGTCGTTCATTTTCCTAATTTTCCAATTCACAGTCCCATTCAGGTTTTTCAGTAGTTGTTATTTCAACCTCATAATACTTAGCCAAACTAGATTAACAATGGCTTCCTACTGCCTGTACTTCACAACCCATAGAACCGTTAATTCCAAACCTAAGACAGCATTAGTATGCGACGAGCATCATCATACATATAATGCTCAAAAAGTTTGAGAAGGTGGTCTGAAATGAACACCAGCAAATGGGAAAGACAGAACCCGCAATAAGTAGACTGTAACGAAACAATTTAGTTGATTCTGTCAGTAGATTCAATGGTTCAGATCAACAGCTTTGCTCTTGCTTTAGTCTTCTGTATCTTTTTGAGAGATTTAGATTTACTTACAATAAAGGTTGATCCAAAACGTCTAAACTGAATTGGAGACAAATCAAGAATGTACAGAGTATGTCACGGTCCAAACAAATCCAAGAAACTGTCTGCATAGGGGCATAACAGCATGCTGTTGCTCCAGAGCTAGCTGCTGCACAAGTAGGGGGACCTTTCTAAACTGACGACATTGTTGAGAAGTTGGGGAGCCAGACTGGAGATTAAAAGTGTGTTCTGACGAGAGAAACCTCTCTGTCGTAACAAAGTAGTGGGCAAGCAGAGCTTGGAAGAATCATAAGATCCATTTTATCCTAAATTAAGTATGCTGTAGAAGGGACTTTATACTAAAGGTTTGTACTGAAGCCAAATAATTATGGAACTTTACTTTCCAGACAATCTGAAAAGGGTGTAACACCAGGTACAATATTCTCAAGGTACCGGTTCTCTCCGGATTCCTCTTTTTCCCCTTGTATTGTTGGTAAATGCTCAGTAGTAAAGAAAACGACATGCCCATCTTTCTTGGAATAATGTTGATCATGAGTATTCTTTTCTATTAAAGTTATTTCATGATTGATTTGCTGATCACCTGCTTTCCTGTTTTCTCAGATGGAAAGGTTTTAATTACTCATACAAACTACTGGATCGGGTCCAGGTTCAGTGGAAAAAGCACAACAAGGTAGCTGGAAGGATAGTTAAAAGTTGTGGTGCTTTCATCTTTACAATTGAAAGTAAGTTCCATTGGTGATTCCATCTTCGGTTATATCTGTGCAAGAAACAACATAGGAAGAACATAAGAAGTTGGTGGAAGCAAACATGAAACGTGATAAAAAGAAGACGGAAAACTCAGGAATGCAACACCAATGGTTAGCATGCTTGAAGCAAGTTATGAAGCACTCAGATGCCAGTCAGTTATCCTATTCTTCAGATAATCATCCCTTAATTTATCATCAACTTCTAAAGCCAAGACCCACAAACTGAAAGAACAGAAAGAAAACTAGCAATCTATCAAATATTTTCTAACATTGTTCGGAATCCTGATCCTCTTTAACTTTCACTTGATGTTTCCGTTTCTTCTCCTGAAGCAGCTTCATGAGGTACCACATAGTCGCCAACCTACATACGGAGCAAATTATGACTCAGCCTCATTCTTATTTAAGTGCATTAAACTGAGCACAAAAACCACCCTAGTCAAGGTCTTATGGTATATTCGCATGAAAACTAATTTGATTCTTACCGATTGGATCAGAAAGCTCAAATTGCCATGCGGACCATCCTCTGCATCATATAGAGACCAGCAATCGATTTCTTGTCCAATAAGGAATCGATTTGTGACGACAATTTGGTCCCAACCAGATTTCTGGAACCGGAAATTAGTCATATCTGAATTGGTTTTTAGTATGATGCCATCGTGGTGTATAGCTGGTGTGTAACACCAGACCACCAGTCCATCCTCAGTTATGAGATCAAGCAGCGGCCTCGGAAGATTTCTTAGGTGGTAGTTCGAATATACCGTGAGGACTAACACTCTTATAAAGTCACTTCTTGTCAACTTCTTCCTAAAGAGAAATGTCAGTGCCCCATTTTGTGGGTAGTTGAGAATCTTATCAGGCTGAGGGTCTGAAACACCCGCCATCGTTATCCTCTGATCTCAAGTAGTATTATGTCGGAATATGAGATGATATGTTACGAGGCTCGGCCCTTCTATAAGAAGAAAGAGCTGCCATCTGTGTGAGCTCGCATTGTGCACGAAGACAGTGGAGTGGAAACACGAAATCAGAATGCATGAGAAGGTGGACTGACTCAGAAGCAAATGCCTGAGATGCAGTCTTAGCAACTACTCTCTATCTTTGGTCTATACGCTTGATCAAAAAAATGTGTTTGGTTTATATTTTGTGATGGAGCGGGCCTGATCGAGTTGGGGCGGATCCCAGTGGCAATGGCCTTGCCAGGCAGAGTGGCCCTAGTGTGACTTTCATGATAACTTCACATAAACAAGTATAGAGAAATGTTTCCTAGAGCTGTATATACTGCAAGAGATTTCACTCTTAGTTGTTTATTTACGTAAGTTTACATGAGCTTCAAGCGCCTAGCAGGGTCATGCATTTGGTGTTGGGGTTGTCCTTTGTGAAAGAGATGTTGTAAATTGATTAAAGAGATAAATGCAATGGAAGTCCTAAAATTTGTCACGAAAGTGCAAATGGATCCTAAAACTTTTAAAAAGTGTAATTAAGTCTTAAAATTTGTCACCAGAGTACGATTAAGCCCGAAAGTTTCGAAAAATGCAATCAAATCATAAATATTGTTAAATTGGTTCAATCAAGTCCTTCCGTTGATTGCACTTTTTGAAATTTTTAAGACCCGATTATACTTTCGTGACAAGGTTTAGAACTTGATTATACTTTTTGAAAATTTTAGGACTCAATCGCACTTGCATGACAAGTTTTAGCACTTAATTACACTTTTTGAAAGTTTTAGGATTCGATTACACTCTCACAACAAGTTTTAGGACTTTTAATGCACTTATCCCTTGATTAAAATAGTTGGTGTCATCATGTCAAATGTTAGTTTAATATGTTATAGGTATATCGTAACCTTCGATTGATTCCACTATTAGGCACAGTTTGCTATAATTTCGAGGCAAATCTTGATTTCCATTCTTGATTAGTTGGTGTAGGATATGCTACCCTGTCCAAATAAAATACTGATTGTGAAATTATTATCTAGAATATTAATATAAATCAAATAGGATGTCTATGAAGCTTTGTCTTGCAGAGAACAAAATAATAAGATCAGGTTTGATGAAGTGTAGTCCCGTGCGACGCATATTTTCTTGTTTTCCGCTGTCACTTTTCTTGTGACACGATGGAAGAGTTATAATGGCGAGCTCAACTTCAATCCTTTCTGGGTTTGCAACTTCTTTCTACCTCATTCTCATTCATTCTGTCGGTCTTTGGAATGCTTGAGCTAGGGCGTATGGGAAAAGCAGAAAGGTTGAAGCACATCAAGAGAATATCATTACTTAGTTTTGTTGGAGTATTTGATTATCAAGACATCATCTTTCGTGGCGTAAAGCTTGTGTCACATGGAATCTATGCTGTGTCAAAGAAGCAGATCTTGGGCCGGAATCCTCAAGTTGCACTTGTTTTGCCTCCCAAAAATCGTGCTTCGCGTTTCATAGATTAGGATTTGAACTACACCTTTCGACCCAGCTCGCACTTTTAACTAAGCTTTGGCAATCCTTCGTACCTTCGACCTACACATTGAATTTTATACCAGCAGCGAGGGCAAGTGAAAATATGACGTATGTAAGTCATTCCTTGATGTCCAAACTCGAGAAGAAAGGCCTTTCTTATCGGATTTTCTACCTACTAACATTCTCACTCAAAGAGCTGTCTTTGTCTCATTCAAATGGGAGTGATTGGACCGAGAGTTGATACGTGACTCTCCTTCTTTAAAGCCGATCACTGGTGTGTAACATCATGGGCATATTTGGCAACCGGTCAAATAGTAACTATTTATATTCTTTTATTCATAAAATCAATTTTTGAACAGAAATCCGTTTGGTAAATTTTTTATTCCCGATCGCAAATTTGTAAAAATTTGTTCCTAGAATCAATTTTGGAACAAAATTGAAAAGCAAAAAAAAAATTATTTCTTGATTCTGGGAATAAGAATCAGAAATGGAAGAGAATTTTTTTGTTCTTCTTCTTCTTCCTAGCCTATGGCCGGTCGCCAACCACCAGCTACCGGCGACCGGCCACAGGCCAGGGTTGGCGAAGGTGTCGTGGCCCTCGCTAGCGAGGGCGAGGACTGGAACCTCGTGGCCTAGGCGAGGGCAGCCCTCGCCCAAGCCGCTAGCTACCCTCGTCGGATTTGGCAAGGGTGGTGGCGAGTGTCCAATCCTCGCCAAATCCGGCAAGGGCGGCATTTGTTCAAGCCGTGAGCCACCAATACATTGTGCATGAATACACTGGAATGGAAACACGAAATCAAATGCATGAGGCAGTTTTAGCAACTACCCTGTCTTTGGTTCATACGCTGACAAAAAAACAAAGTTTTTGGTTTTTAT
The DNA here is from genome assembly GCA_031216285.1 of Syzygium syzygioides. Lineage (NCBI taxonomy): Eukaryota > Viridiplantae > Streptophyta > Magnoliopsida > Myrtales > Myrtaceae > Syzygium > Syzygium syzygioides. Next base: position 35,176,300 of record CM062248.1, on the reverse strand, counting down.
TTGGTCATAGAGCCTGGCCTGATTCAGTCAGGTCGGATACCGATTGCCAGGCAGAGTACGCCCATATAAGCACTCGTTTCCGGAAAAATCAATTGACATTCATTCCCAGTGCCCTCGACATAGATAAGCATACAACCGAGAACTGTCGTGAAATATGTCAAATTACGTAGATCAGAATCCACACAAACAAAAGCTCAACCGGGAGATAGAAACAATGATACTGCTTTACTAATAGAAGAGGACATAAGAATCAATCATCACAGTGTCTGCTTTCTCTTTCAGGTAAAGAGAAAAGGCCACTAGGTGCACCAAAAAACAGAATCCGAATTCTCTGAAGATCATCATGCGTTGAGTGGAGCCACACCAAGATTTACATAGATAGAAAATACTGAAAGTAATAAGTTGCAGAAAACATCGAGATTTCGTACAACCAAAAGAGAGGTGAAGATCCAGCGCTCTTGTCGAGTAAAGAGCAAGGCCCACTAAATGATACGGCTGTTGGAGAATGTGGAGTAAATCAGAGGCAACTAGGAAAGTCAGAAAAGTGGGTCGCAATGAGTGGAAAGAAAACCACCAGTTCACCACTGACAGAAACTACATGTTCTACAACTGAGCTGAACAAAACTGCCCCACCAATTAACTAATGCTAAGGGAGATCAACAATTATTAGGAAAAACACTTTTTACCATATTTACAGCAAATGTAAACCCTCGAGAGACAGCAGCAGCGAAGTTTCAAGGATACACCTTTCTTGGTTGAACCTTTATCTTATAGTTGTTGGTCTGAGAGAGTCCGGCTAGCTCTTCATGCCAAGATTCTTATGCATTAGATTGTTGGCTTTCTGTGTGCACATTTCCTTTATCTTTTGAAAACTGACCAGGCTCATCCAATGTGTGGATGCTCTCTTCCGGTTCTGATCTACCTTCCATGGTTGCAAAGCGATCCTCTCGTATAGGATCCATCCTGTGGGCGTAGTTGGCTCTTGACGTGAAGTTGTGAGCAGCCAATGGACAATGAGGGGAGTGCACACGCACGGTCTCCATGCCTCGATGAGGTCGAAGAGCTGAACTAAATAAAGGTTGCATTGAACGCTTCTTCTCCGAAAACTCTCGTAATGATATTCGGCAGACCGGACATGTGGAATGCTGCTGAAGCCATATGTCTATGCATGCAGTATGGAAGGAATGCCCACAACTGGGGAGGATACGCAACATGTCTTCACGATGGTATTCGGCCAAACAAACCGTGCATCTAAGTCACAATTTTGAACAAACACGTGCAAAAGTGAGAACACATTCATGCAACCATATAAACATCAGGAATGTCAGTGATTAGCAAGGAAAGAGAGAGCAAACAGCCGATATTTAAATTCAAACTGCAGTATTTATCTTGCGAAGGGTTCTGATGTGTGACTGGAAAGAATGGTTCATACTAATGATAATACAGTAAAAGTGAAGAAAAATTTAAACATGTAATAGAAGCTTATGCTATACTTCGACATAGATATAAATCTGAAGAATTTAAGCACTTGTCCATGTGCAGCAAAAGAAAGGGGGCCGGCTGCTTGCTTGCCAAATATGTAGCAATTACCTCAAGCAATTCACATCTCATCAACTTGTTAATGACCTCAAAACTTAGAAGAGGTTTACAGGGTGACAACATTGATTCCTCACATGCTACAAGCAAACTACTGAAGCAGTGGGCTATACCAACAACATGATAAGCTACCACAATGACACCTATGACATTGTAAGAATCACTATTACATTCCAATCACCACAGTTGCCACGACATACCGAAATAGCAAGGCACAGAATTGCCTTACGATACTAACATCATCTACCTGGCTACAAGAATGACCACACTCACAGATCTAAGGCATAACTTCATGTGGCCTTTTGACTCACATGTCACCAGTACAGGCCAACTAAATCCAACCGTTTAGCAGCTGAAAGGAGAAGGTGTGAGTATAAGCTATATCCATCCAAATAAAGAGAAAAAGGGTCAGAAAGATGCTATGTGACAGCCAGCTTAAACTTGCAGAAAAAATCTCTTCACATCTCATGTTCATATGAGTTTCTAGATGCCCAAAAGCACACTTATGTTTTCCACAGATCTTTTCAAATAGCTTTGGTATCAAGTTATACAAATGCCTCTCTTATCAAATATATACCTTCCAATGAAGTAAATATCATATCATCTTGCAATATCATGGTTTGCCAAACTAAATGAGTATTGTGAAGGAAATCTTGGCTTTATAAACCAGTATGTAAATACATTAAAGCCATAAACGAGCCTGGCTCTTGAAAAGGGCAATTAGAACAGTATGTTGTAACAAAGAAGCAAATCATATCATCTTGCAATTTCATGGTTTTCCAAACTAAATGAGTATTGTGAAGAAAATCGTGGCTTTATAAACCAATATGTAACTACATAAAAGTCATACACAAGCCTGGCTCTTGAACAGGGCAATTATATCAATATGTTGTACCAAAGAAGCGTTAATTGATTTGTTTTCTTTACCATTCACTTAACCGTTTGTAATAAATTAACTCTATTTGTTGCAATTATACTCAATATTTGAATAAATTTACTAGAATGATAACATATTACATTTGGCTTTTCATCTGGCAAAGGAAAAAGTTGGTTAAATCTCCACAAAATTCTATTAGTCCTCGCTCAATTTATAAAGAGGAGTTCGAGGTTTAAATTCTTCATATGGCCAAACTATTAAATTCTTGAGTTGATATTTTGAGGTAATGTATTTTTCATTTTCCTATTTATCTGGTTCACAATCCCATTCATGTTTTGCAGTAATTGTTATTTCAACCTCATAATACTTAGCCAAACTAACATTAACAATGGCTTCCTACTAGATATACTTTACAACCAATAGAGACATTAATTTCAAACCTAAAGAAAGCCTTAGTATGTAACGAGCATCATCATATCTATGATGCTCAAAAAGTTTGAAGTGATCTGAAATGAACAACAGCAAATGGGAAAGACAGAATCCACAATATGTGAACTATCACAAAACATTTATAGTTAATTCAGTCGTAGATTCAATGGTGTGGATCAATAGATTTGCTCTTGCTTTAGTACTCGGTATCTTTTACGAGAGATTCAAATTTAATCAAAGCTGATTCAAAACGTCCAAACTAAATTTGAGCCCAATCAAGAATGCATAGAGAATGATCACACGGTCCAAAAAAATGCAAGAAACTGTCCAAGTCCATGGTCTGCTTAGGGGCATAACTGCATGCTGTTGCTGCGGAGCTAGCTGCTGCGGGGACCTTTCTAAACTGATGACCTGGTAGAGAAGTTGGGGAGTCCAGACTCGGCGAATAAAATTGATTTCCGACAAGAGAAACCTATCTATTGAAACAAAGTAGTCGGCAAGCCGAGATTGGCAGAACCATAAGATCCACATAAATGAGTCTGCTATAGAAGGGACTTTATACTAAAGGTTTGTCCTGAAGCAAGATCATGGAACTTTACTTTCCAGACACTCTAAAGAGGGTGTAACATCAGGTACGATATTCTCAAGGTCCCACGTAGTTCTGTCCCTCAGAACTGGTAAAGCTCCTCAGAAGAGGAATCATCCTCTACATGGTAATGGCATCATGACGATCCCTGCAAAATGTTCATGATGCCTTATCCAAAAGGAAGTGGTTGTACCCCAATCATGAACCGAGCAAACTTCGCAACATATTTACTGTAGGTGAAAGAGACGAGCTTTGAAGACTCAAGATTCATAAAAGTTATCCACTACCCAAGAAGAGAACATATCAAATAATCAAGAAAGTAACATACTGAGAATCGTCGACCTCAGAGAAAAACTCGTCGCTGTATTTCTTTGTCGGGAAGTTAGACACCACTACAGGTTCAAGACCATGTAAACCCCGCTCTAGCTGTTCAGAGAAGGAGATGAGGCTTTAGTTACAGACGTCAGTTTTCAGCTCGCTATCAAAAGAGTAGATTTTTCATCCATCAACAAATACAGGGCTGAATTTTGTCATTTACAGCCTCATTACATACAAAACAAGGTACCCAGATGCAGGAAAACCAAAAAGACAGATAATTTTTGGTCAGAAAAGAAGCAAAAGTAGCTGAAAAAGGCAACAACAACCGGAATTTCAAGATGAAAATTCAAATCGGTGCGAAATGCTTAAAAAGCAACACGGCGGCGAACGAAAATTGAGAAAGAACGACTGAAAAGAGAAAAGGAAAGAAAAGAAAAACAGAGAAGATCACGTTGAAGCTCTACATTCTGCAAGTCGGCGCAAATGAATTGTCCAGGACCAATGTATGAGAACAATTCAAGAATCCACCACAGAAACATTAGCATAGCATAAGAAAATTGCCAAATCACAAAAGCACTAAAAATCACCACTTGGAAAGAAAAGCCTTATGCACGAAAAAATTCGGTCAAAAAAGCAGTATGAATTATGAAAGGCCTCTCTTGCGTAATCTAAAGCCAGCGAAAAAGCCAGTGAGGTACAGAAACCGAGTCAGACTCAAAAAGCAAAAGAGCACCAACAAATCGGCGAAGTACGTGATATACATCATGACGAACTCTACGGAAAGATCGAGCACCACCGAATTCAAACGGAGCCAGCGGGAAGGGAAGAGAGAGAGACGGACGCGTACAATGCTAAGATCGGATCGGCCGGCGAGAGCGAAGGAGCGGCGGGAAGCGTTGAGCTGAATCCGGGCGCAGATGAGCCGCGTGCAGACGAAGACGATGAACATGGTGCTCACCGCGAACCCAATCACCGTCATCACCAGGTTTATCCCCGAAGATATCATCTCCTCCCTCTCTCCCGCGAAAAAAGAGAAAAAAAAAAAAACAAAGACAAACCTCGAAAGCTCTATCCTCTACCTCAGCACCACCCGAACATCATCGGGTTCCCCCCTCCCCTCGGCCTCCTCTTCTCGCGTACGTACTTCACACCCGGCGGGCGGACGCGCCGCGCGACGCCGCCGCCTCAGCCTCCGCCTCCGCCGCCGACGCCACCGCCTGCTTCGCGATTCGGTCGGCGTGGGGGAGGCCGCGGCCGCCTACGCTCGGCATGATTCGCGGGGTGGTGGGGGAGGAGGAGGGAGGGAGGAGGCCGGGGCGGGGCGGTGCGGGGAGGCTGGACGCCGGCGGCGAGATTCGGGGGGAAGGAAGCGGAGAAGCTGCGGCGGGGGGAGGAGGAGCTCGGGAGGAGTTTGGGACGGCCGGTGGAATTCGGCAGTTGCAGAGCGTGGCTGAGGAGAGAGAGAGAGAGAGTGCGGGGGGTTCTACTCTCGGATCCGGGATTAAGGCGAGCCTTTAAAACGGGCCGTGGAGGGTCCATTTCGTTAATCCGTGATGATTACCGATTAATCGGGGGGCGGGGGGATTATTAAAAATCCATTCATTCATTTATTTATTATCATCTTCATTTTTGCAGCTTCTCTTTCTTCTTTTTTTTTTTTTTGGGGCCCCTTTCCCCCGTCTGGCGCTTTGGCAATAGTCCTGTTCCAGGCCCTTTTTTTTTTTGGCTTCCTTTGCCGAGCTCGTTCACACGGGTAAAGATCGAATTTGCAAGACACGGGTCGGGATTCGAGAGGCGGGAGTCATCGTATCAGTAGTCACCAGTGCTGCTGTCGATTAGATCGGGGACGATTAGCGGAGGCCTGATAAGCCGTTCCTTTATGGCGAGCAATTCGCGGGTCCATGCTCGTTCAAGCAAAGTAAAGATCGAACTTGTAAGACGCGGGCTGAAACGCGAGAGGGAGGACTCATTGTATCTGTAGTCACCGGTGCCGCTGTCAATTAAATCGGGGTGATTGATGGAGGCGTGATAAAGCTGTTCATTCATGTCTCGCCAACTGTGTGGACGAGGAGACCGAGAGATCCCCCGGGTCAAATCGAATTGATTATCCTAGGCCGCACGATTTTTTTATGAGCCAAATCAGTCTCTTCCCTCGATTATCAAAAGTTTCAAGCATGTGATGCACCTTAGAAAGAGTCTGAGAGGGGAACAGAAAATGGCCAGAGCTGAGAGTGGAGAGATGTCATGGAATTGACTATTGGGAGCACCATGTGATCTTTGTGGTAAGTGACCCGTCCATGTGGCAGGAGAAGAGTTGGGCTGCTGCTCTTTGAATATTAGGTCTAATGCAAGCAACCGAGCAGCCGAGATTGCTTCTGGGTTTTAAACAGGAAAATCTATAGTGGTTGATCTGATGACGCCCGTAGAATACTAGGGTTTTGGGTTTTTGCCTAGGTTCTTAAATTGAGTTCCTCCTTTTCTTTTCTATTTGGGTCACGTGGGTAGCAAGAAAAAAAAATTGGGACCAAATTGTCAATATCAACATCGATCATATCACATGAGATAACCAGAATCCATATTAGCGATTTCTGGGAAAAATTAGCTTTAAGGACTACATTGGCATATTATCAAAAGGTTTAGAACTAAATTAACACAATTAAAAGGTTTTAGGACTGAAGTGGTCGTTGTATAATGGGCTTAGGACGTTTTTACATCCCTGTGCGCGATCGATTGCTCGATTGACATGCGGGAAGATTTTAAGCTAGATCGACAGGTGATCGGCTCTTTTAAGTAGTCTTTTGCCTGAACAACAAAACTTCCGAAGAAAGAATGAATCTAAGTGTGCTTGACCTCCATGCAGCAAAATTGAGCATCTGATGAGTTTTCTGCAGCATTTCCTAAACTCACAAGGATCGACTCCAATCAAAGACCATTTTTTTTTGTGAGCTCTGCTCGATATATATATATATATATATGATCTTTTGGAAACCAAAGGTGTGTGGAGCATGCCGCTAAAAGGCATGGTGAATCCTCTCACCTCGTGGACTTTGAGATGAGTGCTTATCCGAAACTAATCGATGCAACAATGCACACCTACTGAAACTGATGTATATAAATCTCAAGTGCGGGTCAGCTTCGCAAAGTCATGCAGGCATTGATGATGCACCACTTTGGCTTCGGCGAGATTATTTAAATACAAAGTACCCTTCTTCACTGGTCGAGGGCGTCCACTCCCACTCCCTCTCTCTCTCTCGCCCCCTAAGGTTCTTTTCTTTCCAATTTGAAATGAACAAAGAGAGGTTACCTCTGCTTTGCGAATAGTGAATGATTTGAAATATATTTTCGCAAGTTGGTAGAAACATTATCTATTACAACTTATGTCTAAAGGATTTAGTGAATCGAGATGGAAATGTTTTTATGTTCGGTCATTTTTTATAAAGCGATGTAAGCGATCGTTTTCAGGAAAAAAGTTTTCAAAATCATTCGTTTTTTCGCGGAACACACAAATCCTTAAACTATTGGAATTACGGCGGCATCTGTTTTTTTTTATTGATTATCCAATAATATTCCGGAAGGGGTATACGCAAGATGAGAGCTACATATATGTTTAATTTTTGAAAAAGCAGAAGGTGGGAGTAACTTTATGAAATTAAAATCACTAGCATGTAATTAGTTACTTAATTTGGTGACGTGACCCAAGTAAGCAATTTGTACTTAGCTTACACCCCAAACGAAGAAAAATATAGTAGAAGAAGACATAAGAAAATATTAGTGCATCGCTATTTGCATTTTTTTTTTTTTTTGGTGACCTTGGTATATTCGACCACTTGAGGAAAAAATTAATAAAATTGAATGTTGACTTCTCTGCACATGGAAGCATCACTTGTCCCTTTTTTCTAATGTTAGACACCCATAATTTCCTCCAGCATATTTCGATTTTTATCTATAATTACTACTTAATATTAATTTTGATTTTCTTTTGGGAGAAACCTGCGTCATTGAAACACTACACGACGTGTTTCCACGATAAATAATGTGATGTCAATGATGAGTTTTTACCCGTTATCGACGCAGACCCGAGAGCCAGCAATGATCGCCGATGTTGTCAGGTGCTCTGTTCAATTTTCAGTAATTACGTGCTGTAATTTATTTAAATATTATGCAAATTTCCTGTGATTCATCTCCTCTAAAGTGGGATTCCACAAAATTTGCTCATTCCCCTCAAATACGAAGTCTCTGCACTTTGCATGACGTCACTGATAGTTTTGTCAATTGGGAAAAAGTATTTTTATTTCCAAGAAGGAAAGGGACAAAAAATATTTTGCAACAAAAAAATGACGGGAATAAATAAGACATGCATCAAAAAGGGCGGACGAAAAAGTGTAGGGAAAAAAAAAAGTCAAATAGTAGCGTCATGGATGATGCGATCGCGTGGCATTTAGTAATTACATTGCAAAAGGTTAGTGGATTATATATCATGTATTTTGAAGATAATATAGGCTGCTTACTCTAAATAAATTATGATTATGGATAAGCATTAGTATATAAGTGAGCGCTCCGTTTGTTTATTCTTTTGTATTTTCTTATTAAATGCTGCCTTTCCTCAACGACACAAACTTTGTCTTGTACGTCTCAAAATAATTTTGGAAAAAATCAAAGGAGGTTTCTTTTTATAATGAGAAAACAACACAAATGATCCCTAAACTTTTATCTCGTGTCCAATTTCGTCCATGAACCTTTAATTTGTTTGATATTATCCTTGAGTTATTGGTAAAATTCAATCTAGTCCCTCCAGGAGATTATTTGATGATTGAGTTGGATTTTAAAAATGATGAGTTAACACGTCCATATTTTTATCCATCTACTTTAGAAAATTAAAAAACATGTCCAGCGTTATATATTGACGCAGATTACCATATCCCGATTTAAGATGAATATCTAACTTGGATAATCTACGTGTAGCTTTTTTTCGTTGTTCGCCGTTCGACCTTGACGGATTGAAAGTCACATCAGCAGATACTGTTAACTTGGATCAATAGAATAATGTCATTGAACGTTTTTCAAATAATTTAGGTGTTATATTGAACATTTACTAATAGTTCAGAGACCGCATTGGATAAATTAAGAGTTATGAGATGACGTTGTAAATTGAATTAATGTTCAAGGGATGATAACACAAACATTCTTTGAACTTTAGCTCAATGTGCAATGTGGTCCATAAACTTTTAATTTGTTCAATATAATCCCTAAATATTAGCCTAATGTTCAATATGATCCATGAATTTTTAATTTGTTTAATGTCGCCCATGAACTTTTGATATATGTTTAATGTAATCCTTGAACTATGTGAAAATATTCAATGTACTAAAAGTTGTCACATAGTTCGTGGATTTAATTGAACATGTACTAAAAGTTCAGGGATGACATTGAACAAATTAAAAGTTCATGGGTCATATTGAACATTGGCCAAAGTTCATGGGCCACACTAAACAATTAAAAATTCAGGGACCACATTACACATTGAGCTAAAGTTCAGGAACATTTTGTGTCATTTTCCCAATATTCAAAAATCATTTGTGCCATTTTCCTTTTTTATAATATATTTGTTACGTTCTTAAGAAGGGGAAATGACACAAATAGTCCATGAACTTTGATCCAATATGCATTTTGATCCCTGAACTTTTAATTTATTCAATGTAGTCCCTAAACTTTAATCTAATGTGCAATGAGGTCCCTGAACTTTTAATTTGTTCAATGTCATCCTTGAACTTTTGGTACATATTCAATTCAGTCCCTGAACTATATGAAAATGTTCAATGCAGTCATTTTCATTAATTCAAGTTCAGGGACTACATTAAACATTTTCACATAATTCAGGAACTGAATTGAATATATACCAAAAGTTCATGGATGACATCGAATAAATTAAAAGTTCAGGGACCACATTGTACATTAAATTAAAGTTTAGGGATTACATTAAATAAATTAAAAGTTCAGGGACCAAATTGTACACTGAGCTAAAATTTATGGACTGTTTGTATCATTACCCCTCTTAAGAAAGGGCAAAAAAAGGGAGATAAAGTGCGCACAATCTTGAAAAGACTAATTTACCCTTAGTGACACTTCAAACTCCCGACTACTCAGAGCCCGTGACAAAGCACAAACGACAGATAGTGCCAAGTTCCTTTTTTTTCTTCTTTTAGCAAAAACAAAAAATGAAAAAGGTTTCTTTTTTTTTTTGGTTTAATATCTGAAAAAAGTTGTTTGGCGGCTGGAAAAAGGATTAGTTTGAACCATTAATTAGAGCACTTTAATTAGTGGAGCAATTGTTAATCAGTGGAGTTGCGTGTCCGTGCTTGGCCGTATCTCAAGGGAGGAGATCAAATTTTAGTTCCAAACCGCCCCCGAATCGGACCGATTAAAGGGGTCTAAAGAGGTTGTCATGATTGCAAATCGCTAGTGGGATTATATGTTCGATCCCACGAGAAAAAGTTACAGGGTAAAAACACAAATTATTCTAAACAGCACGTGCTGCTACGCCAATAAAGATCTCTACAATTTCTTTGCAATTTCCGTCTTAATCCTCCATAAACGTCAAGGCAGGTGTGCAGTCGCGGTTGGACGGACGGGAAAGTTATGTGGGCGACACGTCCGACGATAATCGTGCATCTGTATCAAAATTTATCTTCGTCGGGACCTGATTAAATTTCTTTCGCCCTTTTTGTAGCCCCCACACAAGAGAAGATACCGTGTTGTCTGCATATGAGTTGTCAAACCTAGGGGTAATTAAAAGTACTTTTCATTTTTTCAACTTTAATTTACGCACAATTGTCTTAGCTAAGCCAGGACCACAACGTCTTGTACTTCGGCTTTTATATATATATGCACACACAAAGTACAAATGACTAAACTTTTTAATTTCTCACACAAATGTAAACTATAAGAGTTGTCAACTGCACCAAGCGCACATTGGCCCTGATGATTTGGAACGTGACATCATCTCATGTTGGCTCAAATCTAGTAGTTTCCCGAGGTTTGGGACTCGCATAGTTTTAAGCAACTCTTTTTTTTATATTTTTTGGTCAATCGGCGCGAAAGCGCTCCCTCGATGGATTTCGATTATTCGAGAGATTTGAAGAAATTAATTACTCGAAAATTAAGAAATCATGGGCATTGCCGTTGGAAGGAGATAGATCGGATGTTCTCACCCGATGGCGATCGCAAACTGAGATTGGGAACTCGTCCGGTCGTGGAAAGTGGGTTTGTGTTTATCATCGGTCAAAAAGACCCGTTCTTGCATTTCAAATTGCTTTCCCCATTTTTGGTGAGAAAATTCAAATGCGTGTGACTTTTTGTTTCACGAATTCCTACCTATGAAATTCAAATTTCAGTTTGAAAATAATTAAAACAAGATGGGATAATGATATAAACTGTTCATGAACTTTGGTTTAATATGCAATGTGATCTCTAAACTTTTAACTTGCTTAATATGATCCCTGAACTTTATCCCAATGTGTAATGTTATCCCTGAACTTTTAATTTGTTCAATACTGTCCTTGAACTTTTAGTTCATGTTTAATTTAGTCCATGAGTTATATGAAATGTTTAATATAGTCCTTCCATTAATTCAAGCTTAGGGACCACATTGAAAATTTTCATAGTATTCAAGGACTACGTTGAACATGTACTAAAAGTTTAGGGACGGCATTGAATAAATTAAAAGTTCAGGGACCACATTGCACATTAGGATAAAGTTCAGAGATTATATTGAACAAATTAAAAGTTCAGAAACCACATTGCACATTAAATCAAAGTTTATAGACTGTTTGTGTCATTATTCCAAACAAAATCAAATCAAAAGAGGAGGGAAAAACAAAAAATGCAGCAGCAGATTCGGAGTTTCTTTTTTCTACCACTTTTTCTACCATGGATGGAATATCCACGGTTTGAAGACTTGGGGAGCTCTCGTTAATAACCAACAAATTTTGCTATGTTCTTAGGGACAACTTGAAATCAAAACCCTACGCTGAATTCATGTACTAAATAGTGCAACGTGTCATGGGCAGCATTCCATGTCCAATATAACTACGTCATATTACTTAATAAGGGCATATAAAAGAACCAGAAATCGCCCTAACCGGATTGAACCGACCGGTTTTGGATGATTTCTGATTCCAATCTAAAAAAACTGGTAAGTGTTGGCTTCAGTGTGGAACTGTTCATCCGGACTGGACTAATGTGTATGTGTGTATATATGCTCTCCTCTGCCTCCATCACTTGTGTTTACAATAGCCGCAACACCCTGAGGAGCTCCAGCTTCATGTCCCCGCCCCCACTGCCGGCCACTACATAAGATCGGAGGCGTTGCTTTTTGTCTCCTAGTCCCACCAGCGCCGGCACTGCCGCTAGCTCATTGATCCCGAGGAAGAACTTCTTAGCAAAGGGAGAACGCAATTGCGGATGAGCTCAAAAGGACAGATGAGGCGGGAGATGGACTCGCTCGCGTCCTCCAACTTTGCTTGCCCAATGGAAGGTTTAGGGCTCGAGATGGTTTCTAGGCAAGGAGGGGTTCGATCGGCGGTGGTTGAAGAAGATGGGGGGCATTTTCTTGCTTACTTTTGGTTTGACCAATGGGCGTTTCGTCCCAATTGCGGGCAAATTGATCAACTGGACTCGCCCCCTCTCAGTCTCACCTCAATGTAATGGCCGGTTCCATAAACTCACTCGGGAATCAGACCGGATCGGTGGTTCAGTTCTCGGGTGGTGGATCTAGGAACCAGTGGGTGGTTTTCTGATTCCAACGTAGGAAGTCCACTTTAGAACCAATCACCCCTTATAACTTAATATACTAGCCGGGTAGATCAATCTCAATACATCTACTTATCTGAATATTTACATTAAAATGCGAGGTTCGTCCCGTTTTTCTGGATGTTTTTTGTCAAAATATATGAAATTACCCCCTACTTTCTCTTCATGAAGCAACCGCCCAATTCACAAACGTGAGTAAGTACCTACTACATCCACTCGGTTCAACGATCGCTCGAGTTCTTCATACATAATTCGTCCACGATCACTGCCTCAAGATTAGTATAGGATCATTCAATAAACTAAATATAAGGAATTATATCTCTAAACCCATCAACTCGAAAATTTACTTAGATTCCCATTGTGGATGTACTTGATGGGTGACGGCTAAAAGAAAGAAACACAATCATGAGGTTGGCCCCCAGGAATCATAACAGGAGACCGAGCAGGGGAATGCTTTTGTGAAGCAAGCGGAATTGGAGAATTTAGCTTAAATTGAAACACAGAGTTTATCCTGATTCACCCTTAAATTAGGAGTACATTCATCATAGAATTCTCCAATTTAAAAACCCAATCCAATTACAATCCTAATACTCGGTAACTATTTATAAGCCCAATCCAAAACTACTAATAAAATACGACCTCAACCTATAAAAACCCTCTAACGTCGCGGGGCCACGTGCCTTCCTATCGATGGAGAGTATGAACCACACTCCAACAATATTCTGACCACAACTTTCGGCACTAGATATCTCGTGTATGCCGTATTACACTAGCTGCTAATTTTCTTATTCTTGAACCAATTTACTAGATAAATATCAGCGAATTTTAATCATACGTGACATTACTCGCCAAAGCATTATGATCAACGAGGCGGCAGAGTAATGCGACACTAACACCTCAAAGTCTTACGTTGGATGGGAGAAGTCATGTGAAGTGATCCGTAATTAAAACCCACCTCTAAATGGTAAGCATCTCGAGTCACGCATGAATAATTCTTTTTGGGGCTGATTGGACCCATGGGAAACTTCTTGGCTCGTTGCAAATTATATCATATTAAGACCTCCTCTACAAGGGAAAGGCTCTAGGATGGACTATGTCCCAAGCCCTAATCCGACGAGGGCAGGGATTTGATCGTCAAAGCAAGATGGTCCGATTGATGCGGGGTTCCTCACAGGCATCTTGGGGGTTAGTAACATGTCCTATAACACTTCGAGGTCGAGAGAGTATCACTAGCCCAAACGGGCAGACATTGACAGGAATGTTTAAAATGATTCATGGTTACGTGGTATCATTTTCTTTGAGAGCTCAATCTTGTGGATCTGATTCGGTAATTACAAGAAAGGTACACGAGAAAAGTTAGGCTGCCACCCTTGAGTGGAGGGGGCATTCGATTCTTTCCTCCCCCTTTTAGAAGCTTGGCCCGAGAATGCTCCAAAAATTGCAAATGGAAGACGAAAAGGTAAAGCTAAGATTCCATCCATGTCTACATTGAGGCACACACATCGTTTTAGAGAACGAGATATTTATTGATATCAGTTAGGGTGCATTTGTTTTGTGAAAAAGTAACAATTTTAAAAATATTTTACTAACAACAATTATTTATATTGTTGGGAAAAATTAGTCAACAAAAATTGTTATGTCTCGACATTTTCATTGATGATGAAAAAACTTTTCATTGACTAAATTTTCCCATGATCTAAAAATATTTTTCAAATCGTTACTTTGCAGTGAAACAAACACAAAGTTAATATACCAATTTGGTAGGTCAATCTTATCATATTTACCCATCTATATATTAAAGTCAAAACTAACATTTAAATTCATCGGATGTTCCATTATTATCGTTTGAATTAATCTACACAAGATAATCCACTACTTTCCCTTGATAAAACAACTAACCGATTCACAGATTTACATGCACTCAGTTAAATAATCACTCCATTTTATTTATACGTAATCCATCCACGATCACCTCCTCAAAATTAGCACATAATCCCTTTTTTTTGTTGGGGGTATATAATAATTTTATCAAACTAATATAGGAATCATATCTCTAATCCCATATCAACTTGAAAATTACTTAGATTCCCATGATAGATGTACCTGATGGCTAAAAGAAAGAAACACAATTATGAGTTTGGACCTTAGGAATTTTTTTTATATGGACCATCAATGAGTTAAGTCAAAACAATGGACCCAGCATTTACCCACGGTTTTCGAAGAGAAGAAATTGCTTTTCTGAAGCAAGTGGAATTGGAAAACGTACTGTGCTTTTAGGTCAATTTTAGAATCTCCTGTTTGAAGAACACAATATGTCGATCCAAATGTCTATACAATCAGGTCTGATCCACTTAGATCTGATCTTATCTTTTGGCCAAAAATTTTCAGCAGTAGATATCTCTTGTGCATGCCATGTTAGACCAGCTGCTAATTTCCTTATTGGCGAAGCGATTTACCGGGCATATTTCACTAAATTTAAATCACATGCGACATTTTTCACCACAAAATTATAAGGTAGCAGAGTAACACAAAGTAACTAATACCCCGGAGCCATTGCATGTGAGAAGTTTTGCAAAGTGATTCATAAGTAAGGCCCGCCACTAAATCGTAAGCATATTGAATCAAACTTAATACTTCTTTTTTGTGGCCGGTTTGACCCATGTGGATCTATCCACACCGTTGCGGATGGTGTCATATGAAGACCCTCTCTAATAGGAAAACAACTCTAGGATGGACTAGGAGTAAGCCTTTCATTCCAAAATTTCCTTAAAACAAGCAATAGAGAATAAAGTAACCTAGCTAGGAGAGACGTTCCCCGATGATCCATAATTTAAGAGTTCTATAGTTATTCCCCTCTTTTTTTATTAAGACAATTTCGCAACGAAACGAGCTAATGAAGGGCCCTACTCCGATGAGGGTAGCGATTTGATCATCGAAGCAAGATGGTTGAATGATGCGGGACTCCTTACAGGCTTCTTGGGGGTAAGACAAGTCTTATAACACTTCGAATTGAGAGAGTATCACTAGACCAAATGGGTAGACATCAACGTGAATGCTTGAAACGATTCATGGCCACATCGTATCATTTCTTTTGAAAGCTCGGTCCCATAGATCCGATTCAGTCGTTACAAGATAGAGTGGGTAGTGTGCCGTCGATTCTTTCCTCCCCTTTTTAACAATCTTGGCCCTAGAACGCTCCAAAAACTACAAATGGAAGAGGAAAAGGTAAAGCTGAGGTTCCATCCATGTCTACATTGAGGCATGATCTCTCTCTCTCCCACGAACACACAAAGATGTCATTTTAGAGCATGAGATATTTATCGATACGACGGAAGCAAAAGTTGTAGCTTCATCATCTCTACAAAATATCTCCATAGTTGGGATGAAATCACTTGTCACATTCAAAAAGTGTCATCGTGGGGAGCAATGATGCGATTTTCCTATTAGGATATGCCTCGGATGGGGTTGAATTTGAGTGCCTCTCTCTGCCTGCACTCACCGGTACTTTCTTCCTGTTCCGTTAATCTTATCTGCACAACTTGACCCTATTTGAATCTAGACCCCTTGGGAGGCAATACCAGGTGTCCTTTCTCTTTTATCTGTTCCATCTAAAACAGAAAAACATGAAGGGAAAAGAAAGAGATGGCGTGGACCTTAGTCCTTGAAAGGGCTTTTGTTCAGGGTCTCGGGTCGAGAAATTCCCTGAATGTAAAGCATGAAGAAAGGATTTCCTCTTTTTAGGGAAGACAAATTTATAGAGGAAATTGGGGGTGCGAGATGTGCGGGTACTGGTACATTAAAGTAAAGAATGGATTCGTGGAGACCGCCGTCCTTATATATCAAACGGACATGCCTTGAAAGTTAAAAGTAAACGAAAAACAATAAAGAGAAAAGAAAGAGATGGCATGAGATTGCTCGGTACTACATTTGCACACCCTTTACTTTGATATGTTAAATGAAGAGTTGGATGGAGCATCATGGAAATATTCAATTTGCCCAATTTTACGGTTTTTTGGGGAGAACTCCGCGAAGTCTCTTCACAGATCCGATGAATTCAATTAAATGAAAAGCAAATCTTTTGATGTTGTTGATTTCATATGGGTATCAAGACACGCGCGATACATGATGAAAATGTGATGGCCGAGGACTCTCCATCGTACATTTACAATTAAGACCGGATTACGAGATCCACTAATGCTTTTTCGAATTATATAAGCCTCAACCTAATTGGCGTGCCTTTGATTAGGTCGTAGCATAAGTTTTAGTTTTTGACGTGTGAAAGCTAATGCTTAAACATTATCGGGTTGGGATGTTGTATTTTGCAATTTGTGCGATAAGACCGCCATCACAGCGAACTGTTACGTTATCAAGATTATAAAAATCCCGAAATTTAGAAGTAGCAAAAAAAATTATGATGGACCAATGGACTAATAGCTCAGGTCAACTCTGAATTTTGATCTTATCAACTTCTTGGGGGCTGAGCAGCTCGATTTGAAATTTTGAAGTGGCGACAGAAATTCCCAATGATCGCTTTTGCGCAGACACCTTTGGAATTGGGAATTCAATTTTCATAATAATTTGCCTTTATGAAGCGATCAAATGCTATTGGGGTTCCAGATTAATGCTCTGAACTATTTTTATTGTTGATGTCGTGGAGTTAGAAGGTCAAAAAGTTGTGCACAGCAGTTGCTTCTCTTTTGATGGCACAGGCATTTGACCGTATGGCACCATTAAGATCTCAAGGTTTAAAGAAATTTGGCCAAAGGCGTGTCTGCCATAGTGATAGATAAATATATATTTTTGTCGTGATTT
The DNA here is from genome assembly GCA_031216285.1 of Syzygium syzygioides. Classification (NCBI taxonomy): domain Eukaryota; kingdom Viridiplantae; phylum Streptophyta; class Magnoliopsida; order Myrtales; family Myrtaceae; genus Syzygium; species Syzygium syzygioides. Next base: position 35,158,874 of record CM062248.1, on the reverse strand, counting down.
TATGGAATACAATGAGAACTTTAGCCTCTATTTGTTTCGCAAGAAATAAATAAAAATAAATGATTTAAAAAATATTTTTCTAAAAATGATTGTTTGTATCGCTTAAAATAATAAGTCGATGAAACATATTTTTAGTACCGACAACAATTTTTGTTGAAACGTTTTCATGGACTATAAAAATAATTTTTGTTCATTCATTTTTGTAATCGATACTAAGTTTATCTATCCTATTTCCTTTCAAGTGTAGTTTCAATTGATAGAACAACTATGCACTCAGATAAGTATTCACGGTCTTGTACAATGATTTGTTGAGAGGTCGTGCCAAGTAGGATTCATACTCGATATTTGAGCCTTTGAAACACGGAGTTTCAATTGCTGCGACACCTCAACTTGAACTCCTAAATATGTAGAGTCATGTCCATTAATGTGAAAGTCCTGTCTTTTCTTTTTCCCTCAAAATACCCCATCAAATTCTGGAGACATTGGTCGAGAGCAATCGCCCTACTTAGAGTAATCCCAAGGGCCACGCCCACCGTCCTATGAGCAATGTCTTACCCGACACAGGTGAACGGGCACAATTTGCGTGCGTCCGTGGGGATCAGTCGAGTTGAAAGGTTCAGATACCTCGAGTTGTAAATAGCTAATTGCGTGAAATGGGTTTGGCATCGTGGAACCGCAAGCTAGGCTTTCCCAAATTGGGCCAACGCGACCTAGTGAATGGATATGTTTGGCCCAATTTCATGATGCATCAGGTCCATTGACAATCACCTAAAGGCCCACATGTAACTCACGAACCCAATTAGACGGATCAGGCACTTACATACAAGGGGGTGACCCCAAGGAGAAATCACACTCGCGCTCTTGTCGGGGCCGCCGCCATGAGCACAGATTTGTATGTCTCCGATCATTGCTCAACGTGTTTGGGAAGAGGGACTGTCATGTGATCACTAAATTGTTCCGAATGTCATAGGGCTAATTCAAAAAAAGAAAAGCACCAATTTTGCTTTGAGTAACAATTCTAGCACGAGCTTTTTTTTGTCTCAATAAAAAGCATCAACTTTTACTCGAGTTCCAAATTTGGCATCCGTGATGTGAAATTTTCAATTTGTTCAAGCCAAATTTGAGATTTAAGTGAAAGTTGATAATTTTTTATGAGACAAAAAAAAATTCAAGCTAGAATTATCATTCAAGATAAAGTTGATGTTTTTTTTTTGGAATTAGGCCGAATGTCATGCTACACAGAACAAGAATGTCATTGACTAATTTTGCTATCTATGATTAACAACAGTCACAACATAAAATTTGTATAAAGACATGGATATGCATTCTTTTCTTATGGGAAAAATTCTAAATAAGGATATGAAGTGATCTCATTTTCTCAAATAAAGGCCTAAAGTGGACATTGTATCAAATAAGGGCCTGAAGTTGCATACTAGTATCAATTAAGGGTTTGAAGTAGCTGTGACCTTTCCAAATAAGAACCTAACCTCGCTAGTCGCTAGCCAATTAAATACTTCGGTCGATTAATGATATTTTCGTCCAAAGATAATTTTTATTTTAATTTATTTTTTCATTCTTTTTGGGCAAGGGTGGCCCTCGTCCGGGGTTGCCCTCGCCCAATCTGACAAGGGCCACCCTTGCCGAATCTGGGCGAGGGTCACGTCGCCAATGGCTAGAGAGGGATGGCCTCAGCGAGGTAAGGCGACCCTTGCCCAGATTTGGCAAGGGCTGGCCTCGCCTATGGCCCTGAGCATCGGTGGTGGCCGATGAAGAAGGAAGAAAAAACCAGAAAAAGGAAAAAAGAAAGAAAAAAAGGAAAGAAGGAAAAAAAAAAGGTAAATGGTGAAAATGTCTTTGATTATCCGGAAAGTTAAACCCTTCTTTGAAACTAGTATAGCCATTTCAGGCCTTTATTTGAAACGAGATCTACTTTAGACCCTTTTTTGAAAAAATGATGACAGATCAGACTCTTATTTGAAATAAAATCCACTTTAGGTCTTTATTTGAAATAAAATCCATTTCAAACTCTTATTTGAGAAAATAATAGTACTTCATACTTTTATTTGGAATTTTCCCTAGCTTATGTGTACACGGACGAACGTTGTCATCTCAAGTACGCTCATTTGGAACCGTGATTGGCGATACGAAAAGTCCCTTATCGAAGATTTTAATAAACTCAAAATAAATTAACAAATTAATAAATAGATGAATCAATCAAAAGAATTATTACACTGGTTTCTCAAATAATTCCTCTTTAGCAAATTATTTCGAGATATTCACCCCATTCAAATGGTCTTCTTGTGTTCTCTTTTTCCGATCGCTTCCTTTCTCGCTGTTCATCTCCGTCATTTGCCTCCATTCCTGCCTCCGCCGCCGCCCTTACCACCTTGACCGCCCTGTTGACTGCCGCCCTCGGCCACGTCGTCCTCCAAATCGACCGTCCGCACCTTGAACCTGTCGAGCCTCAACACCGGCTCGTCCCCTTCCCCTCCGTCCCTGCCCGGCAGCCGGGGCGACCCCACGCTCAAGCTCCTCGGGAACGCCCTCACGTCCTTTGTCCTCTTCGACCGGAGGGCGTCCTCCAGCTTCCGATCGATCTCGTCGTGCAGCTTCGGGAACAGCTCCCGGAACGTGTGCCGGCGCCGCACGTAGAGCTCACGCAGGTCCTCCATCAGCGCGAGCAGCCAGGGGTCGATGGACTGGTCCCCGTCGCAGGGGCGGCGTCCGTGGTAGTAGAACTGGCCTTCCGCGTTGCCGAAGCTGTACTTCTCCCCGCACGGGCTGCCGCTTCCGAAGGCGTCGGGGGCGTGGCCGGGCCTCGGGAAAGGAGGAGCTCCGGCGGCTTCCGACGCCGGTTCATGCCCGAGCCCACCCGGCCTGGGCCCGAGAGACTCCGGCCACAGCAGCGCACCGTGAGGCCGAGGATCCATCGGAGACGAAAACGGGATCGCCGATGGCGCCAAAGAAACCGAAGATGATGCAGGCAGAACGAAGAATCGAATGCGGTGGTGGGTTGTGGGTGGGTTGTGGATTGAAGCTGAGGATGGTGCAAGCTCGAGTATATATATATATATATATATATACGTACAGGCGATGAGAGAGAGTGGAGCTGTCGAGATTTCTAGAGAGAGAGAGAGAGAGAAAGAGGGAGGGACTTTTCAAAAGGTACGACCTGGTCTTTCTTTTCTTGTGCATGAACCTCCAGTCCATTCCTATCCTAGTTTCTGTATAATAGTAAATAATAATAGATCGTTCATTTTCGGTTGACTGTTGACTTTAACTGTTCAGCTTCCAAGTTTGTAACAGTCCGGACGCGTGCTTCGGCGGCTGCTAATAATGGTAAATACTAAAGATCAAATCCCGAGAGCTGCACCGCCGTCTTGCAAGCACGGACACTGAGATGTGGATTACGACCCACGTTGGGGTCGTCTTTTCCGACGCAGCCTGTCGAATGAACGGTTGTACATTTTTAGCTTCGGACGTATTTGGAGACCGTGTGTTTTCTTTTGTGAGGCTGAGTACGGCGCGTCGTTCTAAAATAATCAGTGAGATGCGATGGTCTCGATTGAACTTAATTCGAAAAGCCCAAATCAATGAATTACGGAAGATTTATTCACTATTTTGTAGCATATAAAATTTTCGATACGAGACTTTTCTAATTCAACTCACGCGTGTATCTCGACACGATTGATAGGTCATGACCAGGGATGTGATTACTTTTCGGGTTTGGCCAACACAAATTATAGAAAGGACCGAATTGGGAATTTGTGAAGATAATGATAGGGGAGGGAAGCTTGGAAGCCGAAGCTCGTTGACTTTTCTGGGATCACAAATGGCGTTGACCATTGGTTGGGGGTTGCTTCCTTGAACAACGACTGATCGTTTTGACTTTTTGAGTGCGGTGGTGGTGTGGCCGGTCCAATGCCTGCGCGATATGGAGTGACGGAATTTCTGAAACGTTGGGCTTTCTTCGAAGTTACTTTGGTGGTCAAGTCATACATCCGGCCTTCCATCGGAACAAACACCTCCCCGCCTCAGCCAAAATATCGCCCGTGTCGATTATAAAAAAAATAAGAAATGAAAGATATTTTCATTATTTACGAAAATATTTAGACAAAAACTTGTTATCGATAATAAAAATATTTTTTTTATTGACTAACTGTTTCAAGCAATACAAGCGATTGTTTTTAGGAAATTTTTTTCTATGTCATTCATTTTTCGCGAAATAATTAGGACATCAATTTCAGAATAATTGCCTCCAATGTTATTGGTGTTCTTGATTCATGCTCTAAACTATTGGTTAAAAGGGTGTCTGTGATAGCTTTATATATATATATATAGTCGTGATTTTATGGAATATTATGAGACCTTTAGTGTATAATACTAAGTTTATCGCTCCTGTGTCCTTTCTAGTGCAATTTCAATTGACGTAGCAACCGTGCACTAGGATATGGATTCACGATTTCATGCGGTAGTTTGTTGAGAGATCATGCCAAGCAGAATTCTTACTCGAAATTCAAGCATTTGAGACAAGTAATTTCGATTGCTATGACAACTCAACTAATCTCTAAATATATAGAGATGCCTAATAATGCACAAGTCTTTTCTCTTCTTTTTTCCCCTCAAAATGCCCCCTCAAACTCTCGAGGGATTGGTCAAGAGCGTCGCCTCACTCAAAGTAATCCCCGAGGGCCATGCCCACCATTCTTTGAGTTGAATCACACAATTCACCTTTATGACTCTCTCTTCCGTCTTTGTCGCCCTTATTCGATCTCGTGCTCACTCCCTCCTCGCTCTCAACTTAGTTTGGGTGTGAATTTTCCTATATTTGATTAAATATTGAAGTATTTTAACAATATGGGTTGAGTCGGATATGGGTTATTAGATTTGCATTGCATGGAAATAAGTTGAAAACGAGTTAAATAGGTTAATTTGGGTCGGACTAATTTCAATCCGACTCAAACCCAACCCGACCCATCCGTTTGACCGGTCTAGATCTCACCCAATATGTGTGGACAGGCATGAGTTAGCATACATCCGTAAGGATTAGTTGAGTTGAAAGATTCAGATATCTCATGCTGTAAATAGCTAAATGTACGACATGGGCTTGGCATCCTGGAAGTACAAGCTAAGATTTCCTAAATTGGGCCACCTCAACATAGTGAATGGATATGTTTAGCCCAATCTGATGGTTCATCAGGTCTATTGACAATTGCCTACAGGCCCAAATGTGACGCGTGAACCCATATGCCGTGATTTCAATTTTCATAGGCGGCCCACCCCAAGAAGCACAGATCCGTATGTCTCCGTTAAGTACTCGACATGTTTGAGAAAGAAGATCGCCGCACTCGATGGAGACTAATCGGGTGCTCAAAGAGATTCGGATGTCGACATAAAAACGATAGAAAACTTGATTGTTTTGAATGATTCGTTGGATAGAAGTGTAGCCAACTGATTTCAGGTATATCAGGATGTTTCTGCACAAAGCCTATACAAAACCTAGATACGCGTTTTCACCTTCTATGAGCATGAGTGAGCAACATTAGCTTAGCCTAAGATGGCTCATCTGGAGTTATGATGATCGTTTATATTGCTTGAAATGATCAATTTAGCGATAACATGATCACCTAGTTGCTGACCAACTTTTGTCCCAGTGGGAAATTGATAGTCTCATTCGAGCTTATCGACAGCAAAAGGATGGAGATAGCTCAGACAGCTCTGTTGACAATACAGAAGGAGGACTATGCAATAAAGTAGGCATGTGAAAAGTGTGTGCTGAGTCAGTGGCGTGAATTATATTTGTGACGATGCATCTACTTTAAAAGATGCATGTACTATGTAAGTGGTAACCACATCAATTTGGGCCTATATAAGGCAATGTATTGTGTAACGAGAGGGCATATCTAACCCCAGAAATAAAATCATGTTGTGTTCTGAAGCCATGTTCTTCTAAATTCTTCTCAAACTTCTCCTAGAATGACTTTTCTTATTAGGATCTTGTTGTCGGTTTGGTAAGGTGATATGATTAAGTATACTTTTCAGTTGCGACATGTACAACCTATGGATCGGAAAATCTGAAATTTATATGTTGAGTTAAAGAAGCAAGTCTAGAGACTAAAAAGGCAATCCCCTCGGATGGCAAAAGGGCCGACGCTTGGGTGATAGCATACTTGTCTCACTTGTTCTTCACAGCGAGTGCATTTTGGCTTTGATAGATGATAAAATCTTTTTTCGTTCATTCATTTTTGCGCGAGTTCACATGAATATGGGAGAGTATGCTCTTAAAGACTTAGCAAAGCTGTTAGAAAAAGAATAAATGAATGAATAAATGAATCAATCGAAGAAATTATTTCTCAGATAATTCCTGTTTAATTTAGCAAACTACTCTGAGATATCCGCCCGATTCAGATGCTTCTTCCTTTTTTCGTTGTTCATCTCCGTCATTTGCCTCCCTTCTTTCCTCCGCCGCCGCCGCCGCCGCTGGCGGCGGCAGAGGCCACGCCGCCCATACCACCCTGACCGCCGCCCCCAACAAAATCGTCTTCCTCCAAATCAACCGTCCGCACCTTAAACCTGTCGAGCCTCAACGCCGGCTCGTCCCCTACCCCTCCGTCCCTGCCCGGCAGCCGCGGCGATCCCACGCTCAAGCTCCGCTGGAGCGCCCTCACCTCCCTCGTCCTCTTCGACCGGAGGGCGTCCTCGAGCTTCCGATCGATCTCGTCATACAGCTTCGGGAACAGCTCCTGGAACTGGTGCCGGCGCCGCACGTAGAGCTCCCGCAGGTCCTCCATCAGCGCGAGCAGCCACGGGTCGATGGACTGGTCCCTGTCGCAGGGGCGGCATCCGTGGTAGTAGAACTGGCTGTTCGCGTCACCGAAGCCGTATGGGCTGCCGCTTCCGAAGGCGTAGGGGGCGTAGTCGGAGCAAGGGAAAGGAGGCGGTCCGGCGGCGCTGGGCACCACCGGCTCACCGCCCGCGTACCCGGCTCCGTCCGGCCTGGGTCCGAGGGACTCCGGCCACAGCAGCGAAGAACCGTGATGATTCATTCGAGGAAACCAAGAGATCGCCGATCCGCCGCCGACGAAAGCGAAGACGATGATGCCGAACCGGGTGATCGAAAACTCGAAAGTTGGAAGATTTTGAGGATGAAGGATCGAATGCGCTAGTGGGTTGTGGATTGAAGCTGAGGATGGTGCAAGCTCGAGTATATATAGGCGATGAGAGAGAGTGGGGCAGTTGAGATTTCTAGAGAGAGAAAGAGGGACTTTTCAAACGTACGGCTTGGTCTTTCTTGCGCATCGATCTACGCGCGCGACGACCACATCAAGTTCATTCCCAGTTGCCGTGTAGTGCTGTCGGATTTGAGCATAGTAACATAATAAGAAGATTGACAGTTGATTAAGGAAGGAAAAATGATATAAATGGTTCCCGAACTTTGATTTGATGTCTAATATGATCTCCGAACTGTAACTCGATATGCAATGTGATCCCTGAACTTTTAATTTATTTCATGTGGTCCCTCAACTTTTTATATATGTTCAATTTAGTTATTGAATTATATAAAAATGTTCGATGTTGTCCATAAACTTGAATTAATAAAAAGACGGCATTGACTCTTTTTATATAGTTTAAGAATCACATTGAACAATATAAGAGTTTAAGAATTATATTGCATATTTGGTTATAATTCAGGGTTCACATTGTATATTGAGCCAAATTTCAAAGATCATTTATGTCATTATCCCATTAAAAAATCGAGTTCGAAGCATGGAACAATCCGAACACGCGCTTCGTTCAATCCCCGGCATGTTCCAACGGTACATATTTCCTCGATTCCGATGTAATTTTAAGCATGACAAAATCGACAGGCGTGACCCGAGATGCCAACCGTTTATTGGGGTTTGGCCAAACACAAACTATTGAAAGGACTGAATCAAGAATTTGTAAATATTATGACTTTTCTGGGATCGCAATCGCGTTGGCTGATGGTCGAGCGCGTTTCCTTGATCAACGACTGGTAGTTTTGTGGTAGTTTTGAGCTAGGTGTTGCGGTGGTCAAGTCATCGATCCGGTCTTCCATCAAAACAAACACCTCGCCTCCTCATCCAAATCCAACTCTTTTTGACTCAGTTCCTATATGGATCGTGACGGTGATTCATGGCTGACCTCGCAATCGTGGATCACACGCGATACCCGTAGCCAACTGCCGACGTGACTAGCAGAACTAAAGAAGAACGTTCCACAAGGATACCTCGGATGTAATGTTTGGCCAACACCAAAGCCGCGACCCAACTGACTGTATGTGCAACCCGGGCTATCTACCAATGGCTCATAAGTACAAGATGAACCATTCAGAGTATCGATATGACGTCAGAAGGGTTCCAAATGAACCACGACAGATAAATAACATCATCAAATGCTCCAAAGCACTCGCGCCTATTTCTGTTCTCGGAGACTGTTTCTCGTTCAACAGCCATACGCACTCCCAAGAAACAAGCATATAATTTTTGGACTTTCAGGAACCGCAGTTAACAAGCTCAACTACAGGAATTCCTTTTCTGCTACACATGACAAGCTATCTATACATATAAGGACTGCTAGGACTGCCATGAAGCAAAAATGGATCCATGTGAGAACGCGCACCAGTTGTACCCAAAACAGTTCGTGGAAACCCTTCACTTGAGGGCATTCCCGACATCGTTTCTGGATGGAAACTATAAGGAGGATACGTTGCATAGGAACTGGGAACATGGTGGTCCAAGTAAGGGTTGAATGACGGTCCAGGGAAAATCATTCTTGACCCACCCTCCCTGAATGGGCTGGAGATATATCTATCATCGCCGAAAACACTTGGCGTGCTTTCCAAGCAGCGACTGCTCAAAGATCGGTCATTGGTAGACAGCGCAGCTCCAGTTTCTGGGTAAGTACCTGCTATACCCAACCGAGAACCTGAACCCAGCAAATTGGCTTTTGCAGCATCAAGCGAAAAATCTGTTGGGACTCTGAAAAGGCCAGGACATCGACCGGGAATATCCATCTTGCCCCCCTTATCAACATTGCGGAAAGACGGTCCAATTGTTTTTTCAAGAGGTCCACAATTTGAAACTGGCATTCTCGTCATTTTGTTTTGCAGCAGTAATTTAGCCTGTTTGAGCGAATCGAGTACACCATGTGCACCGGCCGTTGCATGTGGAATTAAGGCATAGTGTTCAGCTTGGTTTCCAAAAGTTTCAACTTTATGAGATGTGTCACTCGCAGAAGGCGAAGAACCATGTGCTGACTGCTGCCCTTGAGAATCACCATAACCCATATTGTGGGGGTTTTGTGACGGTGAATAGTTGCTTGCCAGGCTCTCTTGTTTAACTTTTCTACTTGACATTGAATGTACATGTTCTTGATTGGGGGACTCATCAACTGGGATAGAGTTTTTCTGACTTTGTGCGGATTCCACTCCGAGCTGTGGACCTTGATGGAAGCTTTCTGATTGAGTTCCCGACAATTTGTTATCAGTAGAAGTATCCTCAGCTCCAAGTTTACATTCAACGGTTTGCATTGCAACTGTCAGTGGAGGATACGGAGCTTGCTGCTTTATTTCATCCCTCTCCTCAGTAATATCTGAGTGGTTACCCGGATCGCACGAATCCTAAAGACGATGACCGATGAGAAGTATGTTAATTGCATGGGCTAAATATAAAATAAAGACTACGACATTATTTATGAGCCTACGAAAACCTATATGCACGACCTCATGCTATAGACCCTTCAAGTAGCAATTCAGACTGCAATAGTTACTTATCATTTTCATTTTTCTACACAGCAACGAAGACATCTTCTTTTTTTTTCGGTAATTTTTAAAACTTCGTGTAAATTGGAGAGCAGAGAAGTGCATGTTCTCTACAAGCAGGTTCCAGAGGAAGCATACCGGTGTACTGCTATTATTTTCTCTGAACTTCTCTTCCCAATCTCTTTGTGCCTTTTCCATTGCTTCATATTGGCCAATGAGTTGTGCTTGATGTTCCAGTGCCCTTTCCATGTCTCTCTCTCCTCCGTCATCATGGATCTCGAGGATACCATTGACTACAGTTCCTTCATTTTCTACCCGTCCCGAAACTGGACTGTTGCTCACTACTTTTTCTAAGTGCAATTCAGGATCGTCTCTAAAGACCTCACACCCTATTTCAGATAAACCCTGGCAAGTCTCGGAAGATTTGGCATCTTCATTTTCTTGAGTATCAACTTTAGCAGACCCATTCATCACCTCAGTGGATTCTAGTCTGCAACAAAAGAAAGCTGAGAAATCAATCTTCCATTAAGACCTTTTGAATATATTCTTCCAAGCAACAGTGCAGAGGAAGCATCATATCATGCACGTGCTGGATTTTACAGAGCATTCAAGTGACTAAGCGATCTCGGTGACTTAGAGCAGAATCTGCCAAAACATGCCGGGATAATCTCAGTTGCCCACTCTAGTCTCACAGGTGCTGAGTATAATGAAATGAACTTTGCTGGAATAGACGGACGGCCTATACACTTTTTCTTCCTCTTGGATATAAAGCTCTGAACCTATGACCTGTCTGACTCTCCAGCTTAGACAATAGAATACTATGCTCGCACAAGGATGTCAATGAATGACTCATGAAGTATGACACGCAACACACGCGCACACACAAGATCTCACTACTAACTCGTGATTATCAAAAAGGAAAAGGAAGCTCACAAACCTTTGATCCTTATGCCTTATTTGACGGCATGATTTTCCCAGGCGATGTTTTGAAGATGAGGAAATCGTTGCAAGACTGGTTCGCTTTCTCATAGAAGTATCCTTATATTTCCCATGAGATCGTGAGGAATCCTTTCGGCCTTTCCAGGACAAGTTTCTACCGGACGCTGCAGAATCAAACTCGGAACCTGAAAATTCCTCTGATTCATTCCCTAGTTGTTTTGAATTAACAGAGCTCTCTCCACCTTTGTTTGAATCATTACAGACTTTCAGCTTACGCGGTGTCACTTCCTGATCCGAACTTGAGTAATATGACTCAGAAACATCACTAATGCCATGAGTCTCCAATATAGCAAGAACATCAGCTGTAGCCTTCTCAGCCTTCTTCCTTTGCAGAGCCACAAACCTCAACTGCTCCTCCAGCTCTGCTACCTGATTTCATTTGAAGAGATACAGGTGAGAGAGAGAGAGAGAGAGAGAGAGAGAGAGAGAGAGAGAGAGAGAGAGAAGTTGTAGGAAAAGGAAAACTAGGCAGACTGCAGTGCAGAGAATAAACATACCCTGTTTGCCAATTCGTTCGCTCTTTGCCTAGCAGTTTTAGAGACTGATCTCTCAGACAGTAATCGTGCTCTAAGGAACTCGATGGTCATTGCATTTGAATCTTCCATGTCAGAACTTACCCTGATTAAAAAGAAATTGTAACTAATAATTAGATTCAATCATAGATAAGAAGTATCAACTTACCATGGTCACACTTAATGCTAGATGTCATATAGTCCAATACAGGAAGGAAAGCTTCTTTCTTCGTTTTAATGTCACAAAAAATGAATTTGCAAGTGAACAAGATCAACTTATTCGGTTGTCTCAGTACCTTTTCCTCTAGAGAGCATAGAAATTGAAAGATTAAAACTTTACAAATGTACCAATCATCCTCTCAAATTCTAAGACACATGCCTCTAGATGGATGTCCTCATTTACCCCAAAATCTTCCCATTTCAGGCTATGGATAATTCCTGCTGAGAATCATCCTCTTCCTTCCCTTCTCCCTTTCCCCACTATTGATGGAAGAATTAAGTTTGAATCACAAAGCAATTAGGACATTCCCAATTTGTGAGGGCAAGGCAAAGCAATGAACCATTTTACGCCACCAATTAGACCGTGAATGAACTCAATCAGATGCATTTTTCATACTCCCAGTCTAATCAAGAAAAGAGTTCGGCCCCAAAAATGACATCAGTGTCCAGATATCACTGCCTAGAGAGCCTAGTCTAAAACAAAAAGTCGAAGAACTCCCGACTATCACTTCTTCTTAAGACAGAAAATGGCACTCAAGATCTAGTCATCAGTCAATTTCACATGATTGGAAGGAAATACATCTCACTTGATACAATCGCATCGTTCAGGGTGCAGCAGAGTGAGTGATTACAAAGACGAGAACTTCAGCTCAACTAGACAGACTCCTATTGTTCAAGATTTGTTGTGAAGAACCGATCTCTTGAGGAATACCAGGACACTATATGTGTAAAGCGTCACTGTATATCAACAGAGATCCACTTTCTAAATATATAAGAGGAAACCACGAGATCACTTGAGCAGCACTCGTGATCACGAGCCAGCAAAAGACAGTACCGTAAACATGGAGACATCGGAGACTATAACCGGAACATCAAGAACCAGCAAGACCCAAATGGTCCTTTACCTCTGATCTTGCTTATCTCGATCAAGATTCTGCATCGACAGCTGGAAAAAAAAGCCCCAACCCAGCAAACACTTGGACCTCGAGCTCAGCTCCTGTACCATCAAGACAACCGAAACCGCCTCAAATCCCAGTTCTTTCAGCTCTCAGACACGCTTTCTACGGAACTACCCGACAAGGTCAGTCCAAGCAATCAAGAAACGAGCAGCAAAGAACCTCCGCTCGAACGACACCTAGCGACGAATTCAGTTACCTTCGGCGGCGACGACGACCCAAGAACGGCTCCGGGGCGACGGTGGACTTCGTTATCATCACCGAGATCGATCCGCACGAAAAGCGATGGAGGGGGCGGAGGGAGAGGTGGGGGGACAAGCAAGAACGATGAAAAACGGAGGGGAGGGGGAGGGGGCGGGGGCCCTTTCACGGAAATCAATGGAGGGCTTGAAGAGGAAGACTTTCACTGCACTAGCCTCACACTGTTTTCTTGGTTTTTATCAAAAGGGTTGTGTGCCGTGCGTGTGGAATCGATTGATTGGTCGTGGCTGGGAAGGAAGAACACGACAGGAAGCTTCTTTGTGGTGGAGGCCAGCGGAGATGGGGCCGACCAAGGCAGCGACGATGATGATGCCCGTTTAGCGGCGTGCAAAACGGGCTGTCCACCGATTTAAAAAAAAAAACGGCTTGTCCGAATTGGGAATCGCCTGAATCCAATCAAACCGGCCAATTGGGTTCAATTCCTGATTCTTGAAAGTAAAATCGGTATCCGGACAGTCCGGTTCCCAATTTCAAGGGAAAATTGGACCGAATTGGATAGATTACATATATTTTTTTTATTTTTTCGAAAAAAATTAGTAAAATGTGAATTAAATTCTAAGTGAATTTCATTGATAAAAATTAGTGAAATAGGAACTAAATCCTATTTGACAAATTCTATTGAACGGGTTTGATTCTCAATCCTAGGACCAATTGATCCCGATCCCCGGTTCCCAAATTGAAAATCGGACTCGGAACCGATCACTCCTAATGCCAATGAGCTTTAGATGTTCTCGTTTGTCTTTTCCCTTTCTTTCTGGTTTTTCCTTCTTGATAGGGATGATTATTACTTCTAAGAAGTTTCTTTTTTTTTTCCTTCTTCTTGGATTTGAAATATAGAATTTGCAAATGCACGCCAGAGTCAATAATCATAAAATATAGATGAATTATACGAATGAAAGACGGTAACCTATTCAAGGAATTGAAAATTCGAAACTAATCGACCAAGTTATAAAGATTTTAGATGTTTTTTCGTCGTGAATATTATGATTTAGTTTTCATGACATTAGAATGTGATTCATTTTCCATATTTCCATTGTCTATAACTAAATGCAACGAGATAAACCTATGATTTCTTATAGGACTACCGAAATGATTAAAGATTGGGGGCCCGTCAAGGATTTTTCTTTCTAAGGTTACGTAGGAATATTACTAAGCAAGTGATGATTATGGCCTTGATATGATTAAAAAGAGCTTAATCCGGACCGTTTTGACATATATGATCATATTGTCATGACAACCAAAAGAACATCATTAGCAGCTTATTGTATGGCAAGGACAAAAAGTAAAATGTTTTATTTTGCTAAAAAAAAATCATATTGTCATGACAACTGAAAGAACATCATTAGCAGCTTATTGCATGCCAAGTAGGGATGATTGGTTCCTGATCCGATCCGGTCCAACCCAAGAATTGAGAACCGGATCGACTAGTCCTCGGATTGTGGACCGGACTGGACTATCAGTCCGATTTGATCCTGTTTCAATGGGACCAATCACTTATTGACAAAGGCGAGAGAGAATTGGGGAAATTAAATTATGCTTTCTATTTTTTTCAAAAATTTTAAAAAGTAAATAAATATGTATATGAAAAAATTAGAAAAATATATTTTTATCGATCCGATCCGGTCGGTCCGGTTCCCACCCACTGGGAACTGAATCGCTTAAAAACCAGTTCCACTTTTAAGAACCGGGAATCGGATTGATATTCCAAGAACCATACTAAATCGGTCAGTCCGGTCCGGTCTCGATTCGGATAGTCCATCTTGCTCACCTCTAATGCCAAGGACAAAAAGTAAAATGTTTTATTTTGCTAAAACAAAAACCAAAAAAAAGTTGTTATTAATATGTGTAAATGTACTTTTCTATTCTAAGTTCTCAACTTGTAATCATTAAAGGTGCACGTGAAAAACATTTTTGTGTGCTAAAAATGATTGCTTTCATTACTTAAAAAAATGAATGAACGAACAAAAAATAGCTTTATCATCCACGGAAATATTTGAACATAAATCATTGTTGATAATTAAAATATTTTTTATTTTAAGTGATATAAGCAATCATTTTTTCAAAATATTTTTAAGATTATTCATTTTCTGAGAAACAAATAGAATCTAACAGAATAAAAATTTTCGAAGAAAATATATTGACAAAATTTAAAAAAAAAAAGGGAAAATCATGCCAAAGAGTGGCTTTTACAGACTGTTCTTTACTTTGAGTCTTCAATCATATGCTTTTACCTACAATTTAGTACGTTGGTTATTATCGATAATACCAAAAATCACCCGATTTCTAAACTTCCTAAAATTTGAACTGAATTTTTCATTTCGGTTTTTGCGAGAAACAATTTGGAAATATTTATTGGCTCGATTTGAAGATAGATTCAATTATGTAATTTATTTGTTAAATATATATTTTTGTTTCCCCAGACTGAGATTATCATCCGACTAATTTATAATATATTGGGAAAATTCCAAAAAAAGGCCCAAAGTGGAGTTATTTTGTCAAATAAGGACTTGAAGTAAATATTATCTCAAATAAGGACATGAAGTAAACAAATCGTCTCAAATAAAGACCTTTGGCTAGTCGGTGACTATTCCGTCACTAGAGAAGGGGTATTTTGATAAAAAAAAATTTATAAGTATATTTTTTCGATTTTTTTCACTTACTTTTTCTTCTCCTTTTTTGTTTTTCTTTTCCCTTTTTTCTTCTTCCTTAGCGGTCACTGCACCTGGTCGGCGATGGCCTCAAGCGAGGGACACCCTCACCGGTGTCAAGCAAGGGTCGCCTTGCCTGGGTTGCCCTTGCCTGCATCGGGTGAGGGTTGCCCTCGCCAAATTTGGCGAGAGCAACCCTCGCTAGGCTAGGTGAGGGTAGTCATGGCCATGGTTCGAAACCGGTCGGTTTCGGTTCGTGGCCATGTATAAACTAGAACCGGAACTGCCCCTGGTGGTTCCGGTTTCGATTCCGAATCGATCGATTCTGGACCGATTCCGATCCAATTTCGCTTTTGGGCTAGTTCCAGTTCCGGTTCATAATTCAAAATTTTAAAAAACAAATTATGAAATAAAAAAATAATGAATTATGAAATTATGAAATAATGAATTATTCAATATAAATTGCAATCAAATTTGGGGACAAAAAAAGAGAAAGAGAGGGCTTGAACTTAATAAATTATCTTTAAGCGCCTTACAATTCGTTACAATGATCTGTAAAAAAAAAGGAGCACAATATATATGCCCTAAAATAACCCAAAAACCTAAGCCTATCTGAACTTCCGCATTCCGTGCACAGAGGTCACATGTCGTCAGATTATACTTCGATTTCCCTAAGCTCACGTGGGCGTGTCCGGTATGAGAAATAAGGATCCCCAAAATATTTGCCAACTCCAACAGTTCTTTTACCCTCAGTCGTCTCTACCTATTCCGGTAGCGGTACCCGTACCGGTGATATCTCCGTTGTTAAAGAATTTAGATTCATTATTCCGATCTATCTCTTATTGTCGGTATTGAGCCTTCGTCTAATCATCGATACAAGCTTGAGCCTCCACTGATTCTAGAGCTAAACTTGAACGATGTTTGTCCAAAATATTACTTCTGGCACTGAATGCTTGTTCAACCGCAACTGTGGAATAAGGGGTTGCAAAAATTTGTTTTGCAATAAGAGAAATGATTGGGTATTGGCTTGCGTGTTTCTTTCACCAATCCAAAATTAAAAAACCTATACTACATTTGGATTCAGTAAACTCAAAAGAAACAGTTAGATAAATCTCTAATTCAGAAATATTTCCTATTACTCCCTTTTATTTTTTTTTGTCTATGTAATAAAAGTTGTTACCCTCTACTAATTTTACTTGTACTCTTACTTTATGTCTTGGTAAATTGAGAAGATCCAATATCACCAAAATTATATTTAGTATAAAATTCATTATATAATTCTATTACTACGTTTTTAACCTCGCTTAGTATGGTTGTAACATTTGTCGTATCATAATGTAAACATTGATAATGCATATGTAAATAATCACTTAAACCATCTAATTTGCAATGCGGATAAAAAACACAAGCAACTAAATAAATAATGGGAATTTCGCTATAATAATATAGCCACTTCATTTTCATTGTTACTATAGTATGTTGTAATTCAACATCATTTTCATATTCCTCAAAAACTCCGACAATATTAATACACTCTATTAAAAATAAATGTGTAGTAGAATAATAAATACCGGACAAAGTATAACTTGCATCATTTAAAACCTTTAAAATATCTAAATTTTTTTTGCAAATACCCCACTCTTGTGGATATAAATTAATCTGAGATATATTATTAGAAATGAATGCACATAATAAATCTTTATATTCATAAGATTTTTGGAACATTTCTTTGAAATCTTTTTGGCTTTTTGTCATTTTCTCTACAAAATCTACCCCATTCTTTCAATTTTTTTGGGGATGTTTCCATAAAAATTAAATTGTCGTTTTTATTGGTTCAAGAAAAATATCAAGACCCACCCATCGGTGGCCTCGATGGTTTGCGCTCAGTTCCTTTCATGAGAGGCCCTGGGTTCAAAACTCGTAGGTGCCGGTGATTTAAGTGGAGAGTCGTGGCGGTGGGATGCTGCGCTAGCCCCCCTGAGGACTAGTTGGGCTTCACCGCTGGTTTGAGCGTAAGCTCGCCGGCCGCGCGGACACCTCGGTTATCAAAAAAAAAAATATCAAGAGTTTTCAAACCATCTTGTACACATAAATTTAAAACATGACAAGTACATCTAACGTAAAGAAATTTTCCTCCAAAAGCGGGTTTACAAATATTTTTAAATCGGCAATTGAAGTGATATTTGCCGCGGCATTATCAAAACCAATTTAAAAAATTTTGTTAAGCAAATAATATTCTTCTAAACTTTGCTTAATTATTCTATAAATACTATTTGTCGTATGCTTACCATCGAAAACTCTAAATGCAATAACTCTTTTTTGAATATTCCAATCGTCATTTATCTAATGACATGTTATGTCCATGTAAGAATGAATTTGCTAATGATCACTCCAAATATTACTACATATATGCATGCATCCATTAAATTTCATAAAAAGGTTTTGTAAATCTTTTTTTTCCATTTTTATAAAGATCTTTAATTACTCGTTTAAGTGAATTTCTAGGAACACGTTTTGCTTGTGGAGCACATGCTTTTTGTACAAATTGATTAAAATCAAATCTTTCTCCAAAATTAAATGATAAATGCTCAACGGAAACAAATTTACCTAATTCTTTCTTATAAATTTTTCATTAAAATGAAATAAAGGGGAAGTGTTAGGATTAACGTACTTGGAAATTTGTTGTTGCCTGATATCGATTCCTGCCTGGGTTGGATGTTTGCTCCTAAGATGTCGTTTGAATGTTCAATGTCTTTGTTGACCTGTATATTTATATATTTTCCCACAATGTTTGCAAATTATATTATACATTTTTTAACCAATATCAAACCTTTCCATTTTCGCGAAGTGATCTCAAATGTCAGATGTAAGTTTTTGCTCGGCCTCCTTTATTGTAGATATTTCAGCAGGAGAATGAAGACTTTCTTGCGTCGGGACGCGCTCCACATCGGGAAAAATGTTGATTTCATCATCTTGAAAATCTGCATAATCACGATAATCAAAAGAATGATGGGATTCCGTCATGATATTCTTACCTTTGTCATTTGGCACTCGACTTCCACTTGCCATTTTTCGAGTGGATTGAGAGAATTGAGCATATTGATTGGGAGAATTAAGAGAGAATTGCGCGGATTGAGAAAATTGAGAGAATTTAAGAGAATTTAGAGTATTGAGAGAATTTAAAAGAATTTAGAGTATTGAGAAAATTTGAGAGAAGAGAAAAAATTTTAGGATAAAAAAAAAGCTAGATAACTGTTGCAATTTGCAATAGTTATATTTTTATTTTTTTTATTTTTATTTTTTATTTTTGCCTGTTGCAAAGGCTACCCTGGCAACAAGCCACAGCAGGGCCTGCAGATGTGCAAGCCCTGTTGCAAGTTATTTATTTATATATTTATATTTTTAAATTTTTTTGGAACCGGGCCCATAGGCCACGGGCCGATTCCGGTTCCGATTTCGAATCACAGGCCCGGTCAATGGGTCGGGCCCGGATTTGACCAGGCCAGTCCTAGGCCAAAATCGGCTCGTGGCCACGACTAGGCGAGGGTGGCCTCTGCCCGAGGCCGACGGAGGTCAATAGCTAGGCAAGGGTGGCCTCCGCCGGCCCCGGCGATGGCTGACAAAGGGAAGAGAGGGAAAGAAAAAAGAAAAATAAAAAAACAGGAAAAGGAAAAAAGGAAAGAACAAATTCAAAAAAGTAAAAAGATGAAAACATCCTTTAGTTGATGAAGTTAGGTCTTTATTTGAGATTGATATGATCACTTCAGGCCCTTATTTAAGACAAATTTCATTTTATCCTTTATTTGAGGAAAAGGTTAATTAAAAAAAAAACACTAACTTTAGGTTTAGGGATAATTCTGGTTCGAACTTTTTTTTTTTGGGTAACCCCCCGCATGGCCGACAGCCGGAAAGTAAACCCTGAGGGCGATACGTGCTAGTCACTACATACGTGTCACTAGTTAAGTCATCTTGCGACGCGAAGGATTCGAACACTCAACTTTTTGTGAGAGGAAGAGTGCACGTTCCAGCAGCACCACCTAGGCGGGTGGTTGGCTCGAAATTTTTTTTTTGTTTCATAAAAAAAAAGCACAAACTTTAGGTCGAGGGACAATTCTAGCATGGACTTTTTTTTGTCCCATAAAAAAAAATTAAGGTCGAGGTACAATTCTAGGCCGGACTCTTTTTTTCCCATAAAAAAGCACCAGTTTTAGGTCGAGGGACAATTCTTGTCCGAACTTTTTTTGTCTCGTAAAAAAGCACTAACTTTCATTCAAATCCCAAATTTGGCCTCCCATTAACTTTCTGTCTGAAGTTGCCCTTCTTTGAGAAAAAGAGTTATGGTGGTGAGATTGGTGAATCTCTTCCATGATGTCTGTCAACGGGCGGTGGTCTATAGCTTCAAATTACAACAAAACGACGAAGTTTGGCCAGAAAGATTCAATCTTGAGATATTTTTGACTTGCCAGTTAAGTGAATGAGACAAACAGTTTCACCGTTATTCTTAAAGCTGCGGTTCAAAGAATAAGACAATGAATAATGCTTTAAATCCAGTCAGCAAGTCATGTGAATTTATTACTAAGGTGGAATAGTTAAGTTGGAAAATCAATGGTTTTAAGTCAATAAGGGCCAGATTCGGGATTTAAGTGAAAGTTGGTATTTTTTTACGAGATAAAAAGAAGTTTAGGCCATAATTGTCCTTCGACCTAAAATTGATGCTTTTTTACGGGACAAAAAAAGTTTGGGCCATAATTGTCCCTTGACCTAAAGTTAATGCTTTTTTATAGAACAAAAAAAAGTTTGGGCCAAAATTATCCCTCAACCTAAAGTTGGTACTTTTTTTTTGGAATTAACCCTTTGAGAAAATGAGGACAATTCATGTCCTTATTTGAGATAATATCCACTTAGAGTCCTTATTTAAGAAAATAACTCCATTTCGAACCCCTTTTTTGAATTTTCCCTAATATATTTGCAAACTCGTTTGTCAACTCTACTGTAGAATTGTTCCAATTTAAGAAATTGCGCTTTGAACAATCTTGAAACAAAAATCAGAAAACAAAAAAGAAAAAAAAGCAGAAGATATATATATTTGCCCAACTGTTCACAGCGGCAGCGAGGTGTACTTTGCAAGAGGAGAACTACTGGGGTCGTGCTCGAGCTCCGATTCGAGCAAGAACTGAATCGCTCGCAAGCTGGATGATCAAGAACCGCCATACCCACCATCATCACCCAAAATGTATTATTGGGTCCGAGCTTCTTCCGCTGATTTCACCGGTTCTCTTCCTCAACCTCGCAGGCATGTTTCTCTCTCTCTCTCTCTAGACGAAAGACGTGGGGTCACCTGCAATGCGACGCATGGATCTCCTGCTGTGGCCTTGTGTACCTACGCTTTCTCGGGTTGGTGGGTGATTCCCCCTTCCTCTGTTTTTGCAGCGGGCACACTGCGGTCAACATCGGCAAGTCAAAGGTGATCTTCTTCGGTGGTCTCGTCGACAAGAAGTTCCTCAGCGACACATATGTTTACGACATCGGTAAAGCCTTCGTCTCCGCGTGCACCCTTTGATTCGAATTGGGGAGATGATGATTTTGTGCCGGTCGGTCGTTCGAGTTGAGAATGCCTCTGAATAGTGTTTTCTTGATGTTGGTGGTGGTGGGGTTGTTTTGGCGTAGAGAACAAATTGTGGTTTCAGCCGGAGTGCACTGGAAGCGGGTCTGATGGGCAGGTGGGTCCCTGCCCGAGAGCATTTCATGTTGCTGCTGCGATTGATTGTCATATGTTTGTCTTCGGCGGTCGTTCCAGTAGCAAGAGGTGTGTGTTCTTCGACACTTGTTTATCATACAGTTGCTTTGAGTTTGGTCAAATGCAGTATCCTATATGCTCACGTCGTTGTTGATGGCATTGAATTTTCAGATTGGGTGACTTTTGGGTCCTTGACACCGGTAGGCATCCTTTTGTAGTAGTACTTCATGATATGTAGGAGTACATTGTGCGTTGATTTGTATGATTGATGGTCATGATTAGACATTATAGGGTGTATTCATTTAATTGAGCCTCTACCATCTGCAGATATATGGCAATGGTCAGAGCTTACTGGCTTTGGTGGCTTGCCTTCTGCACGGGATTTTGCTGGAGCTTCGGCTATTGGAAACCAGAAAATAGTTATGTGAGTGTCAGGAAAAAAAAAATCTCTCCAAAACTGGAGATATTTTATCCATTATTGCATTTAAGGATAAATTAATCTTCTATTATTGGCAGGTTTGGTGGCTGGGATAGTAAAAAGTGGTTATCAGATGTGTATTTATTGGACACAAGTAATCTCTTAGTGGCCGTGTGAATTTCTGAATGATTAAATTGTGTATTCAACTAATTTTCAATAGGGCTAAATGCTCATATTAGGCGTTGTTCCTGAACAGTATCACTTGAGTGGATGGAGCTATCAGTTTCTGGATCGTCACCGCCTCCTCGATGTGGTCATACAGCTACCATGGTTGAGAAGCGCTTACTTGTCTATGGTGGCAGAGGTGAATAACATATGGTTTTCATTTTCATGACCAGTCTATGTGGCAGTAATCATGGTCCTGTAATCTGTAATATCTATTTATTAGACAATGAGGCTTTCTCCCTCTTTCTTCTTCTATAAAAGAAATTAAGAGAGTTGTTTGAGCTTCATAAAGGTCCGGGATCCTGTGGAAGTGGAAGTTAATTATTTGATGTCTGCTGCACACTAGCATCTCTGTTTAGTTTGTAGCTTTTCCATGACATTATGATCAGTGGTTTTTTCCGTCACAATATGATGAAAATTAACAGCAGAAAGGATAATAAATTTTCCAATAAAGACACTATGTTGACCTTATCTATAGTCATGCCATGTTAAAGTTCAGCCCCCAAATTCCCAGTGCCCGGAGCCCATTGTCTTAGTAGTGTCATCTCAGGTTCAGGGGAAGGGGAAAGTTATGAATTCTGTCTCTAGAGATGGCTCTGGGAAGTTCCTTAAAAAATGGTGGGTGATTGTCCCACAGTCTGTAGTTGTTGTGAATTTCTGTACCTCCTTTGGTAATCCTAGCTGACTTCAGTTCTTTTTGGCTTTGACAGGAGGTGGTGGGCCAATCATGGGTGACTTGTGGGCTCTGAAGGGACTAATTGAAGGAGGTTGGTTCAGTTTACTTTCCTTGTGTTTACAATTTCATGAATGCACTACTAGTTATTTTTTTGCAATTGAACTAGCTATGCTGTTAAATACTGTTTTGTAACATAACACTGTTTACATATCCTTTTCGTTTTACTTCTGTAGTAGTTGTAACATACTTATATACCGCATTAGTTGTTTATCATTGGAATCCCCATCTTTAGTATACTGGTGGATATCACAGTTCCTTGTAGAAAAGGAGATCCCCCACCCCCCAAGAAAATATTTATAAAAAAAATTAAATGCTACAAATGCAAGGAGGAGGTATCTTTGTTTTTTTTCCCTTTTCATGCCAGGGTTGGGCCAATTGTTATCGTTCAGAATGCTATCTGAACTGTTAACCCCAACGAAGCTCTTGCATCTAATTTTGGCAGAAGTGAAGTACAGTTCTGCATCTATTTTTGTGTTCTTGAAATATTGTGGGACCTACTCAGACTTACAAGTTCTTAAGATCAACTAACTATATCTTAGATTCACTCTGGACTCTTACGGTCTCTGTCCATTTGAAATTAAAATGGAAAGTCAATCATTTGTCGTTTTCAAGCTTTGCTTATTTTTCAAGAAGCTGTACAATAATTTGAAAGACTTGCAAAGAAGTTAGAGGAGTACCGTCCAAAAGCCCATCAGAAGTTATTTGGTTGTTTTAATGTATAACTCTTCTATTATGCAAACTTTTATGATAGTAAGAAGTAAGGAAGCAAAAGTAGTTTGTTTAAGTGGATCTCATGGTGTTAAAAAATCCCACCTCGCTTATTAGGGAGGTTTTTTCTGGCTTTATATATTTGTTATCTTCCTTCACCTAACAGCTCGGATTTTCGGTTGAGACTCTTCTACACAGTACTAGAGCCAACCATTGGATCTTCGTGCGCTGTTTAATATTGTATTCAGCAAGTGGTTATTGTGTCACTTCTTCCCCATACGTCAATTCAACATGTCTAGTTTTCGTCAATTCCACATGTCCAGTTTGCATGTGAAAGAAGGTGTTTGTTTCAAGGTTTAGTTGCACCTTATATACATGGTACCCAAAGTAATTTGCAATGACTTAAACTTTTGGGCTGACTTTTTTTATGCCGTGAATAAGGGCAAACTACCCATAATCTTATATTTCGTTTAAAGAGATTTTTTTTCTCTATTTTTAGCGAGTGGTTTCTATCCTTGAATCTTTTTCGTTTAAAGTGATTGCTTGTATGCGAAAGCGTACTAACTTGTAACCACATCTTGATGGAAGGAAGAGAATGAAACACCTGGATGGACACAATTAAAGCTTCCCGGTCAAGCTCCTTCACCTCGCTGCGGTCACACTGTTACATCTGGAGGGCTCTATGTAATCACATCTTTCTGAATCCCATTCCTTTTTACTACATCCCTTGAAATATTTTGCTTGTTATTTATCAGCTTCTTCATACTAGTTTTTACCGGAAAAAAGTTCATGCACTCCATTGTCCATACTTATTGGATTTTGCTAATATAAATTTTGTCCAAATGGCAAGAAAAGTCAGCTGCTCAGGCTGTTTAGATGAACATCTCTCTCTCTCTCTCTCTGCACTCGCCCACCTGCACATACCGCAAGCAAATGAGTGCACTTTCATATGTCCAAGATACATGCAGTTCATTGTTTTGTTCAGGCTAGGGTCCAGAAAATAATCATCTTAAATTTACCGGATTTCTTTCCTTCTGATGGTATATGTTTCTGCAGCTCTTGTTGTTTGGAGGGCATGGAACTGGTGGCTGGCTGAGTCGCTATGATATTTACTACAATGACTGTATTATTTTGGACAGAGGTCTGGGCTTCTAAGTTTTTTTGCAGACTATAAGTAGAGGTCCATCCAATATGTTATTATGGTATAAATGAAGTACATGACCTTTCCATTGTTGTCTTGACATTAAATTGTCAGGTTGATGGAAATATCTGGTATTATGAGAATAAGATGGCTCTAGTGAATGCTTGGGTTTTTGTAACTTAAATCCTCAATTTCAAGAAAGGATATAAATATGCTTCAACTAACCTATCACAGTTATTTCCAAGAAATAGAGATTGTTGCTTTAATGGCTTCGGGCTCTTTTTTTCTTCCTTTAAATTATTCTCAATATTGCCAATGCCCAAGCGGAAAACAGATTTCATCTTCAAGACAGAATGCAACTATTGAGATGAGATTGTAAATGTTAACATGACAGCTAGGTTAATAACTCTACCTTTTTATACAATAATGGAAGAAATTTGAGTAATTTTTTTTTACAGTTTTTTGTCAAATCAAATCTTATCTCTTGCGATCCTGGGTCTGTATATCTTGTTCATGTGTTAAACATGCGTACCAATTTCCTTTACTTCTCTTTTGCATAACTGAAGTTTCAGCACAGTGGAAGCGCTTGCCTACTACTAATGAATCACCTCCAGCTCGTGCTTACCATTCCATGACATCTATTGGCTCACGTCATCTGTTATTTGGTGGTTACGATGGAAAAGTGACTTTTGGCGATTTCTGGTGGTTAGTTCCAGAAGGTGATAAACTGATTCGTCAAGTCAGTTTATATTTTAATAAGGCATTACACATGTTAGCGAGCCATATGCCCAGTAATCTTAATTGTCATACCACCTAATGTGCCATATGATTGCTATTAACTATTTACACTAATCAAATGAGGTGAGCCTTGGTGAAAAATGGTTGTTCCATTGTGCCGTTGAAGTCACAAGGTCATGTCATGGAAATGGGTTGCCTATGATAGGGTTAGTGCTTCGCATATTGGATGGTCGGTCCTCCATTGATCCCCCAGGGATGTAGCCTTGAAGTGGTGTATCTGGTAGCAGCAAAGCCTTAGGAACCTTTATGGAAAATGTATCTTTTGAACTGATGCACTGTTTTAGTTTTTCTTTTTTTTAATTCCCTTCTGTTGCCTTGTGCATCATTGATCTTTTGAGTAATTATTATCTCGTATGAATGTCTAGGATATTTAAACGTTAGTATCATGACATCATATTTGTGGAGAGACTTCAATGTATTTTGCAGATCTATTATTGTAGAATATACCATTTAGTACGTCTTGTATTTTGCAAAACTTTCATCTTGTGATGTAGAACTGGCATGAGCTGCTTTTACTTTTTTGCCAATACTTTAAGAATCATAGTGGAGACATAAATTGTAAATGGGAACTAACCGCTAAGGTTTAATTGCCTTTTGTTCTCCTTGCAGGGGATCCCATTGCAAAGCGACTGACGGCCTCTCCTCCTAGAAATTTTCGTGAAGATCAGGGTTCCACAGTGTCAAATGATAGCGACCTATCAGCAGTAGAGGTATTGGTGTCATGAACTGATATAACTTCCTCTGCAAGACTGATATGGCTTCTGAAATTATCTCTTGATGCTTGCATCTCCATCTTGAGGCCTGCTGCTTCACATTGTTGGTTGTGTTCTGTCGGTATGAATGTATCCAAAAATGATTTGCGTGATGGTGCATGATGAAAATTTTGTAGTTTTGCAATTGGCAGCATAGATTCAATCTCTTCATTTACTTTCACTCCCAGTATCTTGATTCTATTCTTGTAAGCATGTAGTTCAGAATCGTGCCTTGCTTTAATAGGAAAGGGAGAAGGAAGAAGATTCAATTTCAGAGCTGCAGAAGAGATTAGAGATTTCTGTCTCACTATCTAATGTGGGGCGTGAAATTATAGATGTGTCAGAGGACAAGGAATTTTGTGAACTGGCTTCGAGAATCACTGGAGATAAAATTTCAAGTGGTGGAAAGGTTTAACTTCTTCCATATCTAATACCTACCATACACTTCATCAGCATTTCATTCGGCATTTTAATTCCATGTCAACCGGCAGAAATTGAAAATTGACATTATTCTTATTTGCTAAGGATGCAATTGGGGTTCTTCGTGAACACTGGAAGACAGTGGACCCCAAGGCCATGACACTCAAGGAGCTTGGTCCTTTGCTTCATGATTACCAGCGCTTGATCACGCACCATATGTAAGACTGGCCCTTTATCTCGATTATCATCTATAATGAAATGTTGTACACAGTTCCTTGAGGTTTAATTTAATGTTTGCAAAAACCAATACATGTACTCCTTGCATGCATAAAAAATTGAGTTGAATCTTCTATGATGAACAAATTTGTGAACTGATGGAACCTTTTAGAAGCATTTTTGTTGCTCCATAGATTTGGTTTTGCCTTCATGACATCTTTGACTCCCCATTTAATTTCAATATCACAATATGAGTCTTGCCATATATCAGATAAATTCATTTACTCGTTGTTCTACAAATAAATGAATGATGGTTTTCCTAATGGAATGAGTGTATCCAACAAAAGGATTTGCATGCTTTCAGTTTTGTGACTTAAAATTACAGACTAAGTTTCCAATGAAGTATACTGGGTTTTGCACCGATGTAATAGATTTTATCATTCACAATACCATCATCCCAAGTCTAACATGGAAATCTAGACAATCACAGAAATGATAATGAATCCATTATCTGTCCACTGCTGATTGGCGTATCATATTGTTTTCTGGATTGTGATTGTAACGGTTAATGCACTACTCGCCAAATGGTGAAGATATCGTGTTTTTCATTTGGGTTCTCAAATTATTCTTGTTATCTTCTCATCTTCTTTTTATTTGTCCATGTAATGGTCTTCTTGTTGGCAATTGGCTCTCTGTTGCAGAGAAAAAAGTGGATCTGATGTACAATCGATTGAGACCGGTCTGCTGGGGAAGGAGGCATATCAATTTTACCATTTGAGGAATGCAACTCAGGTACTAATGATGCATGGCTTTGCCTTCCAGCTCTGTTTTTTCTGTTCTGCGAATCAAATCATGAATGTTTTAAAGATTTGATGTGTTCTTTCAATAAAGCGTTTGCCTGGTTTATTCAAGAGGTTAGCAAGTGATGCGAGTTTCGACTTTCATGGATTTTTATAGAAAATGAAAGGTCAGCATTAGCAAACCAATTCTCAGATTCAATGAATAAGATCATGGTGTATATAGCTATTGCATTCGGCATCTGTTGGTGATGTATGAACTTGTATCCTCAAATGTACTCGAAATAGTTTTTGATTTATGGTGTATATAGCAATTACATTCAGCATCTGTTGGTGATGTATGAACTTGTTTCCTCAAATGTACTGAAAGTAGTTTTTGATTTATTCCGTTTATTCACGTGCTATTTTCAGTTGCTAGATATGGCTTAGTTTCTTGATTTTGTTTGTGTACATAGCTGTCTACTAAAGGGCTTTTACTTGCGGAGCTGTTTATTTCTGAGGAGTCACATAATTTATGAGTGTTAGTCTTTTTAGCATCCACTTTGTTATATTAAATCTCTCTTTTTGATGGTTTGTGTTGCCTTCAGTTGCGTATGGATGATATTCCAAAATTGCTGGCAGAGTACCAGAAACTCCTGCCTGGCTGAATGTGATCTGCAGATTTTGCGAGACAAAAAATTACTCACAAGCATGCTCATCAAAGAGTTATGTCCATCTTCATATTGTGAAGAAAAAAGTTTGCATAGTCGATATGTGTGAGCTACAGTGGATTGATACTGTTCTACAATGCCTATACATGGGTTCATTAGTTGTGTACAGGAGACATTTTCGAACACCAGCTACTTCTGGCCAAAAAAACAAAAAAAAAAAGTGGCTGCTTAAGTAAGATTCAACTTTTTGGTCTCAGTCTTCTTCTACGCCTTTTTATGTCGAGCATGTTGTAGTGCCTCAGAATTTGGCTCAGTAAATCCTCTTATCTTACAGTTCCTTAATAATGCTTTGGGAATACCCGTTTCGTTTCTTCTTTCCTTTGTCACTGACTTTGAGATGACTCGAGACTTATCATCTTCTCCTTCGAGCGATGGGGAGATTTGGGATGAAGGTGAAGGCCTGGCTTAGGTGTTTCCAGATAATTTGATTGCAGGCACTATCCCGACACACTGATCAAGTCACAGTGCCAGTTGAGGCAGCAGTTTTTGGATAGGTCGGTGGATGAGGCAAGTGGTTGCATGTTGTCAAGCAAAGGAGGTCGATATGGTGGAATCTACCAGAATTGGTTGCTGTGTAATTACTAATGGTGGACTATGTCGATGATGATGACGAAAACAAAATTGTGCTTGGCAATGGCTTCGGCATCAGTCGATGTTGGAACTTGCAGAAGTGGTTGGCACTATCTGATAGGCTTTTTCTAATGTGCTTTGGTTACCTCTGATACTGAAGACGAGTTCAAAGCATCGGAGTGTGCCTCCAGCTGAATGTAATTTAAAGCATGTCTCTCCAGATACTCCAGGATACTGTTCATCACATTAGTTATCAGTTTTAGACAGGAGGGGGTAACTGAGCCAGGGAGTGATTTGGGGCCAGGAAATAAAAAGCTAATTCATTTTGTTAATGGTAAGTATTGATGGTTAATGCAGAGCTGAAGGGAATGATAAGAGTTTACTAAGAATTGTCCAGCAAAGCAACTTAAGCACATAGAAGGTGACAAAATGGCCAATAATATCATGACATAAAGACTTGAAATCATCTAATCAGTCCAAAGCGGTCAACGCAGTAGATGCTAGAGCAAATGCCTGTTACATGTTGTGAACCAGAAGGGATTTTTGGTCTATGCTTCAATGTGCACATGCTGCTTCTGATGTCCTTTCCCTGGATTCGCCTCTTCTCTGGTTCGCCGACCATGCGTGCAATGCAATGCTCAATGATGAGCTTCTCAAGGAAAAGTACCATGCAATGCTCAATGCTCAATGCTCAATGATGAGCTTCTCAAGGAAAACTGCGATGCAATGCTCAATGCGATGCTCGACAATTAGCAATGTGATCCACAATTAACGAGCTGTGGCCACCGATCAAAACTAAGTTTCTTTGAGCATGGTTTAATTTTCATCTGTTGGCAATCAGTATTCGATTTTTTAAGACAAGCTTGGAAAGGATAATTGGGAAGAGGAGTTATGTTTTTCTGTCAAACTCCGATGTACAGTTGTGCTTCCGTTTTCCCGTGTCGCTCTTTGATCGTCTCTAAACTTTTCTCATGGAGTCAAATAACGTCCATCAAACTAAAAGCAAATCGAAGATGCCTTTTGGCCGGTCTTTTTCTTTTTTTTCCAACCATGCACTGCTTCTTTCCCTCCTCAAAATATCTTAGCCAAAATCCCGAGCAAGGGACCCAAATTCAAGTCTCTCATTTTTGGTGCTAAGACGATTTTTCTTTAAAGAAGTTGCCATGAACATGTTCGCCAAAAGAAAGTAGAGCATGTACTACACAGCTGGGATGTTTCACTTCTTTTGCATACTAGTGAACTTCCAAAGTGGAGTGTCTCAATAAGAATGAAAGAACCTTTCAATGCAGAAGTTCACACTTATTGTGATGTTTCTTCTTTGCAGAGAACAGAGTCTCGTTTTCAGTATAGTCCTCATCATCTCCTTTGGAAGTTGAGGTATCTGATGCCATAGGCGAAGACGAAGAAGAAGAGCAGAACCCAACCAATGTGAGCCACAGCAACAACTCCAAGGAAATCGTAGTCGAAACCTTTGGTCTGTTTGAGGTAGTCCTTCACCGACATGGTTCCTTCTTCAGGAACCAAGACTTGATTTTCTTTGTCGCCTATTTGAGATGTCACGAGTCCATAGATTGTCCAGGCCACTGGTGATGCCCAATAGTACCACCTCCACCACACAGGAATGAGCTGCAATGATCAAGTAAGAAGAAGACATCAGCTATCAAAAGTCATGAGCAAACTCGAACGCTTCAATGTATTGAGTAAGAACTTGGTTGGCATGAAGTCAAATTACGTACCCTATTGAGTGATCTAAGAATGATGAAAATGTTGGCTCTAAGTTTTGTTCAGATTCATATTTCTGAGTCATTCTGGCTAATTATGTCATGCATATACACCCAAAATCTTTCTTGTTTTCTTCATGCTAGTAATGGGAGCATTCGGTTGGTGTTCAGATACAGCATACATAAATGATGAGTAATTCCCTTGCGATCTGTGAGTATACATACCGTTCTGGGGATGAGGAAGCCCGAGAACAGGTTCCAGAAGCTAACGAAGAAGGACATGACGATTGCCGCAATTTGGTGATTTGGGGTGAGGGCAACAGTCATCATACCATACAACGTAAAATAGATGAAGCACATTAGAATGTAGTAGTAGAACCACAGGAACTTGTCAACTCTCCAGTGAAATCCGATCATGGAATAAAGGAGGAGACTGTAGACCAAAGTTTGGATAGCCACGTATATTGCCTCTATGGCTACCTGCAATGCATTGGAAAATCAAGCAATATTATGAAAACGAAAATAAATTAAGGGATAGTTTATATGTTAACAATTCATCGAGTTAAAAATGTGTAGTTCTTATACCTGTGCGAATGCATAAGGCAAAGCTGAGTACATTCCTGCTGCTCTTTCTCGGTAAAAAACTGTTCTCTCTATGGCAACGATTGGCTGAACTGATGAAGTGTTGGTGGCACCCAGGAAAAGAACAGCCGAATACATAGCTCCCAAAAGATTCAATAAGTCTTGCTCTTTATATCTGTTAAACAAAAGGAAAAAACATAAGTAAATGGAAAGGAAAGGAAAGGAAAAGAAAATTATTTTTGAATCGTGATCTGACAAATTCAAACTAGCTCAAGAATCATCTATTCCCTTGGCTTTAGGAAGCATATTGAACATGTCGTAGAACAGCGTGTCTGGGAAAAGGAGAGGTAAAAAGATGTGAGCTTACGTTTGGTCGCCCTTATTCCAAAAGATTAGTCCGAACATGACCCCAACAACTATTGTCATGAAGTATCGGATTGCATTATACTGAGGGTTCCTCCAGTAGGACCAGCGCTGCTTCCAGAAGCAAGCCTTGCATTGTGTTACGAAGGTTTGAGAATATTTAGTTGGGAAGTAAAGGTCTTTGGATCCGGGTTCTGGAGTGCTCAACTTTTTGATGAGTTCCTCATTGTTCCTAGTGAATAGTCCCAATATTTCAATCTAGAGTTATTAATGGAAAAAAAGGGTCACATGAAAGAACTATGCAGTTGCTTTAAAGTGGCATACCTGTAAAGTTCAGAGTTGGCAAAAATCTCTGCAAAATCTACTCCAAGTTGAGCTTCGGCAGCTGTAGAAGAGACGTCGAGCATCCATGTTGCTGGATTATAACCAATTTTGTTCCTGGGAACACCTGGGATAGCCTGTAAAAATTATATAAATCTTAGAGCTATGTACAGATTTGAGCAATCAATGTACAACTTTGGGACCAATGGTACATCAAGCTCAAAATGATCAGAAGCTTCCAATCCAATTCTTGAAGTATGATCAAGACCCACCTCAAAATACTCCACGAGCTTGTGTGAGTGTTGACCAAGGGGTCCGGCGTAAATAACTTGTCCTCCTCTTTTCATCAAGAACAACTGAAAATAGGAAAAACGCAAAGCAAGCTTAGATCACTAAGAAAAGGGAGAAAAAGGTCATCCGATATTAATCTAATTGTAGTTATATATGAGGTACCTCATCAAAAGCTTCAAAAATGTCTATGCTTGGTTGGTGAATTGTGCAAACAACAGTTCTCCCTGTATCAACCGTGTTTCTTACAGTACGCATCACGATGGCAGCGGCTCGAGCATCAAGGCCAGATGTTGGCTCATCCATGAAGATGATGGAGGGATTGGCCACAAGTTCCACGGCAATCGTGAGTCTCTTTCGTTGCTCGGTTGAGAGGCCATCTACTCCTGGCAGTCCAACTAGCGAGTTCCTAAGAGTATTCAGCTCAACCAATTCCATGATTTCTTCAACAAATTGCTGAAGAGGAATAAAGGCATTACAGGATGTTAGCGTACGTGTTGAAAAAAACTTAATTGTGGAGTAAGAAAAATAATTCATTCAACTCTAACAAAAGAAAATTACGGTTTTGGAATGCTACATATATAAAAAATCTTTCAGGAGCTTCGGAAATCACAATATGTGGGCATAGACTGAACTTAGGAGGCAATGCGAATTCAGATGACAGGAATGAAAAACATGCCTGCCGGGTTTCCTTCTTCACGTCCTTAGGGAGACGCAACCATGCTGAGTACACCAGTGATTCGTAGACAGTGACATTCGGTGAATGGATGTCGTTTTGCTCGCAGTAACCACTGACTCGAGCAAAAGTTTCTTGGTTCTTTGGGTAGCCAGAAATGCTTATACTTCCTTCAATATAGCCTCCGGTCTTCCTTCCTGCTAAAACGTCCATCAAAGTGGTTTTCCCAGCACCGCTAACACCAACTAGTGCTGTCAAAACTCCCGGCCTAAATGCCCCACTTACATCCCTTAACAATTGAAGACGACTCTCTTCAATTCCTTGGCTCTTCATTTCCTGATTAGTCCAAATAATAATTAGCAACTTTGCATGGTTATGAACAAATATTGAACTTCAATTAATCTTTCTGCATGAAGAAAAGCCAAAAAAAAAAAAATTACAGTTGCACAAGGAAGAGACTTACAGCGGGCATATCCACATGGTAATTCACATGACTAAATGCCAGCGACAAGGGCTGAAATGGCAAAATCATTCCTCTTTTAGCATTCGTTTGCGCTGGAGCACTAACACCAGACTTAGCATTGTCTGAAGTGTTCATCATGGCCATATCTATGCCTGCAAATTGCTAAACAGGTCAGCGCAGAAAAAGTGATCTCTTTATCACTTGTTGCTTCCTGACAGTTTGAGCACACATGGCTTACGCATCACAAGAAAACACCTACTGGTGTTAGTATAACTTCATGTCAATTCGATGCTCACATAAAATAGTTGCTAATTGAGCAAAAGTCTCAGCCAATTAATAAGGACATGGTGTGGTGAGTTCTCATACCTTCAAAGAGGGCGGCTGTAGATGCTGAAGCCATATCCGAAGATACAATCTTATTCTGTCGCTTTGAAGTAGACTGCTTCTTATCCTTGTTCTCATCATCTTCATCCAAAGTAATTGATTTGGAATCTCCCAGAGCTGCGTGATTGCAGTTTGACAGTGAATTTCAGAGTTTGACAATCATGTATGCATAATTGAAATCGATGTTAGGAATGCAGTGACGCTTACGATTCAAGTAAGTGAGAGCCAGGATGAAGCAAACGTTGAAAAGAAGAGAAAAGCCAAGGAGCGCCCCAGTGCAAATCCAATACCAGTAGTCCTCGACGAACATTCCTCTGTACTTCAGAAGAACTCTCCCGATTGTTGGTTCAGAAATTCTTGTGTCGGTATTGGGCTAAAATGGACAAATTTTATTGATATGAGAAGTGAAAATTGAAGCATTGTTGATCGATAGATGAGAAGACTGACATGAGTAAATTATAAAAGTATCTTACAATGCTCCATCTCTCGTCAAGGAATTCATTTATGACTATGGCATTCTGTCCGTACATCATCGGAGAAACATAATAGCCCCATATCATCCATGGCTGTATGTCATCTACAGGGCAAGAGGGAAATAGTATTCCAGTTTTAGCAGCTAGAGGTCATAACATGCTCCTTGTGAATGAGAAAAATAAGACGACAGAGGTGTATTGTGGACGCTGAAGTGTTCAGTAAAATAGGATAACTTACCTTTGGCGACGATGAATCCACCAAGGACAAAAACGAGAAGCAATGTGAAGGTACCGAGAGTATTTGCTACCACTTGTGTCCTTCCAAGCACAGCAATAAACCTGAAGAGCGCAAGAGCCATCTGGTGCACACCAAAGAACGCCAGTAGTTGACGGAAAAACCTGAAAAAATGCGAACAAGTTTGAATCAAGATTGAAGTAGTAAAAAGATTGGTTCATCTGAGATAACGTCATGCAAGAAACTTCAGAATTCGAGCATTGCTCGTCGCTTATAAAAACTAGGAGAGGGTGCTAAACTCACCTACTAGCAGATGGGGCAAAACCAATGGGGTAGTATGTCAGAATTATCCATATTGCGGACTCCATCAACGAAATTGGAATCCGAAGAAGCCAAATCGGTAAGCCGAAAGCCCAAGCAGGATAAAACAAGAAATCCCTTTGCTTGAAAAATACCGGAAGCCTAAAGATGGTCATTGCGAGCTCCGCCATCCCATTGAACATGACATTAATGAGACTGAAGAATAGTGCACCATAGAATTTCCCGCCACCCTCGACTGTACCGGGCTTCATTTCTGATCTTATGAACACTGTCATGGCAATTATTGACATGATGGTGATTTGGACCGTCTTGAATATATACAAGAAAGCGCTGCGCTTCATTAGCAGCCACTCTCTCGCGAAGCATGCCTTAAAGAGTTCCCAATTCGAGAGTCCATACTTTTCCTTCACTAGTGCAGCTGGATGGGCTTTA
This sequence comes from Syzygium syzygioides, assembly GCA_031216285.1. Classification (NCBI taxonomy): domain Eukaryota; kingdom Viridiplantae; phylum Streptophyta; class Magnoliopsida; order Myrtales; family Myrtaceae; genus Syzygium; species Syzygium syzygioides. Next base: position 35,124,008 of record CM062248.1, on the reverse strand, counting down.
GTCCTATCAAAAGGAACCGCAATCTCCTGACGGAGTTTCTGACCGATATGGAAGTTACTGAAGTGGTTGACAAAATCAGGTACACTGACGAATCTGTGGGGCTCGTTCTTCTTGCACCAATACTGTCCTTGGTCTTTCTTGGAAGTCACTTCTTGCAAGAAATCGGCTATGCCTTTCCTTTCTGGGCATCTGAAGCCGATGCTTTCGAAAAACTCAAGCACGTTTTCTCTTTGCCCTTGGTAAACAATCTGTCCTTCCGAAAGTAAGATGATATCATCGAAAAGTTCGAATGTTTCGGGAGCCGGTTGCAGAAGGGAGATTATCATGGTGACATCCATGATGTGAACCATCTGCCTCATGAACCTAACAATTTGGAAGGTAGTAGAACTGTCCAGCCCGGTTGATATCTCGTCCATGAAGAGAGCTTTGGCTGGTCCAACAAGCATTTCCCCTGCCAATTGCAAGCTCATGTGTTATCCCCAGCTAAGTTAAGAAAAGAATGGCAAGAATAAACCAGAGCCAAGTTTTCCCAAAAGGAAATTTAGTCACTTAGGTTGCTGTTTCACATACCGGTGGTAACGCGCTTCTTCTGGCCCCCTGATATGCCTCTTCTCATGTCATCACCCACCATAATGTCAGCACAGATATCCAATCCGAGCATCTGTTGGTTTTATTGAAACATGAGTATGAATTCTTTAAACAATGAAAAAGGTCAGATAGCAACTACGAGATCGAGCGCAAACCTTGAGAACATAATCCGTCACGATACTCATTTCTTGGCCTGCCACTGCAGTGGCTTTCATGAAGGCATCTATTTCAGGATCTGGTTTGATTCCCGATTCCTTCTCTCTTCTCGACAGCTCGGCAAGCATTTCATATCTTGTTCCAACTCCTAAGCAACGGCCCGAGAAATCCAGCGTCTCTCTCACTGTCATCTCTCCATGGTGAAGATCATGTTGGCTAATGTAAGCGCATGTTCTTTGGGGAACGAATTCCGACAGTTCATGACCGCAGTAAGTGACTTTTCCAGATATCTGAACATGTTAGTATGATGAAGTAACTTTAGATTCTGAGTTTGACTACTTATGTAACAAAATATTCAACAGTGAATTCTGAAACGTACTGTAAACAGTTGCCAAAACAAGAACAAGCTCCATGAGGGGAAGCAGTTGTACGTTAAATTGAGATGGGGCATAATATCTGTACCCTTAACCGAACTCAGACTAATGAGAATGTTAAATGACAGCAAAAGTGGTGTAAACTCTGCTTGTTATTTGTCAGATACCAGATGAATTGAAATATATACTTCTCTTTAGCTAGGCAGTTAACAATATCAAAGTGATCATCCAATATAAACACACCCTTAGGTCCTTGTTGGGCTTCGCCGAAAGTGCTTGCAGCAAGGTGGTTTTCCCCGATCCAGGTGGTCCCAGGAGCAATGTCATTCTGAAATACGAAAGCTCTCATAGGTTAAAAACCAAGAGAAAAGCCTCGACTTACATAATGAAAATCATCCATTTTGTCAAGTGACTTTGGATGAGCCTAAGAAAATAAATTCATAATGTCGCATCTAGAGATTGAATGTAGAAACACGCATAATGCAGTCTCCTTTGGGTAAAGAATGCATCCAACATAAAATAAGTTTTGTAAATTGCGAGAACTATACCTTGATGGTTTTACAATCCCGCTCACGTTGTGCAGTATCTTTACTTCTCTCTTGTTGGCTGGGAGTAGCTTAACCATGCTAAGAACTCCCTGTTCATCACATCAAGGTGCAGCTTCATATCAGCACAAGGTTTCCACTAAAATGCGGCCATTGCATGTTTGATAACTGATATAAATTTAGAATGTCGGGCCAAAATTGCAGAGAACTATGGAAAAAAAATGAGGCAAAAAGGATGGAGACATGGAAGTTAATAATGAATCGAGTGACACTAGGAAACAACAAATTTAATCCTCGCCCAATCAGTTAAAAAGTGAAGGTAGGAGAAAAAGAAATGGCATGAGCATACCTCTATAGCATTCAAGGAAGAATTCAGCAGAGTAGGAAGTGCCCGGGTGCCAACATACGCATCTCCTTCCACTGATAAATGCTCGAAGCGGACTTCGATTTTGGGGATTTCAATCCCAACCCTGTTATAAACATCAGAATCAACGTAAGAATAAGAAAATCAACTCGAAATCTTCAGCTCGGTACCATTCCATGATACCAGAAAACGCCTTCAAAGCAAACCTCTATTTCAAGACGTTAGTCATTGAAAGAGTCTACTAATATTTTTTCGTTATGCCTTGTGCTTCCATAGAGATCATCAGGATACTAGAGGGAGAGATTATAAGGTGCTGTGCTCACTGACCTGTCAGTCCTCTCTCTCAGCCTGAGAAGGAACCTCTCATTGTCCTCTTCAACGATCTTCAATATGCTCTCCATGAGATGCTGCTTGTCGTGTGTCCCGAGGTTTGTGACATTGACCTCTTCATACCCGACTCTCCCATCATCCAACGGCTGCTTCAGCATCCCCTTCCTCAGCCGGTCGTACGTTGGGAGCCGCTCGATCGCCGCCCACTTCAGCTCCTCCTCGTCATTCTCCCTTCCACTCTTCTGGAACACATCACCCTGTGTGTTCCACACCTCACGAATGCTTGCCGAGGCCCAGCTCTTGCCGCTTGCCGAGAGGCTCATCCTCCTGCTCATCGAGCGGCTGCTGCTGAGTGACCTCCGGCTCATCGTCCGCGCAAGGTCATTCTCAGCAAATGCCGCCGCCATTTGCCACGTGAACTCCTGTAACTTAACACGTATTCGTTTCGCTTCCTTTGGTGAAGAAATGGCGGTCTTGAAGGGTTAATGTTAGTGCATACGGTTAAGTGACATTTGAAGAGATTTTCTTCAATGGTGAGATGTTTGTGGAATGTATTGTGGCATCATTGGCTGTTTATAAATAATGTTTGTGATTGAGGAAGAGTGTGGGAACAGAGACAGGAATGAGAATTTGCAGAGGTGGTGTCATAGCAAGGACTAAACGGATGATTATTCTGATTTTTGTCAACTACATGATCATGTTGGAGATTATTAGTATTCAAAGAATGCCTGATCGTTCTTTACGAGGCATTGAGCAAAGGATGGTCAGACAGGACAAGAAACAAAGATCAGCATCATCAGATATCCATCGGCAATCGCAATACTGTTTGTCTTTGTACTTGTAAAATGCAATTACATGTTTATCAGATTTTTGGACTTTTGAATCGATAGAAGTTAACAGTTCAGAGTCCACCGTTATTGGAGTGCCAGTGCTTTGTAAGGAAACTGCAGCCACATTACTGGAATCTGTTTATTTGGAAAAAGGAATTTTCTTAAGAAAAAAAGAGTGTGAGCAGAGGTTGAATTAATTCGAAACTCGTCGTCTGATCATGAATAGGACCGAGCTTGACTGTATCTTTCTCGAGTAGTCACCGCAGATTGAAAAGATGTAATAATCAAATTCAGACTCCAATATTAATCTGAACTATGCAAGCTTAACCTTTAGTTAAAAAGTAAAAAGCAAAGCTATTGCTAGGAAGAACCCAGATTAAAAAAGATTGTGAATTTCTCAAATTCATTTTAAATCTTCAGGTAAACACTTCCAACATCGTCCGTTTTTTCATTATGCGGATTAAATCCAAAAAGCGTATTCAAGTTGTTGATAATGTAGAGGAGTTTTTCATCCAAATATTACATCCCAAATTGGGCCGAGTCTTCTTGTGGAACTTGAGGTCTGACCAAGTTTAATATATGATTACCTATGCTGAGAAAAAAAAAAACAAAACAAGAAGCTACTCGAAAAATCGACCCAACTCGTCAATCATCGTCCTCAGCTCGCGATCCAACTTGTCACAATGCTGCTAGTTGCTAGGGGAGTTTAAGGGATGCGCAGATCATGTGGCTTGTTGATCTGATCAAATACCAACACCATCGAATTGAATGTATAATCTCATGAGCTTAAGCCCATGAGATGAGAACTGCCGCGACTTCCCTCAGCTTCAATTTGCAGTTGTTAAACTCATCAAAAGAACTGCAAGCTGCAAAATTTTGCAGTCATGGGATAGAAAACCTAGCGCAGAAGATGCCGCCAACATGATGCAAATCAATGGAAGTTTCGTACAGAAAGATGAAACCACCAAATACCTTTAAACTAACCTATTATGTATTCATTGATCTCTGCTAAACTTCTACAGCGAGATAACAAACCAGAGAGGTTTCTTTTAAAGATTGCGAATGTTTATGATGCAGAAGTGCAAACTCTAATCTGATAATGGGGAGACTTTTCGTTTCCCCATCCTACCCAGATGGAGTCAAACAGAAAAGTTTCTACAAAATTCGTACATATTTTTTATAACTTGTTATTTAGCAAGCTGAATCTACGCCATTCGCTCGAGTTCGACGCATTTGCTTACACGCAAATCTCTATACATTAAACTGGGTAGATTGACAATCTGTTGATTATACACGAGAGAGAGTGGCTTTCAATGCTACTCTCTCATCTACACGCACTCTCACTTTCAAGCTTCTTTTTTCTTTTTTTTTTTTCGACTTTTAATCTTCTCCTAATCAGCCATTCACGCATTTGTCTGTGAACTCTTTTTTTTATTTATTAATAATCTGGGTATTTTGAAAAATAATATAAGTCCTTCTAAATTTTGACTAAAATTGCTGACGTGGACCCCAGCCATCTTACGTGGCATGGCCAAAGCTAGGCTCACCTAAGCGAGACTCACCATCAGCTAGGCGAGGACTTGCGTTGCCAAATCTATTAAGGCCGGCACCTAGGCCAAGGCGTCGCCTCCCCTCTCTTGATCTGGTTGGGGGAGCCCTCGCTAGGGCTCACCCTCACTCGATTGAGTCTCAACTGTGGCGGGCAACGGTGACCCTCGCCCAGGCGAGGTTAGCTCGCTCGACAGTAAAAGGAAGAAAAAGAAATAATCAGAAAAAAATCTACATCAGCGCTAACTGTGTCACGCAGGATGGTTGATGCGCACATTAGTAATTTTCGGCCAATTTTGGTCGGATAGACTTAATTAGCAAAATTGAAACGTTTAGAACTGAACTGATAAAACTGCAATAAAATTATGACTTTTTGGACAATTTTCCCTAAATTAAAATAGGATGGGGTAGAGTATATGTCTATGACGACAAAGATGCAAAGTTGGAAAGATTATTTAAAAAAAAATCCTAAACTTATTGTACTTGCGTCAATTCAACTTTATACCTTTAATTTAGTCAATTCAATCATAAGCATTTTGACAATTTATCAATTCAATCTTAAACCTTCTGACTATTTATCAATTTAGTGACATACTTTCTGATCATTTTCCAATTAAGTCATTTATTCATCGGGCTATGCTAAAATTTCTAGGTTGAATTGCTCCAATCATGAGATCGTGGTCCGCTATAACGTGTGTGATCATCTAGTCCGTACGTTAAAATGGGAAGGTTAATAATTGGTTCACCTACTCTTTTATTCCCATTTTCAAGGTTTTTTTCATCACTTTTAGTTAAATTTTTTCTCTTACTTTATGCAGTTGCCTACAAATAAATCTTTATATGTGCTTGAAAAGAAATGATTGACATGGCAAACATGGTACAACGTAACGCATTACATGAGAATATACGTTGATCCAGACACACGTGTTTCGATTCATGTTAATATTACAATTTATTATTCATTCTTGACGTGAAATTAACAAAATAGGTATGTTATGAAAATCTGATGTATTGATCCTATGTTCATGGACGTATTCTAAACTCATCAGATAAAGAAAAGTGTTCTTTTTTTCAGTCTTTACCAGCTTCGTCCGACATTAATTTATGAATTTAAATGAGTAGTCTCTAACTTCTCGCCAGTGTCTAAATTATTCTAAAATTCTAGGCTAATACACAAAAAAAGCACTTATAAATGATACAAAATATTGAACATATTCCATACAAAAACAACATAATCGGAATACATTATAATTCTATCATCCTATCCTTTCTAATTGCTTATTAAATATTGTTTATATCATCACTATTAATCTTAGCAAAAGTTTGTATGTAATAATCATACGCACGGGTTTATGACTATAGTGCACAAGAATGAAAGAGTCCACAGAATATTGACTTCAATATTTCCTGTATTTCCCTCCTTTTTTTTTTCTTTTTTGGTTCGCCCGACAAACTCCAAAGAAATTTCCTGGGTACACATCTGCTGCTGCTGCTGCTGCGATGTGAGGTCATAGTGATACAGCATGTACACATTCAACCAATACTGTACAAAAATTACAATCCCCCCAAAAGGCTCTTGGAAAAACCGTGGCTCACAATTGCCTCCGACAGCTCCAGAAGATAAAAACTCTTCTTGAATTTAGAGAGGAGGAAAAGAAATAACACAGGCAGTTCCGATTCGCCCGCCGATGACCATACCCCGCTCTCTGTCATTGTTAGTCGAGAAAATGGGCGGCCGCTACATCAGGGGACTCCACGACTTGAGCTGCTTCGGCAATTCTGAGAGCCATGGTGGCTCTGTAGGCGGCCAAATCGGCATTTCCCATGAGCGACTGAGCCCTCTGACGTTTCGCCATCGCGAGTTCCAAGGATCTGTTAGCTGATGCTTGAGCTTCCTCGACTTTCCGCAAGGCACTCTGTTCCTCCAGCGCATCTCTTTCTGCTGCCAATGCTGAAAAGAGATGGATAATAAGCCAAAACTCCCAAACCAAGGGTCGATTTTTCAAATAACTTCGTTCATGCCACATAGGAACTGACCAAACATTGCAAAGCCGGAACATCCATTCACACCTATAGTCTACCTACAACTGTACATGTATCATTACAATTACCCAGTTAAGAGGGTGACGTTTACCTTGCAAGAGACCCGGCTGCTTGCCTCGTCCGTGCTGGCTTCCCTGCCTTTTAAATGATCTCCGCTTACGCAGGGCAGGCTTGGGAACCAAGGGAGCTTTTCTCGATTGATGACCCTGTAAAAAAATTTGTTTATGTTGAGGAGAACCGTTTGAAGCAGAAGAAATGAACCACACAAAATCAAACTCGCACTCGCATTCACAGCCGGTAATATGAATGCACTTTTTTCATTCAACCATAAATGCACACCAGACCATTTTCTCAAATGACAACAAGTAAGGTGCTAACGTGAGATCCAAAGCTCTTCTACATCCAAATGATACTTCCAAAGAATTCCAAACCCAGAGAGCAAAAATCACTACAAGTACGGAGTGGATTATTTTAAAAATAACACTTAAGAGATACAAGAGAGTGATACTATAAAGTTAGATGATAGTAACCCATTTTCTGAAAAGAGGATTTCAAGAAGGAAAAAACTAATGGCAAGAAAAGCATTAATCTGAAAATATTTTCTGAAAGACCATCTCTCAAATAAAAGGATTAATAAAACTGCTCAGCTGCAAAGAAAGTATACACATTTTACTTTCAATGAGTGCACATCCTCACCAGAAAGGGGAACACAAAATACCAATCCACCCTATCAAGCATGTTAACAGTGCGTTGGTCATCACTCAAAAGAAAATATGGCAGCACAAAGGTCCATAAGCATTAATTTACCTGAAATACTCTGACCAATGCCATTCGTCTCTGCTTCCGTTTCTTCATCCAATAACGGTACACAGCTTCCACAACATCCTTTCTCTCTATGTCCAGTCTAAGATCAGGGTCTGGTTTCTCATTCAAGAAATCATGAGGATTGCAATAGAAAGCCTTCTCAAATGCATCAATCATACGCTCAAAGGTGTCCTCTGACACACGCTCAGGTGGATCATTTTCAGCAAAGAACTCGTTATTGAATTTATGAAGCCACTCCTCATCTTCACAGTCCATGTCATAACTTGCAGTCTTACTGGCCATGGCTCTTGACACCTCATCAGCACTCGAGGTAATATAAAATTCTGGTCTTGTAAAGGGTACAGAATTTTCTTCTTCATATCCTAATACTTTGCATACCCCCGGAACAGGTATTATCTTAACAGGAGGAGCCTTAGGAGATACAACCTGCTTATTTCGGTCAAAACATTCCTTGTAAAGATCCTTAAATTTCAACCAATCATCTCGGTCAGGAAATTCCAGTTTCCAATCACCATCCCCTGCCCAAACCATTGCATGGGTGAAACGGTTGGAGAAACAAGGCTTCATAGCTTCTTGTGCCTTGTGAGCATATCTTATCAGTCCCCCTCTTTTGACGACAAGCGACCACTCTCCAGAGTCTAAAAGTTCCAACATGACATTTCCACCTTCCCTGAAACACTTGTCTGAATCAGTAATCAGTACATTAGCATTACAGGATAATATATCTGTATCCGGCTGAAGTCTGGTCGTAGTAGCACTCATCTCATCAATATTTCCAGCAGACCTAGTCCGAACAGATCTTCTCTTGTTGCCAGATATTATTGAGGAAAATGGGAATCCATTCTTCTTAGCACTGACTAAGTCTGAGGCTAATGCTCCATTACATTTCCTCACACATGCTAGTGAAGGATTTCTAGCTCTCCTCCTTGACCTCAGTGAACTCCTCCCTTTCCTTATGCCACGAGAATTCGACCCATATCTATGTTGTGGAGATCGATTATCAACCTTAGCGCCTCTAGAAGACACGCGCAGCAGCAACTCACTCCCTGGAACTTCAACGTCACCTGCTGATTTGCTTTCTGAAGGCAAAAAAGAATAATCTTCGTCCGAGAGCTCCTCCTCTTCCACAGGCACCAAACCATTGTTTGTATGCACCAACGCTGAATTATTTACAGGAGCCAATGGCACAAACTGATGTTGGAGAAGCATACTACAATGCATGTACATGAAACAAAAGGGAACTGCAGAAAAATCCACACAAAAAATAGGTGTAAACTGCCTGGATCCAAAGAACTTGCATGTCCCGGAGCTGAAAATGGAAGGACACTCCTGAAAGGGAGAAAGGAAGAAAGAACATTCAAATACAGCAACGAAAGCAACACACTAGGATGAAGCAAGCCCATTGAAAAAAGGATCCAGTGAAAACACACCCACAACACTAGCTATAACATAACTTGCAGAGAAGACACTACCTGAACAGATACCCTCACACAAAAACCATCCATCCAGAAGCCTCACCGATCAAAATAGATATCATGCAGGTGCTACCTAAATTGTAAATGACATTGTACTTGTTAAAAAGGAAAGCTATGCAGAAACCCCTGACTCTATCATTTGAACTAATGGCAAAACACACCGACAGCATGACAGACAAGAAAACTGTGAACTCTTCTACAGCTTAATTTCATCAAAAGCTTGTGTACTGGGCATCTATATAGTAAAATTCCACCAGATACTAATAGGAACTGCACCCATCTAAAAAAGAAGTCCTCTGCTTACATCCAATCTCCCCAATTTGCTATACAAAATGGAAGATACAAATCAGAGAATAGCTTGGCAGACTAAAGAAAATGAAGCCTACCCGTGAAAAATGAATTCCATGCAATGCATAGACACCTTGAAGCGGCTCTGACATGATAAACTTTGAAAGTGCAGACAATCTTATGCAGGCCCTCTTCATGTACTGCAGAACAGAACACAAAAGGCCAACAACCGCAGAATTCTCTCCATGTGGCAGCTCCAAAACCACAGAAAGCGCCGGAAAACCCTGGAGAGCACCACCACTCTTCCTTTTCTGTCTCCTAAAGAAGTGAATCCCATACTTCTTACCATCACCGATCTCCGAGCTTGGCACCGCCTCTCTCTTCCTTTTCCTGCTATAGACAATCCCAGACATCCTATCCACATTGTCCCTACCAATCAAAGACTCAGTTTTTACATCAGGCTTCTCGAATTCATCATCCTCCATTTCAAAAACAGCAACCTCGCGCTTTGGACTCACAATCTTGGCCAACCCAACCTGCTTGGACTTGAGACCAACAACAGCTCCATTCCCGCTACCACCTCTGCTGTCTATGATGCTATACCACTCGTCCCTCTCGCCGCCCTTCCTGAGCTTGCCATCGCCCGACTCCGGCCACAGGCGCCGGCCTGAGCGCAACACCCGCGCCCCGTCGACGCCCTTCACCACTCCGAACACCCTCGTGGTCCGACGCATGCCAACCGATGGCATCGCCGCAGCGCTCCCAAAAAACGGGACACCCCACCAACCGACCGCTCAATATCCTATCCCCCCCCCCCCGGCCCCTGCTCCCCACCCGGTTCGCCGGATCACCCGGTCGAGTCAGCCGATCCCTCCCGCGACGACGACGACGACGACGACCCACTTAACGGAACGAGAAGCTCGGTGCCCCCTTCCGACCAACACACAGTCAGGACCATGCACGGGCCGAAAAAACCAGAAGACCCCACCCCAAGAAAACTACAGTCAATCGCACGACGACGAGACTGAGACTGAGACTACGCCTCCTCGGTCGGTTTTAAGGAAAAGGGCACGTGACCCCACATCGACTGAACGAGCAAAGTGAACCGCCCAAATCGAGCCGATCGACGCCCCCGACCCACGAAAAAAAAACACGGCGATCGCCCAAGAAACAGACAAGTAAAGATCCAACCTTTTCCCCCCTTATTCTCCTTCCTCCATCCACCTACACAACGCCACACACAGAGAGAGAGAGAGAGAGAGAGAGACCCACACACACACAGAGAGAGAAGGAGAGAGAGGGAGGGGTTCGAGATCGGCGACACAGAGCGATTCACGTAAGTCTCGTCGAGATCGAGAGAGAGAGAGAGAGGGTGGGGTGGGGAGAAAGAGAGAGAGAGAGAGAGAGAGAGGGAGGGATGTGTATAGGCGTCTCTATCTACGGGGCTAGGGTTTATGGGGGGCAGGAAACTGCGATCGAGGCAGCACGGCAACGTCGCCGACTGATCCAGGCCGTTGGATCTTGGGAGATCGGCGGTCCCGATCGATTAGGGTTTCCCGGGGAAGAGTCCAAATGCCTCTGCGTCGATGGATGGAAAGGCAGGAAGGGAGGGCGCTTCGGCTCGAGGGAGGGAGGGAGGGGCGACGCTGGATATTTTTTTCCTTCCCCGCTTTGAATTCCCCCCCCTTCTCTCTCTCTCTCTCTCTCCAGGGTGAAAGGACCAAACCGCCCCCTGACGTGACGGGCGGTGGATCGACGGGGGGGACTGGGGATTTCGCGGGGTTGGAGCGGGGATACGGGAGTAAAAGCGGCAGTGAAAATCGGAGACGGGAGAGCTCGAAGATCCGACGGTCCTGATCTTGTGTTACGAGGAGGGGTTAAAAAAGTAAAAGGGCCCCTCTCCCTGCTGCCGAGAAAATGTTTCTGTGATTGTCAACCACCACGTCATAGTGGGCCCCAATAATAATAATAAAAAAAGCAGGTAAATTTTGGGTGGATTCTCCCAAAAAAAAACCCCTAAATTTCACTAAAAATTTTAGGTCAAGTCCCAAATCTATCTACCTCAAACTTTTTTTATCTCAGAAAAAATTTCAAATTTTATGTTCAATCCCAAATCTGCCTTGAACTTTTTTTTGGCCCCGTTCGTTTGCCGGAAAATATTCTCCTTTTGAAAAATATTTTTTCGGAAGTCATTTTCCTGAAAAATATTTTTTTGGAACACAATTTTCTGGTGTTTCGGCTAAAATTTGAAAAAGTTTCGGAAAATATTTTCTAGTATTCGGAGTCCGGCGACTGGTGGTGTCCGGCGACCGGCGAGTGGTGGCCAGCGGCGGCGGCGGCGGTAGGCGAACCATTTACACCTCTAATGATTTCCTCAAAACAATGAAGGATATGGGGGTGGGGAAGGAAAATGTTTTCCCACAGAAAATATTTTCCGCCCTCGAACACCGGAAAACACAGAAATTATTTTTCGGAAAAATATTTTTCCAAAAATGAACGGAGCCTTTGTCTCGGAAAAAACTCCAAACTTTACATTAAATCTCAAATCTGCCTCGAACTTTATTTTATGTAAAAAAATCAACAAATTTTAATTTATTTCAAAAATATACCTCTATGATCCAATCCCAACTTAACGTGACACTTCCACGTCATAACAAATTCATATCAGCAAAGTAATGGGGCAATAGGTACAGTCGCATTGCCACTTCGATAACAAATCAAACAAAATAAAAATTGTCGAAATTCTTCAAAATAAAACCTCCATAGGATAGGAAAGTTAAGGACGATAACAAATCCACTCCAAAAAACTTTTTTTAATTTAAAAAAAACTTAATTTTTAGGTTCAGTTCAAATTTGCTCTGAAATTTTTTTGTCTAAAAAAAACCCATTACTTTGTTGATGTGAATTTGTTATCGACGTAAAATTGCCACGTCAAGTTAGAACTGGATCGCCGGAGTATATTTTTGAAAAGAAATTGAATTTTGGTGATTTTTTTTACACAAAACAAAATTCTGGATAGATTTGGGACTAGACTTAAAGTTTGGGTTTTTTCTGAGATAAAAAAAGTTCGGGGTAGATTTAGGACTTGACCTAAAGTTTGAGATTTTTTCTAAGACAAAAAAAATTTTGAGTCAGATTTGGGATTTGATCTAAAGTTTATAATTTTTTACGGAATTAGGCCGGTAAATTTTTCGTGCGTGGCCTACCATCATTTTTCCTTTTTACCTTTTGAGACCTACCGTATTTTTTGGTAGCCACGTAATTTTGTGAAGTTTGACTTAATTGGATCTAAAGAAAAATCCAAATTAAAATTGAAAACCAAATCAAATCCACAAACACGAAGCAAGGATTAATACTGAGAAAAACCCAAAACTCATACACGTCTGATAAATTTACCATCCATTAGTTTTCGTTAAATTTTACAATCAAAATTCTAAGTTGGATGACACGTGACAGTTGACAAATGTATTAGTTTGGGTTTTATCCCTCCATTTGTCATAGGTTTATCAGTTGTGATTTTTCGTGGTATTAATCCCACTTATCGGATAGCAAATTTGTCATGACTGTACTACTTTGAAGTTTTTTATGGATAAAAAATTAGTTTAGGATAAATTAATTACAAGTGTATTAGTTTAGAGTTTTTCGTGATATTAACCCTTAAAGAAAATTCTTTTTTTTTTCATCGAAAGAGAGTCTTACTCATTTCGTTAACCCACATGCTTTGAACATAGTTGAATATCCCATTGAGATCGGGGGCTTAGACAACCAAATAGATGGAAGAGCCTTCCTATAATGAGCCTTAGCTATTCCGTCGACCACTTGATTTGCTTCACGAGGACAATAGGTCACTTGGGGTGCGCATGACAATGATTCCGTGCTTGAAAACTGATTCTGCTCAGAAATGATTTTTTTTATTCTGTGTCCGGAAACAATTTTTAAGTATTTGAAGATATTTGGTAACTACCAAAAATTTTTATTCTTAGAATAGAAAAAGAACAAAAATGCATTTAGTAACTACACAAATTTCTTTTTATTAATAATATTTTGAATATTTCTTTCTTTTTTTTTTCTTTTTTTCTCTTCTCTTCCTTGGCCATGGCCGATCGCTAGCGCCGGTGACTGGCCATGAGCTAGGGCCGGTGAGGGCGTCGCAACCCTCGCCATCGGCCTTGCCTTGCCTTGGAGAGGCCAAACTCGCCGTTACAACCCATCTCCCTCGCTTGGGCTACGACGGCGAGGTTAGCCTCGCCATGGCTAGGCGAGGCCTTGCCGTTGCGGCCACGAGCCACCCTCGCCTAGGCGGTGAGGGTCGCGATGCCCTCAGCAGCCCTAGTCGATCACCAGTGGCTGGCGGAAGGCCAGAAAGAAGAAGAAGAACAAACCAAAGGAAGAAGAACAAACCAAGAAAGAAGAAGAAAACCAAATCAGAAATGAAAAAATTATTCCAAGAATCAAGAAGTTACTTTATTTTTGTTTTTTGATTGTTTCAAAACTGATTTTGGGAATAGTTTTTTTGTAAATTTGTGCCTGAGAATAAAAAATTTAACAAATAAATTTTTATTTCTAAACTGATTTTGAAAATAAAAGAATATAAATTTTCATTATTTAGCAACTTGTCAGTGGGCCCTCACCAAACGGCCCTTGGATAGCACGTTTTCCGGTCATCAATCTAGGCCCCGTAAGTCCCATGGGCTTTGCTCTGCGACTGCAACATACCAGAAAGAGAGTTTTCGTGATATTTTGACTTGTCAGAGGGTAGGGGCCCACAAGAGAAAAAAGTAAGAAAAAAAGAAAAATGGACGTTGAGCCCATTCATTATGGAAGGAAGAGATGAGGCCTAGAGACGCATGTGAGAAAAGGGAAAAGAAAGGGGAAAGAAGAAAGAAAGGGAAAGAGAGAAAAAAAAAGAAAAGAAAAAGGAAAGAGGTTTCCAGTGAAACCGGTTCAACTCCGATTCACAACACTAAATGGATGCTCGGAGCCTTTGTTCATCCAGTCGGAGAGATTTTCATAATTAGGGCTTAAATTCAAAGTTTCGTAAAATTTAAGCCACGAAATCCGATTTTGAGTTGTTAAGCTTTGAGATTTCATGAAAATGGTGAATCATGGCGTTGTGGAGCCGCGGGGTTTAACGAGAGTCGGTTTAGAGCAACAGTTTGATCGGAGTGAGAATTTTAGGATTTCGTATGTGAGTTCCACGTTGAGTTTAAGTTTAAATAATCACTTTGAGTGAGCGATTTGTTGTCGCGTATGAGTCATTTTGTTAGCGTTTAGCTTTAGTATAGTCATATCATAGTCGAGGCCTTGTTTTACTTAATTTTAACGTCGATACTCATTTAATTGATAGATTTATGAGATTATTGATTCGAGTGAGTTCCATTGTTTGGTTTTTTAGGTATTCCTATTAAGTGATGCTATAAACTCATGTCTTGAAAGGGATGGATACTCGATATATTACGAGTTAAGAAAGAGCATGTTTGTTGCATAAAATGTTGGATCGGGCATATAATACTTCTTCGTTATTTGTGAATGGTTTGAGAAATGTTTTATGAAAGCCGTTCCGAAATGTTATTGATTTATGAAATGGATTTTGAAATGGTTTGAAAGACACCTTGGGAAATGTGTTGTTTGATGAATGAGTTGAGAAAAATTATATGTTTAGTTTGTGAAACCGTTTAGTGATTTGATTTTGAATTAGCTTGTGAATTGTGAAGCATGCTGTTGTGAGTTTGTGTTGATACTCAATATCGTCATGAGCTCATTGAGGGGGAGCTTGGTTGCCTTGTCACAGGGCGTAAGGTATAATCATGATTAAAGATATTTGAACACAAGTTTTATTAATGGATAGACCATTGACATGTGATTTGAGATTAGTCGATAGGACAAACTATTGACATGTGATTTGAGATTGCTCGATGGAATGGATCATTAACGAGTGATTTGGTTGACATTTATCAATGGACTTGACCATTGATATTTCAATTGAGATGATGATTTAAATTAGAATTGTTTTAATTGTATAAAACTCGTTGCAATGAAACAACTCATGTGTGATTTGATATGTATATTAAAAAGTTGAATTATGAGTTTCTAATATTGCTTTATACTTATATATATGTGCATAGTGGCTGTTCGATTTGCTTAGAAGAGATGTACTATTGATTGGACTGTGGTTGTTCACTCATTTTCTTTCCAATCTTTTTAGGCCATTAGCGACAAATGGAGCAAGAGCGACATTGACAGGCACTTTTAGCAGTTGGATTTTTTAGTATGGTTTGAGATGTGTCCTTCGGATGGAAGGACGGCTATGTCACTTCCAAATTCTAGTAGGATTTGGGGTATGACATCTTATGATATCGAGTTTAAGTCATAATTTGCTTATATATAAATTCTATGGGACGTTATGAGTTTATGTGTTAGTTTATATAGTGTTAGTCTTTTGTTAGGTACTAGGATTGGGATGTATTTTTCTTTTGATGTAAGTGATCGTCGATTCTGATTCAGAAAAGCATGCTTCTCCTTGCAAGGGATAATAAAGGCAAGCGAGTTGTTATCTTTGATACTAGAAGGTAAATCGTAATATCTTAACTTGTCAAAGGGTGTGGCCCATAAGAGAAAAAAAAAAGAATATTTTTTTTCACATGCTTGGATATCTTGAGGCATCGACTAAATTCACGTATTAATTTTTTATTCATTTCCTAAAGGAATCGCCGATATGAGGGCTCGATTCCTTAACAAGGCTTCTCAAGGAAAAAGCGAAGTAGCCCAAAAAAGGAAATGAATGGTGCGTTTATTTCGCGGAAAATGAATGATTTGAAAAATATTTTTCTAAAAATGATAGCTTGTATTGCTTGCAAAAATAAATGAAATTAAAATATTTCCATCGCTCGTGAAAATAGTTAGACATAAATTTCTGTTGATAATGAAATTTTTTTCACCGACTAATTATTTCAAGCGATATAAACAATTATTTTTAGGAAAATAATTTTGAAATAATTATTTTTCGTGAAACAAACGGAGCCTTATATTCGCATTTTAGAGTTAAAAAGCCATTCTGCCTGTAAAGATAGAAAGTAAAAAATAGTAATAGTCTCCAATCGATGAAGCTTCGGCTACTACAAGGACTTTGCTGTTGCATCATGAAATTGAGCTGGCCCAATGGGCCGATGAAAGCCTTAATTAAACTTTAGTCCACGGGGATTGACAACGAAAGAGATGACATCAAAGCGATAACGTGGTAAAAAAGTCGCAACGTCTTCCATAAAATTACAATTTCGAGCTATGTCGCGGACGAATCTCCGACCAATTTGTGTCTTGGCCTCGCCACCTGTTTTTACTTATAACAAAGAAAAGGAATACTTGTGCATGTCGGAAGCAATTTACAAGCTTAAATGAACCATCCAAAACTTCTCAAATTCGATTTTTAACCTCACGTCTTTCGCCACAAAGAAGCTTCACTAAAATCGGAGAATCCCAAGCGACTAAATGTCCTCGATAATTTCATTGGCCATGCGAGACGGCGAGCCTGAAATTGGATGAATAAATACGAAATTGCCTTTTGCATTTAATGATTAAGATATTCGAATCCGTGTCCAGCACTCCATAAATACATAGCTCGGAAGATATGGCCGACTTACATTTATGGTCCATCCATAACTCATGTTCTCTTTCCTAAATTACGTCTTCTAGCTAATGCATCAGCGCGCTTCTTTGTCATTCTTTTCCCAAAACATCTTACCTACAACTCTCCTTCCTCGAAATCCAAGAGACGAAAAAAATTCTTCGAATCTTCCGCCTCAACTAATCCACACAAATACACGAGGATCGCCTTGACCATTTCCACGACTCGAGGATTTCAACCCATCGATAGCCGGCCCGACCTTCGAGCTTAACATCGAGCAAGGGACATCTCCATCCGACCACGCCATCGTTTGAGCCGGACCGGGCGTTTCGCCGTCGGACCGACCCGGCGCCGTCGGAACTGCTCAATCTTTCACAGGGGGACGAGGTGGAAAGGCGAACACACAAATCATGCAATTCAATGGTCAGAATCGGTCGGGGAGTAAATGAGATCACGAGCCTTCGAATTGGGCCAAGGAAAGCTGAACTTCGGTTGGCAACGACTGGTGCAGCGTCCGACCATGTGTGTACGCCCTCTCGCCAGCAGAACTTCCTCATCAATCCGCCCCCCCGCCCCCACCCACTTGCGAGTCAAACACAACCACCACCCATCCTCGCTTCCCTTACCCCTCCGCCATCCACAGAAACATCCTTCGTACGTTGACGGGTCAATTGGTCCTAATTTTTGAAGATTTTTCAATCGGCAAGCACGACGGCCGGACTCCCCCGAGGTCCCGGTGGGGTTCCGACTATCGGGATTGCTTTCGAGGCAGAGACACGCCTCGGCTCCGACGCTTGCTCCCCGGGCAAGTGAAGAGGCGATCGCCCCGATCGATAATCGGTTTGTCGAGTGTTCAGAAAGCTTGCTCGATCATCAACAAATCGAGCTGCTTTACGTGATTCGTTTTTTTTCGTCAACAAATCGAGCTGCTTTACGTGATTCGTTTTTTTTCGTCCGGGTATTTTATTTTGGCCTAATCAGGTTTCGTGGAGAATCGAGTACGGAAACACGTGGTCCCATCGGAAAATTACAATCATTACATGTCAAGCTTGGTACTAATCTAGGGGATGCCTTGCCAACATTATCCAAAACCAAAACCATTTATTAGCAATAAAAAAATGGAAATAATTATTTTTCTGCAATCCCGAAGCACCCCTTCTTCTTTTTTTTTTTTTTTTAAAATTCTTTTTAATTTGGGGGAAAAAAAAAATTCAAAGCAACCACCCGCCTGGGTGGCACTGTTGGAACGCGCACTCTTCCTCTCGCAAAAGGTTGAGTGTTCGAATCCCGGGCGCCGCAGGGTGACTTAACCGGTGGCACGTGTGTGGTGGCTAGCACGTGTCGCCCCCAGGGTTTACTCCCCGGCTGTCGGCCGTGCGGGGATTCCCTGGGTTACAAAAAAAAAAAAATTCAAAGCTAGACAGGAGAAAAGAAGATAAAAGTAGAATTGTCTCCGCGAAGTTAAAAATTGATAATAAATTTAGCGAAATACTCGAGAGAAAGATAAAATAAAAAACGAAAAAAGAACAAAATGCGAGGACCGTAGCAGATGAAAGAGCCGTACCGAGACGAAAGCTCGTCTGTCCGAGTTCCTTCTCCGTTTCGCACGGGGCCTTTTATTACGGCTGCCGATTCCCCGGTGCAGACGGAAGCGAAGAGATTCATGCGAGCGTCGAAAGTGACGGCCTTGTTTCGTTCCGGACCAGGAGGGGAAATCATCAGCTCGCCCCTGCCATCTTGAATCCCCGCACGTTGTCTTGGGGGGGCGCCAAGAGTTCGTTTCTCGCCGGGATTTCCCCCCGGGGCGTCGTCCGCTCCGATTCTTGGACCTGGTGCGAATCCTTTTTCGCACCCGGAATCTGGGTGCGTTGCGGTGAATCATCTGGGTATTTCGTTGAAGCATTACCCTTGTTTGCATCCGCCCACCTCGTGGGATTTTTCCTGCTTCCAGCTGTGTCTTGTCCTTGAATTGGACACGCGACCCCGTGTGGTCGCCGTCTCTTTGGCTGATTGCGTGCACGCATTGCGGACGATTGCTTGTTACGCTTCTGTTTGATGTCTCCCCGAACTGATTGTGGGTTCAGTTTTTGCATGATTTGTCCTCGATAGTTGTCCTCGTGACTTCTGATCGTTTGGGATTGGCTTGTTTAGCTTGAATTCTCGGAGTTCTTGCGCTGTTTGACGTTGTCGTGGGACGTATAGGGGAAAAAATAATACGGGTATAGGTTATTTTTTCTGACAGCTTTCTCTTGGCCATTTGTGATTTTCATGTCAAAAATATCGAAAGGCCTTGTTCTGTTTTTGGCTCACGGAGTATGAAAGAGAGGTTGATGTTGTTTTTGGTTTGAAATATGTACAGAATTTAGCCTGAATCGAGCCAGATAAGTTTCTTGGAATTTGTTCGGCGAAATAATTCTTTACCCTTTTCTGCCCTCAAAATTGGTTGCACTGTTTATGCTTACTCTGAACTGGGGGGCTGGTTTATACTTGCAAGTCAGAGACTGTTGGTTGGCTAACTTTTGCAGGTTAATGTCGGTCCTGCATTTTCTGCAATATACTCTTCAACTGTGCATTCTGGTTTCTTTCTACTTGTTCTCTTGATCTTCAAGTTGTGAAGTAGTAGTAATGACTGCTTTAATTGCATCTTTTTTTCAGGCCAATTTCCTTCCATTAGATTTGTAGGAGGTTTGCTGGTTGTCGTCGATATTGTATACTAGTAATCGATATCAATAAGATTTGTTCTGCTCGTCAAGTATTGTGGCCATGGGCACTGCTAAAGGAGTTCTCCAAGTTTTCTCCGGAGTTGCTCCTCCCAATCATTGTTTTGACCCGAGTTCTAATGCATTGGGCTCGGTGTATTCGTTTAACTCTCATCTGATTAGTATCAAAAGAAGTGCATCAAAGAAAATAAAAATCCCTGTCTATGCAAGCATACAGTTGAGAAATTCTGAAACCTTTGGGGTGCAAGGATTTGGAGAGAGTTCGTATAAGGATAGGAGTATCGATCGGTCGAAGTTTTCAAGTTGCAGATGCCAACGAGCTGATAGTGTTGGTGGGACAACCACTGGGAGTTGGTTTGTTGATAGTGCCGATGATTTAAACCCCTTAAATACTATGGTAAATGGGCCACATGTTCTGGAATTTGACGATGTCAAGCAATTGAAAGAGGAGAAAACAGATTCAATGTCAAATGGTGCACCCGGAGCCAGCAGTACCATTCACAGGGCTAAGGTTGACCCCATTGAGGAAGAAGCATGGGATCTATTGCGTGACTCAGTTGTTTATTACTGTGGAAGTCCTATTGGAACTATTGCTGCAAATGATCCAGCCAGCTCTAACGTTTTGAACTATGATCAGGTCTTTATTCGTGACTTCATTCCTTCTGGTATAGCTTTTCTCTTGAAGGGAGAGTATGATATCGTGCGGAACTTCATTCTTCACACTCTTCAGTTGCAGGTATATATTATTCCAATTGCCATTGATGTAACTCGTCTCAACTGTCGCTATCCTTGTTATTGTTCCTATGTGCAATTACTGTTGTCAATATATGTTTGTCGTATTGAGTTTCTAAGCTTATTTATCGCGATGTCAGGCGCATTTTGGTGACTGCACTTCGATTTTTTAAAATTAATCTAGTCACTGTTAGTTTCAGCGGTTCTGATGATATATGCTCACATGGTGACCGAACTTTTTATTATGTTATTATGGTGATTTGTAATTTTTGTAACTGAAAGATGCTCTTCATCAATTTTGGGGCTCTTACTGTAGTTTGGATGTACACCATGCCTTTCACCTGAAGGAAAGGAAGAAACCTTGTAATTCAATCTTTCAGTTGTGATTGAACATGCTAAACGCATCTTAGCCAAATTAAATATATTATCATGTGCGCCCATATATGATAGTTCTTCAAGCGTTTTTGAAATTCTTTATTTAGTTTTTAAATCATGCACGAGTTCATCTGCTAATCCTTCTTCTTCTTCTAAGAAGGGGGACACATCTATGAGAACTATGGTTTTCTTGTCTTTCAGCTTTTAAGATGGCTGCTTATGCTACAGCTTCCAACATCTTTCTGCTATACTGAATTACTCTTTCTTTCCCAATAAGCAAGAATCTTTTGTTGCTCAATTAAATGTCCTGTACTGCAAATCTATAATTCCTTATTGCAGAGCTGGGAGAAGACAATGGACTGCCATAGTCCTGGTCAAGGTTTAATGCCTGCTAGTTTTAAGGTTCGCACGGTTCCTTTGGATGGGGATGATTCTGCCACAGAAGAGGTATTAGATCCTGACTTTGGGGAGGCGGCTATAGGTCGCGTTGCACCAGTTGATTCTGGTAATTAAGTTATGGCTTCAAGAAGAGGTCGATGATAGTTTATTTTACATTAGAACTCTTGTGTCAATAAATGATCTTCCATATTTCTCTGTATTTCAGGTTTATGGTGGATTATTCTTTTACGTGCGTATGGCAAGATATCTGGGGATCTCTCTGTTCAAGAGAGGATCGATGTTCAAACAGGAATAAAGATGATTTTAAAGCTGTGCCTGGCCGACGGGTTTGATATGTTCCCTACATTATTGGTGACTGATGGTTCTTGTATGATTGATCGGCGAATGGGAATCCATGGCCACCCTCTCGAAATTCAGGTGAGCATATTCTGTGCCATCTTAACTGATCGTTTTTAAGAGTTCTTTCTAATATGCAAGTGGAGGCATAGTGGGAAAATGGGGAAATAAAGGAGTTGTATCTCTCTTAATGAAGCTCATATTAACTGGTGGTGGTTGCTTCTTGCATTGAACCTGATCGAGTTGCTTATCTAGTCTGTGCCAACTTCATGCAATTAGCTCCTCATCCCTCACAATATTAAACTTATGTAGGGAAGCTCTTGAATACTTCATCAGGAAGCTTTAGTTGTGACTTCAGCCTTGAGTGGCTTATTCTTATGAAATTTAGATGTCACATTTTAAGAATGTGCCAACTTAGAAAATGGAAAGTACATCTTAGCATATCAGTATATTAGTGTTTCTATTCTTCTTTATAAGATAATAGGTGAAGACTGCATTTGTATCACTTTTACATATCACGGCCGCTGCTGAATAAGTATCTGTTAGACCCAAAATGGACACAGATTTTATTTTGATGCATTGTCAGTGGATCTTAAAGTAATGTCTTTATTTGCTCTGTGGTACTTTTGGTTCTCGGACAACGGCTTTGGTGCAAACCATGCATAGCAGTTGCTCAAAGTAAGATATCGGAAGTCGTCTGTCTGTCTGTCTGTCTCTATCTCTCTCTCTCTCTCTCACACACACACACACACACACACACATAGAGACACATGTGCACATAACATTCTTTGCTTGAATTTTTCTTTGTTTTGCCAACGTCGTTAGGGTGATTTTGGAGAATACTCACTTCTTTAGTTTTGGAGATGTACTTGTGCATCGAGCACGTGTCTCTGAAGTCATTGGGTGATTTAATGGCATAGACCGCTTCAAGTCATAGAAGGTCCTAAACGAATCAGGATTGCAGATGTGTTTAGTTGGAGATTTTGCAGCATACTTATTTAAATTTTAACCATTGGCGAAATCATAAGCAGGCCAAGATCAGAGTGTTTTTTGACATGGATATGAGATGAAGATCATGGTTCTTTTGTCTGCCGTGTGAATTTAATTTGGTTCTTTAGAGTACGTATCTTTTGGTCCTAATTTGGTCGGTTATTTATCTGATCTCAAACACAGATAAATCTACTTGTCACTCAGAAAACATTATCTTCTCTTACAGATAACATTTTCTGAAATTCTCTAACTTGAATATAGTTAAAATTTTGCAGGCACTCTTTTATTCTGCCTTAATGTCTGCGCGTGAGATGCTTGCTCCTGAGGATGGATCTGCTGATCTAATTCGTGCTCTGAACAATCGTCTGGTAGCCCTCTCCTTCCATATCAGGGAGTATTATTGGATTGATTTAAGAAAATTAAATGAAATTTACCGGTACAAGACGGAAGAGTACTCATACGATGCAGTCAACAAGTTCAACATTTATCCTGATCAAATTCCTCCATGGTTGGTCGAATGGATTCCAAATAGAGGGGGCTACTTAATTGGGAACTTGCAACCTGCCCACATGGATTTCCGATTCTTTTCTCTTGGGAACTTCTGGTCCATTGTTAGCGGGCTTGCAACTGTGGATCAGTCCCATGCCATTTTGGATCTCATCGAAGCAAAGTGGGCCGATTTAGTTGCCGACATGCCATTTAAGATTTCTTATCCTGCTCTTGAAGGACAAGAATGGCAAATCATCACCGGAAGTGATCCTAAAAACACGTAAAGTTTTCATTGACAATGATACATATATGTGTGTGTGTCTTTCTGACAGTATGGTTTCTTTGCTTAAATATGGTATTCTAATGTGATTCTTACCCTGATGCAGGCCGTGGTCCTATCACAATGCGGGTTCCTGGCCAACTCTGCTTTGGCAGGTTAGTGTTTATTTTACAAAACCGTTTAAAAACCTGCTCAGTTCATTAAAGATAAAAATAAAAAGATTTCGAATTTGATGGAGGGAAACTGTTTTGCAGCTCACAGTGGCTTGCATAAAGATGAATAGAGCAGACATTGCCGCGAAGGCTATTGAGATCGTGGAAAGACGCTTATCAAGAGACAGGTGGCCCGAATATTATGACACGAAAAGATCAAGATTCATTGGCAAACAGGCCCGCCTATTCCAGACCTGGTCGATTGCGGGCTATCTCGTGGCAAAGCTTTTGCTTGCCGATCCGAGTGCTGCGAAGATTCTCATAACCGATGAGGACCCCGAGCTAGTCAATGCATTCTCTTGCATGATCGGTGCAAACCCAAGGAGAAAGCGTGGCCGGAAGAACACGAAGCAGAGCTATATAGTCTGAATTGTGTCTTACATCTTGCCATTCCCAACAGCCGGTTGCTTGCTTGTATAGATAGGTTAAGTATTTTTTCCGCTCATATATGGGTCTATTTACTAATCGAATAATGATTAATTAATTTCAAACGAAAATTGCGAACTAGTGTTCTAAACGCATTCTTCCTTTTCCTCCCCCTATTATTGCTGGGCGGTGCACAGGACAGGCTTCCTTGATGCAATAGTAAAATTTGCAAAGATATTACATTCTTAATTTAGCTTCATGTATATCCAAGTGTTTATGTTGGAGAAATAAGATGATGGTGTTGATTATGTTTATTGCAGCTACTCTTGATTGTGGGTGACTGGATTGAAAATTATGAATTTCCTTACTATATTGCCTTCTGCATTTTTCTAGAGAAATAATTGTTTGTGCATTTAGATGGTTGAATGCTTATCTATTCAATAATCCAGTTTTTTAGGTTTCTAGGAAAAAAAAAAGGGATTAATACCACGAAAAACTCCAAATTTGTACATCTGTGATAAATTTATCCTAAATTAATTTTTTGATTATGAAAGAACTTAAACTGGTACACCTGTGACAATTTTATCTTTCGTTAGTTTCTATTAAATTTTACTGTCAAATTTTTGAGTTAGATGACACGTGACAGTTGACGGGTGTACCAGTTTGGAGTTTTACCTTCCGTTTGTCGTATGTGTACAAGTTTGTTGTTTTTCATGATATTAATCTAATTTAACGAAAGGTAAATTTATCACAGATGTACCGGTTTGAAATTTTTGGTGGTCAAAAAATTAGTTTGGGGTAAATTTATCACAGATGTACCGGTTTGGGATTTTTCATGCTATTAAAAACAACAAAAACAGAATGATCTGGTTTTCAGAATAATTTTCAACAAATGATGACCTAATAAAGATATCTGGATATGATTTGGGTCTCCTTTTGTGCAGTAATTTACCATATTTATATTATCTGGATTAAGCCTGGGTATAGGATAACTATCCACCCGGGTTTCCTTTTATGGTTCAGGAAGCTGTACTGAGATTCAAGCTTCCGAAATTGTAACTTGCATTAGCTTAACATACCAATAAAATGCTATCTATAATTTTTCCCACATACTAAATTTCTTTGGCTAAACTTGCTTGATGCCATTTCAAATTAAAAAAGTTTTATTTCACGGTAATAATACACATTTGAATGAAAATGTGCTTAGCTGTAGAAAGTATCTGTACAGTATAAATTTTCTCTTTAACCTGTCACATGTTTCTTACAACATGATCACCAATGAGAAAAAAAAATAGAGAACTTACTTCAATCTCCTCCAGCTCATATAAGTTTTTGGCAAGTTCCAAAGGATTTTTTTTGAGAAATTTAACTTGAAAAAGAATTCAGTATGAAAATTAAAGAAAATGAGTAGTACTTCAGCAAAACATGATTTTGGTAATGTCCCAGATCTTTTTTTCAATGTTGGTAATGTACGAGATATTTTTCTCCTTGATTGGTAACCTCATGAACATATGTTGAAAGAGTAGTAAACCAATCCAAAAAGGGGAAGGAGAGTAATTAGGAATCCACCAAAAAGACACCTCAACCGGAGGTGCATGTACTACATATGGCAAAAACGTGAAAAAAGGTAAGATAGGATTTGGCAATACCTCATTGTTACCGGTGAATTCTTCTCTAGATTAGTCCCTTGTGGATCTGACTTGTATTGTCATACGCACGAGTCTCACGTGGGAATCACTAGATCTATTGGTTCAATAGGCTTGGTCTACTATGAATGGAGTGTAGGCAAAGAATTCTTACGTGCACCATTTGGTGACAGAAGCTAAACCCTTTCCATGTGTTTCACTCTCATTACCAGCTTAAAAACGAGAGAAGAGAGGCGTTAAGAAGCCAGCTTTCGCACATAGCCTGGCCATCGAAGAGGCGGTTACTTCCTGTTCAACAGACTCACACAAAGCACGCACGGCCTTCACTTCATTACTCTTCTTTCGTCTCTTTTTCTCATTTTCAGCCTCCATGTAAGCTCAGTTATGACCACCCAGCTTTGCCAGTGCAATCGCCTACATAAACCAGACTTGGTCACTCACACAATCTACACAACCCTCATAAAGATTCTCTTCGTATACACTTTCTCTGCTTCTGTTTGTGTGAAGATTTTTAAGTTCTTTGTGTCTGAGCAATGGCTGACGAAGTAGAAGCTCTTATTGACGAACTTTATGCAATGGTCACCTCCCTCGAGGAACAAGTATCCTGTTATCCTTTGTTCTTTGAATTTTTGCATCTGAAAATGAAACAGTGTTGTTTGTTGTATTAATTTTTTTTTGGCCAAAGTTGTTTATTTAATTCGAGAGTGAATGAAACCACCCTTTTCTTGGTTTGCATATGTCAGGAAATGGCAGAATCTTTCAAGACTAGTGGCGTTCGAAAATGTTTTTCTAGTTTCAACTAAAGAAAAAGTAGCCTTTTTCAAAACAATCTTTCAGCTTTGAGTGAAACATCGACAAATTGAACCTGTTTGTTTTACCAATTCCAATTTGAGAAAATGGTAGCCTTTTCATTGAAACAAGCCTTTTGGTTTTGAATGAAGCACAGACATATTGAAAATGTTTTGTGAAGGTTTAACAAATGTCATTGTGAAATAGTGTGGCAAAATATTGACAGATATCATAAAAGTCAATTCAAATCTGTTTCATGGAGCAAGTTCATCGAATTATAATTGATTTCTCGTGTTGATCTTTTTCAAGGGCTTGCTGGACAATCAATTCATCACTAATTATGAGATGAAACCGGGTGATGGCTCCATGTATTTCATAGAGTTGGTCCAAATGTTCCATGAAGATATTCGATCAGCGATGAGAGACCTAGCTATTGCTTTGTAATTCTCTGTGGCAACCCTTATTATGGTGCTTCTATCTCACTCGTTCTGCTTATTTCAGACTCATCTTGCTTTATTACCTGGTTCTTCTACAGGGAACTTACTACTGTGGACTATACAGATATACGTGAGCATCATGCAAAGATCAAAAGGATAGCTACAAGGTAAGACAATAACGTTACGTTCATGTGGCACACATCAAATTATGATTGCTCCTTTGCTTATTTAGGTCTGTTGAAGAAATTATGCATGATAGATGGCTTCTACTCTGTGGCTGTAACGTGTATAAGTCACGGAGGGAATTTTCGTGAAAATAATTTGAGTTGATCACTTAGATTCTCCTCTTTGTACTTTTTTTTGCTGCCTGTTTACCATTTTATGTGTTGGTAGGCGTTATTTTCGTTTTTTCCACCAACAAACTTTTAGGTCAAGATTGACAGATCTATTTAGCCCTACAGTAGTGAATATGCATGATCTTTTTAGCCGGACTATTTCTCAGAAGGACCACGTGTAACTAGTAGGGGTTGCAGCCGAGAAATAGTCGGGGATGAGTACTGTCGTTTCTACCTTTGTTTGCGCATGATTACCATTAAATGATGTCGGGAGAGCGTTATATTTGCTTCTATAAACTTCAAACTTACTCTTCTATCGAGATCAACACATCTTGGATTTATTTGGATCTCAAATTAGAGCTCACAATAGGTTCCCTTTTCGAATCTTTCAGGTCATTAATTACCGTTACTTTGTCTATAAATTGGTGATAGTTATTTTTGGTTGGCTGATTTTCCTTTTCATATTGTATACTAACTTTCGTGATGTCGGAAGGTGTGCGATTTGCATATCCAAAGTAATGTCTTTTAGTTAAAACATACTGATGAATTGCTGAAGAGTTAAAAGGCTGATGAAGAATATTGCTGTTACTTACCTTGCGAAAGACTATTTGCATATTATATTTTTGCTAGATCATTTGTTATTTGTTTTCATGGAACAAATTGTAATGCTTCAGCGCTTCAATCTCTCCTCTTAACTTAGGCTTTGCATGCTAGAATCTTGTTTGTCTACATTTATGTCAATATCTCCAAGCTTTATCATGAAGAGATCAAAGGAAGAACGTGCTGCTATATTACTCCATCTCTGGTTTATAGTCAATCAATTGCATTTTCTGCTTGAGTTGTCCGAGTATCTTATTAATGTCATAGCATATCAAATAATCGACTCGTACTGTCCCGCTCCATCGTATCATAATGATATTGTTTTCGTAGTGATACAATCATAAGTTTAGGCCCACTAACTATTCTAAATGATTTTCCAGCGTTGGTGCTTCAGCACTGAACCTGCCACTTGAGGTGCTGCGCCTTGGTGTTGCTGCTTCCTCCAAGGAAGAGTAAGTAAACACTTTGATTCCACAAAAAAATATCGGCATGTTTGCTTATGCTTGATGTCTTAATGGTAAAGTTTAATGCCTTGCTTGGATTTGTTGCTAAGAATGCTTATCATGCAGGTGCGACTTTGCACTTCTACGCATACATCAAGAGTACCATAAACTGCGTCCGCACTTGGAGAGCATCACTGAGGTAGCAAAAAAGCAGTTGGTTAACTGCAGTAATCAAATGAATATGGCATGTAATTATCTACAGAGTATGAGATGATCAAAACCATAATGATTAATCTAGAACATGCAGTGTGTGATGATGGACCTGCCGGAATCGTGTCTCCACGAGAAAATTGTGGAAAATGACTGGGCTTTCTCATCTTACAACTCAGGGATTTTACTCAAGTGTTAATTTCTCTTTCTAGGTTACTCCTTTTTGCTCCCAGAACCTTCCCATCCAGATCCTATTCTGCCATATCTTGCTTTATACCTTCAGCGGTCGATATTTCAGCCACTTTTGCAATTGAAAACTACTCTGCTGGGACGGTGATAGGGTTTTCTGAAGATCTAAGAAATCTGTTGACTACTTCATTGCTTAGGGTCAATTTCCTTCTTTGTTCTTTTCTTTGCTAATAAAAGTATTATGAAACATGCGACAACTTGAACCCGCCAAGATGTAATTATTTTGAGCTCATGAGGCATAAGAGAAACAAAATGCCATCGACTTCTATTAATGTTGTTTCTGCCTGAAGTTGTTAATCACCCATTGCGATCTGTTGTTGTTATATCTCACTTAATGAATTCTGATGTTTGCAGCTCGAGCGCAGGATTATTGACCTTGTGCGCCACCTGGCAAGGCGGGGGAACAACTGAAATTGGGTGACCAGTGTCTCATCAAGGTTGCCGGTCCCGAGTAATGAAGTGATCATGGAAAAGTTTTAAAGTGTCTAATAAAAACTTATGATCTAGTCATGTCTTGTTTGAGCATCTGAACTTGCTCTTCTTATGTTATTTTTGGTGTTTCCTATCTGAGCATCTGAATATGCTCTTAGTACAAGTAATGTTGTCGTTTCATGTGTCGAGTATCTGAGCTGCTCTTGCTTGGAGTTGCTTGTTACTTCTATGGCTTTTTTTTTTCTTTACATAAATTGAACCCTATGCTTTAACATGTTGATGTTGCCTTGTGTTGCATGTCCTACTTTATCCCTATGCGCCAACTTGATTATGATGTTAAGTTGAGGCTGAAGCAAAAGTTTTGGTTTCTCTGGACAAGCTGTCTAGTTTTATCTGTCTGTTAGAAAATATTTCTTTTCGCGTTTATGGAATTGTTTGGGTTGCCGTGTTCAACTATCTAAGGTTCTATATCTGTCATTATTTTGGGTCTCTTGCTTGTGAGGAAAATTTCTCCATGGATACCGTTAGTTTGATTTTCTTTGAAAATTTGATTTATGTATTATTTTGCCGAAATGCTGTTTTTCGACCCGGAAAGGTGTGTACTTGGCTTCTGAAAAATATGGACTCGGCTTCCAGGGATGGATCTAGACATGAAGTGATTGGAGGGGCTCGATACGAGCAAACTAACAATAGATTCCAGGGTCTAAAATTGAATTGAGCAAACCAGTTGAATACGAATGGTCTGGTATGGTTAAGGCCTACTGTTGAAAACCCTAATATTGCTCTAAGCCTATATCTTAATTACGATTCTTATTACTGTTCTTGTTGCTATCGAATCAAATAGCATAGATGTCTAGGATGTTCCCAAGTAATATTTGATGACTTGAAAAATTCAAATTTTTAGCTCATATTATTCTCTTTTGAATTTCATTTCATGAGATAGAACATATTAAGACCTATCAAGAAGAGATTAGTCTAAGGTATTATAATTTAAGCATATTAAGCATATTCTTTAGCTTTCTTGATTTAGTAGGGTTCCATGGTCGGCTAATTTTCACTCGTTAATTTTCTTTTTGAATTCTTACCCCTTATGCTGTCGCAAACAAGCCAACTTCTTGCACCCTAATAAAATCTATTCATGTATACAAGTCAAATCTATTGCTCAAATTATTAGATTTCAACTGCACACACGTCTAGATCTCGATCAGGCCTGTCGAGAATGTTCTCTCCACATATCTCCCAGGACATAATAATTACTCCTTGTATTGTCCACATGGCCAGATTTCTTCAGCAATCTTTTCTTATTGCCATTGAAGTCACTTATCATAGAACATCTCCTTGTGTTAATTGTTTCCTGCAGTTGGTTGGATGAGGGTTTATCAGTGAACATTTGAATAGTCTAGCTTTCAGAAAGGTTTGAGAATGAGACCTAATTGAAGGAGGCGATGCATTTGCAGCTCCTTCAGATGGTGAACATTTTGGCTTTACCCTCATGTTTGGGTTCAATTCTTTTGCAATAATTAATCACATTTCTACTACAGATTAGGGTTAGGACATTGGAAAACTGCTAAAAAGATAATCAATTAAAAAACTTTATAAGGTTATCACCAGAATAAAAGCTGGCTGTCTATGAAGTAAATAACCCTGGATTTTCGGAGAGCAACGATACTTTCACTAGCTAGAATCACGCAACCAGATTTCTGATCGAAGAAGTCCTCATTTTCTTCACTGTGACAAGGTGCCTTTGGTTCAAGAGTGTAGTTTGCTGCAGGAAGTCTATCAACAATATACTACTGTTTCTTTTTTCACTTTTTCAGACGTTTCTGTGATCTCCAATGAAAATATAATAAACTTAATTTCTTCAACCTCATATTCACAAGCCTCAGAGTTGGCACAGCTGATTGGGGTGTCATAGAATTTCCAGTTCAAGAACCGGAGATATCGTGCTTTTGCGCTCGTCACCGGGTTATACAAAAAAGGATCTCATCTGCACATTGTGCTTTTAGCTGCTGCATAGTTATGATATGCTGAGAATCAAGGCGCGATGGATTTATCGTTCCAGAAGCACCTTCAAATCTTCTACTGAAAAACCAAAATGACCGGAAAGAAATTTGAAGGATAAATCCGACGAGAGATGAAAATTCCGATGATGTCTTAGAGCTTTTCCCCATTTGAATGGTAAGTTCTTTTCTTTGGTATGTCCTTGAATGGTAAATCCAGCTTTGCATGGATGAGTATTAAGCAGAACCAGAAAAGGAGAGTAATTATCATTTCAAATGAGGCACACTTGCAACGGAAATTCTTCCATCCCTTTAGTCTAAGGTGGCTATAATGATCTGAAGTGTTAACTTTGGCAGGTCACTACTGAGTCCACGGCGGAAAAAATGACATGCGAGTTTCACGTCGGACCCACTAGTTTTGACGGCTCAGGTCATCTGTTCACCATGAGTCGAGAGGAGGCAAGATTTTCACCGCTTCAACTTCTTACGTGAAATTGGTTACATATCACGTGGCAATGACACGTGAAGAAGTCAAATAGAAAATCAGCTAAGGTTCAAATGATATGGGCATTCTGGTTGGCTCGTTACACCGCATTAGTGATGCAACCACCATATAATTATACAAGCATCATTGTTGACGCAACCAACACATACAAAATACAAGCATCCTGTAGGACATGTTTGGATACCGACAGTGAAACCATTAAGAATGGGAATGGAAGCCTTATTCCCTTTCCGGATACAAACTGGCAAATTGAAATGAGGCGAAATTGAAATAGAAATTGGGATCCAAAATTGCTGCATTCGTGCATTTTCATTACCATTGGGGGAGGTGAGAATGAGTGAATTGGGAATTGGGTTACCAAAAAGGCTAGCACACGAGCGACTTTCTAATTAATCTTAGGTCTTGGTAACTTTTCTTCAGAAACAATTTGATATGGTAAGTCGAATTACCTAAGTTGCTATTATACAAACAATAAAATTCAAACCAGAAAAGGACATTTTTCCATTCCGATGTGCTAACAAATGCAGTAAGTTTAATTAATTAGTAGTCATTCCAGTTCCTTGGTAATTCGTTCCGATTTCTTTTATCTTATTTCAATAGCCTCATTCATATGCGCCATCCGAGGGCATCATAACCTATACCCTTTCCAATGTGTTTCTGTCTCATTACATACTAGCAAAACAGAGAAGAGAGGCGTTACGGAGCCTAGCCTTTGAAGGACCGTTACTTCCAGCTCAACGGACTCACACAAGACATGGCATGGCCTTCACTTCTCCATTACTCTTCTTTTGTCCTTTTTTTCTCATTTTCAGCTTCATGCAAGCTCAGTTATGACCAACCTTCGCCGCTGCAACCGCTATATAGACCCCTTTTGGGTTCACTCACGGTATCCACACACCTTTCATACAGATTCTCTCCCTATAGACTCTCTCTGCTTTTGCTTGTTTGTGAAGTTTTTCAGGTTATTTGTGTAAGAGTAATGGCTGCAGAGAGGGATGAGCTTCTTGAGGAGCTTTATCAACTCATCTTCTCCTTGGAGGAAGAAGTATCCCATTACGCATCCTTCTTTTAATATTTTGCTTTTGAAAACTAAATGAAGTTGTTTATTTAATAATTCAAGATTGAAAGGGACTACGCTTCCATGGTTTGAATAAATTTGTAGGGAAAAGCGTAGAATTTTTCGGTTCGTCAAAGGTTTGATAATGTTTTACTAGTTCCAATCTGAGACAATGGAGGCCCTTGAATGGAAACGAGCGTTTGGTTATCACTGAAAGTGGGTGGATTGAACCTGTTTGGTGACAGTTTTAGCAATTTTCATTGTGAAATAGTCTGCTAAAATGTTCACCACAAAGTCCATCCAAACCTTGTTGTGTAAAATAGGTTCGCTGAATTCTAAGGTAATCTTTTGTTAGGACCTGCTGGACACCCAATTCATGAATAATTATGCTCTGAAACCGGCTCATGACTCCACGTTTATCCTGGAGTTCGTCGAAACGTTCTGCGAAGAAGTTCAAGATGCAGTGAGCGATCTGGGTTCTGCTTTGTAATTTTCTGTTGCATTTCTAATGATGTGACTTCTATCTCACTTGCTCTCGTGCTTCTTTTAACCTTTTTTTTTTTCTGATTTCTTTAATAGGGAAGACCCTTTTGTAAGCTTTGCGGGTATATATGCTCAGTATATAAAGCTTACAGGAATTATAGAGTGGTAAGACAACAGTAAACCTGTTCACGTGGCCATGCTTCAATTTCATGATTGTTCTTTCGCTTATGTATGATTACAGAAGAGACTGTGCATGACCGATTTAAGATTTTTTGCAGCTGTGACGCATATTGGTCATAGAGGGTGTTTCCGTGAAAAAAATTGGAGGCTGATTACTTTGACTGTCCCGTGAAAAAAATTGGAGGCTGATTACTTTGACTGTCCTCTTTATAATTTTGTTCATGGTCTGTTTACCTTTATATGATGTTGATAGGTGTTATAATTGCATTTTCAAACTTCCACCAAACTTTTAGCCAAAATTGACACATCTTAATAAGGTCTAGTAGAGAATCTGCATGATGAATGGTGTCACGCCCCGAATCCTAACAGGCACACGACACCCCTTACCTGGTCGATAAGTGCGACGTCCCAGGTTATCGCCGACCTCAACTAAACATTAGAGATTTAAAGCCACAACGGGAATCACAATTTATACTTGACAAATTAAACTGGGGAGAATTGAAAGAATATACATTTTCATTTCTTGTTCAACTTGTTCCACCATATATACAATAAAATAAACCTCTGTCTACCAGTGCACACTTTACTGAAACTACCAAAATAAAAAAGGAGTCGATGACCTGATGTTCAACCTCAAAAATAGTTCTCATCCAAGGCAAGCTTTCCCACTTCTACATACACGTTCGTCGTGTGTCTTATCCAGATCATTTCGTCACTCATTAGAAACTCAGCTACTTCATACTCCGTATGCACTGGTATTCCAAAACGTACTGATGGCGGGGGTAGAGGGTTCATGGATCCTGTCGGGGTTCTGAAATTGTTGGTTGAAACAACCGTGAGAACACTTCTCAGTAAGTTCACCCCTAAACCCAACCTAGGCTATCACGTACCTCCAGACAATTACAAAGCACATTCACACGTGTCAAATCTTCAAACAACATGCATATTACACACAATCACACGCATATACAATTTTCCATGTCGTGCGTTCCTTTTGTTCTCATCATCACTTTCCACATTCCTCGTTAGTGACCCGTGTAAACGTACATGCCTCAGGCACACTGTGATCATTCATCACATCCAACTCGCGTACCCGTTCACGCCTTAGGCCCCAATCGCGACCTAAGCATTACACGCCCCATGCCTGATCCTAACTCAGCCCGCGCCAAATGCGAAAGGCCTACATGATTGGAACCCGAGCTTATAATGCCTCGGTCCAATCCCGGTCTCACCCGAGCTGATCGTGCTTCGGACCGATTCTCATTCTTGCTTTTCAAGCCTTAGTCTGTGCCAAATGCAACTAACCTACGTGATTGTAGCCCGAGTTTACGATACTCGGCCCGATCCCATTCTCGTTCTATCACACCTTCACATACTTTCTCACAATCACTTGTCACACCACACTTCTCATTACTCATGCACATGCTCGATATGTATTTACCACACGCGACTAGCCCATCACACGCGATCCGTGCACACATTGAATTACACACAGATAGAGCTCACTCAACAATTCACATGGGCAATATCAACAATTAATTTAATCAACTCACGTGTGCACTCGACAAGTATAATCGGTCACTCAATTGCACAACAACACTCTCAATTAAATCACAACAATTTATAAATAAATCAAGCACGCCTCAAATACGGCAATTGCCATTTTTTCTCCAACCAAATGACGTCGTATTAATTCCAATCCTTCATGGGACTTTCTCGCTATCAAATACCGGTTCTAAAAATCCAACTTGCATCCCGAACCGAGCATCACAGCCTCATGAACAGTGAATCACAGCTCGTGAACAGTAATTCTTAGCTTGAAATTCCCTCAAATCGTCCTCCAAAAATTTCAAATTAATTCCTTAAGGCCCGCCATACGTTCCTGGTATAAAGCCCCAACATTTCGCACCCGCACAAGTCTAATTTCACCCAAAATCAAATTATTCGGCGATACCCAAAATCCTAAATCGGGATTAGAGTATGACTTACCGCGTTCTAGACTAAAACGGCTAGAACAGAAAGCGGTGGCGCTCTACGGCGAAGGCGAACAACTCATGGTGGCTTCTGGCTTACACGGCGGTGGCGTGGTCTTGCACGGCCGGAAATGGGTCACGGGGAGAGAGAGAAAGAGAGGGGAAAGAGAGAGAGACGGTGAGGTTGGAGGGCGGCACGACGACGGCAAGGTGGCAGTCCAGCGGTGTGGCAAGTGGCGGTGAGTGGCGGCGGAGAGAAACGGCCAAGGAAAGCCCACGGTGGAAAGAAGAGAAAGAAAAACCAAATGGGGGAGGGGGCTGATCGTGAGAAAAGGAAGGAGAGAATGGGGAAGGAAGACCAAAATTTGACTTAAATAATGCCAATGACCCAAAGGAAAAATGATCATAATACCCTTGTTTCAAAATTTTAATCCAACGGTCCAGATTCAATCTTATCTTGATCCGACGGCCGATATCGATTCTTGCACAAAAATACCCAAGGGCGTACTTGAAATTTTCCAAAAATTCAAGGTAAAATTGTCCAATCAAAATTTTGGGCAAAATTACCAAAATGCCCTTTACCCTTAAAACTTGTCCTTTAATAACCTTTAGGGTTATTTTGATCACTTTCTTCGTTTCTTGATCAAATCGAGTTTTTACGAAGGATTTAAGTGCACAAAAAATTCACACATGTCACGTGCAACGTCGTCCTAACATTCCAGCGTGACTTCCTAATTTTTCAGTGTCTAATTTAGGCAAAACTTCAATAATTAAATTCTATTGAACGCAACTCGAGTGTTTCTCGAGCTAACGGGCGGCTTACTGGGGAAATTCACAAAATCAACTCATGACTGATACTGAATCGAGTCACGTGTAAGTCCGTTCGGTACGTGACGATCTCGGTTGTCATAAAAATCGCGAAGATCAATCACTTAATTTGAGGGGTACGATTATTCAGTATAATTTCAGAATTAGTCGTCAAGTCGTTTCATGGTCCAACGGAATCACCCACGATCCACTACTAGGACAGTGGCGAACTGATCTCTAACTATCCTTGAATCAATCAACAGTAGTTCAAAATATCACTTATGCGATTTAATGGTTGAAATCCATTCACGATCGAATTTTCTTTAGTCGTGCGAATTTAATTCCCCTATTAACCTTTCCCCAATGGTTAGCATTCCCAGGAATGATCAGTTCTCGGCGAGAATTTACTGCGAGCACATTTCATAAAACTTAGTAATTTAATAATTTCCAATTGGCGGAAATTTCAGAATGTCACAAACGGCATTTTAAGGTAAGACCTTTTGCTGCTGTAACACATATAAGTGACGGGAGAAGAACAGCAGAAGTACCAAAACTTATGTACGGCGCTCACTCTAGTGCCAAAAATTTCTTTTGGATCACTTTAGTTCCAAAATTTTTAAAAAACGATCACTTAAGTGTCAACTCTGGTCTGTTTGGTCGGAAATTCGACGTGGTATTTTTTTTTATTAATTTTTGTAGCCGATGTGGCTCGCCGGAGGTTGAGTCAGTATGTACACTTGGATTTTTTAAATATTTTTTATGAATTTTTTTCTTTCTTTTCTTTTTTATTTTTCTTCTTCGGTCTCCGCCGTTGACCGGAGGTCGGCCACCTGGCCTTAGCGATGGTGAGGTCGGCCTCACTATGGCCGGGCTAGGCTCGACCTTGCCCAAATCCGGCGAGGTTGAGCCTCGCCCAGCCATGGTGAGGTCGGCCTCGCCGTTGCTGGGTAAGGGCGTGCTTAGGCGAGGCGAGGCCGACCCTCGCCAGATGCGGCCTCGGCGGGGGTCGCTGTGGCCTGGGCGACCGCCGGCGAGGCCGCCGTGGCCTAGATGAGGGTCAGCTCTCGTCCAGGCCACGACGGCCTCGTCGGCGGTCACCCAGGCCACGGTGACCACCGGCGAGGCCGCATCTGGCGAGGGTCGGCCTGGCCTCGCCTGGGCACGCCCTTGCCCAGCGACGGTGAGGCCAGCCCTCGCCCAGGCCACGGCGACCCCCGGGCAACCGCCTGCGAGGCCGCCGTGGCTTGGGCGAGGGTCGGCCCCGCTGGATTTGGCGAGGGCCGGCGTCGCCTCGCCTAGGCACGGGCCGGCCCTCGCCCAGGCCACGGCGGCCTCGCCGGCGGTTGCCCGAGGGAAGGCAACCCTCGGCGAGGCCAGGTGGTCGGCCATGGCCGGTGTTCGGTCACCGGTCAAATAGAGAAGAAGAAGAAAAAAAAGATAAAAAGAAAAGAAGGAAAAAAACAGAAAAAAAATTAAAAAACAATTACAAATTCGAAATTTACACTTGGAAATGCCACGTAAGACTGAGAAATTCAAAATATACATGTGAAAATGCCATGTAGATTAAAATTTTAATTAAAAAAGCCACATATTAATTTCGCTAGAATTTCTTGCCGTTGGTACTTAAGTGATCGTTTTTCTCCGATTTTAGCATCTAAGTGATCCGAAACAAACTTTTGGCACTAAAGTAAGTGCCGTATACAAGTTTTGACACTTCTAGTGTTCTTCTCCCTATAAGTGACACATGGTGTTTCAGTGAGAAAACAGGAAGCTGATTACTTAGATTGCTGTCTTTATACTTTGTCGTCGTATGAGAAACATTTTATGACGTTGATTATC
Source organism: Syzygium syzygioides (assembly GCA_031216285.1). Classification (NCBI taxonomy): domain Eukaryota; kingdom Viridiplantae; phylum Streptophyta; class Magnoliopsida; order Myrtales; family Myrtaceae; genus Syzygium; species Syzygium syzygioides. Next base: position 35,086,137 of record CM062248.1, on the reverse strand, counting down.
AGGAAACCGTTATTTTTGCGATTTCAAACTTCCAGCAGACTTTTAGTCAAGTTCAACACATCTTAATTAGGTATATAGTGTTGGTCACGAAAATGGCGCGCCCAGGATCGCCATAATTAGAAATCGAAATACGATAATGGAAAAATTGTTGATTTGTGTACCTGATTTGGAATCCATCGAACTTGACGCGGAATTTGTGACGGTTTTCGAACACAAACTCAAGTGCTTCTCCCCTATCCCTTCATTAGAACACTGGCCTAATGAGATTGCCACTCACGAGAAGAAAGTTCTCTCTAAATCTGTCACATCCCGTACCCCACGAAGCATGAACATCCGTGTATAGGTCGAAATGAGGTGCGACACTCCCAGGTTACGTCACCAACCCAAAAACCCAAATTAGAGAAAACACGTCACATGCGGAAATGACGTATATATAATAAGTATATATACACCCAGACAATTTAAAAGCAACTATGAATAGCAAGAGATAACAAATTACGAATGATTAAAAACAATATATACTTTCATTGTATAACTTATATACAATATCCATTTTAAACAAGATACAACAAAAGAGCCACTAAAACAAAAAGGGATAGGTGGCCTAGGGGGATCGGACTAACAACCGGAGGGCTATAGTAAAAAGGTATTGGCCCTCGCTCCTAAAACTAAGGTCTGTCCTAGGGTATCCAGTCGGGGTTAGATCCAAACGTCTTGGAAGAACTCTCGGACTGCTCTGGCTCCTCCTCTGAACTCATAGCCTTAGACTCTGTCTCGGGCTCGGGGTCCTGCTCCTTAGCCTCAAAATTCATGGCCGGGGATCTAAAATGTCGGTTTTACCACAACCGTAAGAAATCTCAGCAAGTATAAACCACTAATCCTAAACTAGGTTAACGTACACCTCCAGATAGGTAAATCAAATACATTAAGCAGAGAACCAGTATCTCAACAAAAATTCACTCCGGGCTCACAGCCCAATACGTTATCTCATATCCTTGCAGGTTAGGCATTTGACACTAATGCAAGTCACTTGCAATTATACCGACCGAAGGCCCACAATTGAATATAACGACCCGTAGGCCGGACCCGAAGGTCACAAGAGATTATAACGACACGTAGGCCCGACCCAAAGGCCAACAGTTTGATAAATCAACCCGTAGGCCCGACCCGAAGGTCACAATTGGATATAACGACCCGTAGGCCCGACCCTAAGGCCAACAATTGAATATAACTCAGGCATGTATATCGTCACACTCAATTACAACTAATCACAACTTGATCTGCCTAACATATGCTTGGGAATTCAAACCAATTACCAATGTCCAATCTACCAAGCATAATTATGTTCAAATAAGACACCCAATAAACTATCTCATTAGGTCCTAATAACCTATACAAAACACCCAACACAATTAAGCCTAATTTAACCCCAATTAGGCCTAATTAACCCATAAAAATGCACAATTAATTAATTAGGGGTTTAGGGGTTTATACTCGTTTATTGATGACTCGGGACGACGAGAACGGGTGGTCGATCATCGACACGCGGTAAGGATCAACGGTGGCGTTCTGGGTGCAAGCCAACGGTCACGGCAACGACGGGAACAATGATTCGCGGCTGATCTTCTTTTGTTCAGAGCTGGAACCAGGCTGAGGGTGGCTGTTCAGGTGAGAGAGAGGTCCAACGGTGTTGTGGCATGTGGTGGTAGGCGGCTAGCAGCTCCGGCTGGTACTGTTTCGACGTGAATAGTACTAGAATGGATAGAAATGTCCACGGCAGAATAGAAACAAGGAAAAAGGAAGAAGAAATTAGGGGAAATGGCCGAATGAATTTTACAAGAGAGAGAGAGATATAGTCTGGTCAAACTGAGTCAACATTGCCTTAGTGGAATCCAAGTGTCAAGATCTAGGGCTATTGGACAATTTTGCCCTTGATCCAATGGCTATCTTTCCTTCTCATCCAATAATTTAGGGGTAAAATGGTCCTTTGTCCTTAACCCAAGCTGATCAAACCTGATTTAGCCCTAATCAACCTTGGTTAACTCTAAAATTTTGACCAAAATTCGGAATTAGCCAAATTAGCCCTAGGGGCATTTTCGTAATTTTCCGATCCCGAACCGAAATTTCAATTTTTGTCCATACTAGTCCTATATATTCATGGTAGACATAATACAGTGTCGGATCCTTAAAATTCATCCTTTAAGCCCTCAAAAACCAGTCCAAAGGTTTAGAGGGGTAAAACCGTAATTTTTTGTTTTAGGGTCGAAATTCCAATTTTTGACCGTATGCACTCTAGACGTGCGTGGTTGCCCCAAAATGGCGTCGATTAAGAAAAATAATTTCGTTTGGCCTCGGAAATGGACATTGAGGTCCCCAGGGGCAAAATTGTAATTTTCCCTAATTTCTGTCGAAATTTTCGTTTTCATCCGTATTACTCCTAAACATGTGTGGCCACTCTAATATGACGTCCATCTTGCAAAATAGTCATAATTACCCTTGAAATTTTGATATCGAAATTCGGGCTCAATATTGCGATCAAAATAACTCGTTTGAAGTCTTAGGGCGACTGTTTAGGTGTTACGCGTATCGACCTAGGAGTGTCCGAGTCGTGATGGCCTCAAATTTCGAGAGAACGAGAGGAATTATCACTATCACCGGGGGTCGCGATCGTTTGGATTAAAATCGGGGTTCGTTTGTCAGGCGCACTTTCGGTCATGCAGAATCACCCGCGAACCGATCGTGCGTCGCTGACTATATCAACCCGTCATTTTCCTAAGATCGGCCTATATTGGTTCAAAATATTTCCTCAGCGTTTCTTGAACTCGGTGCTCAATTGCGATCGGGTCCTTGGTCTATGTACCTATTCCTATTTAGCCTTTCCCATTTGGTTAGTATCCCGTGATTAATCAAGTCTGGGTGAGACTTACTAAAATCAAACGAGAATTAATGTACACTTTATTGATCCCGGTAACGAGTCAAAATTCAAGATGTTACAAAATCCGTATGTGAGTCAAATGATGTCACGCCCCGAACCCCCATCGAGCTCGCGACATCCCCTGCTCCAGTCGAAATGATGCGACGTCCCAGGAACGTTGCCGACCCAACCCAAATATCAGAGTCCCATGCGGAAGCTTGTTAAAGGGTCAAATACACGCGTATTGTTAGTCGTGTTGTTTCGTGTCATGAGAGTCTAAAGTACTCTTTGTTGGTATGACTGCTTACATCCAAGGTTCCTCCAATAATGAATAAAACCATATGGTTCGACATATTGATGTTGCATTTCTTAAGGTAATCTACTGCGTTAGCTAGATTATAATGTTTAAAGTATTAATGCCAACGCTTTGCTCCCTCAGGACAATCTTTGTAGTTTTCCTTTTCCGCTAAGAATTTCCTAAGAAACTTCTCTTTGCATTAATGGAATCGCGTGGCATACCGAGTTTCACTATCTAAAGTTCCAAATTCTTCGTAAAATTTTTGTCTCGATGATTTTTTGGGTGTTTCAAATAGGCAAACGTTCTTCAAATTTAGGAAATCTTTTTTTGAAGTATCTCTAATTGACTAGTGAACATTTTTCATAAGTAGCTTTCGTTTTCACTACAAACGAAAACGAGAAACTATCAACTTTGTTTTCAAAACGAATTTGACAGTCCTAGTACCTTACTACCACAGTAATCGAAGAACTCATTAGTAGTCAAATGTAAATGCTTCAGAAAGAATAGACTATCACTTCAATTGAGTCTCCACACAATCAACATGCCAATTTCATCGTGCATATTTTGGTATTAAATCTCTAATCGATGTACAAGAAACAACAAAGTTGTGCACATTTTGATAATAATTGAAATCATAGCAAATCTCTAATTTTTACGCATATCTTACTAATTTCAGGGCAATCTTTGGGCCACCGTGAGAGTAAATACATATTGTGAGCCACAAATTCTTGAAGGAGTGGACTCCATAACAATTTATAATTATTTTTTATTTAATTTTTTTGTGATCCAGAATAAGTTGTTAACCTCACTATGGATTAAGAACAATCACATAAGCATTTCTCCTAATCTTCATGTATGTTTTGGTAATAAAATCCTAGCAATTTAATTTTCATTGTCACTTTAGAAATTCTATAATCCTAGCAAATCTGTACCTCATATGTATCTTTTAATAATAAACCTCCAAGCAATGTACACGAAATAAAGAATGATCGATAAGTTTCTAAGTGAATTTTTAATCATTCCAAGAAGTTTATTAAATAAACAAATAAGGTTTAGAAATTTGTGTTACATGACAACACATATTTCAAATATAAATATGTATATGCAATTGCTTATGCAGTAGATAGTGATATGTGCAGTAGATCTTTTGTGACGATTAACTTTCAAAGATCTAAATTTTTTACGATAAGTTGGATGATGCATTTATAGTAGAATTTTTTTTCAAATTTAACGTTGAAAATACATGGTTGTAGCTTTATAAAATTATTGTTTAGTCCACCATCGGTTTCAAAAGGTACTTACAACTTCACTGTTGGATGATTGACATATGCATTTAAAGTTGGTTTTGTAATAAATAAGTCGACATATCAATCATCCAACATTAAGTGTGTAAATACATGTTAAACTGGCAGTGGACCTAATATGAATTTATATTGCTTCGTGCACAATTATCTAGAAATTTTATCACAATTGTAGCATCAACAACGCAGTGTAGATACTTCACAAAATATCAAACATAAGATTTTATTCATAGGTTTAATATACACGAACCATATACTTAATGGCTGGAAAATATAACTAAATGCTAACTAGAAATAAGTCTCAACAAATTCGACATTGATGAGAGCAAATATATTCAGAATAAAATGTAATTTTCTAAAATCTTGGATTTTGTATAAATTAACTGAATTTTTGAAAGATGAATATTTCAATTGATTTTTCAAAAGACCAAAAAATATACTCTTCGATCTGTGCAACAAACAGACATCTCTCTAATTTAAATGTACATGTATCTTGACCAAGCTGCTAGAGAGCTTAGGATAGCAGGCATGAATAACAAAAGTCCTTAAAAGAATATCTAAAACGCCTCGAAATAGATATTTTCATGGGATATCAATAGACTATACTTAGAAATTATTGCAAAAATAAGCATCAATACAAATTGGTTGAACTGCAGCATTTATTGACATCACTTACCTCTTCAGACATTATTTCTGTACTTGGCCTGGTCTTGATCTGGAATTACAATGACAATAGATCATTAAGCAATCACACCGAATCAGGGCAACAAAGTGGGGACCAAGGACTATTTCCGTGGAATCCATCTTCTAAATCCATAACAAGGTGTCCATACAAATTTATTATTGCCAGCTTAACATGTTTAAAAGCACAACACATACACCACATTTGATATAGAATCCATTATCAAAGAAGTGCCCTGCGGAAACAGCTCCGTCTTCTTTCTCTCGCCTTCACTGATTAGACAGCAGCAGTTGCTTCAGCAGGCTTTGCTTCAGGTTCTGCCGGTGCTTCAGCATCCCAAAATGTGGTCTTCTTCCCAGTCTTTGACACAGTCTTTAGAACTGCATCGGGTTGGACATTGCCTTTCACCGTCACCTTCTGCTCCTTCATATCAATGTCGAAGGACTCCACACCTGAAATTGGTTCAGAGGCAAACAGAAAAGGGAAAAAAAAAAAAAAAGACACCAGTTAATCTTCCACAGTTGGAACTTGTCTTCCGAGGATGCCCTGTTTTTTCCTTTTCTATTCAATTCTAAGGAAAGAAAAATATATTAGGGGTGATAAAGGTAAAATCAAAATTGCAGCACTGAATCTCTTTAGGAGAATGAGTATATGTATTTTTTTTTTGGTAAGTAAGAGTATATGTATTTATCTCTATACATTTGATGAAACAATTTCAAATGCCCAGAGCCTAAAAGGATGATATCTCTTCTGAGGTAATTCATAGAGAATGAAGTAGACCAATCAAAAGGCAAAATAAATCCATGTATCGTGATAAAAGAATTCGAAGCCTCAACATCAGGACATATACAAAGTTTAAATACTGCTAACAAAAGATATAATTTCAAATAAGAACGTTGTAGAACAGCAGCAGACCTTCCATTTTCCCGAGAACCCTCTTCACTGCACCAGAGCAGCCCTCACAAGACATACCAACTTTGAGGACAACAGTCTGCAGAAAAAGCATACAGATTTTTACTAGATTGAAGAAATGAAGTCACATGACAATTGTCTCCTAGCTATGCCAAAATCAAGTTAATATCGTGAGTTCAACATTCAGCAAATGAGCAAGGATCTAATACTGAGATAAAACGCCCACAAAATATGCAATTATGCTCGTCTTAATGCAATAAGTAAAGTCTTTCAACCAAAAAATAAAAAAACAATAAGTAAAGTCAAAGCTACTCACATATAGCTGGGCAAACCAGTTACAGAGCTCCTTAGTTTATTGTATGAGAGGGTTCGAGAGAGATACCACCTTGGCTGAGTATTTTTTATTATTGATTTCTATATCAAGCAACTAATTAGCTATAAAGGACTAAATATGTTCTAGCCCAGGTTGAAGCAGCTACAAGTTACTTTATATAACTGCATGTACTCCACATGCTTTCAGAAACCATCTCAACAACATTTGACTCGAAGTTCTATATTAAGACAAGTTGAATCACCAACTAAAACTAAAATGACTGCAATCACTCGTTGACTAGAAAAAGGAAAAGCAAGACCTTGCTTCTACTACTAGTACTGCACCTTTGTGACATAACATAACAAGGGTTACCGCTCTTTGTAGCTTAAAAAGGTCTCTTTTATTTCTTACGAATCACAGAAGCAGCTGTGCCTAATGCCTTCCATCACTAACCTCAGAATCATAAATGAGGACCCAAAGCCAATTCACTACTAATCCAGACACATCGCAGCCTCCCCAAACATCAACCAATGATACAATGGCACAAAAGTCACAAATTAAACTTCAACCTCGGATATCTTGAAAATGGACATGATACATCACATTAATAAGAAAATCATTACAACCGCCACGACATTACATAGCTAATCTCGCATTTCCACTTGAAAGAAACTCAACGCAACTGAGGCAAGTAACATGAAGTAATTAACCAGTTCTGCATCGACGGATTTCTATAATTGCATTAACAGAATTCCTCACCGACCCTCCATTTGCTTCTCCAACCAAAACAGACAGATCATACCAAACGTTACCACAAACGGTCCGCGAACTCAGCTTTCCCCGAACTTTCCCAGAATCGAGATCCAAGGCACCATCATTACTCGCGAACGAGGAAAACCCAATTGACCAATTCGTACACAAGCCCGAGCGCACCAAACATTCAACTCTCACCCACAACCAAAATCACAACAAATCTCAGTGAAGAAAGAACAAGAATTGCTCAAACAGAAGCCCCCCCTTCCCCCCTAATCAAGAATCCAACATAGGCCCCCCCGTAAAAGGAAACAAAAAACAATAAAAACAGGGGATATGAGCAGAACAATCTCGAACCCAACAAAGATCGAGAACCACTTTGACCCATGAACGAATGACGAAAAGGGCTTAAGAGCAACAACGGAGCAAAGCTTCTTTACCTGAGACATGGTGAATCGGGTCTCTAAGAACAGCGGAGGAGGAAGCGACGGAAGAAAGCCGGAGAAGGGCGATTGCCAGATGGTCAGCGCGAGGTGATCTTGAATCCTTTGATCGCGCGTGCGTATATTCAGGGGATGAAGTTCGTACTTTGCTTTTCAAATTTTTTGGGGGTTTAAAAATAAATAAAATAAAAAATTTCCTTTCGTGTTTTATTTATGTTCCGTTGTCGTTGCGTAAAAGCTAAGCAAGCATTTGTTTTCTTTTTTTTCCTTTTGTTCTTTTGAACTTTTCCTTCTTCATTTAGTGCAAAAGAAATAGAGAATCCTCATCGATTTTGTCTTACGAAATATGATTCACATTCACCTTCACACAAGTCATAAATTTATTATACGGTAGTCAATCCAATCATAAATCTTTCAATTTTACTAATTTAATTCTAAATCATTTAACGATTTGCCAATATAATAATTTCAATCAATTTTAGTTGAAAATCGCTGACATGATCGTCCTATATTTCATGACCGACATTGATGTGGACAACTTTTACAAACTTTTATTTTTTTTCTTTTATTTTTTATTTCCAACTGTGAGCTAGTGAGGTCACCTATCAACCTTCCTCGACCACAAGCGAGGGGCTCACGACCCTTGCTAGGATCTGGGCAAGTGCCCAACACCCTCGCTTGGATCTTAGCAAGGGCACGGAGGCCCTCGCAGCCATGGCACCCTTGCTTGAGTTGGAAAAAAATAAAATAAAATAAAATAATAAAAAATTACAAATTTTTTTTAAAAATTATAAAAATTATTAACGTCAATGCCGACCGCATCACGTAGAATGGCTAAAGTGTACGTCAGCGATTTCTAATCAAAATTGGCCGATATTGGCAAATCATTAAAGATTTAGGACTAAATTGGCCAAATTAAAAGGTTTAGGACTGAATTGGCCGCGCTATAACAAGTTTAGAAATATTTGGTAATTTCCCCCCGATTTCTTGAGCTCCTCCAAGCCTCGCCAATGCATCCGCACATCCATTTGCTTCTCTAGAAACATGCTCAATCTTTTAAGCCTGCAACCTTTGGAGCAAGCTCTTGCATTCAATAGGGAAAAATATCAAAAAAGTCCTCAATTTATTACATTGATACCAATTTAGGCAGGAAATCGTGGTTATCGGCCATCCTATGTGGCACGGCCGCTATTGGTGTGGACATCTTTTATATTATTTTTATTTTGTTTTTCTTTCCCATTTGTTTTTGCCAGTGGCCTCTCGCCGGCCATAGGCCATGGCCAAGATGGGCTAGTCTCGCTTAAGTGAGGGTTAGGGGAGAGCATCGATCCAGGGTTGACCGTCGGCCGGCCCAATCCGCCCACCTTGGCCAATTCCCAGGGGGATTAGGCTGATCCCTAGTCCTGGGACCACTGGAACTTGTACTGTACAGGTTGGTCCAACCCGAACCAATCTTATAAATGTTTTTCCAAACCCTAAGTATATAATGTAAAGTGCCCAACGCCTCCTCTTCTTTCACCCTTTTCCTCTCCCTCTCCTTGAGTCTCACTCTCACTCTCTCCTTCAATCTCAAATTCCTCTCAACCTCTTAGCGGCTCTCTCTCTCTCTCTAGTAATGATTCCTTCCCTCTCTCTCCAGTAATGATTCCTTCCCTCTCTCTCCCTGCTCATTTATCTTCACTAGTGCCAACCATCAACAACAAAGACTCCAAGATCTCGGGAATTTAGTTTGATCATCGTTCACAATCAACATTTGCACATCAAAGGCAAGCACCTCCATACTCGGTTCTAAGAAAAATATAGGCCAAGAATCTTAACTTGAATGGCCACATTCATTTTGCATCTTCGTTGACAATCATAGTAACAATTTCTTTTTGTTAATATTTGATGCCTCAACATAAATACCAACATATATCTTAATATTTGAAAAAACAATAACAAAATCTGTAATATCAAAATCTCCCTTTGCATGCTTGAAACAAAGATGATAAATTTGTGGACATAATCATGTGGCATTATGGGATCTTAATTCAACTCACATAGACGAATTTGGCAATGTCACGTATTATTGATTGTTAAGTAAAGAACAATCACATTTTTATTCTAATTTCAATGGCTCTGAAATTTCAAAAAGTGCGTTTGTCCTTTCAAGGAACACAAAAAATGAAATAAAAAAAGAATTGATTGGTCTCGGGTTGACCTTAGAACCAGACTGGACCCATAAGGTATGTCCGGTCCTCGGTTCCAAGCTCAACAGAGTTGGTATCTAGTCCTAAAAATTGGAGATTAACATTGTGCGGGTTAATCCTTGGGTTAGATGTTGGACCGTTCCAATCCGAACCATGCTCATCCCTGGCGAGGGTCACCCTTGCCGCCCATAGGCGAGAGGCGGCCTCGTTGGGCCACACCTAGGTTAGGGCGACTACTAGTGAGGCCAACCCTCACCCAAGCTAGGGCAGCCTCGCTACACCTTGCCTAGGCGAGGGACAGAGAGGCAGGGTGCTTGAGTGGAGAATGGAGGAATGGAGTTCGAATACAAGGAAGCAAAGGCACAAGCGACATTTCTCGTCAAGGTTTCTACTCTGTGCAAAAATCTGCTTCGAAACTTCAAAGCTTTTTGATCAATTCTCAAACACGAATAGAGAGAAGTAGGGGTGTCAATGGGTCGGGTCGGGTCGGGTTTTCATTATACCCAACCCGACCCGAAACAATGAATATGTGTGCTTGGCCCGACCCGAAACAAGACCCAAACATGATATAGCCACACAATCGGATCGGTTCGGGTCATGTTCGGGTCGGGTCGGGTTCGTGTTTTGAAAAGAGGGAACACCAAATTAGATATAAAATATAAAACTTACCAAATAAGTTTCCGGGAGGCACACAAAGAGAGAGAGAGAGGGGGTTAGTAGCTTCTCCTCCGCGCAAGAAACGAATAGCTTGCCCGCGACTCTCTCCCGACCGGTCAGACCAAAAAGGCAAAGGCGAAGGCGAAGGCAAAGAGAATGGCCCGCCCACCTTCTTCTTCTTCTCCTCCTCCTCCTTCTTCAACCACCACCGCCGATCGAAGCCCTCCTCCTCCTCCTCCTCCTCCTTCCCTAGTAGAAACCATCCTCCAGAGGTTCCCTTAACCCGCTTCATCCATCCGGGCCAAAGCGAAGATGACGACGGAGGAGGAGAGCGACTCCATCTCGCGCCTCGCCTCCCCCTTCAAGCTCATCCGCAACTGCGACCCCTCTCCCCCGCAGAAGCTCTTCCCCGGGACCGACGAGCCGGCGCTGCTGTTGGGGCTGGGAGACGAGAAGCGACGCCTCCTGTCCTACGCCGGGGGCGGGGGCGGGGGCGGTGGGGGGGACGGGAAGCTGGAGCTCCTGAGGGCGCTGCGGCTGTCGCAGACGCGGGCGAGGGAGGCGGAGGAGCGGGGCGCGGAGGCGGCGGCGGAGAGGGACGCCGTCGCGGGCACCCTGATCGGGGAGGCCGCGAGGGCGTCGGCGTACCGGCGGTGGGCATGGGTGCTTGAGCACGAAGCGGTGGCGCTGAGGTCGAGGCCGAGGCCGAGGCGGCAGCGGCGGCGGGCTTGGATCAAGAAGAACAAATGGCTCTTGTTTGTTTCGGGTGGGTTTGTTTCGGATGGGTTTGGGTAGATTCAAAACAAGATTAAGCATTGTTTGTACTATTACCCAAACAAGTTAAGGCCAACCCGACCCAATGCAAAAAGTGCTTGTTTGGGTCAGGTCGGTTCGGGTCGGGTCATGTTTGAGCGGGTATTTTTGACACCCCTAGAGAGAAGCAACATTTTGTTGTCCCAAGCAGCAAAGCAGAGCGAAGCTCGCCCAACGCCAGATCTGGAGAGGGGGGCCACGCCCTCGCTCAGGCAAGGCACGGGGAGGCACAGCAAGGGAGGCCTCGCCATTGCTCGCTCTCGCCTAGGCGCGGCTCGGCGAGGCTGACCCTCGTTTGTGGCCGATGGCTGGTGAGAGGCCACTGGCAAAAACAAAAGGGAAAGGAAAAAAAAAAAGGGAAAAAAGTAGAAGAAGAAAAAGTATTAAAAATATATATAAATGTCCATGTCAGTGCCGACTATACCACGTAGGACGGCCGGCATCCACGTCAGCGATTTTCAATTTAAATTAGCCGCATGGACTGAATCGATACTGAGGTGAAAAAGGTTTAAGACTAAATTGGTCCAATTAAAAAGTTTAAGACTGAATTGGTATCAATATAATAGGTTGTGACTTTTTTTGGTACTTTTCCCGCGTTCAACAGGAAGAGGTTGTTGCATTAGAAGATGATGCTGTTTGGTCTCTGTGAAGCTTGAATAAACAATCTGGTCACAAACAGGCACCGGCATGTATTCACTGGGATTGGCTTCACTGAATGTTTTAATACCTCAAGTTTTGATTCTCATCTTGTCAGTGATGGATCTAAACAGCCGACGGTATGTGCTTCGATAACCTCTAATTATACACAACTTAATCGATTTTTTTTCAAGTAATAAATCACTCGATGGGGCAAGCAGAGAAGGATTAAGTTTATAAGATATTCGATTGAAATTTAAAAAAAAAATTGCCAATTCTATCGTGAAAATCTTTCAATGATGCTCACTATTCCATTTTGGTAAGAAATAACTCTTTATTTTAATTTTCAGTAATTATATACTTCAGCACCTGATATTCAGTGCTTAAATTTTCAATGCTTATGTTTTAGTTTTATCAAATAAGCCCGTGTAACCAAAATTCTATAGATCACACATCTATCTATGTTTATACAGATTGTTTTACTTTTACCAAGTAGCTAAATACTCATATAAACGTGGAGAATGTGATGACATGCATAAACAATAGTTACTCGATCTGCGTAACTAAAATTAGTCTTGCTTATATAACGATATATAAATAACTGTAGTTCATAATTTTTAGCAAAGAACTAACTATTTGTATCTATGGTGCGAACGAAAGTCGAACAATTTGCGTAGTTAAAACTAATCCCACTACATATCAATATATATAAATAATTGTATCCATTATATATATCACAAGAATAGACTTGTCAAACAGATAAATTGGATCGGGTTTGAGTCGGGTCATAATGGTTTGACCCAAATTAACTCATGTAACATGTTTATGACCCATTTAGGGCAATGCAAATTTCTCGACTCATATCCGACCCGATCCATATTGCTAAAATACTTTCATATTTAACCAAATATAGAAAAACTTGTTTCTTATGATTTTTTAAAAAATTGTATTACTAAAGCAGTTTCATGCTAATTGGCAATTTTTATATATTTTTTGAGTTTTTGAGTTTTTTTAATATTTTTCTTTTTTCTTTTTTTTTTCCTTCTAAATCCGGCGAGGGCTGTGGAAACTGGCGACGGAAACGACCAACAATGGTAAAGATCGGCAACCAGGACAATCCGCAGCGGAGACAAGAGATCGATGACCGAGACAGCCAATGGTAAAGACTGGTGGCAACGGTGGCGACGGCGACTAGCTGCAACGATAGCAGCAACGACAAAGACCGGCGACTAGCAGTTCAAGTTAATGAATTATATTTGTCCCAAAAAAAAAGTTAATAAGTAAAATGGGTCTCTATGAGTTTGTTATATGTAGGAGTGTGCAAAGGAACCGGGAACCGCCCGGAATCGGACCGGACCGGCCCAAAACCGGTGGTTCCTAAGGGAACTGGTTTGGTTCCTGGTTTCAGGTGCAGAACCGCCCACCCGCCCGCCCGCCCGGATCGGACTGGACCGGTAATATAATAATATATTTATTGAATTTTTAATTACAAAAAAGAGAAATCCTAAAGCCCTAAATGCACTCGACTTACTCAATACTCTCACTCTCTCACTCTTCTTGTTCAATAGTCTCTCAGTCTCAAACTCTCACTATCTCACTCTCATCGTCTCCATCTCCAATGCTTCGTCTCAACCTCGACTCACGATCTCCGTCTCCGTCTCCATCTCTGACGAAGAGACAGACTTGATTTATCCTATAATTGAGAAGGTATCAGAATTGGCTACTATTTCATATTCCTTGCGGATGATCCAACAAAATCGAAGCTCAAAGTTTGTATCAGTTGCAATTTTTAAGTGCTATTCAGTCTTTTGAATTAATTATTAGGATGGTGATCATCTTTTTCTTTGAGGAGTGGAAGTAGCATGTGCTGAACACAACCCACCAACAAGCAAGAATTAGACCGACGCAACGGACAGGAATTAGATTGATGCATTTTTTGATTTGTCTGGGGAAACTTGGTGGGACCAGTTCCATAGATCCACCCGGGAACCGGATCGGATCAGCGGTCCGGTTCTCAAGTGGGTCTATAGAACCAATGGACGGTTCCTAGTTCCAATTTTTTGGAATCCGTCTTTAGTGGGCGGTTCCTGATTTTAGGGTGGAAACCATCCACCCGGACCATGCTCACCCTTATTTATATGAGTTGAATATGAATTTGTTGCAAACCCATATAGATCAATATAAACTTTGGTTTTAATGTTTCAAACTAATTTTTTCCCATTTTAGAATTTTAAGTAGCCCATATTCAACTTAGGCCCACCAAATTTGAGTTAATAAATGGGTTTGTGACTTATATTGCCACCTCTATAGATGAATATGTTCCGTTGACTTCAGAGGAAAAGAAATTACCACATGTCAACAAAAAAAGGGAAAAAAAAAGAGATTACTATAGAAAAATGGCTTCCAGGTGATCCAAATTCCAATGTGGAAATGGGGTGATGAACTGATCTTGCCATCCAACAACACCCACAGAACATTTATATCCACGTAATGTTTTTATTTCCTGGGAATGAATAAAGAAACGTAGAGAGGTAACTTACACTGTCGAGCCTTTCCTGCGTATCAAATTCAGCATCGGATTACCTAATAAATCCCCAGAGAATTGTCAAACAAACAAGAAAAAATTGGCACACCAACCTATTTTCAACCTATCCTGTTAGAATCCATGATCTGACCGACGAATCTTCCATATAAATTGCTGGGCCGTGGCTTTTTTCCTTTGAGCTGTATCAAATAGACTAGAGCTTTATCATAGTACAACTATTGATGTCTTATTTCGGGATCGAAAAATTTACACCTACAGAACATTCAAGGCACACATGCGTATATAGGAGCGATAGCCGATCGAGCTAAATTAGGATCGCAGGCCCACCTCAGTTCTAATAGGATAAAATTGCGAACGACAATAGATAGGTTTGAAGTCTTGTTGAGAAATGATACGTGGATTCGGATAAATTAGGCGGCGTTCATTCGGCGAGTATCTCAGAAACCCTAATTCGGTCATATCATTGATATAAGCTTCACAAGGATGCATCAATGTCTAAAGTCTAAACTATGAAGCGAAAGAAGCAAATTCAACTCTTGAGAGGGACAATAGAGAGGACATGCATTAGGGAAGCGGGGGAAAGTTAGACACCAACTCAAACGGGTGGAGTTTGTGGAGGTGGTCCTCCTGCCTTTGTGAAGGTCAAGATTATATTTTTTTTTTTTGGTAAGGAAGCCAAGATTAATTATTCATTGCTAATATAGTCAATGAAATTTAATAAATTTAACACGCACATGTACTCAAGAAAAAAAAAAGGACGGGGGGTGGGGGGGTGTACGGGGACGAAAATGACGAATGCATAGGGAATTGACTCAGCACGTGTACACTCACATGGGGGGGGGGGAAAGGAAGGATTCATTTCAAGGGTCCCCATTGAGTTTGATTCTCTTGTTTTTTTTTTTCTAAAAAGAGGTAATATTATATTGCTAAGATGGTCCATAACAACCCAAATCGGAAAAGTCAAGACAAAGGATGGCCTAAAGGGCCTGCGGAGGGACTACAAGCCAGTTATGTGGAAGAGAACCAAGCCTTTGGGATTTCGCAGCCCAATCAGCAGCCAAATTGGACGCCCTCAGACAATGAGCTATGCAAATAGTTGGATGGGCCTTAATAAGCTTGAGACAACTTGTGATAAGATGACGCTCCTCCCAGTTGAAGTAATTTGCTGAACCACTTATCAATGCTTCAACTAGATCTACCCGATCAGACTCAATAGTGACCCTCAAAGCCAAGTCTTCTCTCGATGCTAAGTATAGAGTAGCTTCATAAACGGCTAGGGTTTCCGCCTATCTAGCTGAAGAAACTTTCACCGATTTAGCAAAACCAACAACAATATTTCCCGAGTCATCTCTGCAAATTTTAGCTATGGCGCCATCCACCAAGCCTTCGACAAAGGATCCGTCAACATTGAATTTTAGAGTTTTCTCCGCCGGCGGCACACATGTCTTCGAGTCGATAAAGGTGCACTTCTTCCCGGATTCTTGCGAGTGGGTATTCCACTTCTTGAAGTTTGCTTGCATAAGTATGGCTAACTCCACTGTTTGCTGAGCGTCTAGAGTTTTATCTCAAAACACAAATTCGTTGCGGGATTTCCAGAAACTTCAAAGGACTGTCGCCACTAAGGGTAAGTTGAGTAAATCAGTGCCTTTCTCACATAAATCGAGCAACCATACTTCAAATCTTGAGATTTCCTGGTTGTTAATCTGAATGTTCATGCAAGGGTCAACCCAGACAAACCGTGCCCAAGGACAAAGTAGAAAGTTGTGCTCTACCGTCTCCACCCCTAGTCAAAAAATAGGACAGATCGGGTTGGGTATAATTTTCCTCTTCCAGATATTTTCCTTTGTGGGAACTGCGTTAGTACAAAGGGACCAAAGGAAAATCTTAATTTTTTGATGAATCTGCATGTCCCAGATGGTTCGCCAAAGTGCTTTGGGAGTTCGATATGAAAAGGATGCATGCTCTTTTTTGTGCTTTTGTGTTGTCTCTTCTCTCAAAAAGTTATAGCCATTTTTTACTGTGTAAATACCCGATTTGGTTCCAGTCCATACTAACTTGTCCTGTGCATTGTGGGATCTGATTGAAATTGTTTGAATTTCCTGCACTAACTGATCATCAAAAATTTCTTGGGGCTTTTGCACATTCCATTTTTCCTCTTCAGTTGATATCAACTCTAAGACCATCATTGGATCATTCCGGTTTGCTAGCCCCCCTATAATACCACTTTTTAACAATTTATGCTCCCTAATTTTAACTCGTTTTCCATCTCCAATTGACCACATAACGGAATTGGCTATCGATTCCCTGCCTAATAACAAACTCTGCCACCCCCACGAAGGTCTGGAACCTCTATTGGCTTGCCAAAAGTCTCCTTGATGAAAGTAAATCCCTTTTAACAATTTGCTCCGAAAGGAATCAGGATTCTGAGATAGGCTCCATGCTTGTTTACCAAGCATTGCCCTATTGAATAAGATAAGATCTCTAAACCCCATACCCCCTTATCCTTCCTCAGTTTTAGAGATTTCCAATTCTTCCAATGAAGTCCTGTTTTGGATTCACTGGTTTTCCACCAGAAATTAGCAATCTTTTTCTCAATTGCTTTGCAAACTGAGATAGGGATTTTGAAAATTGACATTGCATAGTTAGTAAGGGCTTGAACGACAGTTTTCAGCAAAATCTCCTTTCCAGCTTTCGAGATCAATTGTTCTTTCCACCCTTCTAACTTTGCATTAACTCTTCCAAGGATCCAGGCAAACATATTCTTCTTTGAAACACCCTAGTATGAGGGAATACCTAAATATTTGCCGGTGTGGCTAATTTCAGGTATCCTTAACTCCCTGGACATATTTTTTCTCAGTAATTGGGGACAGCCCTTGCTGAAATAAATGTCGGACTTGTTTAAATTGATTGCTTGGCCCGACACATAACAATATTGATCGTTTAAAGTTGCTGTTTTCAACATCGTTCTAGAAATAGACTCTTCACTCGAAAACATAAACGAGAAAGAAATTGAAAAGATAATATGGAATTATTCCATGGGGCGAATCTGGTCGTTTCATCAAAACGAATCGTTTAAAGTAGATGAAAAGATATGTTGTTGCATTATTATTTTCACTAAACTCGAACACATAGGCCGTCACGGGATGATAAGAAAAAAATGGAGGGTACCCATATCGGCAATGTATTAATAGAGGCCATAGCCTCCAACCACTTTTCTAGAACGGTGGGTAACACCCATGGACATCACTCACGATTATGCCTAGTTAATTTTGCACGTTGATGACATCCACGATTTGTACTCCACGAACAACGTTGGTTGGAGGAAAAGATAGCCCTCGGGCAAAAGATTAATCACAAAGATACTTTACAAGAACTTGTTTTCAGAGGAATTGATTGCGAGCCTAGCATCATAAGTAAATGGAAGATATACAAGATCGAACGACAATAACACACATTGTTTCGACTTTCGTGTAATGTTTGATATCAAGTTGGCAAAGTCCTCGCTAAGTGACCAGCGACATGGGAATCTAGACAGGTAGCAGACTGGGAATACAGAGCCTGAGGTGGTTGGAGAAACAGGTCCATCTTGCAATCCTAGGAGACATCAACTGAAATGCTGCTAATTTTCTAGAAAGGTAGTTGTGTCTCTTTTTCTATTATCGACGCATTTTAGGTCACGTGAAAGGAAATGGAACACTAGGTTCTTTAAGTTTCTGATACTATGCTTGGCCCTCTTCATGATGTCAGTGTGAATGCATCATGGATCTAGATGAACTATATGCTTTTTGTAGCACCCCGTCGTCTAGAATTCGTGGAAGCATACACCGTATGTATCGAGTCTATTTATCTAAGGTAGGCGTCATAGTAGTGGCATCATTTTTAGAGGCAAGAGAATTGAGAATACCAAAGCGTTATCTACAAATAAATCTCTAGTTGACTAACAAAATTTCGAGATTTAACGGCCCTGTTTGCTACAGTAGAATGGATAAATTATCAGAAAAAAATACCCTCTACATTATGCTAGATACTATAGGGTGTTATTTAAAGCCGCAGGCGCTAGCTTAGGTTTCATACAATGACACCTGCTCAGATAGGATTTCGAAGTCAATGATCCTATGTGCCAATAGTTAATTTCTATTCAATAGTTGTATCTTGGATCAATTGCCATTAAATATGTGAACTCTCTCTCTCTCTCTCTCTCTCTCTCTCTCTCTCTCTCTCTCTCTCTCTCTCTCACACACACACACACACACACACACACAAAGGAGAGAGGAAGGCAACTTTGAAAAATTACACCAAAATACATTAAACTAGTAGTTTAGGACCTTTGTGATATTCAACCAGATAGTCCCACCAACCTCATGGTGTCAAAATTTCAATAAGTAGATAAAAAAGCACGAAAAATTTTCTGGAACTAGCGATGACTAATAATAAAGCAATTCCCTTTTCCGGAATAAACTATACTACCACCTTATATTGGGACAATTTCTGTACCGTGCATCATTTCTTTCTTTTCTTTTACCTTTGTTTTTGGATCACCTTTGCACCTAAAGACATCCCCTTTCACAACATTGACGTTTCTTGCATTCCTTTGCAGTACTGTTCCTCACTGAAACTCATCCATCACATAACAAATTTTAGGTTGTGAAATCAATTTTCCTCCCGGGGTGGAGTGTCCCTTTTCTTCTTGACCTGAACCCTAACACCACCCTTCATTATCGCCGTGAGGCCCGGACTAAACTGCGGTCCGTCCACTGGCGAGACGACCGAGATATCAAACTTTCGTAAAACTGATAGCGCCACGATTTTCATCTCGACTATAGCCATTTCCTTCCCTAGGCAAACCCTCGACCCAGCTTGAAAAACCGGGTACTTATATGGGTTCGGGGGGCAAAATTTGCTGTCTTCGATCCACCTCTCGGGCTCGAATTTCATGCATTCGGACCCCCAAATTTGGTCCATCCTGGCCATTGCATAAGGGTGGTAAGTAACTCTTGTGCCTTGCTTAACAAACGTTCCGTCTGGAAGTACATCATCCTTTAGGGCAAATTTGGAGTCGAATTGAATGGGTGGGAATAATCTCAAGCTTTCATATACCACCGAATGCAGATAATGCAGTCCCCCTATTTGCTCAAAACTCACAAATTCTTGATCCCCGTTGATGACTTCCTTCGCTTCGCTCCGAATCCTCGACACAGTCTTGGGATGTGTCCCGAGCAGCCAAAAGAAGGCGGACAATGCTGAGGCCATCGTGTCCTGACCGGCTAGGATGAAGCTAATGACAATGTCTATTAGATCCTTGTCGTCGTTGACGCAAGCCATGAATCTCGAAAGAAGATCTTGGTGGTTGGAATACCCTAACTTCCTCTTCTGCGATATGACATCCTTTGCGAGGACTTTGACTACTTTGATAGCGTCATTGAGTTTCTTCTCCGTACCGACATTGAGTAGCCTCTTCATCTTCCACACAAATGGAGTGATCGCAAGCGCTCGCTCCGCCGATAACTTTGTTGCGAGGTTGAAGGACTCGGCAAAGCTAGAAATGGGCATGGAAAACTCGAGGCATCCTGGGTCTACCCCGAAAGAAAAATTACAAATGATGTCGAAGGAGAATCTTTGGAAAACGTCCTGTAGATCCAAGATCCTCTTCTCATCCTCAGCCGCCGATGACAAAAGCGGGAGGAGTCGGGTCTCTATCTCTTTGGTGACGGTCTCATACGCATAAGACCGGATAGAGATGCTCCCCAGCTCGAGGCTCGCCATCTTCCTTTGGAACATCCACCAGTCTCCATCGACATTGAAAATGCCCTTGCCGAGAAGATCGCCAAGGATCATAGAGAAAGGCTTCCCTTTTGGATAATTGTCGAACCTCGTCTTGAGCATGTACTCAACCACCTCCGGATTCGCGGTAATGACATTGCCCAGAACATGGATGTGAATGGTTTGGGACGGAGACTTCTTGAGGAGGTGAGTGAACCAGTCACAGAGGTTGTTGAATTCATTTGCCCAACTGGACGTGCGGTAACTATTGCAAATGTGGCATTGGCACAAGAGCTTACGTCTCGAAAACCAAAGGAACAGACAGAAGATCAAAGATATAGAGATGGCGAACAGCAAAAGAAAGAGAAGGAAGAAGAAGAAGCAAGAAGAAGCTTGAAGCCTACGAAACAATAAGAATCCTATGGACTCCATTGAAGATATTTCTTAAGGGAATATCAAAGGAAGATTCACATTGGCTGCAATTGGAGTGGAAGATCTCTCATTTATAGGAGAAACCTAAAGTCATGGAGAAAAGAGAGGGAAATAATTTATATAGAATATCAGTTTTTTGTGGGATTTGGTCCAGTTGTAATAGTAGCCCCAAAAGATTTTGGCACATGGGCTAAAGGGAGATAAGCTGGGGATTAAATAATCTTTAGGTTCGGAAAGGTGCACCGAACTGAACATTGAAATTAAATTATAACCCTAGGTATCATTAGCATCATAAATGTAAAATCTTTAATTGAGGAAACATCACTTTGCTTTTGGTGGGAATGGGACTAGCGGTAGCTATAGAAGAGCCGACATGCACGTGTCAGCTGGAGGAAGAAGTCGAAATCAAAGTTTAGGAGTCATTTATTTCGTAAATTGAGCATATTAGTGAAATTAATTAATTTCGCCGGTGGATTCAATTCGGTGATAGGACATTTAGATATATAAAATTCTTTATAAAGTGAAGCGCCGACATGCATGTAGAGGAGAAGTTTTAGAAAAAAAATTAAGTAATCTATTTGTTTCATAATTAAGGGTTAATTAAGTGATGGCCAAAGCTTACATGCGCATGTCGGCTACAGGAGAAGCGAGAAACGTTTAGGATTCATGATGCTAATTCGTTTCTCGAAAAATAAGTGATTTGAAAAATATTTTTCGAAAAATGATTGATTATATCATTTTTAAAAAATTAGTCAACGGAAAATATTTTCATCATTGATAACAATCCATACCTGATTGTTCTCGCGGGCAATGAAAAAAATTTCCATTTATTTATTTCTATAAGCAATTATTTTTTGGGAAATGCTTATCAAATCACTCAGTTTTTGAGAAACGAACACACCCTTAATTTATTTCATGATTAAGCAGATTGTTGAAGATAAATTGATTCCGTTCTCAATGATTTTTTTAAAGTTATTTTTAATTAATATTTCTTAATTCATCGATCGGAATATTGTCAATAAATGTGGGGATGTTTTGTGCCAACCACCAAGGAAGCATCTTCGCGGAAATTGCACTCCTATTAACTATTTTTTAACGTATTATGGGTTGGTAAAGTGCGGTCAATTAATTAGTGCTGGCTCAGGGAAAAATGATATTAAACACATAAATAAGACCCGCCTTAAGCAAATTACCAAATATAAATGCGCTAAGCATTTTGATTCCAAGTTATGTGATTGCTCCTGTTTAGCAACGTATGACCCACGAACATGCTCATGTAGACATCTCACGAGCTACTCATCGGATCAGATTCAACGGTTCATATGACCACCGAGCGCATGCATTCGACATTTAATGTCAGGATTTTCTTGGATCCTCTCACTATATGTGCACTCGAGAGGTTAGATGATGAGTCGCCATCGGCACGACCTTTTACCAACGAACCATCGTCCCTATCTCGCTTGATGTAGGATGTCTGACAAATCGATATTCTACCATGCATGGGAAGCTCAAGAGTCATCATCATGGCAAAGGAGAATTAGCACGTACAATATAGACAATTAGATAAAGTCGTGATCGACCTTTCAAATGATTCATGAAAAGACTTCTTGGTTCTCTAATTAACACGCATGTGTTGAATTAATTTTGATGATTAGGCGAAATGGTGATAGTATGAAGGTACCAATTAGTTTCTTTTCATCCGAAGCAATGTAGATTTATCTTGGAATCTCGATGAGAGTCGGGTGTTTCAAAACTGTCTGAAAGAGGTACGAGAAAAATCGAATCGATGAAAAAAGAGAATTAAAAAAACTAAATTGAATCTACATATTAAAGAACCACAAATTTGCATGTGAAAATCATAATTGGGTTGCATTTTGGACCACGTGGGGGCACGAAGCTTGTACGGGGAAACGTGGTCAAACTTCATTAAAATATATAAATTATATAAATTGTTTAATAAAATCGATGCATCTAGAATTTGTCATTCAAATTCGATCACATAGGAACTGCTAACTTATCAAATTAAATTAAAAGATAATATTAAGAAAAGAGAAGATAGATAAAAAAATAAAATAAAATGAGCCGCTGATTTTTGCTGAATCGAAGGTGAGGTTGGTCGTATTAAATTTCTAATTTTTTTTATGATGCATAGTTGCATACGTAATATCTTCATTGATTACGTCATGGGTTGCGTCATCGTCACCACCTACGTGCCATCCCCACGCATTTGTTGTCCCAATAATTTCTTTCATTCGTAGTACACAAATGATAATTGCTCCAACGAAATGGACGTTTCGCAATTAATTTCCAATAATTATGAGCCGGGCCAAGAAAAAAAAAATCTCTATTTTTCCTTCAATTTTTCCAATTCTTGCATTTTTTTTTCTCCATTTGGGGCATTTATTGTTTAGGATAATGAATGAAAAAATTTCAATTTGTAATGGGAGCTATCCTTTGCATGCCACCGTGTATGCTAATCCAAGCGAGACATGTTATGAAGAGTGATATTGAAATCCAAACACACACACACACACTGTATATATTATATATAAATACAATTCTAATTCTTATAGAAAATAAGATTTGTTATTGTGATGGTGAAACTTTTTTTACGAGTTTGGATTTTCCAATAACCAAATTGTATAAAGGTTTTGTGGTACCATTGTCTTATTTTTCGATTCATTTTCATTTTGATATATGATTTTTGTATATATACTTTTTTTTGTCGAAAATACATATACTTTACTATTATTGGGGATATTCAAAAGAATCGAGAAACGCTAGGATTGCCTAGAATTGGACCGAACATACTCAGAATCGGTGGTTTTTATGGAGGCCAGTCCAATTCTCATTGGAACTAGTAAGTACCGGTCCAGTTCCCGATTCCAGGTGTAGACTCGCCTATCGGACACCCACCGAACCGAACCAATATATATAAAAGTATTTTTTAAAAAATAAATTCCAGCTCACTTTCAATGAAGTGATTCTTTGTTGTTTGCCTTTTTCCATTTATCCTACAATCTTACTCGCGTTTCTCGGTCCTCAAAATAGAACACACATCAAGATGCTACCATTTACCCTACAATCTTTCTCGAACATCCAATCACAACTACTGAGCATTGATGTATATATTCTATTTTTGTTGACTCAATATGATATTTGAAGCAAGAATATTTACGGTGCTGGAGATTGTGATGATAGATTTAAGCTGAAACAAATGGTTCTTCAAAGTCTATTTGATTTTCTATCAAATGATAAGCAAGAGATGGAACCAAATATCCAAATGGGCTCATTCATTCTAAAATCATAATATCATTTCATGTTCGATAAACAAGACTCTCATGCAGATTTCTTTATTATTCTTATCTTTCTCTTGCAAAGAACTACCCACATAGAGACTAGGTTCATCATGGTATTCAATGATTAATGTAATTTTATAGGGATTGGAGACCAGTTCCATGGACTCACCCGAGAATTAGGCCGGACCGGCAATCCAGTTCCCAGTTTCAATTTTTCAAAACTAGTCCTTAGTGAGCAGTTTTCGGTTCCATGGTAATAACCTCCCACCCAAGCCATGCTCACCTCTAAGTGTTGTTACCCAGTGAAGACATTCTGAAATTTTTTTCGGCTCCTCAAGATCATGACCAAAATCCAAATTTTTGGCCATAAATTTTGCCTGCTTTTGACTTCCTCCAGAATCCAAAGGTCAGGGCCTATCCAGCTGGATTCCCCCTAAAATAATTGATGGCATATCAAATGTTGCAAGATCTAATAAACTGCACAGATGAAGATCTGGGAATCCTTTTTCCTCACCGACATCCTGATACGAGGAAAAAAGAAAAACCTATTTCTCCGATTCTGATACAATAATTAAAAGTGTCATTAATATTAATTGTCCCCAAAAGGCCATAATTGCAGAAGCAAATAAATCGGTGGGTGAAATACGAGTCGTCGCAATCGTTCTGGTAATGCATGTCGGGACGACAATTGATTTATGAAATTGATTTACCAGCAGATGTGTTGGACGTGTTGAGATAACAGTCGATACTAAGTAATCATAAGAATACATATCGCGTCGCGGGGTTTTCTAACGTTGACCACTAAAGCTTTTCCGAGCGATGATCGTCCATTTAAAGAGTAAATTGACCCTATCATTACCGTCTCGCACTTACAATATTATGGTTTCGATTAGAAAAAGTTTTCCTCACTGATCAAATAAAAATTGTGATCACCGACATTTTCTTATGGCCCAAAATGCGCCTAGCCGAATGATAAGTCATGTATTGAATCTATGTTCCCTCCTTAGAAATTTAATAATATGTTATAAATCGAAATGCAGTTTATTTTTCAATTTTATATTCATCAGAAGACTCTCCCACGTTTTTTGTTAACCCTAGCATGAGAAAATTAAGTGGAACAAGCTGTGATGTACGTTGAAACTTTATTAGTGATTGTTTTATTCGTAGGAGATCCATAGTCATGACAACCTCTCAGTGATCGTTTCACTTTCACTTCCTACAAACCATCCCCGAACCCTCGATCCCGCTCTTGCAAATCAAGCTCTCATGTTCGCGGTCGTCGCTGGTAGCCAGAAGATGTTGCCCGAGCCGCGACACCTGGCAATCGGTCGTGAATATGCTCGAGGTCACGTACTTGTTCACGCTGCCCATCACCAGCATCACCGCCCCAGCCTTGGCCTTGCTCACATAGTTCTTCCCGCAAGTCTGGCCGAGCACTCCGTCCACGAAGTCAGTGAGGTTGTAGAACTTGAACCCTTGCTCCAGGTGGGCGAAGCATTCGTCGTCCGTGATGTTGTACCCGTGGACCCTCGATTCCTCCGCTGTTATCGGGACAACCGTCATCGTGATCCTGAAGTTTCTCTCCACCTCGAGTGCAAGGCCATTGGTCTCGCCGGTCCGGGAGATGGAAATGGCCGGCAAGGACGCCCGCCGCCGGGGACCACCATCAGCCTTCCTTGGCCGGGAGCGAGATGGGCATGCCATCGAGGACTATGTTGAGGTGATCGACCTTGTCATCCCATGTTGAGGCCCTCTTCACGCCAACAAGGAGCTTGTGTGAGCCCAGGACGACGCCGATGGATTGGACCCAAGTGAAGTCCCTCTTGAGGCTAGGGTTTCGCTTGCCGATGAAGTGGGCGTTGATATGGAAAGTTGGTGTCCGAGACCAAGCAAAAGTCCCTATCTTTCTGGCCATGGAAGAAGAATATGTTGCCATCTCCACCCACAAACCGCGGGTCTTGACACACAGCACCAGGATAGTTGCAACCTACCATAGTTGCAAGGATTCATTAACAAAAAATTAATTAGTGAAATTTCATCCGCGAAGTGAACATCAGTATAGTCAAAGAATGAGACACCATGTTATATAGCATAGAATGTTAATAATTTCAGAGAATACATGCCGAGATCACAGGTCACTTACTGTAGACGGGTTTGCATACGGCGCAATCCATGAAACATCTATTTGGGCACGTCAAGGCACAAGTGAACCAGACCAAGAAACACTTGCTAGGCGGGCAACACTGGACCTTCTGTGGATGCAGCTTACCGTCAGTTTTGATTTCGGGACCAGGTGAGGCCAACGATGACAATGCTTGCCATGGGAAGCAAATCAGAATGATCATGACCCAGAAGATCGAGCTCTTGGATCTCACGAGCATCTGCAGATTAGCCATGCTGGGAGAAGTTTATGCGGAGGAAATGGAAATGTTGTTGATCTTGATTTCGATGTTATTGAGCCGTATTTATAGTTACTAATCAGCCCGATGGCTTGTGTTTTACTCTATAGACGGATGCATGAGATTTGGTCATTAGCTTAGGTGAAGATCTTGTGAGCTCCCTATTCGAAAACGTGACCCTCCCCGGCTTGTTTTACAAAGAAAATGGTGTGTATATATACATAACGGCTAAGATCTTATGGAGAAGTTACCGTGGCTGTTAGTTATTTTAATCTTTCTACAGTCTTTTGGAATGAACAGGACTTGTTGTTCAAAGCCTCAATTCATATCAAATAGGAGGTATGCTTACTAATCACATCCCAAAGCCTAACTAATCCCCGAGATCGCTCCTATCAATTTGCTGTTTTTTATTGGACTATTGTTGTGTATGCTGCCGATTCATCGGGAATGCACAAGATCCTCGTTCATGGTCATGATATTTTGGCATTCGGCAAGAGGGATTTATGGCGTCGAGCGAAGGGACGATTCTACCATTACGTATCAACACCATACTCCACTTCGAAAAATATGGTCGTGGATTCGAGTCTTACCGATTCTACCTCTACTTAGGGACCTCGAGCCTCGAGAACTATCCAATTTAGGGACTACTGCATTGTCACGCCCCGAATCCTATCGAGCTCGCAACACCCTTACCTAGTCGATTAGTGCGATGTCCCAGGTTAGTCGCCAACCCCATTCCAAACTCAGAGTTATAAATTTGCCCAGCGAAAACCATAAACATCCTGACAAATAAAACCGGGGGAGAAGAATAGGGAGAATATACATATCTATTTCTCATTGCCAAACTTATACCAAAATATTTACAATTACAAAGCCACCCCAATGCGTATAAGTCACCAAATATACAAGTGCACGCCTCACTACTACCATCATTAACAAAAGGGCCGATAACCTCGGTATCCTTCCTCAAAAATGGTACTTTGTAAAACCTATTCTGAACCCCTATACTAATCCCTACGCCCCTTGCTCGGCGTCCATTCTAAGTCTAATTCCTCGTCCTCCAAGTCTGAGTCCCCTTGTACCGTCCCATCCACTGAGGACTCCAAAACGTTCTGGTGGCGGTGGCGGAATATTCATTGCTCAGGCGGGGGATCTGAAATGGTTTGGTTTATACAACCACGGGACACTTCTCAATAAGTTGCGACCTGAACCCTACCTAGGCTACCACGTACCTCCAGATAATTTCATACAACACAACCACACATGTGCAATCATCACATAATAGACACAATCAACCGAGACATACCTGAGCCTTTCCAGCGTGCTGCACGTTAGCCACAACCAATATATCATCAATCACATGCGCGATTTACTTTTTATTTCATGCGGCTTATCATGTTTCTTTCTCAATCCTCGCCAGTGACCTGCGTAAACATACACACCTCAGGTCCACTGCGACCACATATCTCAACACTTCAAGCTCGCGTAAACATACACGTCTCAAGTCGTGTTTCTCTCCCGCGTAAACGTACACGCCTCAGGCTCAACACCTACCACCCACTGCGCAACCTGCATTAAAGTACACGCCTCAGGCTGGCAGTCTTCTGGTATTACAGGGCATCGTCCCGCGTTGAAGTACACGCCTCAGGACGGCACAATTTCCCCGCGTTAAAGTACATGCCTCAGGGATTTTCACAATCTCACTTTCCAATCCACGCGCAATTTCTCATTCAATTTACACGCGCAATTTCTCATTTAATTTACACGCCTTCTCATTTAATTTACACACGCAATCACCACTTGCCACTCAACTGGCCCGTCACACGTGGCCCGTGCACGCAACAATTCACACGCAATTCATGCTCACTCAGCATTTGACATAGCCAATATTGATAATTAAAATAATCCAGCCCATGCGTGCACCCAACAGGCATAATTAAATCAACCAATTGCATAATCACACATTCAATTTCACCATCCCAACTCAATTATAATTTCAACACACGAAAAACACAGAAATTGCTATTTTTCTCCCACCAAACGACGTCAAATCGAATCCGGTCCTTCACAGGACTTTCTCACCATTAATTCTCGGTTCTAAAAATCCAACTTGTGTCCCGATCGGGAAATCACAGCCCCATGAACAGTAGCCGACTATTATTCACAAATTTCCAATAAAAATTTTCTGAGTTCAATCCTAAGGCCCGCCGCCTAATTCCACTCTTAAATCATACCATTCTGCACCTAATCTATTCCCGGTTTCACCCAAAATCGCCTGTCGATACCCGAAGTCCTAAGTTGGGTTTAGATTGCAACTTACCTGCATTCTAGACTATCGCAGCTAGAACGGAAAGCGGCGGCACTTGATCGGGAACGGCGGCGACGATATACGGCTCCCAGCGGGCGGCGATCAGCTTGGGCGGTGACGGCGCAGCTTGGGCGTGGCCGGCAAGGCTCACGGCCACAAGGGGAAAGAGGGGGAGAGAGAGATGGACAGCGGGATGGGGGCGTGAGGCGGCGGGGGCGGCGGATCGATGATCCGGCGGGCGTACGGACGGCGACGATCGTGCGGCGGTGACGGCGGGAGAGAGAGAGTCACGGTGGGGGGTGGTGTTCACGGCAAAGGGGGGGATTCCACAACAAGGGGGAGAGAGAACAATGAGGGAGAGAGAGAAGATTGTCTTGACTTGAATAGTGCAAGTTAGACAAAAAGTGGCAAATGACCAAAACGCCCCTCTCTCACATTTTTTATCCAACGGTCGAGATTCGATCTAATCTTAAATCGACGGCCAAGATCGCATCTCATCCAAAAATATCCAAGGATATACTTGTAATTTCTCAAAAAGTCTAAGGGCAAAATTGTCCAATCAAAAAGTTAGGGCAAAATGACCAAAATGCCATTTGCCCATAAAACATGCCCTTTGTTAATTCTCAAGGGTAAAATAGTCCGATTCTCCGTTTCTCATCAAAATCAAGTTTTTCTGAAGGATTCGGGCGCAACAAAAATTGCACGTTACAACCGCAATGTCGTCCTAACGTCCCGTTGTGACTTTCAAATTTTTCGGTGTCCGATTTGGGCTAAATTAAATAATTAAATTCTATTAAACGTAACTTGAGCGTTTCTCAAACTAACGGGCCTTGTTGGGGAAATTCGCATATTCGACTCGTGACTGATAATATATCGAGTCACGTGCAAGTCCGATCGGTTCATGACAATTTCGGTTGTCATTAAAATCGCAAGGATCAATCGCAGATCTGGGGGTACGATCGTTCGGTGTAGGTTCAGGATAATTCGTCAAGTCATTTCGTGGTCCGGCAGAATCACCCGCGATCCACTACTATGACAGTGGCGAACTGATCCCTGACTACCCTTAGATCAGCCAACAGTGGCTCAAAATATCACCTCGGCGATTTCATGGTCGAAATTAAATTATGATTGAATTTTCTAATAGTCGTACGAATTAAATTATCTAATTAGCCTTTTCCCAATGGTTAGTATCCCAGGAATTATCAGTTCCGGACGAGAATCAACTGCGAATGCATTTATAAAACTCAAAAATTTATAAATCTCAAATGGATAAATTTTCGGGATGTCACATGCATTCTCCCGAGAGTAATCGGATACTTTTTAAAATGACAGAATACACCCAATGTCGACAAGAAGGGGAAAAAAACACGAGAGGCATCGATGTCCAAATTTCATTAGTGACTTCGAGTATCGGTTTCAAACATTTCGCGCAATTTTCTTTGCCTAAAGTTGCGCATCCTAACTTTAACTGTAGGTTCATTACCTCTAGTTGGCCAAGTTTTTCGTGCGTTGAAAGGAAAGGGAAAAGATAGTGAATCATTCGTTCATCATGGTGGGTTCTCAAATTCTCTCAGTCATGAAGATGTATTCACTTCGCTTTGCTAGTTGGGCTAGAAAATGCTCTTGTCAGTGCACCAGAAGAACTTTCTTCTGAAAAAGTCGAAGACGAAAGTAGTACCCTACTCTTTTCAGTACAGAAAGAGATGACTAGTGAAAAGTCAAGAAGACCGGGATCAGAGTCATGGAATAATTCTGGATAGTGTCTGGAAAAGGAACATGATAATTGATAAGCACGAAAAAGCAGATGTTATTCTCCTTCATGCAAGTGCACACCGCAAAATGAACATTATTCAAATACTGTATGAATTCCCTCTACAGGAGATAGATTCAGGACGGAAACGAAAGAAGAAACCTGAACTGTGACAATTTAATCAGGCCTATATGCACGTCCAAGGGGCTCTCTCTGCTTCATTATATATTTCAGTTCAGGCTGGTCCAAGCTCATCAGTAATCACTCCCTAACCAAAAAAAGAAGAAGAGAAGCAACCATATATGTCAGGGCCGTCAAGTGCCAATTGTCAAGTCATAACCGAGGCGGCGCCACCCTGCCTCCTCCCCGTGGAGAGGAGGCCGAGCTTCGGGACGAGGAGGTTGGAGACCATTCAAGAGGAGGGCGACACTGGTCATCATCATCAGATCAGCTGCAACAACTCGAAGCCATCTACTGCTGGTTTTGGCCCTTTTTCAAAGGCTGATTTCCCTCCTAATAAAAAGGAGAGCTCCTCCAATTTTGCTGTGGCTAATTGATGGAAAGACTGTTGAATTTTCTGTTGATGGTCTCGATCTCTTCTTGTTGTTATCTGTAATTTTCCTAGTTATGAATACAATTACATGCTAGAATAATATAGTCCCTATTCACTATTATTAGTCATGGAACCTAGAAATGGGAAGTACAAGTTTTCAACTACTGAACTGAGACCAGGCGACAGGAAAGCAGTCCCTAAAGGCAGAAAAACTGTCCCGAATCATCATCAGCGACAGAATCTTGCCCGTCGCGGATACGCATGCCTCTACAGACAACTAGGGACGGTTTTGTACAGCCCATTGCTGAATCTGATTACGGCATTAAAGACGGTGGCTGCCGATCACCCCAGGGACGACTTGCCTGTCTCTAAGACTCTTCGACGGTGGCGGCCAGTTCAATTCCTAGATCTCTGAATTGGGGACAATAGAACCGTCCCAAAAAGTACGAAATTTTTTGGGCCTCTTATTCTCCTGTAGTAGTATTCAAGGTTCCGGTCCTGGGATAAATTGCCTATGCTATAACTGCGGATCTTGAATTCCAAATAATAACAGACAAATCAATTTTTTTTGAATCACAAATATATTAGATCGATTTAATCAAGTTCTTCATGCAACAAAACCAAAATCCAAAACGAACCCATACATACAAAGATCGTGATTATTTCGCATCAAACAAACAAGAAATTAAGTATATTCTTACATCAATGTCCCCAAATAATAATGCTTTCCAATTGCATCCAAGGGAAAGCAATTATATAATTGGACAAACGATCCTTTGTTCACTAGTATTACTCATGCAACGGGAGTTCAAAGCTTTTCAATAGTATGCATGGGTTTCTGGCCAAAAGTAGTTGATCCAAAGGTCTAATAAGCAGCACAAAAGCTTGAAACACTTGGTACTTGATTTCGTACATCAATCATACTGGCCGTTCAATCCAGAAATTGGCTAATATTTTGGTGTGGGTTAATTGATGGATGATTACTCATATATAAGCGTATATAATGTCTTGTACCGTTACAAAAGATGGCAGAGAGAAGAACGCAGGAAAGAATAAACAGTGCGCCAACCATTCTGAGAAGGGTGGATGTTGTCCCAGAAAAACGACGCGTCTGGATGGTCGCATAACACGTAGTTCTTCACCCCTTTGTCGCCTACGTTGCCACATGAGTAACCCTCTATCGCACCAACACAGCATGGCTTCAATGGATTCTCACTTGAGTTGCCTGATTTCAATGAAGGGGAAGAGAAAGGAATGTGGAATGTTAGCTAGCTATCATCTGTTATTTTGGTTCGACCAAAAAAATCATCCGTTATTTTGGTACATTTAATCCTAGCAAGTATAATCTCACCAACACAGCGTGTTTTTTTCCCCATTTTTGGGGAGTTTTAGTTGGTTGAGTTAATCGTTAGGTTCCACTTAGATGATGATCCTCATCTGTCACTCGTCAATAAGTTAAGAATCTTATCCTAAGTGTCCCTCTTGGAACAGTCCTGTGCCGTGATGCGTTGTGGCACCACGCAACAGCTGAAGCGCTCTTTCGAGATTGTAGCTATGACAAGAACATTGTACTGAATAGACCTTTAGAATCGAAGCTTAAAAGATGCAAATGAGCAGAGCTAACCGCCTATATCCTTTTCCGAATCTGAGTTGATTTCAAGTTACTTTAGAGCATCTAACCAAATCATGCTAGATCGGCTCGATTAGAAGTTAGAATCCATGAATTATAAGTAACTTGAGGGCCTTGTCAAAGCCCATGTGGAGATGATCTTAAGAGAGTTAGCCCAAAAAGAACATTAAAAAATATGCAATTATGAGAAGTGAATAAAGTTAATTACGTACCCGATTGGTGTCGTAGCATACTGAGAGCAGAGACAAAAGCACTGTGGAGGTCCAAGACCACAAGGGCGGACGACCATGACGACGGTGACCCCGTCACGCTCTCGTTCTTCTTCAGCTCTTGCAGAGATCGGTGCAACTTGTGGTTGTGAAGCCGAGATATGGAGTTCCAATTTGAGCTGCAATTCTTGAACGAAGAGACAGCAGTGAGCTGAGGCAAACACCCCAGTGGCTCCAATGCTGTGACCGCTATCTTGCCGACTCCTAAGCCTTTGATGCGCTTCAGGTCGTGGACCAGCTGGTCGATGACCGATGTAATGAAAGACGGTAGCTCCTCCTGTATCATCCGAATGGCGACAATTTTCATAAGCCATCCATTTCGACTGTGAGGCCGAAAGTTTTCATATCTATAGCTTTTCCAGGTTCTAGACCTCAGGGTCGGTAATTATTGCTTAAACCGAACATCTCATACGTGGATCTGGCACGGTTGAATTACCGACAGGGACAACACACACTGCCACGTATAAGAGTAAATTCGAAACCCAATAGGTTACGCAAATAAAAGTTGATAAATTACTACAAAAATTTGTAATTTTCAAATTACAAAAATGCGGGTAATTTTATGAAGTGTTACCAACACTTATTACAACTTACGAACACGAAAAAAAAAATCATGTTTTGCTTTTTCACGGAATAATAGAATTATGCTTCGTATGGTTATTGGCAGCTCGATTACCTTGTAAGTCCAAATTCCACAATGGCAAACTCAAAAGTGCATACACAGATGACCCACCACCATACGTTTACAAATCAACACAGCAATTTAAGTAGCTCACCAACTCACCCTGTTTCAGCAATGGCATAAAAATTTTCTCCAAACAGATGGACACGGAAAAGAAGTCACCTCTTGGTTGGCATTCTTCATAGCAAAAGCAGCATAATCGTTCCCGGCAAGCGAGACCAGAGCGACGGAGGAACTGAGGTCATGTTTGGTGTAGACATTCTGTTCAACTAAGCTTTGGAAATAGTCGATTTGGGTGGTCATGTTTGGTTCTCTGGCCATGGTGTCGAACACGCCTGTCCCTCCATATGCAAAATTCATTCCATGTTGCAGCAGAGTTTCGTTTGCGTCGTTTCTCCAACTGTAAGGCTGAGGAGACTTTATTCCCAAAAATGATGCTGCCAAAACAAAATAATAGACAATAAGGATAACAGGCATTTAGACAAGGGACACTGTATGGTCCAACCAGACCCAAATTTGCAAGATCAGAGTCAGAGAGAGAGAGAGAGAGAGAGGGGTGTCTGACCGACGTAATCAGTCAATACAAGGCCGTCCGAGAAGCGGCCGGACGGTTCCCCAGGGAAAGTGGCGCCATAAGGCGGATGCCACGCGCCACTCGATTTCTCAGTGTTTCCGGTGTCGGCGTAGGAGTCCCCGAAAACGAACAGCAGTTTCGGAGACACATTCTCTAGGCCACCTCCTGCAGCATACATACAATGGGAGAGACAGACAGAGACCACCAAAATTAGAAGTTTAGAATTGGAGAGAAGCAACGAAATGGAAACAGCTAAACTGACATAAACTTCTTTTTTGTTTTTTCTCCTTTTGTATTAAATGACCTGAAGAAGAGACCCAAGGAAGGAAAGAAGAAGAGCAGGGGAGAAGGAGACAGAAGAAAAGCAAAACTCTTTGCTTCTCCATCAAAGGAGCTGGAGAGAGCAAAATAATCTCTTAGCCACGCATTTATATAAGCAATCTCCTCTTGGCTTCAATAGGAACATTAAAGACAAGGACTTCCCTCTAATTGGGAAGCTACTACTAATAGCATGTTGGTTGGTCGAGCGATACCAGGTATGCCGACCGGTTTACGACCGTATATTTACCGATGTGGTAGATTACAAGAGTCAATTAAACAAGTGACCCTATGCAACAGCCAATGACAATTCTGCCACATCACTGTATACAAGCAGATGCCACGCACTGGGCCTCCCAACAAAATGTGGTTGAGCGGTCTTCAGACTTGCAAAATCGGGGAAACCATGTTTCCTGGTCAGGCATGCAACTCCCAGAATTCCCCACTACTTGCCCAAATTGGTTCCGGAATATGTCCGCGATGTTCCAAGTTTAGTACACACTCCTGACCGGAATGTGTCTTTTTCATTTGAACTTTTTTTTGGCCAAGCGATTTTTTTAGTCAAGCGTTCACGAATTACGTTAAAATGAACACGTTCGCAAGGGTTTATCGCCAACGAGGTGTAGTTAGTACTCGGCGCCTAGAAGGTGGCGATTCATTTCCGTCTACCTTCTATCTACAGGTTTTTCCATCTATGTTGGACAAAAATGAAGAGATTAGTCACCAGTTTCTTGAATTGTCAAATCTGGAAGCTGGAACATGCCCCCCTTCAACATTTAACAATCCATCCACCATTGTCAAGGGTCACACTAGAGACTATTCTATGACACTTATGTTGAACTCATCTTCATTATATCCGAAGATCGGGCATCAAGAAAAACGACATATCAAACATGAATGAAATCCGATGAGAAATAAGGAAAATTTGTAAGTGAAATATACACAAACTCCCGGCCGAGAATGTCATGACTCAAAATGTCTAGCACAAGATGAGAGCACGACCCAATTGCGGACTCAAGATCTTAACTTGCACTTTGGAGGTATGAGGCAACAAGAATGTGAATAAATGGAGAGCGGACTGGATGGAGCAAAACTGTTCATCATAGACCATAAGAGTTTAAACAATAAATAAATGAAAGCCCTCGTCTCTCTCTCTCTCTCTCTCTCTCTCTCTCTCTCTCTCTCTCTCTCTCTCTCTCCCTCTAGTAGCTTATCTGGGGCGGCCTCTGCTGTGGCGTGGTGGGTTACTCTTTGCAACATCAACGACTATCATCCAACCATTGATGATCTGCAACCATCAACAAGGATGACTAAATCATACATAGAAAATGTATGCACAAGCACAATGGACATAATAACTAAACATGAGGATGCTGCATAAAATCTACCTTGCCATTCATTTCTTTCAGTGCTGCACTTGCAGCTTCCTCTGTAGTATACTCAACAAAGGCAAATCCTTTTGACCTTTTCGATATCTTGTCCATTATGATTTTCACTACAGGAGAGAGATGAATCAGCACAAACATTCCGCCTAATCACCAACAAGACGAATTGGCGGAAGTATAAAAGAGTACCTTCAACAAGCTCCCCAAAGCCTTCAAATGCAGCACGTAATGTTTTCTCGGATGTGTAAAATGAAAGGCCTGTTAAGCAAGTAATAGCAAAGAACCACATTCGTGAAGTCATAAGGGCCGAAGAGAACTTTTCACAGTGGTAAAATGACTAGTGAACAGAACCCTTGTATAAAAACTGATAATGCTCTGATAAAACAGAGGTTTTGTTGTTGCAGAAGGTATTTGAGGCAATGGTAAAGACTAATGATAGTCAGGCCCAACACTTGCATGATCCAAAAGGCTCTCGTTGAAAGTTTAAGTTCTTTCATTTAAAGAGGAGGCTCCATAAGACTTTCTGATTAAATAGCAGGAAACTAGATATGATCTATATACATCATGAAGAATTGATATATCTACATTCTACATAAAAGACACAGACGATTCAGAAAAATTGAATGACAATGAAACACATGGTTATTGGAAGATTTACAGCTTACCAGTTACAAAAAGTTTCTTTGTTCTTATGGGGGATGTATGAACTGCTCCAGAGGAAGCTGCTGAACCTGTGGCATTCTGCAAATTGCTACCTAAGAAGGACAAAGAAATTGGTGCATCAGCTAAATGTAATGTTGTTCTGTTGCAGCATTTTGGATTTTGAATCAGAAAACATGACAAAACTACGTTTGTAACTGTCAAGTTATTCTACACATTATCATCGTGAATCTGAGATTGGTGGGCTAGTAGTGCACTTGGAATCAGAAAATGTGGAGAAACTTTGAACGTGATGATCGAGTTCTTCTACACACATCATTTTGAACCTAGAATTGGTTGGTTGAGTCCGGAGTTCACTTTCAAATGAATTCCTATTCAAATGGGTGCCAAAGTGGTCATCATAGCCTCATCCCTACCTGCTTAAGCTGAACCAACCTAAATGGCATCCTTCTGCTCCTCTCCTATAAAATCTGAGCTTATCAATGAACTTGTTTTGGAATTCATCTGTAAAAAATCCTAGAAATTGACTTTCATAAGATAAATTCATACATTTAAAAAACAAACCCAAAAAAAAAAAGTCTGATTAAGCCACATCTTTAGTTTTGGGACTTCAAGTCATTTCCAACATACATTTCAAGCAAAGTTTAACAAAACCCACTCTGATATTCCGTGATCATACTGTCAATCAGTATTTGGCATAAACAAATCCCACTTGGAAGATCCTATAACTTAGACGGAATCAAATACTCGACTTTGAAAAAGCATCTGGTGTGACAACAAATTTGGTAACACTCTACCCCACCAGACCAGAAGGCAAACCAAATCTGGTTCTGAGTTTTTCTTGGATCACATTAACTTGTGCATATTCTCCAATAGAAAAGCTCTAACAGATCCCCTAGTCTTTATAGGATTTTCTTACACTTAATGGAGCAGTTGTCAAAAGAACAGCTTTAACAAAAAAAATTGTTGAAAGAACTTTAGGAACAGTAGTTTGGCTTAAAGTCCGCTGCTAGATTTCTTGGCATATGACCAACAATTCCATACAGCAGAGTTATAGAAAGGCTATTTTTGGGCACAATGGAATCTTCTCGAAGCCAATAGATCTCTCTATGATGACTTTGGTTTCCAAAAGAGTTCTGTGATTGTGAGAACCAAAAACTCAAAAAGAATGGGAGTTCTCACTTCTGCGTTCATCCAGGTTCCCACTATAGAACCGAAGAGAAAAATGTCAGCTCCTTAGAACCAAAATGCCTAAGGAAAGTGAAGGTACTAAAAAGGAAAAGCGCATAACACACGTAGCTTCACTTCGAAGAACACTTGCAGAACCAAGTTGAATTAAAGAAGAAGAAAAGGTCTAACCTCCATAATCCTTTATCTCAGATTTATAATTCTCATCTCGTTGAACAGATAAAACGCCAGGAATATCTGAATCACAATGCAGCAACTGCTCGGAAGTTAGAAAGACAGCAAAGAGCCACAAAAACAGTATTTAGCAATGTAGGAAGTCGGGAGGTTGTACTCACCAGCTAGCTCTCTTGCACATTCTTCATCTGTTTCACAACAGAAACCATAGTTGGATAGCCAGGAAACGTGATAAATACACATCTGCGCATCCTTCTCGCTGAGAAACATGGGATTCGGTCAGGGTATAACAGCAAACAAGACTGCTGAAAGTGGGCTCACACTCGACGGAAACTACTTACTTCCCAAGAACCTTGGCTAGTATTTGAGCATAATAATCGACCATCTGCGCCTTAGTAACCACTCCGACTCCTGGTTTATCCACCCGAACAAGCCATTGTTTAGTGGTCCCCAACGGAAACAGCCATGGGCTTCCAATGTTTGGGTCGGATAAGTAACCAGGTTGCCTGTCTGAGTAATCTTTTATTGCTGATACATGATCCGGATCAGGCCTAACCGCTAAAACGCCAGGTACGCCTACACCATGAATTGGCGTATCGATCAGATACTCCTACCTATCAGGGACTAGTACTAATCATATAATCTGGTGGGTACTTCATAGATAACTGGGATTGCGATAGACAACAACACGAGCACAGTTCAACACGAAAAACACTAGAAGGCAGCAGTGACGCACTCCGATGCAAGTTTGGGGCGCATTTCTATTCTTTCCGAGGGAGGAGAATCAGCACAAACAGAAAGGAGGCAAAAAAAAAAAAAGTGAAAGGAGCATACGGGCGAGCCGGCGAGCCGCATCTTCATCGACCTGGCAACGAAATCCGAAGGGGGTTTCACAGGAAGCGTCGTATATGCACATCTGAGCATCTCTCTCGCTGTTCCAGAAAAAATCCACGCGCACGCATCATCAAGCCAAAACCCACATCAGAAAGCGAGCCGCACCGCGACGAAGCTAAGAGGCACAGAGAATAGACGTGTACCTGCCGAGAACTCTCTGGAGCATGCCGACGTAGAAGTTGATGACCTCGGGCTTCGAGTCCAGCCCTGGCGGAGGAACGTCGGTGGAGACCAGCCAGTGGAGGAGCTCCCGTGAAACGGAATCGGAAGAGAGAGAAGGGAGGGGAGGCGAGGAGGAGCAGGAAGCGGAAGTCGCGGAGGCGGAGGAAGAAGGGAGGAGATGGCGGCGGCGGCGAGGGGAGGGAGCAAGATTGAAGCTGAACGAAGTGGCCGAGAGGGTGTGCCGGGGGAGAAACAGAGTCTTGCGGTGAGGCCGTTTGAGTTGGAGCGAGGCGGCGAGGGCGACGGCGACGGCGGCGGCGGCGGCGGACGGAGCAGCGTCCATGGCTGCTGACAGTGGCGACGGTACATCAATGGATAAAAAACTTCTGTCTCTCTTTCCTGAATATTATATTGTGCGCGATATGTTCTTTTTTATTTTTTAATATCAGAAAAAACTCCAAATACACCTATCGTAAATTTATTTCAAATTAATTTTTTTATCGCTAAAAATCCAAATTGGTGGCAGTTAACTTTAGGGATGAGCGGTTTCGGGTTCTATACCTGGAACCTACATGTTGAAACAGATTGGAACTTACCTTGCCTATCTTGAAATCGAGAATCCAACCTCGTCGCATGTTCTAGAGTCAATTCCAAGTCTACACAGGTTCCAACTATATTATTAAATGAACAATTTCATATTTTATGACTATCACTTGTTATTACAATTTACTGACCACAACTTATATTTAGACACATGAAAACTATGAAATATTAGCAAAGTAAAAGTCTCGATCGTAAAATGAAAGTTCAGATTAGTGGTTTCAAATTATACACTCTTCATGAAACGACATGAAATACCGCAAGATCGCGCGAAGACATAGACAAAAAAAAAGACAAAAATCTATTCTAGGTTCCACCTACCTACCCGTCGAAACAGGTTCTCTAATTTTTGGAATCTGAAACTTACCATACATACCTTCCCATCTAGAACCGGACAGGTTCCAGTGGCTGGTCCGCTTCTCAAGTTCTAGGTTTTATCTTGAAACCATGCTCACCCCTAATTGATAGGTATATTAGTTTGAAGATTTATGTGGTATTAATTCAATTTACGAAAACTAACGAAATGTAAATTTATCACAGTTGTGCTAATTGAAAATTTTTTATAGTCAAAAAATTAGTTTATAATAAATTTATCACAGATATACAAATTTTGATCTTTTTTTTAGGTATATTTTTATTTCATGTCAGCGAAAAATAATATTTTTAGAAATGCAGGCCCTTGAAGTTTGGACAGAACACTTTTGGAAGACTGAAGTTGAATCAGGAGTGACTAAAACCAGGAAGATTCAATAAATTTGAACTATCCTCCACAAAGAGAGAAAGAAGAAACAAAAAGAAGATGGAAGTTACAGCAAAATTGACAAGAGAGGTGGTTGCTATACTCAAGGGACATGTCTATAGTTGCACACCTGCCTCTACAGACAAGAAGGCTCTAATTAGCTGTAGAGTTGGGGTGGTCTCGAGTTCTCGACCTCAGCTCGAGCACCGAGCGTCGCGCAAGAGCGGAGCTTCCAGGTCCTCTGGGTTGGGTATGTCCTGGCTCAGGCTCTCTTCCGGTTTGAGCAGGCAAGCATGGCACAGAGCTATTACCTGATGCAATTTGCAAATCACCAAACCAGCTCCACTTGTTAGCATGAATGTTTGTGTGCGACTGACAACAGACGTTTGGGAGTGTGTGAGTGTGAGCGAGAGAGAAAGAGAGAGAGAGAGAATTGACCATGCAAATTGATGCACAAACGATGCTGAAGCCCTTGCAGTCGAAGGGAGCATTCCCGGAGAGGAACCATGCTGGTCATCAGTTTAATATCCAGTTAGCCACTGAAGGAAAATGCAATCGTTCCTGCATTTACTCGGGAAATTCAGGGTCGCAGAAAAAGCATCTTACAAGTTAATGGACTCATGGCAACAGGTGACAGCAAGCTCGCTATGGACTGCACACCAGCAATGAATCCCTGCGCCTTTCCCTGCAAGCACACAGATATCTCTCATAAGACCTTAGGTCATTCACCTGTGAAAGTTGTGCATAATTTATCACCAGTACAACAGTTTAAACTCATGGGGCACATTCGATTGGATTGTACTAAGCTTTTTGTTCATAAGCAACTTATGTTAACTCTGTTCTGTTACTTTATAATTTTACTGAAATAGATAAGTTACCCCATGACTAAGTCATGAGTGCTTTTCCTAGCAAATAGATTCACTTGTCAATTAAGATTTATTAAGTTCCAGACGCCGCTGGATGAAGAATCGAAAGTTGCATAAGTTTTCTCAGAGATCAAACAGTAGTCTAACCCACAATTAGATTGAGAAGTGTTTCTCACCTGATCAGCCGAAGTTGATGCTTTCGAAATAATAGCATAAGTCTGCACATGACAGGTTGACAGCCACAGCAATTAGACAATAAGAAAGATGTTCTGTTAATAACATAGGTGGAATTCAGATTTGAAAAAGCACTTACCGAGGGTTTGACGAGTATGTAGATCACTCCAAAAGAGGCACTCAGGTAAGGTACCTGCATCATGGAAGTAATCTTCAATAAGTGATGAATATCCTCCCCATTTTCCGGTCTTAGAACTTTTACTTCCTGGGAGAGCTAAAACTACAAATTCATCAATTTCAGAAAAGTCACATACCCACGGTGCCCATGCAAATCCATACAGCAATGCCTGAAGAGGAAGCCATTCAACAAGACTGTTATTTTATCGCCTTTACATATGGGGCGCAACTGTTCAGATCGAAGATGACTTACATATGCAATTGATGACAGTAAGGCTGTACATAGTATCACTTTCTCCCCGACCAGAGGTATGAGTAGAGGAAGCACCACCATCTGCGCGAGATGCAAGTATACCGAGTCTAGTTACTTCCAAGTCTGAAGGCTGTCAAAAATTGTCTCCCGCGTTGATTGTTATGAATACAAATCTAGCTAACTTAGCAATAAACAAGTAAATAAACAAAATGAAAGGACGACAAACCTGAGAAACTATTGAACCTATCCCCACCATCATAAGGATTTCCGAGAATTGGTTCTTGTTATAGCCAAAAGCTGCCTTGAGATAGTACTGTGTGAATAAGACGTAACATATCCAGCACTTAGACTTGGCAAGAGTTGTATGGACCAAAAACAATCTTAGCTCTCTAAATTACCCTATCCTCTATCCTCTTCTTGATACATTGGTTTCAAATCAAATCATATGTGTATAATTATCAAGGTAAGACAAAAATTCGTTAGAGAAAATCTACATAAATCTTACCAGTAATACACTGCTGATACCTGACATTCCCAACTCATAGAAGAAAGAAACGAGAGATATGCCTCTAAGCGCAGGGCTGCAGAGAAGAATGAGAACCTTTAGGCGCAGACATAGCATAACCATGATTTCTGCAGATACAAAAGTATGGATAGATTGAAGTATTCAGGGCCACAAGGCATTGGTAATAAATACGTGGCTGATCAGCCCGATGTACCTGCTTACTACTATTGTTGCTGCATTTCTCATTGACTTGTATCTCTTATGCAAAATCTTCGCTATCTTACCCAAACTCGATGAATCCGGGTCCTGCTTCGGAGTAGATTTCACTGTCTCGCTCAGAAACAGTTGCATGTAAACTGGGCAAAATATCAGCAGCACTATGGAAATCTGAAAGTAGAAAGGCACCAACATAATAAGAACAAGCAGTATATAAAGCGCGTTCATGAAGGGAAAAATCAGGTTACATCATCATACATCAAATATGTACTTCTCCGGAAGAAAACGAGCCAGCACGTTTCCGAGGACATGAGAAGCAGAAAAAAGACCCGTTATCCAACTAAATGCCGCAGCTCTCTTGCTGTCCTCGATGACGTCAGCCTACTAGAAGGAAAAACCACGTAAATAGTTACACCCTCATACCAAAATCTGCAGAACGGCAGAATCTCAACAATACGCTTACCGCATATGCAACGGAAATGCAGAATATACTGCCTTGACTTATGATGTAGGAAATCGTACGGATCGCATAGTAAGCATACACAAATTCCTTCGACTGATTCATGGCAAGAAGAGCTGAAACATGAGTGTAGATTTAAGTCATTAATTTGTCAGAAGATTTCTCTTTCCAGTATTCTGAAATCTAGATAAAAATGACATTAAGTACAACAAGAGAATCATTTTTAATTGGTTTTTGGCGATCAAGACGGAATGTGGGTTCTAGTTTTCAGTGTTTCACTAACCCTTAATGCCAATTAATCATAGGAAAAAAGGAAGACAAAATTCAATTGAAGTGGAAACGACATCAGATACGATGCGATGGGGCATTTTGTATTTTCTTGGGAATAACTTGCAAGACCACTACCTTGGTCTAGCTCGCAGCAAAATGATGTGGAAACTTGCAGCATAGAATGTACTTTTAATTCTTACCGAAAGGGAAGATGGTAGTCGATAGGGTTAGAAGGAGCATTGGTTTACGCCCGCATTCGTCAGCAAGCTGACCCAGGAGTGGAAGTACCACCATCTTGAACACTCCAACGACCTGAAAAAACAGGAAGAGGAAAGCAAGCAAACTATGAGTAAACCAGCTTCTGAGGGATCGTTTTGCGATCATCCCTAGTCACTCTCATCCTCACCAGTCCTTCGAATTAACGACCATGGCCACTGTACAGTTAACATCATCCGATCCCGAGGCTATCTTTCCAAGACCATCAAAAGCCAAATTTTCGTAGTTCCAACATTTAAACATTATTAATGAGATTTCGAACACCGTTAGTACCCAGATGAACGAAAGATGGAAATGCTGATGTAAACAAAAACTCTCCGTAAAGGCCCACTTGATAAACAGAAGCTCTGTCTATACAAGGAACTAACTAAAGCTGATGTATGGCATTTCATCCAAAAGAATGTCCCCTTTAAACTTCTCGTGGAAGGAAACGCAAGTGGGACAATTTGACCACTTTCTTTCTTTTCTGTCTCAACTTTTGAGCTTTCAGGACAAATTTTTAGCCACATTCACGAGCTTTACAGTCTCACTCTTTAAGTTAAGTTCTGACCGGCCACCACCT
Source organism: Syzygium syzygioides (assembly GCA_031216285.1). NCBI lineage: Eukaryota > Viridiplantae > Streptophyta > Magnoliopsida > Myrtales > Myrtaceae > Syzygium > Syzygium syzygioides. The sequence continues at coordinate 35,042,146 of CM062248.1, read as the reverse complement.
CTGAGCTCATGGACGAAGATATCAAATCGTCCGTCGCACCCCATTCTCGTTTTCTTTACTTACTTTACAGTATAAAGAGAGCCTACAGTTCTTACGGAGAGAATAGAACAATAGTACATTCAAGTGATCCACTGTTGCCGAACCAATGAAACCACCAGAAGAAAAATCGCATTTAAAAGGTTCGTGTTAACGAATGTCATCGGGCACGCACCTGACACTCATCGAGCAGACTCTGTTAAGTAAACTTCATGTCTTAATAGGATCCGCGGTATTTTCGTGTATGTTACTTAAACAAGTGCGCGGAATACTAGTCAACAAAATCCTAACACAAACAAGAAAATGTCTGTAAAAGTGTACTCGATACCATCAAAAATCAAAAGAATGCAAACAAGATGATCTCCCATCTTTCGTTGTCTATTGAAAAACAAGGTCTCCTGAGCTGTCCAAGAGATATTTTTTTCCTTCTTTTCTATCGATTTTTCTCTTAACTTAGTTTCGAACGATGTCGTGCATAGGCACGACACATGCACTCTGATTCGATCTCTGATCAAACTCCATATGACCTTGCCCATATGTAATGACTCAAATAGAAAAAAAAAACGCATGAATTTGGTGAAAAAAGGCAAATTCCATAAAAACAAGTCCTAAATTTTTTCCGAAGCCAACAACGTCACGTCGCACTTATAACGTCAGGATTGCGACGAAAGGTGTCTTCTAGTCATTTGTACGAATTTTGGGTGCCGGTGAGACGAAAACAAATTTCGAATTATAATATTTTCATCGATGAAAATTTAAGAATTTTTAGTGGATCATCCTCGAAACTACTTTTCATCCGGGGACAACGGCCCATATTCTCAAAGATCCTTACCATAAGAACGACGACCTTTCCTTTATGGGGAAGCAAATTTTTTTATTATTCTGTCAAACAAATATATTCTTGAAAAGCTATGACGTCCTGCGAATAATATCTTCACTAATTCGGATAAATATTTTTCCTTTTTTTCGCCACCACGTAATCCGCTCTTGTCTTTGTCGTCTTCTTAGTGAAAACCACCCATCAACGCCGCCGCAGCGTTCGATCAATCTCGACAAACACGACGCCGTCGTCGTCGTCGTCTTACGTCGGAAGACATCCGGTCGCAAATCAAATCGCAACGTTTTGTCCGGTACGTCGGACGACCGGACAGCCCGCGAGCAAAGCGGCCTCCTCGAGAACAAATCTAGACCGTTCGCGCGACCGGTGATTTCCATAGGATGAAATTAGAGATGATGATGCATAGCACGTTACGTAAACTACGAAATGATGTAATTCTTTTTTTCGACCCAAAAAAAAATTTAATATAATCTCTTTTGTTTAGTTGGATCGACGAAACATCGCGTTAGCTCGTTTCAGGAGTGATCCCGTCGTCCTTTCGCTAATCAAATCAAAGCCATCTCGTTCGAATGAGATTATCACATGTACAGCTGCATCGACCATTTGGAAGATTATCTGATTTAGCTCTAAACTTTTCGATTTTATCGATTTGGTCTCGGATCTTCGCGCATGAAATCCTGACGTAGTCCTTCTGGTCGGCCATGACCGGATCGAAAGACTGCGTCGGAATTTCCCGACCGGGGTCGTGCTCTGTCTCGAGAACGACCACCGCAACCACACCAAATCATCACGCGCGCAGAGAGAGAGAGAGAGATTTGATGGGGGTATGATCATACCGTCTGCTGGATGCCGTTGATGTAGATGGCCTGGGAGCAGGTGGACTGGCCGGGGCAGAGGGCGGAGGTGGTGACGTCGACGAGGACGGACACCGTCATCTCCTCCGCTATCCAGTGCACGCACAGCGGCAGCAGCAGCTGCACCAGCGGCCTCAGCTCCCTCCACCCTCCTCCTCCTCCTCCTCCCCCTCCTCCTCTGCCGCCGCAGCCCCTCCTCTTCTCCACCGCCATTTCTCGGCAGCCGCCGCCCCCCCGAAAGACTTCCTCGCGATCGAATTCTTCCGATGGACTCCCAAGAAAGTTCCAGAGAGAAAGAGAGAGCGAGAAGATGATGAAGACGACGACGATGATGAGGATGGTGGCGAGAGGCGGAGGGGGAGCGGGGGAGTATAAATGAAGGAGGGGAAAAGGGCGCGAGCGAGGAGGGCATGGGAGGTCGCGTGCGGGCAGCTGCCGTTCGTGTGCCGCCTACTCGCCCGCGTGTGCTCTCTCCACGTTCTGCTATGGCTGCTCTGCAACTCTCTCTCTCTCTCTCTCTCTCTCTCTCTCCTGCTCTGCGGGAGTGATGATGAGGTCGCCTTTTTCTTCTCCTTTAATGCTCCGCTGCTGAAAACGGTAGTAGCCCTTGGAAATTTGCTGCGTTTCCCATTTCCTACGGCTCTTCCGTGGAAAGTTTCCACGTTGCAACTTTCATTATACATGGGACGGTCGCGATCGCAACTATCAACACTCTTTGTACGTATATATCTTGATCGCGACGGTCTTTTATACGTGTAGCCACGACTGGCACGTCGTAATACCGAACGGTCGCGGCCCGGGCGAGCGCTCGAGCAGTCCCCTTGAACTCTGTTTCGTGGACGAGCCTATCCTTTTAGATTAGTGATATAAGTTACTGGAAACTCTTCTCCGAGTCCGACCATGTTGCCCATGCATAAACCTGTCAAATGGGAGAATTTGGTAAAAAATGATCCAATCCAAATTAGATTATTTTGACCCATTTCCGTACAACACAAATTTAGAAATCTATACCCGACCCAAAATATACCCAACACATATTCGATTCGACTCATATTGCTAAAATACTTTCTTATTAACCCAATCTATGAAAATTTGTACCCAAACTGATGTGACATAATGGAGCGAAGAAGCACACGATCGAGTGAGAAGGAGAGAGAGGTAGATTTGATATAAGTAAGTTATGGATCGATTTGATATACATTATATTTTGTTTTATTATTCTAAACCCATCGATGACTCATTTTTTGAAAGAAAAAAAAAATCATATTAAAATCCAGCCCATTATATACGGGTTAAGAAATGATTTTTCGACCCATTTAGAAAAATCTACCTCTACACAAGTTCGTCCAAGAAAGTTAGAATGACTTCGGGGAAGACCGGTCATTTGACTCTGTTCATATTGAGGTGCGAGTGTCGAGTAGCCTGTCCGTCCAAAATGCATGTCTTGCTCAAGTAAAAATATTCTTGTTATTATAAATTCGGGTCATTATCAGTGTATATAAATTATTTTTTTTAAGAAAAAAGAAAATATCTGATGAGATAACCATGCATTAGACTTTTGTGGATAAGATACCAAGACGTCTGACCAAGCAGATTGCACCAGAATATTACCAAATGTTTGGAGCCAAAATAGAGAAATGGTCGAGGCGGCTCGCTGTTTCAGTGGAGCCAGAACAGAGCAAAACAAACTACAAAGCACATGTTGAGTACTTCACGTAATCGAGATGAGATGGCTTTCGATGGTGACAGGTGTCGCTGGAACCTTTTTAAGATTTTCCAACTGACGTGCGGTCTCTTAGACTTTGCACCCGCCATCACCTACCGGTTCGAACGAGGGAAAATGACGCGAAGGGATCTTGAATTTGATTCGATGGACGACGCGGTCCCTGGGCTTTTAATTTGCTCAAATGCGGCCTATGAACTATTTGATAAATGTTCCATGGAGAAGATGACAAAAATGGTTCTTAAACTTTAATCCAATGTACAATATCGTCCTTGAACTTTTCTTGAACTTTAGTCTAATATTCAATGTAGTTCTTGACCTTTTAAATATTTTCATGTAGTCTAGGGACTATATTAAACATTTATGGATATTGAAGAAATTAAAAGTTTAGGGATGACATTGCATATTGTGCCAAAGTTTAAGAGCTAAATTGCACAAAATTTTTGCATATTAAACCAAAGTTCAAAGACCATTTGTGCTATTATCCCATATTCAATATAACCCTTTTGTTTGCTCAAACAACCAATCAGACATCAATTGATAGTGTCGATTATTATTTGTTGAGTTGGATTTTTAAAAAATGATGAGTTAACATGTCCATCTTTTTATCCATCTATTTTAGAGAAGGAAATAAAATTAAGATTTTAACATGTCAATATTTATTTGGCGATATGAATTATTAGATCTTGAATTGCGATGAGTCTCTTACGTGGATACTGCACCTTTTTTTTCTGTCCACCGTTCAAACTTAATATATTGAAAGCCATGTCAGCAGATTCTATTTAAACCGAATTAACATAAGGACAATATTAAACATTCTCATATAATTTATTATTATATTGAACAGAAAAGGCTTGGTTTAAAAATGAAAATAGTTGCCTATATGCATTGAAAGATTTAGTTTTTTTAATTATTAGGGTCATTATCACTTCATCAGTGAAAATAAATTACCATTGTTTGAAAAAAAAAAAGATTTTCCCGATAGGATAACGATGCATGAGCGACAATTGGAAATATATGTGGATAGGTTCTGCAAAGTCTAACCAATCAGACTGCAAAATTAAACAGTACCAAAACTTTGACATCCATTTCAACTTTTGGAACAAAGCGAAGGCTTCGCGCACCTTTCTGTAGATTCCCAATCACTTTGTGCGTGGTCTCGTAGACTTGCACCTGCCGCCTGCTTCATTTGAATAATAACAATCTTACTAACTAAACGGAAACTAAAACGTGGGTCTGTTTTGAAAAAATAAAATTATTTAAAATAATCATTTGAATCATCGAAAATAATTGATCGGTGAAGAATTTTCATATTTTCGATAATAAGTTATGTCAAAATATTTTCATCTTTGTTCATTCATTCATGTAAAGGATACGGGCGATCATATTTCGAAAAATACTTTTTCATCTCATTTAATTTATTTTTTTTGGATGAAACGAATGGGACCCAGAATTTATTTTCACTTGCTTATTTGCTCGAGAGGTGAATAGCATCTCTTCTTTTTTTTTTTAATTAATTGAGAAAGATGAATATGGTGAGCAATGATGAGATGCAAGGGGTCGGTTGGCCTTTTGCTTTGAGCTGTACAGAGGCTTATGGATGGAAATCCAGTCGGCAAGTTTTTTTTGAGGGCCACACCTTGCTTCAGCTTCCTCGCTAAAGCGATTGCCCTTTGGGATCAACGAATGGATGGAGTCCTACCTCTCTCTCTCTCTCTCTCTCTCTCTCTCTCTCTATATATATATATATATATATATACACACATCATACATATGCGTGTGTGTGTGTGATGATAAGATGTGGAAGCGGGACGAGCAAAACTCTTGTGTCATGACGCATTCAGAGAGAAAGAGAGAAAAATTTGCTAAGATCGTAGTAGAATAAGATAAGAAAATCACTAGGAACCTTGAAAAAAGGCTTTCGCGAGGTCTAACAGAACCGTGATGGTGGATACTACAGAACTCATCGGGAATTGATGGGGGTGATGTAATGAATATGAATAAAATAAGATAAAAGTAATGGACTGAGTATGACGACTCTCGTGGGAATCCTTAAGGTTGGTGACGCGGGTCAATAGACTAGACTAGACAAGACCTTTCGAAGTGGTGAAAGTAAAATTTTTTTTTTCTTTCCTGGGTTTTTTTATTAGAAAAAAGGGTGGTCATCGATAGCCATCGGCCAAGACAAAGGCTTCGATTTGCCGGCCTATAGTGGCCTACGTGGCTACTATTCAATTTCTGTTAAGCGGAAGACTAATTCACGCAATTTGTCCGTAGGCAGCTCATCCTCCTTATTAATGGCACAACTATGAGACGATTCTATCCGAGTTTGCGCCCTCCGAGCACACGGCGCCTTCTTGCTCGCAGCAGATCGGTCCATCCGTGTCTACCGTTCGAATCGATCACGACATGGAAAGCGCAGTGCCGCAGAAGAGCAAAGGCAAAGCCTCAAAAGGCCAAAAAGCAAAGGGAAAAAGAAAGAAAGAAAGGAAGAAATAAAGAAAAAGGAGAAGGGTCGGCATGGGCATGTGGTGAATGGAATGAATTGGTCGATGAAAGTAAAATGAGCTCAAGTAAGGCTTGATGGTCATTTCCGCTGGCTTGTTCGACGTGCAAGTGTTGAGTTGCCTAAGCATTGAAATGGCACATCTTTGCTAATTTCATTTTTAAATTATTCTGGTCATTATCCGTGCTAATAAATTACCCTTTATTCAATTAATAAAAAAATAAGGAAACTCACGATAAGATGGCGATGCATGAGTGGTAACTTGAATATATGTGGATAGATTGCGATCTGTCTTTTTGATATTGACATTCTTTGGACCTTTGTGAAGATTCCCACCCCGAAATTTGAAATTTTAGTCTTACTAAACTATGCTTTCCTTCGTTTGCTTATGAAGGTGAATGAATATTAAGTACCTTTCTTTTGACAAATCGAAAAAGGTGAAGGGTATAAAGATATCTCTTCACGTGAAAGTTTAGAGAGCAATGATTAGTTGCAAGGGTTGGTGGCCTTTTGCCTTGAGCTCTAAGGAGGCTCTATGGAGATCCAATCTAGGAGCCTTTTTTTGATAGCCACACTTTGCTTGAGCTTCCTCGCTAAAGCAACCTCCTCGTGGGATCGCCGAACCAACACGATTCAACTTGTTAGGAAAAATTATTTAAAAAGTTCCAAATTTATTATATGAAAACCAAATTTAGTTTTAGACTTTTTAATTTGATCAATTTAGTCTTGAAACTTTTGATAATTTATAGTAGTTCTTCTGAAAGACGGAAATCGTTGATGTGGTGATTCAGTCAACATTAGTCTTTCCTAACTTCCCACGTGGCACAGCTGAGGACAATCTGTTAGTGGTCTGCCCTAGGAATCAATCAATGTTGATACTCTAATATTAGTTGTGGATTAGGTTGTGTCGGAAAAACCGATCTTCACTATACTTAGGTAGTCATAATGTCTTGCTAGAGACCGCTTATGACTTGTGGGTCAAAAGGGTTTTGAGCACACTGCTAATGTTTAGTGAACCTACAGGGTCGCACACAATCGCGAACGGATTTAATATTTTCTGTACGCCTTGATCTACTTAAGAAGTATATTTTAATTTATTCTCTTATTTAAATTATCTATGCGGTCGTGATCGTTATGAGATAACGATTAAACGTGGGGCCCACATCGCCTGGCCCACTTCTTTTAATTCCGCTAGATAATGAGACTATATAAATAGATAGAGAATCGTTCTCTGTCTAAGGGTTTTTTTGATACAGTATCAAAAAGACAACGACGTTTAAGAAAGAAACTTCAAGATCTTTCGCTAGCACGTGGATCGTTGGAGAATTCCGCTCGTGTGTGTGGATACCGGTAGAGGCGCAACACTTGGGGCGCTAATCCAGACACAATCAGTTATGGATTTATCCTCGATCTGCAAGAGGTACGTTTCGAAATTCTCGATTTCAATATACACATGGATCCTGTCTAGGGTTCTATATTCCGCTGCATTGTTTTTCGTTGATGAACCCATCACGATCAGCATTGAAGTGGACAATTTTTTGAGTTTTCTTAAAAAAAATTTGAATTTTTTTGTTTTTTTTTTCCTTTTTCTTTTTTCCTTTTTCCCTATCTACCAACTCTAGCCAATTGCAAAAATCATCCATGTCAGTATAGGATGGTCAATGTCCACATAAGCTATTTTTAGCCGAAATGACTACATTAGTAAATCGTCAAAAGATTTAGGATTAAATTGGACAAATTGAAAATTTTGGGATTAAATTGGCCGCCGTACAATAGGTTTAGGACTTTTTGAACGATTATCATGGACCTATTTTACGGGGACTAAGCCCCTAAAATGAGTGCTATGATGCACCATTAAGGAGTAGGGCTTTGCTTATGGATAACATCGCTCCCAAATCCTCTCCCATTCATTGTGGCGCTAGGATGAGCAAACACAACGAGCAACATTCTCATGTTTTATGAAGGATTCAGAAAAGGAAAATATACTAGGGTGTGTTTAAGTAATTGAATTTTTTGCGAATTGGTTTTATGGATTTTTACTCGTTTGATTTGCCGAAAATGTAATTGACGGAAAATCATATACGATCAAAGCAAATAGGCATATTTAAAGTTATGAAAATGAATTCCGTAGTCTGAAAAGAGGAAAATATTTTTCTTGAAAAATGACTTTCACGGAAGTATTTTTCCTTATCGTACAGTTTTTCCCAAAATAAACACACGTTAAGATTTTAGTGGACTAATGTATTAAAATTACTAGGAACTCCAAAAAACAAGGTTTTGGTAAGGTCTATCCTAGTTGTGATGTTTGATAAAACAAAACTCATATAGGGAGAAAATGAATGCCAACGAAAATAAGAAAGCGAGAGGATGAAAGTGACCATATTATGAGCTTTACCAAAAAAAAAAAAGTGACCATATTATGAGGATCTTCAACCTAAAAATAAGAAAGTGATAGGATGAATATGACGACATCGCGAGGACCTTCAAGTAGGTTAAAGCTCGGCCGCCAAGACTTTTCTATGCGTTGGGAGTTATCTCTTTTTCTCTTTTGTTTTTTTGTGCATTTTCCGATTGGAAAGAACGGTGTTGTTGAAAGTTACTACAATGTAAATCAGAAAGAGATAAATAATTCACTTACGAAAATTAGATCGAGCGATACGAATGGGTTCGATTTTCGATCTACTTGGAATTTGTCTTTTAACATCCCGATAGGTTTGAGTTTGTCTGCCTAAATCGGCCTATATTATTACTATCTAATTTGATTTTCTCTTAAAAGAGAGACCAATTCACGCAATTGAAACATGAAAGCATTTAGCGACTGGATAACATAAAAATAAAATAAAATTGGAAGGGCCCCCCATCGTTCCTTAGGTGAAGCAAAGAGCTTGGTTAGCACTCCAAGAAACATGTCTATATATATATATTTGGTAACCCAGGGAACCCGCACGGCCGACAGCCGGGGAGTAAATCCTGAGGGCGACACGTGCTAGCCACCATACACGTGCCACCGATTAAGTCACTTTGCGACGCTTGAAATTCAAATACTCAACCTTTTGCAAGAGAAAGAATGCACGCTCCAGCAACGCCACCCAAACGGGTGGTACATATGTCTATATTTGATCGTTCCTATTATTATTATTATTATTATTTCTTCTTCCCAAACCTTATCCTTGTTAATGCGCTCCTCCATTCGAAATCCTACGTGCTTCGGCGCGCCATGTCGTAAACTACAAAGCGAAAAGGTCTTGGTGGAGCGCCTTCAACAGGACCCACCAAAAGGATCGCTGTTACATATGCCTAGTTTTAACCTACCGTCTCCATTTTTCAATTGAATTTTATCCAAGGCATCACATTGGAACGAGACCATTCGCGAGGGACCAAAAAGAAAAAATTAGCACGCGGGATCTGCCGCCACAACCGCAGAGTCGAGTGACGTAGGATGGAGGAACCGTCAAAAGGGAAGACAAATAAGATTAATAAGAAAGGAGAGATAATCAAAGGGGGGAAAAGAGACACCAATTCTTGGCAACGATTCGATGGTTTCAATCAATTCGTTATCAGAAGCTAATGGAAACAAGTGCTGGAACTGAAAGTTAGTAAAACCGCTTCCAACTCGTGCACAACAAAACAAGTATCCAGTTCCATGTCACGAGTATAGAGGCACGAGCCTCACCTCACTATGCTCTCAATAATCTAACAGCCATGAGATTAGGATGATTAAATCAGCTACCTTTACTTTACATCGAGCACCAAATACTCTCTGCTCTCATCCCCGGTTTTATAATCAGGACCAGAAAAGACGCATCAAACTTACTCCATTTGCCCTGTTAAAGGTTGCTCTTCATCTTCGGCATCCATATCTTGCTCCACACCTTTGACCTGTGAATGCAATGCAACTACATGAGCAAGCAAAGCAAAAGCAGAATGCAACAGGAAACTACTCTAAACCAAGCAAGAAAACACCATCCGTGCAGTCCAATCATTTTTATCCAGTCATGCAGATTCATAAATTAAGACGTGAAGTGGTCATGTCCTACAGGAAATAAAGCAGACCGCATTATGCCGGTAGGATTAACTGTAATTAACATGAAATAACATCCAAAACATATGCAATGGTCATCACGCATATAGAAAGTGGTCAGAAACATTTTGACACTGATTTTTAATGCTTCAGACAGAATTACTGCTTCGATCAAACAAACGGGTCTGTGGCTCTAAAGCGTCAGCATGATGCAAAGAAAGATTCCATCAGCCATTCATTGTTCATCAGACCCAATCGTAAGAAACATTTAGCCCCATTAATCTAACTCCAGAAAAAGCAAGAAGAGTCTTCAATGAGGATTAACATTGCTACTATCATAATTCAGTTTGCGAATGCCATTTTTCTATGAACAAGATACCGTCTCCTATTACCTCTTTCAATCTGTCACAAACTTCCGATTACTTTAGTCACAATATCTAATTTGACATGCAAACAGAAAACCGAAAGGATGAAATGCACGACACAATCCATTCTAATACATTTTCTACTCAACTTCTGACAATTAAGTGATGCCATAGGCTTGGACAGAAAACATGCTCCTAGAAATTCTGAATTCCGGTGTATGCAGTAAGCCAATATAGAGAATTAAGGGAAATTACATAAACCATTCCTTGCATTAACAGGTGAAAGAAGATTCCTAAAGCAAAATTCAGTTTCTCTACTTCGTAAATTTAAGATACTTCGAGTTTCCTGTTTTGCCCTTTACTATGGGTGAGGAAGCTCCCTGTCCTAGATGTTTTATCAGATAGAGGATCCTTATGTGCATGGATCTTCAAATAATCTCATAATCATGGTAAGCATTCTAGGCTCTGAATTCACCCACAAGCACACACTTCACAAACTTAAACATATCCAGAGAAGCATTTCTTACTTCTGGCACATAATGCATCAACATATTTTCAATCCCAGATTTAAGGGTGACCGAAGAGCTAGGACAGCCACTGCATGCCCCTTGCATCCTCAATTTGACTATACCAGTATCCCTGTAAAACACAGACCGCATTATCTCCTTTTGCTGATAGAACCTTACAAACTCATGAAAGTAGTCTGATTTTTTTTTGTAGAAAAGAGAAAAGAAGAGGAAGAGAAGGGAGATATACAGATCAAATCCCCGATACTCGATGTCTCCACCATCATCTTGCACTGCAGGTCGAATGCGAGTCTCCAACAATTCTTTGATCATTGCAACAGTTTCTGAGTCATCCTGCAAAAGGACACAAGGAAAATTTACATAGAATACGCAAAAAAGAATATTATAAGTCACGATAAGTTTAGTAAAGCATTCTATCAAACAAAAAATTCAAGTACATCAGAAATGTACGAGGAGAGGAAAGAAGGAAAGAAAAGCCAAAAACAAAGGAAAACATCAGAAGGCTATGAGAAGTCAGAGCAAGAAGTCCAAAGCAGGATATAAATTTATAAGTGTTGTGTTGCTTCCAAATGCACCATATTCTTTTTTCAGTATGCTATATAATTTGATGGGCAATTACCTCGAAAAAGCTCATGCTAACCTAGACAATTGTAGAACAACTTTGCAAAACATAAGAACATCTAAACTGTTTTTGCAATAAACCTGGATTCCTGATACCTTCAAAACATAATCATATCTCTGCTCTGATAGAAATTGCTATCTGAGAGTCTCAAGTGTTCGGACATTGCATTCATAACCACGCAGAAGTTTAAGAAAACAAAAGGCCTAAGTAAAATAAAAGAAGCAACCAATGACAAGTAGGAAAGCATTCTTTATACAGATATTGTCAAGAAAAAAAAATTGGTATTCATAAACGGACACCGAGGGCTGCCATGTATCATGAAACACTTTCTGCAGACACCATATATTTGGTTTTACCATAACAACTGAAATATGATTCTGAATACTAAGACAAGCTATGAACATAGTTTGGAAGAATTCCACATGCTCAAGGATTACCAAATTACCAGTCTTATATACCAGATTGGCCTTTCTAAACCATGTCTGGCTCAACTCTGACTAACACCAATTCCAATGGTACTTGTCTGTGCCTTTGAAAACTCCATATCCTCTCATCTAAGTTTCATGATATTTGGCAAAACTAAACAGAAATCAATCTATCTAACTAGAGGAAGCATTTAAAAAGTGAAAATCTCAACTTATGATCAAAAGGCAGCTAATGATAGGCAGATTTAAATCCATGTCAACACCATCACTGCCCAGACAACCACAGTGGAAAGGAGCAATATCACATTACCAGACATCATGCTAAAGGCATAAAAAGATCAATAGTTGATATCAGAAACAGCAAAAAGATCCCAAAAAACAGAGAAGAATTCCAATAAAAAAAACAGCTCAGAAGAGACTCTAAAAGGATGCAGAAGAAGGTCCAAACATTATAAACAAACCACATACTTCATGTATAGCTGTGTCCATGGCAGATGCAGTTTGCGAGTCTAGAAATAATGGCTGCCCAGAAGAGTAGAAATCCATGACAGCGGCAAAGATTTCAGGTTTGAGAAGATCCCAGGAGGCATCATCGGCCTTAGTTACAGTCACAAAATCTGATCCATAAAATACTCGAGTAACTCCTGTACTAAATAGATGAAAAGGCAAATTAATCAGCCTTACTTGAACCATCACGACCAAAAAATGTTTCCAAAATCACAACCTTTTATGAAGCAAGAGGAGCTAACCGTCAATGCCAAAGAGGGCTTTTGCTAATGGAGAATTCATGGAAGCGCGAGCATTTGGAAAATCTGCGCTGCCAACTTCCATTACCGGCTTTCCGGGGTAGAACATCAGAGACATCGGATTGGGAGTGGACTGAGTTTGGATGAACATGCTCCTCCTCTGCCCTGCAACAAAGTAGCGGGCAAAATGGAAAAGCTCAACATCATACCTCATCCTCTTTGCGAGGAGTAAAATTCGAAGCATGGTATTCGCCAAAATGATCTTGAAACATTAACTACGTCCCTCAACTTATGAGGCACCGATATGCATAGTCTGTCTGTCGCGTATTAGACGATATTCACGACAAAGCTGAGCACATATTGACTAGTGTGACATATAACTGCTAGGGATTATAGGAACTACGCGTATTAATCCATGTCAAAACGATCCCACCAGATAGAGATTCAGGCGCAGAAAAATAGACTATCCGAGCGAAGTGATTTCGCGAGCTCAAGCCCAAAAGCTGACTAAGCCGCGCGTTTCAACAAGATGCCCGAACAAACCGAAAACCTATCGCCACGGAGCACGACTCGACGCCGCCCCCATTTCACGGCGGCGAGACCGAACGAGGCGGTTAGATTACGGCGATCGGAGCCGACGAACCTGCGAAGCGGCTCCATTTCTCGGAGAAGAGGTAAGGGCCGGACGCGGCCGGACCGGAGAGCAGCGTCGATCGCCGCAGAGGGGAGGAGCTCGCCGAGGAGGAGGGCGGCGCCGCCGCCGACGGAGACGAGGAGGAGATGAGGCGGCGAGATGCGGAGCGGAAGGAGCACCGTCGTCGGCGGGACAGAGATTGCCCTATCGATCTGCCGAATCCTCTCATCTCTCTGTCCCTCTCTGCAACAACCTACCTGAGAAATTGGGGAAGAACAAGGAGGAGGGATGAGGTTCGTCCGCCGTATATATACGCTTCTCTCCTTCGATCTTCAAAGCTCTTGTTTGCAGAACAATCAATTTTCTCTTCGTTTTTCTTTTCGATTTTGGCTTTTTTTTTTCCTTCCTATTTTTCTGATTTTTGGAAAAAGAAAGTTAAGACAATTACATTTGAAATTAAGTTAATACCACGGAAAACCGTAAACTGATACTCAAATTTACCACAAACTAAGTTTTTAGCCACAAAGAGCCTTAAACTAGTATAATTATGATAAATTTACCATAAACTAAGTCAGTAACCTATAACAAATTTACTCTTCGATAATTTTCGTTAAATTTGATTAATATTATGAAAAATCATAAACCGGTATATCCATGGCAAGCGGAAGATAAAATCCTAAACTGTTATAATCATCAACTGTCACGTGTTATCTAACTCGGTATTTTAACAGTAAAATTTAATGAAAACAAATAGAGAATAAATTTGCCATGTATGTCCTAGAAAGATGCAATTACTTAGAACACACAAACTCCACTTCCTAAATAAAAAGAAAGGTATCTGGCAGGTAGATGCTATTGTAGTTGATAATTATAGAAAATAAGATAGCATTTTGATAATTATATATATATATATATATCTCGTAGTTGTATATATTGTCTATAGTAAACGGTAATCGATAACTAGCTATTATATATTATCGTGATTCTTAACAATATAATAGAAAAACAAGGTAACATTCATATATATTTTTATTGAGGGTTGATATCATTAAAAATCTCAAATGGATACATCCGTGCAACATTTATCAAGACTAACTTTCGTAGTTTCGTGTCATTAGAAAATCCCAAACGCATATATAGGTGTCATATGCTATGACGTTATGCACGAGGGCTCCTTAGAGTTTCGAAAATTTGTTAAAATTGCTAATCTATTGATGACAAGAAAATTATAATTTGGGCACATGTGGTAGGGGTGCACCATAAAAAATTACTCCGGGGGTAAGTATGACGCGTGCATATCTGTTAGAGATTTTTCTTTATAAGAAAATTAGTTTGAGATAAATATAACGCTTGTCTCGATAGTTCGAGATATATACTTTTTTGGTTAATACAACGAAAAATCTCAAACTAGTACACCAATAACAAAATTATCCAAAATCAATTTTTCGACCACCAAAAACTCCAAATCGGTACACCCGTAACAAATTTAACCTCCGTTAGTTTCCGTTAAATTTTACCATTAAATTACTGAATTAAATGACACGTGGTAGTTGATAAGTCTACCAGTTTGGGATTTTATCCTCCCTTTGTCACAGGTATGCCGATTTATGATTTTTCGCGGTATTAATCCAATTTAACGGAAATTAATGGACAGTAAATTTATCACAAATGTATCCGTTTGGAGGTTTCAAGGTTAAAAGATTAGTGTAGGATAAAGTTGTGATAGATATACCAGTTTGGAGTTTTTGTTCGTTAAAAAAATTAGTTCGGGATAAATTAGTTTGGAAGATTTTGTGGTATTAACAAATTTTTTTAGATTAAGCCCAATTTAGAGCACGGGGGCGATGATAGCCGTAGGATGAGATTGAGAATTGAGGGGAGATGATGATTTGACCCGACTCGCGAAGCAAGGGCAAAAAGATAATATTCCCGGCACGTGTGACGGAATATCTGCGCACGCTTTCACCTCCCAGCCCAGCTACACAAGTTTCCCCTTCTTCTTCTTCTTCCTGTTCTCCTTCTCTCTCTCTCTCTCTCTCTCTCTCTCTCTCCAATCGACGCGCTCTCGCACACACCAAGAATCGTCGTCGTCGTCGTCAGCAGGACGAGCTCCCAAACCCTAACCCCGCGATTCGCCTCCCGATTCGAGCTTCCATGGACCGCCCGATCCCCTCCGCCCCTTCGGTTCCCTGATGCCTCCCCCTCGGCGCTCTGCTGTAAACCCTTAGCGATTTGCCGTTGGTTTATTCCCCTCCGATCGCCCCCGGATTTCCGTCGCCGATGGAGGGCTCCGCGGAGGACGCCGGAGCTCCCGAGTCGTGGGAGGTGGCCGATTTGGACGAGTCCATGAGGCGGCTGTTGCTCTCCTCCAAGGAGCCCAATGTCCACGACCTCGGCGGCGACGGCGGCGGCGGCGGCGGCGCTGGGTCGGCCGCCTCGGCCCCGCCGCATCAGGAGAAGGTCGCGGAGGATGCTCTGGGCCAGGTTGATCAGTTCCTCCGGGAGGCTCTTCAAAATCCTCGGGAGAGGCTCTCCAGTGAGTCGTTGCTTCCCCCCTTTTTTTTGTAATTCCTTTCTTTTTTTGGGTTTTTGAGCTTCGGTGTAGGGATGAAAGCGTGTTTGTGTGGGGTTTGCTTGTTGAAAGTTATGCATCCTTGATTACGGCTTGTTATATTAGACCTTTTCGATTTGGTATGTGCGTGCGTGCGTGTGTAATTGTGGCACTTGTTGTGTGGCTCAACTAAATTGTGCTTATTTCCTATAGCGGGGACATGGCTTTGAAACTTTGGCGGAAGCCCAAATGCCCGGGTTGAGTTTGCATATTGTGCACACAGGTCCCCCATCAATGCAGTGTTTTAAACGCTTAGTTATGTGCTCCAGCAATTATTCATAGTCGTGGGTTTTGAACCTTCAAGGATGTTATCTCTCAGTTTTTCAATCGATATGATGTTTGGAGTTTTTGGAGATAATTGATAGACAAAGTGGTATTATCACTTTGTTATTCTTAACCAAGATCTTGTTGGAATATTGGACAAGGATAGCGTGTGGTCTTTCTGTCTTTATTCATATTGATTTTAGCTCCTTTATCTCAACAGTAACAGAGTCTGTCTTCTTTGTCCTTTGCAGTACTACGTATGGAGCAAGATGTGGAGAAATTTATTCGAGATCCAATGCAAAAGCAGATGGAATTTCAGCAGCTACCTACATCTTATCTACGGCTGGCTGCGCACCGTGTTGCGCAGCATTATGGTTTGCAGTCCATGGTTCTGCTAGACACTAATTTGCCTGATGCCTCGAACTCCCGCATCATTGTTAGCAAGACATCCGAGTGTAGGATTTCCCCAATACGATTGGCAGACATCCCAGTAAATTTACCTTCTCAGGACACTGGTGTCATGAAGGTTGCAATTAAACAGAGACCCCAAAAGCGGTTTCCAAATGCAAATTCGGGTAACTCAAGTTCTATGAAGTCAAACAGTTCCAAGAGTGTGGAGGAAAGAAAAGAGGAGTATAATAGGGCTCGTGCACGGATTTTTAACTCTAACAACTTCAATGCTGGATTGGCTGGGAAACCAGAAAGCGGACCAAGAGAAACGGGACCAAGAGAAACTGGACCACGAGAAACCGGACCAAGGTTTCAAGATAATTCCCAGCATAGCTCCTTGGCTTTGTCCAAGATGGAAGAGAAGGCTCTGCCAGGAGTCAATGAAGCAAACATTGTTAGGGGATTGACTGACTCATCTACATCTAGCAGCGGATCAGCTAGAAGCAGAGAAAAGGAACCTATCGGTAGGCAGAAATCCAACAATCGGGTGGCTATATTTCGGGATCGTGAGGTGGACCGCAAGGATCCTGATTATGACAGGAGCTATGACAGGTATGCTGGTTCTAGTCTCAAGTTTCTACGAGGATGTCTGATTTAGTATGTTATGGAAGTTTGTAGCAGACTTGAGACTTCTTCGGTGAGGAAATTAATAAATTTTTCAAGTAATTCCCGCCATATTGTTTTGGTTGGACGTAGACAATGGCTTAACTTGAATTGGCAAGTAATCTCTTTAAGATGCAAGCATAAGGACGTTAAAATGTCTCCTCTCTAATGCAACTGTTCTTTTCATAGATTGCTACTCTCTCTGCATGTTGTTTGCCATTCTTTTCATGGGTTGAGCCGTTCATTTAGGAGCAGCTTTTGAGCTTTGGTTATGATTAGATTCTTCATTGGTCATTTTACTTTCTCTTGGACCTTGCTAACAGTTATGTCAAAATGGCTTGTTCCCCCAGGTACATGCAAAGATTTGATCCTGGATTTGGGTTCCCTGGAGGGCCTTACACTGTGCAACCTATGTATACTCCGGCTATAAATTATAACACAGAATTTCCACAGCTTGGATCTAGTCATCGCCCTCAGGTTCCCGCAGAACACCAGCCTCGGCCCCTACCTCAGCATATACCTGGGCCATGGTCTGGATCTTCGAGCGCTGTGGGGATAGGGTATGGGCATCCAGACATGATTGCTCCATTCAGTCCAAACCATGTCAGTGCACACTCATCGTCTGCTTATCTGCATTCGACGCAGTATGCTTGTCAGCGACCTGGCATGCCTTTTGTCCATCCCAATGAACATGTTCATCAACCCTTTACACAGGTATAATTTCGGTGACTGATAGGCCCTAGTTTGCTCCAGCTGAACCATGGTGATTTTCTTATTTGGGTGAGGGGTTGTGTGTTGCTGCCAGTGTGAGTGAGGTTAGAAGTGACGGTGTCTCTGCGTCTGCTTTTTGTCTATTAAGATGATATTTTTGTTTTTCGGGGTCAATAAGAGGTTATTCTTGCTGGATCAGGATAATGTTAAGAGTGGAAGTACGGTTCTTAATGTCTCATAATATTCAGTTATGCATGCAGCCCTGCCAGACAATTCATTCCTATGTAGCTGTCTTCCCTCTGAAAATATATGGTTGAGATTTTGGGATTGATTTTGGTCCTACGGGTTTACCACTTATAGGAAAATAACGGGTGCAACTTTGGCCTTTTATCCTCTTACTTTTGAGATTGACCTGTCTGGTCTGTGGAAATACTAAACCCAAGTTGCAAAGGATGATAGTTCTTTGTGCTTTAGAATTTGATATTGGTTGTTGCACTCCTGGTAGGAAGGCAGCGAGAGCTAAAACTTGCTTAACTAAAGAATTATTATTTATTTTCCACTAAAGTATATGTGTTCCAATGAAAGGGTGTAGGGCTGCAGTGACTATTCTCTTACAAAACTTGAGTTCTTAAGAATTTGGTCCAATAGAAAAGTCGTTTGAAAATGTTGGAACAACTAGAGCAACCCTATTTCCATCTTCTCTTTGTAGCAATTTAGCATAAACTTGTAATTATCATAACCAAAAATCAATGAAGCAACATCAAGCAAAATTTGAAGCTGCGATTTCTTGGAACGTTCAAAAAATAAACGTGTGGATGTCTTGTTATGATTACTGGCTATGGTCATTTCACATGCATTTTAAATTTGATGATGCTAATCATTGCTGCAGTCTCACCACCAGCAACCTGATGCAAATTTTGGATTAGCCCGGCCCCGATGAGGGGCTCGGGCCGTGCCTGCAATCCTGCTGGCTGGAACTCGAGCTTGAAACTGGGCAGGGCATCAGAGCCTTACGTACATTCAAGTGCAGGATTGCAGGCATAGAGAACCAAGGTGGAATGGAGAGGACGATCATACAGGCATCAGACATTCATCTGCTTCTCCAGCCTTGGTTGTAATAGAGCTTCCAGCGTCTTTAATGGCTGGAAGCTTGGCATTTCTTTTGGTCATCGAGGTATGGAGGTGTCACCTTGGATCTTTGTGTTGCCCGTTGATGTTGATGGTGACGATGACGACGACAAAGAGAATAATGATATGGAGCGTATGACCTGCAAATCTAAGTTCTAGATTCAGTCAAAGTAATTTCTCTCTTCTCTTGATCTCGTGACACTCACTTTGGCTACTGTTATTGGATGTTCCTATGGAAATTCATCGCAACTATTTTTCTTCAGCTGACATCACTGTGCCAAGAAGAGCCACTGGGTTGCTGGGCTGTCGCAGGGTCGTGTCTCACTGGAGCTGGAAGTAGATGGCCAGATTGGTCTTGGAATGGCTGGTTCACTGTCATCTCTTGGTGCCCTCATTTACCCCTTGTTTGTGGAATTGTCGCAGAGAGCATTGCATTTTCTCTGAATGCAGGTCATGCAGTGTACCTTGTGTTCTGTACAAAAATTGATGGATACCATATTTACTCAGTATCTAGTTAATTGCAGTGAGCTTTTCGATACTCAGAAACTTTGATGTTTTACGACAGTTTTACGTTAGTCCCTAGAGACCGCTTATGTGCATGTAAATTTTCTTATTCCACCTCAAAAGTTACTTAGTGCCGGTATTTGTTGAGTCCATTCTCTTGTAATGTGTGAATCTCGTTGGCTTGTGCACCACTGAAACTTGTGTACACATCGTCCCTCTGGTTCCCAGCCTATACAAGCGACAAAGCCCTTGTAGAGAGGCGGAGGCAGTCTAATGGTTTAATACCACCATCCTTGCATTCTCTTAATCACCTTGGTGAGACCTTCCTTGGAGGTCCCATGTGAACCAAGATAGATATTTTACCATTGCCAATGTCTCAATGACAACATGATGCATCGATCTATGTCTCAATACATTTCCCCTTTAAGTAAGGCAACAGTGAGTTGGCATTGGCTCGACGAAGTTGTCCGACTCATGGGATTGTTAACCTTGTCACTGACACATGAAATCGTTGTTGCATGAGATGATTTCTCGAACTATGCTATTGATGCTTTTTGTTCTTCATATTTCCTGCGCATCTGCAGTTAAGTTGGCAGTTCCACGTGCATTTTCAATTTTCCGTGAAATGGTGTCATTTATGTCTCTAGGTCAGGTTCAAGATCTGTTCTTTCTGAGTTCTCCTTGAATTTTCATATGTTCATACATGATACTCGTGCCTGCACCATCAATAATTAATTAGTGACCTGGTAACATCAAGCTGTGTGATCTAGGTGTTGTTCCCATCATAAGGTCATTCAATTTACCGTGAGTAACAATTTTTGCCGGAGTCCTTTCCGTTGATAGAGCATGTACATGCCAGATCAGGATGAAGATGTGCCTAGAGAGGTCTTCGCGGCTACCACAATGCGCAGGCTGTAATTCCAAGTTTTTGCCGGCACAGGCTTCATTTTCTCGTCGAAATGGCCGACTTATTTTCGCCAATTTCGGTTTCTTTAGGTCTTTTTCTTGTATTCCCTTCAGTTTCCCTTTGTTTATCTCCTTCCTGGCGAGAAAATACTTGCACATCGAATCGCTTTGGCACATATCCTGGAATGGTGAAATGCGAAACACCCAACTGTGTATGCCCTGGTCACATGGGCAATCCCTCCCACTGTCATCAATTAGGGGCGAAACCCCTCATGCTCACCCTCAGGGGCTTTGCTTTTCCTATGTGCCATAAGCTTCTTTCACGTGTGACGCTGATGAAAATTTGCCAGTTCTTCACACATGATTTCTCTCTCTCTCGCTCAATCTCGCTCAATCTCTCTCTCTCTCTCTCTCTCTCTCTCTCTCTCTCTCTCTCTCTCTCTGTGCGCAAGTGTGAATGTGCAAAACGGTTAAAAGTGTGGAGTGCAATCGATGCTTTTCTACAAGAAAAAAGGGCGGACAAAGGGGGCCTTGCACACCATACTCGTTGGCCTTTCTTTTCCCTTTCGACTCGCTTCCTATATATGACCAATACCCAGGTGAACTTCAAGCAACTCAGCCTCCGTTGACAATTGTTTTCCTACCCAAGTCCTCTAGCTACTACTAGGGACTCCACACAGGCCTGCTATAGATTTGTTTGCATTTCTGTTGCGAAACTCGTTTACTCTGTTTCATCTACTGCGTGAATTGGCAAAACTCGTTTCCGTCTCGAGCCTTTTGATCGGAAAGGTCAGCGTTATTGGTAGCGATTTACGTTATCTGCACGGACGCATACCCCAAGTCCGGCCAAATCTTTACTTTCTTTCTACTTATAGCTTCATCTCCCCTAGTTTTGGCAATAATGTGCTTTGCCTTTTTTCCAATTTCAAAACGATAAACCAAATCGGCTTTTTAGTTTTATTTTTTAACCCGGGTTTTCTTAAGTATAAGAAACATTTCTTTTTAGGTAGAGATATTTGTCTGGTACGATCGCATAAGTGGATGAGGACTTTGTCTCATATTAATTGTGTGCGTTTGGATGTGATTACAGGGTGCGGTGTGGAATAATGGATGAAGAAAACTATAAGCTGTTCTTGAAGAACTGTGCCATCATCCAAGAAAATGAGAGGCTTAGGAAGAGAGCAGAAGAGCTGGCTCAAGAGAACCAGATATTGCTTCAGGAGTTGACGCAGAAGCCCTCCAAGTCCAAGCACACTGATCCTGAGCATGGCTCATCATCTTCCACCGTGAACCAGCCCGAACCAGCCCAACAACAACAGCAACGACGACGACAAGAAGAAATAGTCCTCGTGGTGAAAGATTTTGTTGTGAACCCATTTGATAGCTGATACATAAACTCAGTAATGTGAACCTAGTTATGAAACAAATATTGGTTTTCGAAGTTGTGTTAAAATGCCTGCAAGATGCCCGCGGTGGGCAGTGTCGATAGCGATTCATGACTCATTTGGCTTTCCAAAGATAGACGGTAATGCCGGTCAATCGATGCACGAAGTATGAATTGCGGATTCATACCCGGAATCAAAAATTGCCGAGGACTGGACGACAGCAAAGGGCCTTGACATCCGGGTCTACCGTCCCGGGTCAAAACAACAGTAACCAAACAGTGGTTGTCTACTTCAATATGTCATTGGACAAATTCCTTGAACATTCTAGAGCGATTGGTGAATTGAGCTGACGAAACTTTCTCGCATTAGGTCACACACCAACAAATCGAACAACTCCGGTCAACAATCACAAGGAAAAAAACGAGTAACGAAAGTCTCTCGCGGTTGCGGTCCACAACATCGAATGCCATCTTTCTTTAGGTTTGGAAAAACCTGTCATGATCTAAGAACATGTCTCATAAATATACGCGGACACGTATTCATTTCACATAGACCAACAACCCCTGAAACCCAATAAATGAATTGTTTCCTCAAAATGCTTATTGCTGCTAAAAAGAAAAAATGTACGTTTTTTTTTTTAACGAATACCATTGGTACTCCGAAGTCAAGCATTCTTTCCTCCTTTGTTTTCGACTTTTTTTTTGTCCAACTTTATTTTCGAATTTCTTGGCTAGTGAAAGCGACGATAACTCCGCCTAACAATCGGAAGAATTGAAATCTACCTATATTTTCCTTGTATCTCATCCTCTCCATATTTTGTGGCCCATAATCTTTTGCTTTTCTAAGATTAGATTCCTTTCTGATAGGAAAACATTAATGGTTTCGTGTACTTCCGCTCCACCATCCCATCCTTACCAACTAATTAAATACATGCATTTACTAAGAGTCCGTTTGTTTTGCAAAAATTGGCTGATTTAAGGAATATTTTTTTAAATATGATCGCTTGAATCGCTTAAATAATTAGTTTATGAAAAATGCTATCATTATCACAGTACTTTATGTTTAAATATTTTCGTGGACGATGAAATTTTTTTTCGTTCATTTAATTTTATAAGCTATACAAACGATTATTTTTAATAAAGTATTTTTCGAATCAGTCATTTTCTATGAAAGAAACGAAAAATGAGGCATCCATTGATTTAGGTGATAATAAATAGGAACCCCTAATAAAAAAAAAATCTAAAATGGGTAAGGTCTTCTTCTCTTGCCTTGCAAATTTCCCGTGAGAAGAATTCAAGATTAGTTCCTTTTTATCAGGAGCTGGAGTAGGGGGTGGAGTGCCTATAACCTAGGGGATCTTTTTGTATTGCTCTGTTTCAAGATTTTTTTTATTCTTGGGTATCTTGTACTAGTTCTTCAAGAAGTTCACCTGCCTTCCGAACTTCTTTCCTTTTCCTTGAGTGTATGATGGGTACGCTGGTTTTGGTGTGATTTTGGGATTAGGCTTTGAAAAATTATATGCTATTCATGTAGGTGGTGAGAGTAGTTTTGTTCTTAAACGTGAAAGGTTTGGAGTTTCTTAGGAAAATATCAGTTGCAGCAACAAGAGTCAGGTCCTCTCTCTCTCTCTCTCTCTCTCTCTCTCTCTCTCTCTCTCTCTCCACACGAAGAGACTCTTAACCTGCTTGGATACTACGACTGTTCAGCTTCTTCCCTGTATTGAGTTTTTTTTCCTTTTGATTTCATCTGAGTTTTTTTTTATGTGATATATGACATTGGGTGTAGAGTTTTTCATGATTGAATAAGAAATGATGTGTAGATTGTGGGCTGTAATTGTATGAGCTCCGTTCAATTTCCATGCATGAAATCTAGAGAATTCCTAAATCCTGATAATCCAAACTGCCTGTGCAAAACTGACCGGAACAAAGAGAAATGGATGTGCACGAGAAGAGAGGATAAGAGAGAGACAAAAAGGTTGACATACAATTTCAGATATATTTTTGCTATACTTTCCAGGAATGCTGAGAGGAGTCGCAGCTGTCGTGCTGGTCGTGCTATCATTGGCATATCAGGGCATTCGCCCTCCGCTGCCCAAAACTTGTGGCTCTCCAGGCGGTCCGCCCATCACAGCGCCCAGAGTAAGGCTCAGAGATGGCCGAAACTTGGCCTACAAAGAGCAAGGAGTAACAAGAGAATTGGCCGAATACAAGATCGTCTTTGTGCACGGCGCTGACTCCTGTAGGCATGATGCAGTGATAGCAACAGATGTTTCCCCGGTACTCAAAATTCTTCTTATAACTGACTCATCGTTCCATGTTCATGATACTGTCCTTTTGTTCTCCAACATATGCAGCTAGTTCTGATAACTGAGGTGATCCATGTTGGGTCGTTGTTTGTTTAGGCGTTTCTTGAGCAATTGAAGGTGTATGTCTTGTCATTCGATAGACCGGGATATGGAGAAAGCGACCCGGACCCAAAAAGGACACCGAAGAGTCTGGCTTTGGATATAGAAGAGCTTGCTGATCAGTTGGGACTGGGAACCAAGTTCTATGTAATTGGGTACTCCATGGGAGGCCAGGCTACTTGGGGTGTCCTCAAGTATATCCCCCACAGGTATTTACACTAACTAAAGTAAAAGAAAGTTCAAAAGTTCATCAGTCATTTAGAGAGAATTGCATCGTTTTTGGTGGGAATGAAATGGCAAGGATCAAGTTTTGGGGCATGACTGCATACTGCTAAATCCATGTTTTCAAAGGCGGTACCTGATCATGGGCTTATCCACTCTTGTGGCCTGACGAACTTGGTGGGTCGCGATTCTCAACCTGTAAACCAGGCCGACATGGAAAAGAACCTTGAAAAAGGAAGCAGAGAGGAGTAGGCTGTGGATAAATACTGCCTGGTAATGGACCTAGTGTTGACCCAAATGCCAACATGCTCAAGCGCTTGAGACCGACCGTGGCTCAAGCCTGCCCATTGAGCAAAACTATAACCAAAACAGAAAAACCATTATAGCGACCTGCAATGAAGTAAGGAAAAAGACATGGAGTCTCTCAGCTAACAGCTAAATCACCTAATTGATCTTAGCACTTGATCTTAGTCGCGTACCGTCCCCCAGATGCAATTCTTAACGACAACAAACACTGGCAGGTTAGCAGGAGTAGCTCTCATCGCTCCCGTAGTCAACTACTGGTGGCCCGGGTTTCCCGCCAACCTATCCACAGAAGGCTACTACTTGCAGCCACCACAGGACCAGTGGGCACTCAGAGTGGCTCACTATGCCCCTTGGCTCACCTACTGGTGGAACACCCAAAAGTGGTTCCCCGCATCCAGCGTTGCCACTCGCGCACCCCACACCATGTCCCGTCAAGACATGGAAGTCATCCCCAAGATGATTGGGCGCCGCAAGGATGCGGTAACTTTTGCTCTTGTTTGGTTTGTTTGTTTGTTTTTTTTCCCTTCACTCAGTATGACTAATTAACAGGCCATTGAATTAGTCCTATAGCCAAAAGCAAACTTGTCAGATAACTGGCCTTGTTCTTTCGTTATACAGCCGTGGGTGAACGTGAGGCAACAAGGAGAAGCCGAGTCGATCCATCAGGACATGACGGTTGGTTTCGGGAGTTGGGAGTTCGATCCTATGGAAATTGAGAACCCTTTCCAGAACAAGGAAGGGTTGGTGCACCTGTGGCAAGGCGATGACGATAGGCTAGTCCCCGTTTTGCTTCAACGGCATATTGCGCAAAAGCTTTCGTGGATTGAGTACCACGAGCTACCCGGTGCCGGGCATTTGTTCCCTTATGCTGATGGAATGAGTGAAGCTATTGTAAAGGCACTTACCGTTGGTCAGAAGTAGAGTTGATTTCGTAGTTAAGCTCTTTTTTTTCCCTCGTCCTCTGTGTTCTTCAGATGCTTTGTTCTTCGAAGAGTTTCTCAGAGAGTATACTCTGTACCGAATCATTTACAGATATTATAATTATAATATATCTCAAGTTTGAGTTGTTAGATTGATTATTTCCTAATTGGGGTCCCAAGAACATCATTTCCTATAATGGCAAGTAGTTGAATTGAAAGAAAGTAAATTCTTTGTATCATACTTATCTCTTTTTTGGGAAGGATAGAAGCCAAAAAAAAAAAAATCCAAACTATATACACTGTAACAT
This sequence comes from Syzygium syzygioides, assembly GCA_031216285.1. Lineage (NCBI taxonomy): Eukaryota > Viridiplantae > Streptophyta > Magnoliopsida > Myrtales > Myrtaceae > Syzygium > Syzygium syzygioides. The sequence continues at coordinate 35,016,127 of CM062248.1, read as the reverse complement.
ATTTATCTCAAATTTTTTTTGAGATATCAAAAATCCCAAATTATATATATATTGTGACACATTGACTTTAAACTTTTTCTTGTGACATAAAAAATTCCAAACTTGTATCTATGTGACACATTACCCTCTGTCAAGTTTCTATTAGATGATTTTTATTTTTATTTCACTTAAGCCATGTAAACGCTACGTTAACACTGTATGTTTTCAAGTGTCCGTGTAGGTAGATTTTGAACGGTTCTCATAAATAAATTTTGACGGAAGGTAAATGTGTCGTACATATATAAATTTGAGATTTTTGGTTGAGGGTAAATATATCACAATGGCCATAATTAACAATTTTTTTGTGGCTCTTACCCTTTTGGAAAAGAAGTAAGCAGCCTAGAAGAATGGGCAAATGAAGCCTAGAAGTGGATGGCCTTACTTTCAAGCGTAGGGGTGGTTAGAGAAAGGGGGACTTGCTTCGAGCTAACCGGTCCTCTCGCTTTCATTTTCTGATGATGTCGTCTCGAGCAGGAAGCCTATCTCTCCGTCCTCCCAATAATTTTCTGAGGCTGAAGAGTTTCCTTTATCCGACGCACATCAGAATTTGGAAATTAAAAGAAAGTCGAAATTGGACTAAGTTTCCTAACCAAACAAAGAAATGACATTCGTCGTTGTATTTATAAGTCGGTCACGGGACTCCCTAATTTTGTCGGAGCTGCATAATTTACGTGGTCTTCATGCAGTTGGTGCAGAGTGGTGTCCCCTGCATGTGCAATAGTTGGGTGTGAATTCGGGGTATCATGACTTACATACGAGAATGTTTGGTAGCAAATAAATTTTGTGGTAAGATTTGTGAATCCATATGGAAGATTGAGATATTCTTTCACGAGAAATTGTGAAAGCTAAATACTGTGTGAGTAAAGAATGTTATTGAAGATTGGAAATTCAAGAGCGTTTGAGTGACTCGAATATGGATATAACATATATCGCATCGCTTCATCTGTAGTAGAATTTTATGCTGCTCTTTTCGAATTTCAAATAGTAAGTCTCTCATCCTCTGTGTTGCTTTAAATTTGCTTGCTACTGATTTCTCATTATAAATCTCTATTAAGAGCGTGAATACTTGTAAATTGGAAAGGAAGTAATTTAAGTGCCGTAAGGGGTGCTTGAGTTTGTTGAAGCTAACTCCTAAAGTTTCGTATAGAAGTAACACTTTGTACAAACTGCAAAATCTTAATTACACAGCTAATTCCAACCTTTTTGAAATCGTTAAATTTAGAAGAGCGGAGTAGGCCAAGTGGAAGGTGAAACCACTATGAATCTAATTAGGGTGAGAATAATAACTATTTTGTTCTTGAAAATAATTTATGGCCAGAATTTTTTTTTTATTTTCTAGATGAGTTTCTGAGCAAAAAAATGCGCTTGATAACGACACACAACTTCTATTTTATTTGATAACGACACAAAATTTATGTTCTATTGGTTAATGTATCATCTGTAATCTCATCTTGTGTAGGTCCAAACGGGCACTCTAGATCTCCATATAGGGAAAAGTTCTTATCCCTTTTATCTTGATTACAGATGTAACTATGGATAGCATAACATGCAATTACAATATGTGCTTGCTTTCGAATTATAAATGAAGGCATGCGTATCAAAATGAAGAAGCGATTCTTCAACGTCACAAATGATCTCTTAATGACAATCTTTAATGAAGAATGCCTATAATTGAACTATTCTATTGTAGTCTGGTTTGAATACCCTTTTGGTTTGGGCTTTGGGGAGGCATTCTTGTCCTTCGACCCCTTCAACAACCCGCCATTCTTGATTGCTGAATCAACTTATTTCTGTGTCTCTTCTTCTTCTACTGCTTCCTCATCTTCCATGTCAGCAAAAGCAAGGTGAGTGAGGATGCTGTTGAGCAACTGTGTCACTCTCAGGGCACTAGTGAGTGGCAAGTGACCCTCAGGAGTGTCCTCTTTAAGTTCCCACATGAACTCAGTTGGGAATGACCTGTAATTGTGCTGCTCAACTTCCGTGTCCAGCTTCTTGATGAAGTACCTCGTGAAGTCCCTTGTGGCCTTGTCCCACAGCCTTTTCTGGATATTGTATACAAAGCAGTCGTTGCTATGGTGATGCTATAGGTCGTCGATCGTCTTGAGGTCGGCTGCAGCAGTAAATTGGACCTCGGAGAAGTCTATTTATAAATAGATGTTTTTCATTTCAGCCGAACATTCTACACGTTTTTCAAGAAAAAGTTTTGAATCTGTTTTCTACTTGTATCTCAGCCTTGCACTTCTGGTCCATAATCGTTGCTTTCTAAGATTATATTCCTTTCTCACAAGAAAATGTTATTGCTTTTGTGTACTTCCACCCTCCCATTCTTGCTAACCAAATAAATGAAATGGCTTAACTAAGTCTTGTAAAATGAGGGATCCAATAATTTAGGTTATCATAAATAAAATCATCTATTCCAATAAACAAATGAAGATTAAAATGGGTAAGGTCGTATTCGATTGGCAGATTAATTCGGTGTTCTTCTCTTGCCTTGCAAGTAGGGCGAGCAATTTTCTTTCCCCTGAGAAAAATTCAAGGTCAGTTCCTTTTTATCAGTGTGGAGTGCATATAACCTAGAAATCTTTTGCATTCCTCTGTTTCAAGAATTATACTATGGTGTGATTTTGGAGCTTGAAGGAAACAAATTCCTAAACATAATACGAAAATCGCGGAAAAATGTGCCCATTCTACACTTGAATCACTGACCGTTCGAAGTATATTACGTAAACGAACATACCTCTTTAACCACAGATTAAATGCCTTATTGCAGCCTTGAGAGAGTGAAACAATCCTTGATTGTTGAACAAAACGCCTCTTGCTTTTGTCTTCCTTTGAGAGTGTTTTTCTGATTGTGAAAAATGCAACTTCCCACACACTCACACACGTATGTGAGTTTCCACCATTTTTGTTTTTCCAAAACAATAACTGCCATGTGCAGTTACTTCCTTTTATGGGCTGGGTTAGCCCATCATGGGCGGCCCATTATCCACAAAGCCCATCATCTCCCACTCGCACATGGTGGGCTAAAACATCAACTCTCTCTTCTTTGCAATATTCATACTAGCAAATAATCCGTGTGACCAGCATACTTTGAGAGCTCTGTAAAATTGATGCATAAATAAGTGGCATTAACAATTCGTGCTTGTCTGTCTGATATGTTCAGATTCAATGGCTTCAGCATCGAAGAATATAGTTGCTGAACTTAACAAAGGAGAGAAACTTAACGGTGACAATTATGAAATTTGGCATATGAAAATCCAATATGTGCTGGAAGAGCAAGAGGCTCTTGAAGCTCTTAACCTAGTTATGGAAGAGCCTGAAGACGGAAACACTGCACAACATAAGAGAGATAAGGATGCATTTGCTGTATGGAAGAGGAAAAACTCCCTAGCTCGCATCACATTACTGAGTAGCATGGACAATGATGTCATGCGAGAGTTTAGGCGTTTTGAAAATGCTAAGGAAATGTGGGGAGCATTGGCAGCAAGGTTTGATCATACATCTGTAACCAAGCTTAGGCAGCTCACCATAAGATTTGATTCTTATAAGAAGCCACATGGTCAGTCCATGAAACAACATTTGAGGAAAATGTCAAACATGATTAATGAGCTGAAGGATGCTGGCCATGTTCTGACCGATGAGCAGCAAGTGCAGGCAGTGATTCGTTCTTTACCTCAAAGTTGGGAGCATATGAAGTTGCACCTAACTCACAATGAGAACATCAAAACCTTTGAGGATGCAATGCGCCACTTAGAGCTGGAGGAGGACCGTCTCCTGGCAGATAAGCCGGTAGTTGACATTTACTATGCAGGCTCTAGCTCACAAGGGCCTTCGAGCTCTAAGCGCAAGCGTCCTGATTCGTTCAGAAGGTGGAGAGGTAGAAGAGCGAGTTCTTCGGGGAAGAAACCAAGAGATGACCAACACCAGAGAGGAAAGCGTCCTCAAGTGAAGAATATGTCGAGGGTGAAATGCTACAACTGTAGCAAGAAGGGCCACTTTGCTCGCGATTGCGGCGAGCCAAAGAAGGTAAACTCCCCTTGCATTCTTGAGAACTTTGTCTATGTGTCAAGTTCTGTATTTTTAACTGAGTCTAATCCTTTGTGGACTGTAGATTCGGGAGCAACAGACCATGTAGCGAAGGACAGAGATGCCTTCGTGGAGTTCCGACGGGTTCCGACCGGAACGAAATGGATCTATGTAGGGAACAACTCTAAAGCAGAAGTTAAAGGAATTGGCACCTGTCAGTTGATGATGCGTGGTGGACGCACATTGTTCCTACATGATGTACTATATGCTCCGGAGATTCGTCGGAATTTGGTGTCTGTTTTAGTGTTGGTTAAACTTGGTTTCAATTTGAATTTTCATAACAATGGCGTTGATTTGTATTTGGGTACAAATTATTATGGTTGTGGATACTTTCTGGATGGTTTCATTGTTCTAGATGTTAACTGCAGTAATATTAATGTTTGTTATTCCCTGTTTACATCTTCCAACTCTTATGAAAATGATGTGAATGTGTGGCATGCTAGACTTGGTCACATTGGCCAACAGCGAATGCAAAGATTAGCCAAAGAGGGCTTATTAGGCAATATTGAAAAAGTTGATTTGCCTATTTGCGAGCATTGCCTGGCTGGGAAAATAACAAGGAAACCATTCGGAAAGGGCACAAGAGCTGAGTTTCCTTTGCAACTAATCCATTCTGACATCTGTGGTCCAATGAATGTAAGAGCAAGGCATGGGGCTGTGTATTTCATCACATTCATAGATGATTGTACTCGATTTGGATATGTCTATTTGATTTCTCATAAATCAGAGGCATTGAGTTGCTTCAAGAAATTTATGAACTTAGTGGAAAATCAATTAGACAAGAAAATAAAAACGTTCAGATCCGATCGAGGTCGAGAATATTTATCTGATGAGTTCAGAAATTTATGTGATGAAAAAGGAATAGAAAGACAGTTGTCTATTCCATATACTCCTCAACAAAATGGTGTTGCCGAGAGGAGAAACAGAACCCTATTAGAAATGGTTAGGTCTATGATGGCACAAGCTAACATATCAATCTCCTTTTGGGGTGATGTTTTGTTAACTGCTGCCTATGTTCTTAACCGCGTGCCTTCTAAATCAGTTACTTCCACTCCGTATGAGTTATGGACAGGTAGAAAACCTGATTTAAGTTTTCTTAAACCTTGGGGTTGTGCTGCTTATACTCACGAGCCCTCTCATAAATATGGGAAACTAGGTCCCAGAGGCAAAAAGAGTATTTTCATAAGATACTCAGAGCACTCAAAAGGGTATGTGTTTATAGGTGCACAAGAAAGTGGGAGTATAACTGAGTTTGAATCACGAGATGTCACATTCTTAGAGAATGAGTTTCCTACTAAGGGCGAAATAGGTGAGGACTACTCACTATTTGAAACTTTGGATCCTGATAATGAAATTGATGAAGTTCATCCAAATGGGAGCAATGTGATAAATGAGGAATTAAATTCGACTCAATCTCAATTGCAACCGTTTGATGAGACGATACCGTCATTATCTAATCCAAGTGGGAGCATGATGGAGAATGATGTGCTACGTGTACAATCTCCCGTACGGCGAACAAGTCGCAAAAGTATTCCCCGACGACGTTTCGACATTGAAGGGGAAACTTTCATCGTCGCTCCACAAGATGAAGATGAGCCAATGAATGTAAATGAGGCTCTAAGTTGCCCTAATAAGGAAAAATGGATAGATGCAATGGAAGAAGAAATGGAGTCAATGAAGTCAAACCATGTTTGGGAACTGGTTGATCTTCCAAAAGGACGCAAAGCTATTGGGAACAAATGGGTTCTTAAAATAAAGCGAAAAGCTGATGGCTCAATAGAAAGATATAAAGCTCGCCTCGTGGCGAAAGGGTATAATCAACAGGAAGGAATTGATTATGAGGAAACTTTTTCTCCTGTAGTGAGATTTACCTCAATTCGCCTTATTCTGGCAATAGTGGCAAGTATGGATCTTGAATTACATCAAATGGATGTAAAGACTACTTTCCTAAATGGAGAATTAGAAGAAGAAATTTACATGGAGCAACCAGTTGGCTTCAATGTAAAAGGCCAAGAACAAAAAGTATGTCGACTTTTGAGATCGATATATGGCCTTAAGCAGTCTTCAAGACAATGGTATACGCGTTTTCATAAAGCCATAGTGGCCTATGATTTTACAATGATTGATGAAGATCATTGCGTGTATATCAAGAGATCCAAAGATCAATTTGTGATCTTATCATTATATGTTGATGACATACTGATTGCCGGAAGCAATAAGGAGTTGGTTGATACTATTAAGAGTTGGTTATCATCCAATTTTGAGATGAAAGATATGGGTGAAGCTGCATATATCCTTGGAGTTAAGATTTCAAGAGATCGTTCTAAAAGATTATTGTCTCTTTCGCAAGAGACTTATATCAACAAAGTTCTTGAACGATTTAGTATGTATGATTGTAAACCCATGGATACTCCTATTGCAAAAGGTGAAGGATTGAGCCGTAGGTTGTGTCCTAAGACTCCACAAGAGAAGGAACAAATGAAACGTGTTCCTTATGCCAGTGCTGTTGGGAGTTTAATGTACGCCATGATGTGTACGAGACCTGACATATGTTTTGCAGTTGGAATGGTAAGTAGATACCAATCCAATGCAGGTCAAGCACATTGGAAAGCCGTTAAAAGAATCATGAGGTATCTAAAGGGTACTGCTGATTATTCTCTGAGTTATCAAGGAAAGGATCTGCGACTTGAAGGCTACTCAGATGCTGACTGGGGAGGAGATTTAGACGAAAGGAAATCTACCTCTGGGTTTGTATTCTTACTGAATAATGGCGTCATATCTTGGAGCAGTAAGAAACAAACATGTATAGCATTGTCCACCATGGAAGCAGAGTTCGTGGCATTGTCAGCAGCAGTACAAGAGGGAGTTTGGCTTAAGAGATTTTTGGATCATTTAGGTGTTGTTGAGCATGCTGCAAGCTCATTGTTAGTCAATTGTGATAGCCAAGCAGCGATAGCATACACTAAAGATCCAAAATATCATGGCAAGACCAAACATATAGATACCAAGTACAATTTTATTAAAGACATGGTAGCACGAAAAGATGTGAACTTACAGTACATATCTACGCATAGTATGATAGCAGATCCTATGACAAAGCCAATTCCTAGAGATGTTTTTGTTGGTCATGTAAAATCTCTAGGACTGCGTAGATGCTGATGTACTGAATATTGTAATTTCCCTGAATGTTCACATTTGAATGAAATTGTTATATCATTGTTAATGCCTACGATAATTTTATTTATGCATATTAATACTTAGTGTATTATGTCGAGAAAGTATGTCGGACAGATAAGATTAACCCACTCACAAGGGTAATCGCCTCTATTTACTATGTGATAAATAGAGATGAGACAAATTTTAGGCTTGTTATCTAGGTGATAATCGAGAGCTCAAGCTTAAAATATAAATGTTGCCTTAGCTAAGTGCTAAGATGAGGACATAAAATTTACAATGTCCGAAAGTAAAATAACCCACATATTTTACTTTTATCTGTCTTTGATGCCAGATGTGAGTTCTAATAGATTCTTTAAAGGAGTAGATACGTGAACTCGAGTTTAGACATTGGGTATGTCTAAACTATCATCTGTACGGTATTGAATGTAAAGACATACGCTCCACGGGAAAGGAGTTAATACCGTAATACGTATATCATACTACGTATGCATAAGACGACCGATAAGAGTGGCAAAAGTTTTTTGATCTCAACTTTATGCCATGTGAGACTCTTGAGGATATGAGTTCCTCATTTAGTGCCCTCACAACTCCAACTTATTCTCAAAGTTTCTATTCAGTGTTCGCTATCTTAGGATGTTGTCAATGGTCATGAATGATTCGATCTAATGGGACATTTCAAGAAAAGCGAGCTGGACTGAAATAGAGAGGTTTAAGGTAAGAGGAAGATCAATTTATTATGATGTCACATTCTATTTTTGTATTCACAGGTCGACCAATTATGATTTTAAGTAAATCATAGTTGTGAATACAATATGCAAGATATTAAAAGAGATCAAAAGAGATATAAATGTGACTGATTGATCTAGGGTACTGCATACTATATCTACTCGGAAAACGTTGTACCCAATTTTGAGCTGCTATGTATTCCTAACAGATGCATTGCAACGAGCTCTCAAAGTACGCTGGTCGCACGGATTATTTGCTAGTATGAATATTGCAAAGAAGAGAGAGTTGATGTTTTAGCCCACCATGTGCGAGTGGGAGATCATCTGTACAGTATTGAATGTAAAGACATACGCTCCACGGGAAAGGAGTTAATACCGTAATACGTATATCATACTACGTATGCATAAGACGACCGATAAGAGTGGCAAAAGTTTTTTGATCTCAACTTTATGCCATGTGAGACTCTTGAGGATATGAGTTCCTCATTTAGTGCCCTCACAACTCCAACTTATTCTCAAAGTTTCTATTCAGTGTTCGCTATCTTAGGATGTTGTCAATGGTCATGAATGATTCGATCTAATGGGACATTTCTAGAAAAGCGAGCTGGACTGAAATAGAGAGGTTTAAGGTAAGAGGAAGATCAATTTATTATGATGTCACATTCTATTTTTGTATTCACAGGTCGACCAATTATGATTTTAAGTAAATCATAGTTGTGAATACAATATGCGAGATATTAAAAGAGATCAAAAGAGATATAAATGTGACTGATTGATCTAGGGTACTGCATACTATATCTACTCGGAAAACGTTGTACCCAATTTTGAGCTGTTATGTATTCCTAACAGATGCATTGCAACGAGCTCTCAAAGTATGCTGGTCGCACGGATTATTTGCTAGTATGAATATTGCAAAGAAGAGAGAGTTGATGTTTTAGCCCACCATGTGCGAGTGGGAGATGATGGGCTTTGTGGATAATGGGCCGCCCATGATGGGCTAACCCAGCCCATAAAAGGAAGTAACTGCACATGGCAGTTATTGTTTTGGAAAAAAAAAATGGTGGAAACTCACATACGTGGGTGTGTGTGTGGGAAGTTGCATTTTTCACAATCAGAAAAACACTCTCAAAGGAAGACAAAAGCAAGAGGCTTTTTGTTCAACAATCAAGGATTGTTTCACTCTCTCAAGGCTGCAATAAGGCATTTAATCTGTGGTTAAAGAGGTATGTTCGTTTACGTAATATACTTCGAACGGTCAGTGATTCAAGTGTAGAATGGGCACGTTTTTCCGCGATTTTCGTATTATGTTTAGGAATTTGTTCATCTGTTAGGAATACATAGCAGCTCAAAATTGGGTACAACGTTTTCCGAGTAGATATAGTATGCAGTACCCTAGATCAATCAGTCACATTTATATCTCTTTTGATCTCTTTTAATATCTTGCATATTGTATTCACAACTATGATTTACTTAAAATCATAATTGGTCGACCTGTGAATACAAAAATAGAATGTGACATCATAATAAATTGATCTTCCTCTTACCTTAAACCTCTCTATTTCAGTCCAGCTCGCTTTTCTTGAAATGTCCCATTAGATCGAATCATTCATGACCATTGACAACATCCTAAGATAGCGAACACTGAATAGAAACTTTGAGAATAAGTTGGAGTTGTGAGGGCACTAAATGAGGAACTCATATCCTCAAGAGTCTCACATGGCATAAAGTTGAGATCAAAAAACTTTTGCCACTCTTATCGGTCGTCTTATGCATACGTAGTATGATATACGTATTACGGTATTAACTCCTTTCCCGTGGAGCGTATGTCTTTACATTCAATACCGTACAGATGATAGTTTAGACATACCCAATGTCTAAACTCGAGTTCACGTATCTACTCCTTTAAAGAATCTATTAGAACTCACATCTGGCATCAAAGACAGATAAAAGTAAAATATGTGCGTTATTTTACTTTCGGACATTGTAAATTTTATGTCCTCATCTTAGCACTTAGCTAAGGCAACATTTATATTTTAAGCTTGAGCTCTCGATTATCACCTAGATAACAAGCCTAAAATTTGTCTCATCTCTATTTATCACATAGTAAATAGAGGCGATTACCCTTGTGAGTGGGTTAATCTTATCTGTCCGACATACTTTCTCGACATAATACACTAAGTATTAATATGCATAAATAAAATTATCGTAGGCATTAACAATGATATAACAATTTCATTCAAATGTGAACATTCAGGGAAATTACAATATTCAGTACATCAGCATCTACGCAGTCCTAGAGATTTTACATGACCAACAAAAACATCTCTAGGAATTGGCTTTGTCATAGGATCTGCTATCATACTATGCGTAGATATGTACTGTAAGTTCACATCTTTTCGTGCTACCATGTCTTTAATAAAATTGTACTTGGTATCTATATGTTTGGTCTTGCCATGATATTTTGGATCTTTAGTGTATGCTATCGCTGCTTGGCTATCACAATTGACTAACAATGAGCTTGCAGCATGCTCAACAACACCTAAATGATCCAAAAATCTCTTAAGCCAAACTCCCTCTTGTACTGCTGCTGACAATGCCACGAACTCTGCTTCCATGGTGGACAATGCTATACATGTTTGTTTCTTACTGCTCCAAGATATGACGCCATTATTCAGTAAGAATACAAACCCAGAGGTAGATTTCCTTTCGTCTAAATCTCCTCCCCAGTCAGCATCTGAGTAGCCTTCAAGTCGCAGATCCTTTCCTTGATAACTCAGAGAATAATCAGCAGTACCCTTTAGATACCTCATGATTCTTTTAACGGCTTTCCAATGTGCTTGACCTGGATTGGATTGGTATCTACTTACCATTCCAACTGCAAAACATATGTCAGGTCTCGTACACATCATGGCGTACATTAAACTCCCAACAGCACTGGCATAAGGAACACGTTTCATTTGTTCCTTCTCTTGTGGAGTCTTAGGACACAACCTACGGCTCAATCCTTCACCTTTTGCAATAGGAGTATCCATGGGTTTACAATCATACATACTAAATCGTTCAAGAACTTTGTTGATATAAGTCTCTTGCGAAAGAGACAATAATCTTTTAGAACGATCTCTTGAAATCTTAACTCCAAGGATATATGCAGCTTCACCCATATCTTTCATCTCAAAATTGGATGATAACCAACTCTTAATAGTATCAACCAACTCCTTATTGCTTCCGGCAATCAGTATGTCATCAACATATAATGATAAGATCACAAATTGATCTTTGGATCTCTTGATATACACGCAATGATCTTCATCAATCATTGTAAAATCATAGGCCACTATGGCTTTATGAAAACGCGTATACCATTGTCTTGAAGACTGCTTAAGGCCATATATCGATCTCAAAAGTCGACATACTTTTTGTTCTTGGCCTTTTACATTGAAGCCAACTGGTTGCTCCATGTAAATTTCTTCTTCTAATTCTCCATTTAGGAAAGCAGTCTTTACATCCATTTGATGTAATTCAAGATCCATACTTGCCACTATTGCCAGAATAAGGCGAATTGAGGTAAATCTCACTACAGGAGAAAAAGTTTCCTCATAATCAATTCCTTCCTGTTGATTATACCCTTTCGCCACGAGGCGAGCTTTATATCTTTCTATTGAGCCATCAGCTTTTCGCTTTATTTTAAGAACCCATTTGTTCCCAATAGCTTTGCGTCCTTTTGGAAGATCAACCAGTTCCCAAACATGGTTTGACTTCATTGACTCCATTTCTTCTTCCATTGCATCTATCCATTTTTCCTTATTAGGGCAACTTAGAGCCTCATTTACATTCCTTGGCTCATCTTCATCTTGTGGAGCGACGATGAAAGTTTCCCCTTCAATGTCGAAACGTCGTCGGGGAATACTTTTGCGACTTGTTCGCCGTACGGGAGATTGTACACGTAGCACATCATTCTCCATCATGCTCCCACTTGGATTAGATAATGACGGTATCGTCTCATCAAACGGTTGCAATTGAGATTGAGTCGAATTTAATTCCTCATTTATCACATTGCTTCCATTTGGATGAATTTCATCAATTTCATTATCAGGATCCAAAGTTTCAAATAGTGAGTAGTCCTCACCTATTTCGCCCTTAGTAGGAAACTCATTCTCTAAGAATGTGACATCTCGTGATTCAAACTCAGTTATACTCCCACTTTCTTGTGCACCTATAAACACATACCCTTTTGAGTGCTCTGAGTATCTTATGAAAATACTCTTTTTGCCTCTGGGACCTAGTTTCCCATATTTATGAGAGGGCTCGTGAGTATAAGCAGCACAACCCCAAGGTTTAAGAAAACTTAAATCAGGTTTTCTACCTGTCCATAACTCATACGGAGTGGAAGTAACTGATTTAGAAGGCACGCGGTTAAGAACATAGGCAGCAGTTAACAAAACATCACCCCAAAAGGAGATTGATATGTTAGCTTGTGCCATCATAGACCTAACCATTTCTAATAGGGTTCTGTTTCTCCTCTCGGCAACACCATTTTGTTGAGGAGTATATGGAATAGACAACTGTCTTTCTATTCCTTTTTCATCACATAAATTTCTGAACTCATCAGATAAATATTCTCGACCTCGATCGGATCTGAATATTTTTATTTTCTTGTCTAATTGATTTTCCGCTAAGTTCATAAATTTCTTGAAGCAACTCAATGCCTCTAATTTATGAGAAATCAAATAGACATATCCAAATCGAGTACAATCATCTATGAATGTGATGAAATACACAGCCCCATGCCTTGCTCTTACATTCATTGGACCACAGATGTCAGAATGGATTAGTTGCAAAGGAAACTCAGCTCTTGTGCCCTTTCCGAATGGTTTCCTTGTTGTTTTCCCAGCCAGGCAATGCTCGCAAATAGGCAAATCAACTTTTTCAATATTGCCTAATAAGCCCTCTTTGGCTAATCTTTGCATTCGCTGTTGGCCAATGTGACCAAGTCTAGCATGCCACACATTCACATCATTTTCATAAGAGTTGGAAGATGTAAACAGGGAATAACAAACATTAATATTACTGCAGTTAACATCTAGAACAATGAAACCATCCAGAAAGTATCCACAACCATAATAATTTGTACCCAAATACAAATCAACGCCATTGTTATGAAAATTCAAATTGAAACCAAGTTTAACCAACACTAAAACAGACACCAAATTCCGACGAATTTCCGGAGCATATAGTACATCATGTAGGAACAATGTGCGTCCACCACGCATCATCAACTGACAGGTGCCAATTCCTTTAACTTCTGCTTTAGAGTTGTTCCCTACATAGATCCATTTTGTTCCGGTCGGAACCCGTCGGAACTCCACGAAGGCATCTCTGTCCTTCGCTACATGGTCTGTTGCTCCCGAATCTACAGTCCACAAAGGATTAGACTCAGTTAAAAATACAGAACTTGACACATAGACAAAGTTCTCAAGAATGCAAGGGGAGTTTACCTTCTTTGGCTCGCCGCAATCGCGAGCAAAGTGGCCCTTCTTGCTACAGTTGTAGCATTTCACCCTCGACATATTCTTCACTTGAGGACGCTTTCCTCTCTGGTGTTGGTCATCTCTTGGTTTCTTCCCCGAAGAACTCGCTCTTCTACCTCTCCACCTTCTGAACGAATCAGGACGCTTGCGCTTAGAGCTCGAAGGCCCTTGTGAGCTAGAGCCTGCATAGTAAATGTCAACTATCGGCTTATCTGCCAGGAGACGGTCCTTCTCCAGCTCTAAGTGGCGCATTGCATCCTCAAAGGTTTTGATGTTCTCATTGTGAGTTAGGTGCAACTTCATATGCTCCCAACTTTGAGGTAAAGAACGAATCACTGCCTGCACTTGCTGCTCATCGGTCAGAACATGGCCAGCATCCTTCAGCTCATTAATCATGTTTGACATTTTCCTCAAATGTTGTTTCATGGACTGACCATGTGGCTTCTTATAAGAATCAAATCTTATGGTGAGCTGCCTAAGCTTGGTTACAGATGTATGACCAGACCTTGCTGCCAATGCTCCCCACATTTCCTTAGCATTTTCAAAACGCCTAAACTCTCGCATGACATCATTGTCCATGCTACTCAGCAATGTGATGTGAGCTAAGGAGTTTTTCCTCTTCCATACAGCAAATGCATCCTTATCTCTCTTATGTTGTGCAGTGTTTCCGTCTTCAGGCTCTTCCATAACTAGGTTAAGAGCTTCAAGAGCCTCTTGCTCTTCCAGCACATATTGGATTTTCATATGCCAAATTTCATAATTGTCACCGTTAAGTTTCTCTCCTTTGTTAAGTTCAGCAACTATATTCTTCGATGCTGAAGCCATTGAATCTGAACATATCAGACAGACAAGCACGAATTGTTAATGCCACTTATTTATGTGTCAATTTTACACAAATTGATTATGTTAATGAATAATTTCACATAGGCTTTAGATTCGAAAGTTCACTACGTTCCCAATCATCATCAAAAATCCTAATGTGAAATTACCGTTAATATAATCATTAAGGTAAAATTACGTTCTTTAAAGTTACTAAAACTTTTAGAACTCCCACTCAACCATATTGTTCTAATAAGACAGATATCATAATAAAATAGTACCATAAACTATTCACAATAATAAATATCCATCAACTTTCATTAACTAAACACTATATACATGAGGAATGAAACTGGCATAGAAAAGAAATATGAACATCAATGTGAACAGAAAATATCCACCTAAAATATCTTAAAACGAGCTAAAGTAACGTAAAATCAACTTACTATCAATTTCCTATACACAGGGAAAGATTCTCCAAACTACTTAGGAAATTTTATTTTCTTTGGCAAACAAATGGAGGCACCCGGAAAACCCCTAGATTCGGGCAACGTATTGCGCCGAGACCGATTCAATGCAAGGGTTGACGTCCTTCTTGTCCCGACCCGTATGTACTCCTGCATGAACTGCTCCACAATCATCTTATAGCTTGGACCCTCTAAGGTGTCCCAAACCCTATCAATCATTCTTCCCAACTCATTAGGAATGGTGCATTTGAGGGCCCCGACCATCACATATGTCGGCATAACAAAGTCGTTCCAAATGATATCCTGTATCATTTTGTTGACCTTGATGATGTGTGTCATCATGTCATCATCAGCATCCCACCGGTAAAGAGCTAGCTCAATCCTTAGATTCTCAAGCTTCTCCTTTTGAGCCGCCGTTCTAGGTATAATAGGGGTTTGATATCTTCGTACCATTTTTCCTGCAACAAATGCAGAAAAATCAAATGATTATATTTCAAATCATGATACGATATTGCAAGAAACACATTCTGCCCCCTTCTGCCTTTTTTTTTTTTTTTTTTCGGCTGGTCAACGGTGGTCAACGGTCAACGGATGACCGGGTCAAGTCAACGGTCACAAGGTCGGGTCCGGGTCGGGTCCAACGGGTCAACGGGTCGGATCGGGTCAAGTCCGGGTCGGGTCGTACGGTTGAGAAACCCGCGTGGCTGACGTCAGCCACGCGCACACGCCCTCGTGGCGCGTGCGTTGCACGCGCGCGGGGGAAACCGCCATGCACGTGCCACGCACGTGCCGGCGAGACCTCCCCTTGCGGCGGCGCGTGGAGGCGCGTGCGGCGCCTCCCGGCGGCGTGCCACCCATCAAAATGCTCGTTTCGACGAGTACTACGACCCTACACTTTTCAAAAATAATTTTGACGCACGGAAATCGAGAAACGAACACGCACAGTACGGTCGGGTGTCGGTTTTTCGTACCCGAGCGTTCGTCGGCGTCGTTTCACGAATTCCGGCCATAACTCCGTGTTATAAACACATTAAACGATCAGGAAACAAGAACAAATGGCTCTGATACCAATGAAGGAAACAAATTCCTAAACATAATACGAAAATCGCGGAAAAACGTGCCCATTCTACACTTGAATCACTGACCGTTCGAAGTATATTACGTAAACGAACATACCTCTTTAACCACAGATTAAATGCCTTATTGCAGCCTTGAGAGAGTGAAACAATCCTTGATTGTTGAACAAAAAGCCTCTTGCTTTTGTCTTCCTTTGAGAGTGTTTTTCTGATTGTGAAAAATGCAACTTCCCACACACTCACACACGTATGTGAGTTTCCACCATTTTTGTTTTTTCAAAACAATAACTGCCATGTGCAGTTACTTCCTTTTATGGGCTGGGTTAGCCCATCATGGGCGGCCCATTATCCACAAAGCCCATCAGAGCTTAAACAAAATCTGGGGTGGGTGAGATTTGTGCTTATATGTGGAAGTTATGGAGTTTTCTAGGAAAATATCAGTTGCTTCAATAAGATTCAGGTCCTCTCTCTCTCTCTCTCCACATGAAGAGACTCTTTACTTGCTTGGATACTACGACTGTGCAGCTTCTTCCTTGGATTGAGTTCTCTTCCTTTTGATTTTGTTCTAGTTTTTCTCAATGCATGGCATTGGGTAAATAGTGGGCCATATTTGCATGTGCTCTAAATACTTACAGTCCACACGCTCTGCAGAGTTGACAGGAACCATTGAAGTTCACAATTGCCAGAAAAGCCTAGATACTGCAAGTTTCCAGACCGATAATTGATAGCGGTAGTTCGTGGGGCCTACAAGTGTCCAGTGGTAGCAGAGCTGTCAAATGAAGTTAAATGCAAGTGCAATGTCCCTGAACAAGCAGATACAGTTTTGCTGTAAGTGTCGGCCAAGAGAGCTTGTAAATAGGCTTGATGCTCATGCATGTAATCACAATAAACCAACCAAGAAAAACTGCACCCATCAGCTTGTAGAAACCAAGCCTAAAACTGCTTCTTCCATGAAGTATTCTACTTGCATTCTTGTTACAAATCAAAAATCTAACAGTGGTACCTAGGAGAGATGGAGGCGCGCCCACTCATGCACGATTAAGAGAAGTTAAGAGAAGAAAGAAGGAAAGTGAGGGACAAAAAGGCGAACGAACAATCTTTTACAGATTTTTGCTGCATTTTCCAGGAATGATGAGAGGAGTCGCAGCTGTTGTGCTGGCTGTGCTGTCTACATTGGCATATCGGGGCATCCGCCCTCCGCCATCCAAAACTTGTGGCTCTCCAGGTGGTCTGCCCATCACGGCAACCCGAGT
Organism: Syzygium syzygioides; assembly: GCA_031216285.1. Taxonomy (NCBI): domain Eukaryota; kingdom Viridiplantae; phylum Streptophyta; class Magnoliopsida; order Myrtales; family Myrtaceae; genus Syzygium; species Syzygium syzygioides. The sequence goes on along the minus strand of CM062248.1, from coordinate 34,998,957 downwards.
AAGGCTCAGAGATGGCCGATACTTGGCCTACAAAGAGCAAGGGGTACCGAGAGAGTCGGCTGAACACAAGATCATCTTTGTGCACGGCTCCGACTCTTGTAGGCACGACGTGGTGATAGCACAGGATGTTTCCCCGGTATTTAAAATTTCCTCTTGTAACTGACTTATCCTTCCATGTTTATGAGACCGACCTTTTGCGTACTAACATCAACAGCGAGTTCTGATAAATGAGTTAGTCCATGTGGGGTCAATTGTTCAGGCGGTTCTTGAGGAATTGAAGGTGTACGTCTTGTCATTTGATAAACCGGGATACGGAGAAAGCGACCCAGACCCGAAAAGGACACCGAAGAGTCTGGCTCTGGATATAGAAGAGCTTGCTGATCAGTTGGGACTAGGAACCAAGTTCTATATGATTGGGCATTCCATGGGAGGCCAGGCTACTTGGGGTGTCCTCAAGTATATCCCTCACAGGTATATACGCCAAATTTTTTTTTTGGTCAGAATATATACGACAACTTAAGTAAACAAAAGTTCATCAGTCATTTAAAAAGGATTGCATCGTTTTTGGTTGGCTAGAAAATAGTAAGCATCGATTTTTAGGACACGAGTGCATGCCGCTAAATGCATGTTTTCAAAGGCGGAATACCTGATCATGGGCCTGCCGCGTTTCAAGGCCAGATAAGCTTGGCGGGTCATGATTCTCGTCCTGTCAACCAGGCCAACATGCAAAAATGACGTTACAAAAGAAGTAGGGGAGGTGGCCGTGGATAAATATTGGCCTGGTTATGGACCCAGTCATGGCCCAAACGCTGACGATGCTCGAGCGCTTGAGACCGACCTGGCTCGAGCCTGTCGATTGAGCAAGCTATATACTAAACAAAACAACCATAATAGTAGTGACTACTGCAATGAAGTTAGGAAAACTACGTATAGTCTCTCGGCTAAATTACCTTAAATTTTTCTTAGCCACATACTGTCCCAACAGATGCAATTGCTAACGGCCATAAGCTCTGGCAGGTTAGCCGGAGCAGCTCTCACCGCTCCTGTAATCAACTACTGGTGGCCAGGGCTTCCCGCCAACATATCCAATGAAGGCTACTACTTGCAGCTACCCCAGGACCAGTGGGCACTCAGAGTGGTTCACTATGCCCCTTGGCTCACCTATTGGTGGAACACCCAAAAGTGGTTCCCTGCATCCAGCGTCGTCACTCGCCCCCCCCGCATCCTGGGCCGTCAAGACATGGAAATTATCCCCAAGATGATGGAGCGCCGCAATGACGCAGTAACTTTTGCTCTCTTCTTTTTCCCTTCACTCGTAGTATGACGTACGGTTGCTGAATTGGTCCTCGCCAAAAGCTTCACTTGTCAGATAACTGCCCTTGTTCTTTTGTTATACAGTCGCGGGTGATCGTGAGGCAACAAGGAGAAGCCGAGTCGATCCTTCGGGACATGATGGTTGGTTTCGGGAGTTGGGAGTTCGATCCAATGGATATTGAGAACCCTTTTCCAAACAAGGAAGGAGTGGTGCATCTGTGGCAAGGTGATGACGATAGGCTAGTCCCCGTTTTGCTTCAACGGCACATTGCACAAAAGCTTTCGTGGATTCAGTACCACGAGCTACCCGATGCTGGGCATTTTTTTCCTTATGCTGATGGGATGGGTGAAGCTATTCTTAAGGCACTTATAGCTGGTAGGAAGTAAAGTTGATTTCATAGTAAGCTCTATTTTTCCCTCATCCTCGTGTTTGTCAGACGGTTTGTTCTTCAAAGAATTAAGAGTGTTGACCCAGATATTCAGGCATTGGCTTTGAATTCCCTCTTTTTGCTAGGTGGCTTTCAATCATAAAGAAGGCTTGTGATGCATTAAAATGGAGATTGATAATTGACCTGTTTAGGCACCAACAGTGTTGCTCTTCATCTGTTAATGTCATTATAAGGTTACGTATTGATAACATCTCTGCGTAGTTCTTCGAAGGCACCCTTTCAATGAATTTCCAGTGCAGATAAAGCGTAAGAGATCAAGAATCTCTGCCATTTTATTAAGCTAGAAGAGCCTAGTGAATAACTAGACAGTTCTAGTCAATCGCACTAGATGGAGCATCCGTCATACCATACTATTGAACTTGATGAAATTGATCATTTACGTGGATATGATACTAACAAAAAGTTGTCAATCCACAACCTGAAGACACTGGATCGCAAATGTTAGGAACATCAGCAAATTAATAGATATTACCAAACACGAAACAATGACAAGATGAGCATAAACATTCCCTACAGTTCCCTTTTGAGTTGATCCATGGGGACATGATGGTCGGTTTCGGGACTTGGGAGTTCGATCCTATGGAAATTGAGAACCCTTTCCCGAACAATGAAGAATCCGTGCATCTGTGGCAGGGTGATGAAGATAGGCTAGTCCCATTTTGCTTCAACGGTACATTGTGTTGAGGAAAACTCCTATTGATTTTGAAGTTGACAAAACCTTCCATAATGTTTGTAAATCTGATGCTTATTCTAAACCTTCTGATTTCAGGAAAATATGTTCTGGAATCTAAGAATGAAGTTACTCAGATTTTACAAGTTAAGAAGAATTATTTAAGTTCTGAGAAATTTTCCAGACGCAGAAATAATTCAGACTCTATGAGTTCTTGAGGACCCACGAAAGCTAAAGTTCTGAGATTCAGGAATTTCCAGAAGCAGACGCAGAAGCTGAAATTTCCAGAAGCAGACGAAGATGCAGTAATTCTTCAGAAGCAAACGAAGATGCAGTAATTCTTCAGAAGCAGATGAAGACGCAGTAACTCTTCAGAAGCAAAAATCCAGAACGAAGAATAACAGCTAGTGTTCTGGCATGGATTTCATAAAAGGAAAGTATTGATTTGTTCAATCTTAATCAAATTAATTGACAATCAAATACTAAGACAAGAATGATCTACAACGGACAAAAACTCCACTTATGGAAACCAAGATTCTGTTTGTATGGGCGACCAGAATCAGTGGGATTCAGAATCTATCAACTAACGGCTACTCAATCCTTAGTTTACAAATCTGTCCAAGGTGAAGATTGGAAGATAATCCTCTGTGAGCTGTCCAACGGGTAGTGTGGATGGAGAGGTGTATTTAAGGAGAACATGAGCAGCAGAAGGAAGAGAGATTCAAGAATCATCAAGTCCAAAGTCTGAGTTCACTCCAATCTGTTCTCTTGTCGTTCTGTACTTAAGATCAAGATCTTGAGGATTACTTTGTAAAGAGTATTTGTGTGAGATAGAGAGTCCTATCATACACAATAGTGCTGAGACTCAAAGTCTGTAAATTCCTCTTGATTACATAGTGAAATCCAGCCAGTAGGCTGTAAGCGTGGGAGAGTGGACGTAGGCTTGTCATAAGCCGAACCACTATACATCTGTGTGCAGATTCTCTTTTCCTCATCTCTCATTTTACGTCTTGCATTTCAGTACTTCGTTCTTCAGATCTAACTTTAATCTGAATATTATTCAGACTCTTTTGTTCTACATTTTATTTCCGCGAAATTTATAAGTTTTGTTAAGGATCACCTATTCACCCCCCTCTAGGTGACCCGTGCTAGCCACTTCACATTGCACAAAAGTTTTCATGGATTCTGTACCACGAGCTACCCAGTGCTGGGCATTTCTTAACTTATGCTGATGGAGTGAGCGAAGCTATAGTGAAGGCACTTATAGTTGGTCAGAATTTGAGTTGATTTCATAGTTAGCTATATTTTTCCCTGGTTCTCCGTGTTTTTCGGGTGATTTGTCCTTTGAAGTGATTCTCAGAGTGTGCTCTGTACACATACATTTGCTGTTATGGATGATAATGAAGACAGTCTTGATAAAATTGTTGACTTGGGAAACCCATATGTTCAGGCATTGGCTTTGAATTCTTTCTTTTTGCTTAGTAGCTTTGAATTTTGTTGAAATCATAAAGAAGGCTTGAGATACATTAAAATGGAGGATGATAATTGACCTGTTTAGGCACTAACAGTGTTGGTTTCATCTGTAATCTCACCCACCCTTTTATTTCCGCGAAATTTATAAGTTTTGTTAAGGATCACCTATTCACCCCCCTCTAGGTGACCCGTGCTAGCCACTTCAATTGGTATCAAAGCAGGTTGCTCATTTTACTGAAGTGTTTTACTTCTGAGCTAACGATCTATATGGCTAGCTATGGTGCTCCAGGGCTCATTGAAGGACAGAGTAACAACAGACCACCATTCTTCGATGGCAAAGAATATAGCGTCTGGAAAAACAAGATGAAGGCATTCATCAAATCAATCGATCACATGCAATGGGATGTGATTATCAGAGGAGTCAATCCAAAGTCTTCAGACTCAAAAGAAAAGGCAGATGCAAGCAAGCCAGCAGATCCTCCTCTATCTCAAACCGAGATAGCTAAAAGAGAGACTTTAGATTCTAAAGCAATTTATTCTCTTTATTGTGGATTATCTCCTATTGAGTATAAGAAAATTGCTGCTTGTGAATCTGCAAAAGAAATCTGGGATACTCTTTATGTTACGTACGAAGGAACAGATCGAGCCAAGGAAACTCAGATCAATATTTTGCTTGGCCAATATGAATCCTTCAAAATGAAGCCTGGAGAACTAATTGCTGATTTTTATGACAGGTTCACTGACATAGTAAACGGTCTTGCTTATCAAGAACAGCCAATCCCAGATGCATTGAAAGTGAACAAACTTCTGAGAGGACTGACAGAACAGTGGGACAACATCAAAACATCTCTTCGCGAGACACAAAGGATCAAGCCTCTATCAGTGAATGAATTGATTGGAACTCTTCAATCATATGAAACTGAGAAGCGAAATGAGCAAAACATATCCAGAGGTAATAAGTCAATTGCTTTGAAAACTAACGATGATTCTGATGCAGACACTGAAGATGTAGATGTTGACGATGAAGAACTGGCTCTCTTCATAAAGAAGTACAAGAAAATGAAAATCAGAGGAAGAGACCTCAAAGGAAAGAAGCCTTTTGAGAACAAGAGGTCCATCGATGATACAGAGAGATCAAAGGAGATAATTTGCTTTCACTGTAGGAAACGTGGACACATCAAGCCAAACTGTCCACTTCTGAAAAAGAAGACCAAATTCGAGAAAGCAAAGAAGGCCTTAAAGGCAGAAACTTGGAGTGACACAGAATGTGAAGATAGTGATGAAGAAGTCTGTCTGATGGCAAAGTCAGACTCAGACTCAGATTCTGATTCTGATCCAAGAGTGGAAATTGAGGTAAAGCCTTCTGAGATGTCTATCGAAGTGTCCAATTATATTGATGAATTGTGCTTTGAATTCAAGACTGCTCTTAAAAGAATCTCTTCCTTAAAAAAGGAAAATTCTTCACTACGGCAACAGGATGTTTCTCAAAAAGAAAGGATCGATTTTCTTCAAAAAGAATTTCATCAAATCAAGGGAAGTCGAGATTTTCTTTCCAAAGAAAATGATGTTTTAAAAAGGGAAATTTCAAAAATTACTTCCAAGTTTTCAAAAGGTTCAGAAACCTTGAAGCATATCCTTTCCATTCAAATTCCTTACTATAACAAATCTGGTCTTGGATTTGTAAAGGAAAGTGATAGCTTAATCGATTTTCCAAAAGTCAAGGAGAGATTAAAACAAAGACCTCCTAGACAAGTTTACAAAAATCATTTCAAAAGGAATTTTGTAAAACCTGTTGGCCGGAGTGCACTCAGGTGCTCAAAATGTGGAGATCCACAACATTTTGAGAATGAATGCCCTAAGGTCTGGAGACCTGTTCGAAGAGATTTTGTTAAGACAGCTTATACTAATACTCAAGGACCCAAGCAAGTTTGGGTACCAAAGAAAACTTGAGTTGTTGTAATTCTTGCAGATTACCACAAAAAGAAAAAGGAAGTGGTATCCGGACAGTGGATGCTCCAGACACATGACAGGAGATCCAAACATATTCGCTTATCTACAAAATCTGAAGGGTGGAAAAGTATCCTTTGAAGGAAATACTAAAGGACAAATCATCGGCAAAGGAACAGTTGATATTGGAGGACTAAGAATCAATGACGTATCATTGGTAAAGGGACTCAACTACAATTTGATCAGCATAAGCCAGCTTTGTGATACAGGATTCAGAATCAACTTTCAAAAAGATACATGCTCAGGAACAAGCAAAGATTCTTCTCAAACATTCACAGGAAGAAGACATGGCAATATCTATCTTCTGGATGTTAATCCAAACTCCAATCACTGCTTGATTTCAATCAAAGAGGATGAAGATCTTTGGCACAGAAGGTTGGGACACATCAGCATGAAACAGATCTCAAAAATCTCTAACAAGAAACTTGTTCGAGGTTTGCCAGACTTGAAATACAGAAAGACAGACCTATGCAATGCTTGCATGCTAGGAAAACAAGTAAGAAGTTCTTTCAAATCAATACATCATGTTTCTACTGATCGTGCTTTGCAGCTTCTTCATATGGACTTGTTTGGACCAACCAGAACACAAAGTATTGGTGGTAAGAGATATTGTTTAGTTATTGTTGATGACTTTACTAGATTTACATGGGTGTTCTTTCTTGCTCATAAAAATGAGGCATTCTCATATTTTTCAAAATTTGCAAAAAGAATTCAAAATGAAAAAGGCTATACCATTTCCTGCATTAAAACTGATCATGGGGGAGAATTTGAAAATCAAAATTTTTCAGACTTTTGTGAGGAAAATGGCTTTCAACATAATTTTTCTACTCCATATACACCAGAACAAAATGGTGTTGTGGAAAGGAAAAATCGTTCTTTGCAAGAAATGGCAAGAACTTTGTTGATTGAAAGCAGGATTCCTTTTCACTTTTGGGCAGATGCAGTTTTTACAGCATGTTACATTATTAACAGAGTCTTTCTCAGACCCATTCTTGAGAAAACCCCCTATGAGCTTTTCAAAGGCAGAAAGCCTAGTATCTCATATTTTCGAGTGTTTGGTTGTAAATGCTTTATTCTCAAAAACTCGAATGATCGCCCTGGTAAGTTTGATGATAGAGCAGATGAAGGCATCTTACTTGGATATTCCACTTCAAGCAAAGCATACAGAGTATTCAACAAAAATTCTCAGACTGTAGAAGAGACAATGAATGTAAGGTTTGAAGAAAATGTTCAGACTCACAAAGATGAATCTGAATCACTTCCCTGTATTCAAGTATCTTCAGAAGGTCATCTAGAATCTCAAAAGATCGAAGATTCTGTTGAAGAAGGAAAAAAAGACAATGTACAGACTCAACCAGAAAATCTAGAGTCTGCAGATTTTCAGAAGGAACGTTTTGACAAAAACTGGAAACATAAGTCCAGTCATCCGAAAGATCTCATCATTGGAGAAATAGAAGATGGTATAAAGACCATATCCAAACAGAAGGAAATCATCAGCAACTTGGCATTGATATCTGAAATAGAACCAAAAGAGGTTGGAGAAGCCTTAACAGATGAAAGCTGGATAGAAGCTATGCAAGAGGAACTTCAGCAGTTCAGGATAAATGAAGTATGGGAGCTTGTGCCAAGACCCAAAAATCGTCCAGTAATTGGAACAAAATGGGTGTTCAGAAACAAACTGAACGACAAAGGAAAGGTCACAAGAAACAAGGCAAGACTGGTTGCAAAAGGCTACTCTCAAGAAGAAGGCATTGATTATGATGAAACATATGCACCAGTTGCAAGGTTAGAAGCCATACGGCTATTACTAGCTTATGCTTGTTTCCATAACTTTAAACTGTTTCAGATGGACGTGAAAAGTGCATTTCTAAACGGATATATTAAAGAAGAAGTATATGTGGATCAACCACCTGGTTTTGAAGAACCAAGGAAGACAGATCATGTTTACAGACTCAAAAAGGCTCTTTACGGTCTGAAGCAGGCACCCAGAGCATGGTATGAAAGGTTAAGTAATTTCCTTCTACAAAATAATTTTACAAAAGGTAAGGTAGATACTACTCTTTTTGTTAAGAAAAAGGGTAAGGATTTTCTACTTGTTCAGATCTATGTTGATGATATTATTTTTGGATCCTCTAATGAATTGCTTTGCAAGGAATTCTCTAAAAATATGCAGAACGAGTTCGAGATGAGCATGATGGGAGAACTAACATTCTTTCTTGGCTTACAAGTGAAACAAATGAAAGATGGTACTTTCATTTGCCAAGAAAAATATGCCAAGGAGATTGTCAAGAAGTTTGGTCTGCAGAATTGCAAGAAAATAGACACTCCAATGCCTCATTCATCCAAGCTAGACAAAGATGTGAATGGTAAAAAGGTTGATCAGAAGGTATATAGAAGCATGATAGGTTCTCTATTATATCTTACTGCATCTAGACCTGACATACTTTTTAGCGTCTGTATGTGTGCGAGATTTCAGTCAGATCCAAAGGAATCGCATCTTTCTGCAGTAAAAAGGATAATCAAATACATTGGAACTTATCCAATGCTAGGTCTTTGGTATTCCAAAGATTCAGATTTTACTCTTACTGGTTATTCCGATGCTGACTTGGCTGGATGTAAAGTAGACAGGAAAAGTACTACAGGTACTTGCCAACTGCTTGGGAATATGTTAGTATCTTGGTATTCAAAGAAGCAGAATACAGTCGCACTATCAATAGCAGAAGCAGAATACGTAGCCTTAGGAAGTTGCTGTGCACAGATTCTGTGGATGAAGCAGCAGTTGCGAGATTTTGCTGTTGAAGACTCAAATGTTGAAATCAGATGTGACAATACCAGTGCTATCAATCTCACTAAAAATCCCATTCTTCACTCTCGGGCCAAGCATATTGAGATCAAACATCATTTTATTAGAGATCATGTGCAAAATGGTGATGTGAATATTCAATTTATTGATTCTAAGAATCAATTAGCTGATATATTCACAAAACCCCTTGATAAATCATCTTTCGAATTTATTAGAAATAAACTATGTATTACTTATCCTTCTTGAAGTGTTTTGACAAACAGGAAAATTCTTCAGACTCAAGTAGTTTCGGTCTGAACATTCTTCAGACTCTCAAGAACGGTACGTACATAGTTTAAATTTTGGCGGGGATATTTTTGGCAGGATATTCACACATTTGTTATATTTGGAAGTCAATCAGGTACGTACCTAATCTAATCTGATTAATTGAGTTTAGAATATTATCTGATCTTTCTTTTTGCTTCAGAACATATATTTTCTTTCTATTTATTTTGAGGTTACTTATTACCTTCTAAAAATAACCTCTTATTTCCAAAGATTCGTCTTTATCATTTATATACCCTTATCGTCTCTTTCCAAAACCCTCATCTGTACTCTTTTCGGCTCAAACCTTTTTCGACTCTCAGAAACCCTCTTCTTCTTCCTTCTCCAAAGTTCAAAACTTTTCGATCAAGAAGACTTCAGAATGCCTTTCAAGCGAAGATCATCACGTATCTTGAATCAAGAATCGAAATCTTCTGCTCCGCCAGAGTTTATGGAAGTATCAGATACAGAATCGGAACATCTCGAAGAGTCTGCTCATGTTACACCCCCGCCTCGGTCGTCTTCATTCAAACCAGAGGGTGACAGAGATTTTCACTTCAAAAACATCAAGCTCTTATGGCAGAATTATCAAAAACTGAAGAGAGGTAATGCTGCTGATACTCTTCTAAAATGTCTTAAAGATAATCACTTTCGGTCGGAAACTCATCTAGTTCAAGAGTATTCCAAATTATCTGCTGGGTTTGCTCCAACCCTTGCTTCCACAACCCCTTCCTCGCATCGCTCCAAGAAAGGGAAAGAAAAGGTCGGAGAATCATATACTCCGTCTATACAAACGCCAGTGGTAAGCCCTAAATCCTCCTCGAAATTTGTCGTTCCAGAGGATGACGCTCGTCTGTTCGAGCTTTTTGAGAAGAAACTGGGGATTGCCTCTAGAATGCCAGGAACAGGAAGATTGTTTAGAAGTCCTGAACATCACACTTGTTATCAGCTTTTACTAGCTCGAGGTGTTATGAATCACAGGACTGTTGATTTTGCCTACTCGGAGAATGCTGGATTCTGTGTTAAACGCAAGTTTGAAAAGCAGGGAATCTATGAGTTCTGCCTTCAATCTGCAGAAGTTTATTCTGAACTAACAGCATATTTTTACTCTAATCTCTCAATCTTGTCGCCCAACTGGCTTCAGTTTACTGTCGGTGACAAGAAATTTGACATCAAAAGTGATTTGTTAGCAAGAATAATGGGGACAAGACAATCAAAATTCATTCCTTTGGAGGTAAGTTATGAAGAAGCTTCCAGGGTAGCTTCTGAAGATTCCACTTTTGCTTTGGAACCAAAAAGGCATACAACATACTATGACTTATCCAGAAGATCAATCATTCTGCACAAAATCATCATCAATTGTTTGAAGCCGAAGGCAGCCTCCAAAACAGACCTGTCTAAATCAGAGATGAAACTCATCTGGGCTTTACTGAAAGGTCATCCCTTTTCTCTTCCTCACATCATCATATTCCACATGTACAGGACACTTCACAAGGACAAGGGACAGCTTCCCTATGGAGCATTGATTTCACGAATTTTTATGTTCTTACAAATATCAATTCCTGATGAGTTGAAACAAAATAGTGTTCCCTGTATGATTGTTGGAGAAAGGATGCTCTCCAAGATGAAACAGTTTGATGATATTAGGGAAAAGATCAAGGGAAAAGAGAAGGTTCATTCTGAGGCTACTCTTTCTGATAAGTCACGTAAAAGCAAAACAGAGCAAAGCAATGGGGCAGCAAGTAAGAAGAAAGAAACTTCAGTCCAGCTGAAAGTGTATAAAAAGAGAAAAATCCTTCTGCAAGATGAGGATGATGAAGCAGAAGCAGACCACTTTCATACAGGTCATGGTGAAGTTCCAGAACATGGTTCTGTACCTGTTCCAGAACATGGTTCTCCACCAGTACCAGAACCAACTTTTACAGAACATGTCTCTGAGGAACAAGCACCTGTTCAGGGGGAGTTTCAACAAGAAGCAGCCCAAGGGTTCGATCAGCCTGAGCAAGCAAATGTCCAGGAACAGTCTTCCAACAATCAGAACATCCTTTCTCTTCTGCTCGAGATCAAAAGCAAACAAACTGCACTGGAACATGAAATCCAGAATCTGCAGAAAATTGTTGAGGAAAACAACAACTCTCAACAACTTCAAGCAACAGTGAATAAAGCAGAACTAAAGGAAGCCATTGCTCAATGCAGTTCAAGGATTGATGAAGCCGTTTCCATTCTGGACAATTTTCAACTAATCAGAACCCCTTCCAAATCTTAGCCTGTTTTCAAATTTTTTTCTCTCATATTTTCTTTGGTCTGTAATGACTTTGACATTATCTATTTATCTTGTTATATCACGGCGTTACATTCTATATTTTTATCTTTTTGCTGATGACAAAAAGGGGGAGAATTTTTATGCAGATTTATTGCAGGTTATAGACAAAGGAAGAAATGAAGCACAGATTCTAACAACAGTGTTTAATTCTTTCAATCTGTGATTTAATGCGCTGAATATGATTGCTCACTTCAAATTTATTCTAAATTGACACAATCTGCAGGAAAGTTTTGTCACCATCAAAAAGGGGGAGATTGTTGAGGAAAACTCCTATTGATTTTGAAGTTGACAAAACCTTCCATAATGTTTGTAAATCTGATGCTTATTCTAAACCTTCTGATTTCAGGAAAATATGTTCTGGAATCTAAGAATGAAGTTACTCAGATTTTACAAGTTAAGAAGAATTATTTAAGTTCTGAGAAATTTTCCAGACGCAGAAATAATTCAGACTCTATGAGTTCTTGAGGACCCACGAAAGCTAAAGTTCTGAGATTCAGGAATTTCCAGAAGCAGACGCAGAAGCTGAAATTTCCAGAAGCAGACGAAGATGCAGTAATTCTTCAGAAGCAAACGAAGATGCAGTAATTCTTCAGAAGCAGATGAAGACGCAGTAACTCTTCAGAAGCAAAAATCCAGAACGAAGAATAACAGCTAGTGTTCTGGCATGGATTTCATAAAAGGAAAGTATTGATTTGTTCAATCTTAATCAAATTGATTGACAATCAAATACTAAGACAAGAATGATCTACAACGGACAAAAACTCCACTTATGGAAACCAAGATTCTGTTTGTATGGGCGACCAGAATCAGTGGGATTCAGAATCTATCAACTAACGGCTACTCAATCCTTAGTTTACAAATCTGTCCAAGGTGAAGATTGGAAGATAATCCTCTGTGAGCTGTCCAACGGGTAGTGTGGATGGAGAGGTGTATTTAAGGAGAACATGAGCAGCAGAAGGAAGAGAGATTCAAGAATCATCAAGTCCAAAGTCTGAGTTCACTCCAATCTGTTCTCTTGTCGTTCTGTACTTAAGATCAAGATCTTGAGGATTACTTTGTAAAGAGTATTTGTGTGAGATAGAGAGTCCTATCATACACAATAGTGCTGAGACTCAAAGTCTGTAAATTCCTCTTGATTACATAGTGAAATCCAGCCAGTAGGCTGTAAGCGTGGGAGAGTGGACGTAGGCTTGTCATAAGCCGAACCACTATACATCTGTGTGCAGATTCTCTTTTCCTCATCTCTCATTTTACGTCTTGCATTTCAGTACTTCGTTCTTCAGATCTAACTTTAATCTGAATATTATTCAGACTCTTTTGTTCTACATTTTATTTCCGCAAAATTTATAAGTTTTGTTAAGGATCACCTATTCACCCCCCTCTAGGTGACCCGTGCTAGCCACTTCACATTGCACAAAAGTTTTCATGGATTCTGTACCACGAGCTACCCAGTGCTGGGCATTTCTTAACTTATGCTGATGGAGTGAGCGAAGCTATAGTGAAGGCACTTATAGTTGGTCAGAATTTGAGTTGATTTCATAGTTAGCTATATTTTTCCCTGGTTCTCCGTGTTTTTCGGGTGATTTGTCCTTTGAAGTGATTCTCAGAGTGTGCTCTGTACACATACATTTGCTGTTATGGATGATAATGAAGACAGTCTTGATAAAATTGTTGACTTGGGAAACCCATATGTTCAGGCATTGGCTTTGAATTCTTTCTTTTTGCTTAGTAGCTTTGAATTTTGTTGAAATCATAAAGAAGGCTTGAGATACATTAAAATGGAGGATGATAATTGACCTGTTTAGGCACTAACAGTGTTGGTTTCATCTGTAATCTCAATATAAGGATTTTGTTCAGCAAAATAATTAAAGAATTTTACTTATTGATTACATCTCTGAGTCTTTCTCTGAAGGCACCCTTTCATAATTCAGTGAATTTTTCAGTGCAGATAAAGCGTAGGGATCAGAAACTCTGCATTTGAATTCAACTAGAAGAGCCTAGTGATCAATTCAAATAGTTTCAGTCAACCAGACTGGACAGAGGATCCATCATGTCATGCTACCGAACTTGTTGAAGTTGATGATTCATGTGGATACGATACAATCACATGCTCAATACATAACCTGAAGATGCTGGATAGCAATTTAGGAAGATCGGCAAATTATTTCTCCAAATCACATAAGATATACAGCTATCTTGATCTTATAGGACCAAATCAGAAATACAAGTAGATATTACCATATTGGAAACAGTGACAAGATGAGCAGGAAAACTCCCCAGTTCACTTGGGAAACCCGGTAACAGGATCATAAAGAGCTTGACCTTGATCAGAAAGCAAAACCGGACCTGGTCCAGGCCTCGTGCAGATGAAATAGCTGATATTGCCTCTGAATCTCAGCGCAGGGACTTTGTCCCGAATTTCTGGAGGAGCTGGCAATTTCTCGACATCATTTATGTCCTCCAAGCCCGCATCTTTCAGTATGGACTTGTCCCCAAGAATGTAGCTGGAAGAAAGAAAACAGAAAATGGTGTTTTAGGATACATCGTGAATTCCATCAGGATGCTCGTGGGCTTTGGCACTTACAATGGGATCTTCCCGTCTTTATACCTGCTCAATTCAGCGGCATTTCCATATAAGTTTGCAATCGCGATCAGAATCAAAGTTTGTGATTCTTTTAGAGTTTTTATGAACATTGTGTAAAGACTTAATGGAGAATATACAGAACGAGTGCACAATAGCCGGTCAGTTTTTCTAACGAAAATGTGAACTGTGATTGAGTAGCACAGGCATATTCATGGCGACGCTTCATCCTTGTGACTTAAATCAAAGGGAACTTTCACGGCGTTACCGGCACTCTCTTTGGTATGAATTGCGCAGGTTCATGTCAATAAAATACATTTTGACCTGATAAACTGCGTGAGAGAATCGTAGGACTTACCACATCAGGAGATCGACTGTTCAAATGGACTTGTGTATGTAACACATTACCTGCTTAGGTCAGTGTCAGGATTTGGAGGGAAGTAATATAGCAGCCTTCGCAGCAAAAGCGCTGCTGCCTCCCCGTCACGAGCAAAGAGAAATCCATTACACCCCGCATCATAAGTCTATGCCCTCTGCAAAATCAGTAAGGATAATTCTCAGAATTAGAGTTTCCATCAATCATGTAACTATTGGCAAGCGCCGATGTCAGGTTATGTATCCGTTCTTCCATTTCTCGAGTGCTTTTCCTTATAGTGTTCTTTGTAACAAAAAGAACAGGAAAAATATAATCTTCAAGTCATTTTACTAATGAAATAGTCCCGAGTCTTCTGCATTGCCCGAAAAGTTGACTAAAGTTAGACGTCCAATGTCAAATTTCTCACGAGTGAAAAATGTTGAGTAAACAAAATAAATCACCTATCTTCATTCTCTATCTTTTGCGTGAAAACAAAATCAGGCAAATGGGGCAGTAAAGATAACCTGAGGAACTTCTTCATGACGTATCGCTTTCTAGACACAGTTGATTATCCTGAAGCACAACAAACCTCAAGTTCAACAACCAATTCATATCGATTGAAATTACAGAGAATTGAAATGACATCAGCTGTCTGACTTGAGAAATTAAAACAACAGCAATTTGTCATAGTCTTCGAACTCGCCTGCGGGATGTATCATCCATGTAAAACAGAGGCGGAGATGTATCTAGACAGGTCGCGTGGAACCGGTTACTGTCTGCACAGGTCAATTTTGGAAAAGTCGCAAAGTCGCGACTTCAAATGGACCTCTCCATTTCTGCAATGCGTTTCGATACCACTTCCATTGGCACAATATTTAGTGTCGAGACAGTTAAATCTCCCAATATGCACATATATTAACCAAAAACAGTTATACCCCATGCGAATCTCAAAGCATGAGCAAGCAGTATGAACTTCAGGGGGCAAAAAATGAAAACCGCCATGACGATATCATTGCATAAAAACGAACATGTGATATGCACCCAATGAAGATTGATCAGATAAAGCCATGTCCTCGTTTGGCTTCAGTCTGGACTACTTTTTTTCTTTGGCGAAGTAAATAATTACTCACTTCGTATTGTGTATTTTATAACGAATTTTTTGAAGTTGAATGAATGTAAGTGGCGAGAGGCTCCATCAAATGTGCTAATAGTGATTTCAATTTAAAACTATTGTTAAATATTAATTGTTTGTTGTTCCTTTTGCTTTTGGGTATTCAGAAGTTGAAGTGATCTTTTAAGAATAAACAAGATATGAAGTTGTATAATTCATGATTTATTTTACATATTTTGAACTTTTTATTGTTTAATTTTATTTCACGTATTCATTTTCTATGGTTTGTTGCTTTTGGCAAATGGAGATTCATATTTTGCCTTATCTTGTTTGATTTGTACTGGTTTGCATATTGTTGTTGCTCAATATCGCATTGTTGATAGATATATAATTCAAAAGAGTACGTTTGTACTTTCAAGGAATACAAAAAATGTAATAAAAAAAAGAATGGGTTGGTCCCAGGTTGACCTTGGAATTAAAACGGACCCCCAAGGTCGGTCCAATCCCTAGTCTAGCTCAGCATGGTCAGTTCCCAATCCCAAAAATTAGCAACCAATCTTGTGTGGGTTGGTCCCTAGGATAGGGGTTGACTCACCCAATCCGGATCATGCTCACCCCTAAATTTTAAAAGAAACCAACCAAGAAAAACTGGCAAACTGCACCCATCAGCCTATAGAAACAAAGCCTCCAACTGCTTCTTCCTTGAAGTCTTCTACTTGCATTCTTGTTACAAATCCAAAATCTAACAGTGGTCTCTAGGAGAGATGGATACGCGCCCACTCGTGCAGATTAAAAGAAGTTAGAGAAGAAAAAAGGAAAGAGAAAGGGACAAAAAGGTTAACGAACAATCTTTCACAGATTTTTGCTGCACTTTCCAGGAATGCTGATAGGAGTCACAGCTCTCATACTGGCTGTGCTGTCTACATTGGCATATCAGGGCATCCACCCTCCGCCATCCAAAACTTGTGGCTCTCCAGGTGGTCCGCCCATCATGGCAACCCGAGTAAGGCTTAGAGATGGCCGATACTTGGCCTACAAGGAACAAGGAGTATCGAGAGAATTGGCCAAACACAAGATCATCTTTATGCACGGCTCCGACTCCTGTAGACACGACGCGGTGATAGCACAGGATGTTTCCCTGGTACTCTAAATTCTTCATATAACTGACTTATCCTTCCATGTTCATGAGACCGACCTTTTGCATACTAACATAAACAGCGAGTTCTGATAAATGAGTTAGTCCATGTTGGGTCAATTGTTCAGGCAGTTGTTGAGGAATTGAAGGTGTACGTCGTCATTTGATAAACCGGGATATGGAGAAAGTGACCAAACCCGAAAAGGACACCGAAGAGTCTGGCTCTGGATATAAAAGAGTTTGCTGATCAGTTGGGACTGGGAACCAAGTTCTATGTGTTTGGGCATTCCATGGGAGGCGAGGCTACTTGGGGTGTCCTCAAGTATATCCCTCACAGGTATATACACCAACTTAAGTAAACAAAAGTTCATCAGTCATTTAAAAAGGATTGCATCGTTTTTGGTTGGCTAGAAAACAGCAACCATCAATTTTTAGGACACGACTGCATACTGCTAAATGCATGTTTCCAAAGGCGGAATACCTGATCATGGGCCTGGCGCCTCTCGAGGCCTTATGAGCTTGGCGGGTCATGATTCTCGACATGTCAGCCACGCCAACATGCAAAAATGACGTTACAGAAGAAGCGCGGAGGGGAGGGGGCTGTGGATAAATATTGGCCTGGTTACGGACCTAATCATGGCCCAAACGTTGACAAATGACAATGCTCAAGCGCTCGAGACCGACCTGGCCCGGGCCCATCCATTGGGCAAGCTATATACTAAACAAAACCACCAGTCGTAGTGACTACTGCAATGAAGTTAGTTAAACTACATACAGTCTCCCAGCTAAATTACCTTAATATTTCTTAGCCACATACTGTCCCACCAGATGCAACTGTTAATGGCGATAACTGGCAAGTTAGCCGGAGCAGCTCTCACCGCTCCTGTAATCAACTGCTGGTGGCCCGGGCTTCCCGCCAACATATCCAAGGAAGGCTACTACTTCCGGCCACCACAGGACCAGTGGGCACTCAGCGTGTTGAAGCGGTGGCGTAGCACATGTAACACTTTCTCTCGTTTGCCACTTAGTTCCGGCCGGGATGAATATCGGTACCATGTCCGATGCACGCGATGCCATTCAATCACATATTTCACATCAACATATGGCACATGACGAGATTATACACAGTGCACAGTTCACTTGAAACACTAGAGTGGGGGCAAATAGCTTATGTAACAAGTACCACCAATGACACCGTGAAATCACCTTACAGAGTCTAATCTCACGATCTTCTAACAGCATATCTCTCTCTCTCTCTCTCTCTCTCTCTCTCTCTCTCTCTCTCTCTCTCTCTCTCTCTCTCCCCACGATAATATGCACCAGAGTTCAATTTACCACTTCTTCTTTCGTTTGGTCTGGGAACTCCTATGTAATCTATCTCACATGGAAAATTACCAAAAAGTCCTAAATATTTTTGTATTTGTGCTAATTCAGTCATAAACCTTTTAATTGTACTAATTTAGTTTTAAATATTTTCACGCTTTATCAATTGAGTCCATCTGGTCAATTTTGATATGAAATTGTTGACGGGAACGTCGGCCGTCCTACGTGACATAGCCAGCACTAATGAGATCATTTTCAATTTTTCTTTTTAAAATTTAATTTTTTAATAATTTTTCATTTTTATTTTCTTTATTTTTCTTTTTTCTTCTTACTCTATTGGTCCCTATGACTGGCAACTAATTAGAGGCGAGGGTTGCCCTCACCGGTGACTTGAGCCTCACTTGGCGAGGGCAAGTCTCACCGGAGGCTAACGAGGCTCCATCTCGCTAGATCCCGGCAAGCTTGAGCTCGCTGGGCGAGCCTATCCCGAAGCCGGTGAGGTTAGCCCTCATTAACCCTTGCTGGCCATGGCAACAGGTGAAGGAAGATCGAAAAAGAAAGGAAAGAAATTAAAAAAATTAAAATATTATTAAAAATTTTGTAAAAATCATCAACATCAGCGTTGGCCGTACTACGTAGAATGTCCTGCTTCCATGCCAATAATTTCTTATCAAAATTGGTTGGATGGACTTAATTGGCAAAATGTGAAGGGACCGAATTGGCACAAGTTCAAGGTTTAAGAAATTTCTGACATAGACATTTTTAAATAATATTTTGAATTTTTATAAATTTTTTGGTTTTTTCTTTTCTTTTTGGTTCTTTACTTTTTTTTTTTTGGCTAAAGGCTAACAAGGGCTACTGGCTAACCCTCGTAGGCACTGGACAACGGCTCGTGGGCCCTCACAATGGGCAGGAAGGGCCTGGTGAGAGCCGCAATGCCCTTGCCAACCTTGAGCAATGCCGCAACGCTAAGATCAGGTGATAGCTAAGCTCTTGACCTTGAGTGGTGGCCCTTACCAGTAAGGGTGAGCATAGTCCGGGTGGGCGATTTCCACTATAGAATTAGGAACTGCCCATTAAAGACCAATTCTAAAAAAATGGAACTGAAAATTACCTGTTGGTTCTATGAATCTATTTGAGAACCAGGTCGCCAGTCTAATCCAATTCCCCAGTGGGTCCATGAAACTAGTCACACCAAGCTTCACGCAAATGAAAATGACCGAGAGCAAGAGAGAGATAAAGAAAGGCGATGAATAGTTGGAGATGTGGTCATGAGTTGATAGGAATCGAGAGTCGATGCCGTGAATCGATAGATGTTGAGCTTGAGAGTCGGGACCATGAGTGAGAGATAGAAAGACGACTTAGATAAAATGAGAATGAGATGAGATGAGCACTCAGTTGATGAACATCGAGCTTCAGATTATGAATTTTAAGGTTTTCATTTTTCATAAAATGTTTTATTTTTTTTGTTGGAAATTTTTCTTTAAAATTATATATATTACCGGTTTGGTTTGTGTGGGCGGATGGACGGTTCCATGCCTAGAACTAAGAAGCGGACCGCTACTTACTAGTTCTAGTAAATTGGAACTAGTAACTAAACCGGTCCCCATGAGAACCATCGGTCTGGTCCAAGTCCAGGCGGTTCCCAATTTTATTTACACACCCCTACTCACCAGTCCTCAGCCAAAAAAAAGTAAAGAAAGGAAAAAAAACCAAAAAATTATTAATTTTTTTTAAAAAAATTATAAAATGTCAACATCACCGCCGCCCGTGCCACATAGGATGACCAACGTCTACATGAGCGGTTTTCTGTCAAAATTAGCCAAATGAACTTAATTGGTAAAATGTGAAAATGTTTAATACTCAATTGGTATAATTAAAGGATTTAAAACTGTAGTGACACAAATGCAATAAGTTTTGACTTTTTTGATACTTTTTCCCAAGGGAATGTGTCATACATTAGGAGGTGTATTGATCTAAGTATATAATTTGTTTGAATAAATAGGATACGAAAGGAAAATGATTCATAATTTTTCCGAGTGCGATGTGAAAATATATCATGAAATTTATCATCTTATTATCGGGGGGAGATGTTCAGAATACAAGGCGTAAAAGAATGTCTTTCTTACCAGGAGCTATGTTACAAAATTCGGCACTTTTTCTATCGACAATCCTTTCGTTCATTTATTTATTGGGTCGTCCAATTGACTTTAGATTTCGCCAAAACAAAAAGTTACCCACGTTAAAACAGGGGGGGACTCCACAACTGCGATAGCTACATGTCATCTTTTGCTTTGACCGAGCAGCTTCCCAGCCAAAAGGACAAGAAGCAGCTTTTTCATAACCAAATGATCCCATGCATTCAAATTCAATTGGCTGCTCATTAAAATAGGAATATCATTAATCGTGATATATTAATGATATTCCTAAACCTCGATTCCAAATTTCGAAGTGAATCTTTCAAGGAGAATAAATAATTTAAAAATTTTTTGCCTAAAAATGATCACTTATATCATTTTTGAGAGGTAATCGATTCTTGGTTTGGTCCGATCCCAACAAGAAATCAGAAAGTAGATTGGAGGAATAGGCTCCCAAGCGATCTAGTGGAACTTGTCGTTCGAAGCACTTCATTTTGCAGTGAAATTTCATGCTAGAAGTAAACAAGCCTGTCCAAAATATAATCACCATATTCTCAACCATAAACACTTTAAAATGATGCAAAACAAAATTTCACGTTACCCAAATAGATTTCCCTCATAAACGAGTATCTTATCGACATTGCTTGTATCTTAACTACATTTTTTTGAAATTTTTAGGACTTGATTACACATTCGTAACAAGTTTTAGAACTTGATTGCATTTTTTAAAAGTTTTAAGACTTAATTGTACTTTTGTGACTAAAAGTAATCAGTTTAGGCAATCGGTTCCCTCCTTGAGACTGAGAATTGGACCGCCTAGACACCAATTCCACTTTTAGGAACTGGGACCATACTCAACCAGCCAAATTGATTCAGTTCGAGAGGTTTCCGGTTCAGTCGATTTGTCCTGCTCACTCGTATCGCTTATAAAAATGAATGAACAAAAAAATATTTTCATCGTTCTCGCGAAAAATATCTAAACATAAATTGTCGTTGATGATGAAATTATTCTCTATTGATTAATTATTTCTATCGATATAAGCGATAATTTGTTTTTCTCGAAAGAAACGGAACCGAAGCTTTAATAGATAGTAACTGGGACACATTTCTATAGTCCTCCTTTCCTTTACGCTGATGATACGGTGTTCGAAATTCTTCGATCCTGTACCTAGTTCACATGCGCGGCACGTTAATCCTCCTTTCTAAGGATAAATGTTGAGTGCATTTGCCATTGTGGAAAATATGAGAGAAGTAGAAATTTGGGTCGCAAAATACATCCCCCCAAAATTTTTTTTTTTGTGGTCGAGCATCCCCCAATTTAAAATTACAAAAAAAATCACTTTTTTTCTTTTGGGGGCATTGGAAAAAAAAATAAAAAAAAATCGGTTGATCCTCACAATAAAAATGAACAAATGGAAAAAGGGAAAAGGAAAAACGGTTTTGGAAGGAATCAAGGAGACCAGGACCATACCACCACCGGTCTTCTCATTTCCTCAGGCGGAGCCCAAACAGATAAAAAAAAAATACAACAACGATAGATACTCGCAATGATCCCTGATGAACGGCCCTGATCCCACCCCCCGCGGCAGCGATCGCCTTTCCGACGGCCCTGATTCTCCGTGGGCCCCCTCCCCACTCGGTCTCCGTCTTCTTCTCGTCTTCTTCTTCTTCTTCTTCTTCTTCTTCTCTCTCTCTCTCGAATCTCCACGACCGCAACCCCGTGGCCAATCAGAGCTCGTCGCTCCTCACTCTCGCGTCCACGCTCTCTCTCTCTCTCTCCCCCTACGAAACCCTCGGAGCCCGCTGCCCCCGCTCGCTCGATCCCACCGGCCATCGATCAATGCAGGTAATTCGCGCTCCCAATTCGAGTCCTCCCCCCACCCCCTCTCCCCCCGCGCTGCTCGATTGCGCCGCCCGCGCTGCGGAATTCGGGGCTCGATACGGGGCGGCGAATGCGCCGGGCATCTCTGATTCGTTGCTCGATGGGCCCTGGCCCCAGCTGTCTCTGCGTTCCCTTCCCTTGCCGGGGGGGGGGGTATTTTTTTGGGGGGGTCGCTCCGGCTGATTGGGAATTTTGTCTGTGTGCATGTTTTCTTTCGGGAGTGAGTTGCTTGATTGATTGATTGATTCGCTGAGCTAGTTGAATTGTGGTGCTCTTTTTGAGTGCGCGCGCGTGTTTTCGCAACTTCTGGATTAGGAAGGTTGCGGTTGCGGGTTTGGACGGGTCGCGCATTGCGGGGAGGAAGGAGTGCGACGGTGTCTTGCTTTTTGGCTGCAGAGTTGCGAGACTTGATAGAGAATAGGAGCGTACGGAGGTGCAAATGATTACTTTAGTGGGATAACGTTTGGTTGTTGTTATTGTTGTTGGTAAGACCAAAAAAAAAATTAAAATTAAAATTAAGCTTTCTGTGACAAAAAAGAAAAAGGAGGAATTTTTTGCTGAATTAAGAGTGATTGAGCCATCTTTTGCTATATTTGCAGACCTGGAGGGAGATTTTTGGTGCGGCAACTAATAACTGCCTGGAATTATTTATTTTTTTGATCTTTTAAAGCCATGAAGCTAATCAACTTTTTTTTTTTTCTATGTTTTGAAACTCATGGGATTTTTATGAAGTGTTAGATATCTTATTATAATTTCTAAAAGTAACACTAAAACCAGATTTTGAAAGGAAAAGTAGAGGTCCCTCCAAACTCATACTTATTGGTTAAGATAGTTCTAGCAATAAGTTCATTCCTGCTCAGTTCTGGTCTGCTTTTAGACATTTTCACTATTTTTGGGATGCAGCTGTTTTTTGGGCGTGCTCTTTTAAGCAAATTATTTAGATAAAATGGAGCTACGATATGCTAGTCAAGCAATGCAGTAGGTGTTGATTTGGGGAGGTGCTACTTTTTTAAGTTGAAGAGTTGAGAATATTGGTAGTTTGAGCTGATTGTGGCTTATGTTGCTGCAGAAATTACCAAGCCAACTTGAAATAGGATATATGTGTATGCACTTCCAACCTTGGGTTACTTTGTAGTCAGGTGGTGAGGAAATATCTCTTGGGGATAATGTTATGTAGACATGGACTGTACTAGTCACTCGCACTGATGTCAGGTAATCTAAGATTTGAGTCAGCTTCGGCTGGTACAGATGAATTGGCCATTGCTGGGGGCCATCTAAACGGAAACAGGGCAAGCCATTCCCGTTCTAGTCTGGATAGGTCAGGTAGTTTCAGGGAGAGCTGTGAAAACAGGATGCTCAGCACCCTGACTAGTCTTTCTGGGGAGAATTCTACATCAAATGGGGATGTCCCTCCCATATCAGATTGTCTGATGTTGGATCCTATTACATTGGGGGATCAGAAATGCCAAGGATTAGGTGAGTTGCGGAAGATATTGGGAATTCCTCTTGGAAGCAATGCTGAAGAAAGCTCTTTTGGGGCTGGTGGTGCCAAACTTCCCCATCCAGGTGCAGTAGAGCGCTTCAAATTAAGTGTTTCGGATACCTCCACTAAGGCAAGGTATTATCCGTTCCTTAATACCATTTATCTACATTGTCATTTTACCCTTGGAGAGCTACACTCTAGAATATTTGCTACGTTCAGCACACCATTGCGCTTGTCCACACGACAGTTGAGCATTCTTAAAAAAATTGCGTACATGCATCATTAGCATGTGGACATTCACATGCGCAAGATCTTCATTGTATTCTCTGTTGAAACTGCTTTACTCTTGATCAGGAGGAGGGCAAGAAAGTTGGGAGAGTCTATATGCAAGTTAGACAAGTATATTTGCGTTTTGAATTCGAAAAAGCATCAAAGGAATGGGACAATAGCTAATGAGAAATTAGGTGGGTCCAATTTGTCGAAGATGGCGAGTCAGAATCATCGAAATTCTTCGGAGCTATTGACTCGAGGACTTGAAGATAGGAGTAAGAATGTTCTGAATAGGCGAGCTCGTACCTCGATGGCTGAACTTCGGGTTTGTATGAAAAATTTTGTCTTTAGAAGTTTGTAATTTTCCATGTAGCCTTCCCTTTTCCTTTCATGCATTAAAATTTCATTTCTGGACAGCTATTTGTCTAGCTCAACCTATATTTGTTTACCTTTACATGACTCTTCACCCTCTATCTATCAACTTTCACGCTGTCTTAAAATATGTGAACGGAGCGTAGTTCAAACTTCAGTGTTCCAAAGGGCTTGCGAAATATTCTCCTGCCTTAGCTGTTTTGTTGACCGTTGTCCTATTATGATCGCGTATTTCTTGCACGTGTATTGCAGGTAGGTTTGTTGAACTTTAGATCCTCATCCTGTTTATAAATCTAAAGATTTCAGATATACAAAGAAAATTCCATCTTATTTTGTGGTGATATCATTAGTAAGAGCCTAAAAGGGAATAGATCGGCTGAGCAGGCTTACTAGAAAGATGTAGCTGGACTTATAATATTTTTAAGACAATCTAAAGGGGGAAATGGTAACAATAACACATATTAAAGGGGTGTATTGATATATTATCAAGAATCCAAGTATGGGATACATCAATGTCCAGATCCTTTGGTGGAAGTACATGTGATAGCAGATTTATCTCCTAATCGATATAATACGAACCATTTTTTTTTTGGATCAATAATATGAACCATTTAATTAAGCATTTTTAACTGATCTGGCATTGAATATCAGCATGTTGACCTATCACCTCCTCTCTGAATTCTTTTTATATGGGGGCAATACGCCCCTGTTAGCTTTTTCAATGGTATTTTGTTTACCTTCAAAAGAAAACGTTGGATCTTGTAGATTGACTGCAGCAACAAGTGATTATCAAATGCCTATATTCCATCAAGAAAGTGAGGATGAGCTAATTTGTGAAGTTGGGGATAACAGTTTCCGAAGATGCATTAGGAGGACTTACTTTTCAAATTCTTTCATGAATTTATCTATGGCCTATTTCTTATTTGCACGGTAACCTGGAGTGTCACAAGTTTCACCTGATGAACATTTAATTAGATCTGCACAAATCTCCGGGAGATAAATCCTCTAGTTACTATGCTCCACTGTATATGATACTTCAGTGGCCTGTCGGTTAGAAAGAAGTACAAGCCTTCACACCTGTGTGCTTCTCATATATTTATGTCTGATGATGATCTAGGTAATCTTGATGCTCATTTGCATCAGAATGAATTCTGTGTAGATGATTCTGTTTTGTTTCTTTGTCATCCAAGCTAGTATGTAAAGTTCCAAAAAGCCTCACTGAGAGGGACTGTGTGGAGTTCTGCAATATGGTTTGGTGCTACTTGATGCATACAATCTAGTGCCTTTTTCTTTTTTACGGAAGGATTGTGTTAGAATTACTGTGAGCATTATATGTTGCTTTATGTTTAGCTAACTCAATCCTCAATTGGTTTTTCAGACAGACAGTCAGGGCCACACTCTAACAAAGCTGCCCGTGGTCCCTGGAAAAGATCGAGATATGACCAGGAATGTGGTTGAAGGTTCTGATTCAGTCGAAGATAAGAATCATAGACTACCTGCTGGAGGGGAAGGATGGGATAAAAGAATGAAAAGGAAAAGATCTATAGGCTCGGGTTTTTCCAGACCTATGCTTATGGATGGGGAGACAAAGCGATCTATGTTCCAAAAAATTAAAACTGAGCCCAGTTTGCAATCCTCTGATGCCCAGGGTTCCAGGTATCTTGTTGATGTGATGGAATATAAAGCATCGGTATTTTTTACACCACGTCAGTTATAAAACCTGTTACTTGCTGGTTATCAAAAAAAAAAAAACCCGTTACTTGCTGATGCTTGTAGAGTACTCGCATGAAGAACAATTGATTGTATTTCATTGTCTTCAGATTTTTATGTCCACTCCTAGGTTAAAATGCTTTCTCCAGAAGTTTTATGTAGCTAGCCTACTGTTTCGTTGCTATTTGTTGCAGATTGAGTGTCCGTGAAGAAACTTCCACAGTGAGTCCTAGTCAGACGCCAAAAGCAAAAGGTTCGAGGGCTCCCCGAAGTGGCTCTGTCGTGGCAGCAAGCTCACCTACTAATTTTTCTCGATCATCCGGAGCTTTTGAAGCATGCGAACAGTCTCCTAGTGCAAGCAAAGTTCATTTGATTGGTGGCCCTACTAATAACCGTAAACGTCCTTTGCCCTCTGATTCATCCTCCCCTCCTATGGCTCAATGGGTTGGCCATAGACAAAAAATATCTCGCAACAGAAGAGCAAATATTGTGTCTCCTGTCTCAAACCATAATGAAATCAATGCACCCTCTGAAGGAAGTGCCTTGGATCCTGGTTTGAAAATGAGTTCTGTGGAGACAAGTGCCTCTGCCCCCCTGTTCTCGAGGGGTTTCGCTAATGGAATCCAACAGCTGAAAGTGAAATTGGAGAATGTTTCATCACCAGCGAGATTACCTGAAAATGATGAATCTGGTGTTGGTCAAAATCGTGAAAGTAGGATGAAGGAGAAGAGGGCCGGTGCTGTTGAAGTCGATGAAATGGATGTTGGAACCATCCGAGGTGTTAGCTCGTCAATTGTACTGCCAAAGAAAAATAAAACAGTCCCTAAAGATGATGTGGGAGATGGTGTCCAAAGACAAGGAAGGAGCGGTAGGTGCTCATCATTTCCCAGAACTAACATTGCCTCAGCCAACGAAAAGATGGATAATGCAGCTTCTAAGCCGCTTAGAAGTGCTAAGCCTGGTTCTGAGAAAAATGGGAGGTCAGTCTTGTAAATTTGCTCGCCAATTGTTTTAAATTGTTCTTTGTGGGATGATTTCGTTAATGTATATGTGATTTTTTGTGATCTCAGCAAGACTGGACGTCCTCCATTAAAAAAAGTGTCCGATCGAAAGGCTTTTGCTCGGCATGGGAAGTCACCAGCTGGAAGTACACCGGATATATCTGGTACTTTTCTTTTTAAAGCCCAATTTTATGCTCAAGGTATTTCTTAAGACCCCCCATACTTTCAGAGTTGTCTCTTCTCAGTGAGGCATCGTGACGAAAGCAGCCTCCCAATGCCTTTATCAGATATTCTAAATTTGGTTTTAACTTCTAAAGCATGTTTGATGAAACAGGATCCTTACAGACCTTTCTTTCACTATAAGGTTACAGTCTAATGACGAGTCAGCTATTAGGATTACTTGTGCTCTGCTAATTTCCATAGCTGGTTTCTCACATAATTAATCTTGTGTGATTACTTCCTTCTTCAAGTGGAATACTGCTTGGATTAGAATTTCCATAAGAGCAAACATATTTGTGAAAGTGGTTGCACTCGCAGTCTCCCATTTATAAGTTAATTGAAGTGTTTGGGTTTGGGCAATTGTTTACTCGTAAAATTTGTTCAAGAGGAAGAACTTGCATCCCTCCAGGGTTCTTTATAAGGTTGTTTGGTTTGGCTCCAAAAGAACAAAAAAGGATAACTTGCTTTACCTCCAGAATAAAAAACGAAAAAAATATTAGGAGTTTTAAAAAGTTATCAGTAAGTTATGTAGGAATCTACGTAGGAATTTTTTGTATGTTTAAAAGGTGTCAGGCATTCCGTTCTATGTAAAAGTGAAGTATGAAAGCCCTTCGAAAAGGAGAGCAAAAATGAAAGGTCGAACAAAACAATCACAATAAGTGTTTAAATTGTCCTGAAACTTTGGGAATCTGATGTTTTTGCTTATCCCATTCTAGGTGGATCAGATGATGACCGTGAAGAACTCTTAGAAGCTGCAAAGTTTGCTTCTCGTGCCAATCGTATGTGGATTGCTATTTTGAGATTGATTGTGGAATTTCATCGAGAATACAATCTCTGTGCACTTATTATGAATTTCGGTTCTTTGATAGGTCTAGTCCATTCTGGAGTATTCTGGAAAAGTATGGAATCATTTTTTTCCCCAGTCAGCTTGGAGGACATTTCTTATTTGAAGCAACAGGTAGTAACTTACAGGCCCTAAAGACGTGATAATGAGCTTGAACATTTTTCTTTTTAATAATCCTTTTATTCCATATCCCAATTGTTTTTTTAATTAATTTTTCCATGTAAAATCTATTTTGTATCAGATGAGATCCTTTGAGGAGTTATGTAAGAACCCTTTGCAGCAATGCTTTTCTGACAATGTTTAATAGTGGACAAAAGTACCTATCCGGAAAAAAAGAAAATGTCTCATCCTAAATCCTTCATTTAAAGTGTTTTTTTAGTATTCAGGTTACATTCTTTGCATTGGGTAAATTAAGTAGTTATTTTACCATTTTCCTCCATCTCTAGCTGGACTTTTATGCTAATGTTAGAAGGTCAATCATACCAACTGATTGAAATTTTTATATAGAGCTAAGAAAATCATGGAACTGAAGAGTTTTTTTTTGGGTTATGGTGCTGTCTTTAGGAAAATTATCTGTCATTTTGTAGATAACCACATATAACGACATGACTGCAACATAAGCATAAGAAACATTTCTACCGATTCTCTTGGGGCAGTGTGCAATTCTCCAGAACTTTGCATGTGAAGCTTGACTTGGGAAATCATTCTAGTGACCCTAACTCCAGAAAAGTCCAGTTTCTTCAAAATCGTGGAAGTTCCATTCTGCTTTTTTCTCTCTCCCAGGTAGTGGGATAACTGACTCTGGGGGTACTCTTCTCTTTTCCATTTCAAATACTTGTACTAGCTCAGCATTTTTTCCCCTGGACTTGCTATTTTGGCACAAATGTCTTACAGGGGTTGTCTCGAGTTCACAGATTGCATGCATATCTTCTAGCTTTTGCATTGTCATATCAACTGTATCTCAATTTTTTAAAGGTTTCACTCAGTCAAATTGTAGCTGTTAAGTGGCAAGATTAGCTTGCAAATATTGACGTTTGGTTCTTTGATAAGCACTTTACACCATCGTTTTCTCAAATGTAGAGTGATCTCGTGCACGAAGAAAGTAATCATGTTTTTGGTGAAAGAGATGATGGTATCCAATGTCAATATGGATCGGGAGAATCAACTGCCAGTGACAATGTTATTCAACAAGTTGAAGATGAAGATGTTATATGTGGAAAGTTGAACCCAGGAGGGATGAAAGTTCTTCCTCTGTACCAAAGATTATTGGCTTCTCTAATCATAGAAGAGGAAGCTACATTTGAAGAAGGCGGTGAAGGAAGAAGCTTGCCTTTTTCACACAACAAAGATGGAAATTCTGGGGCTAACTGTCTGGCTGTTGAAGTAAAATCAATGAACGGAGATGGTTCTGTACATGAGAATGACGTCATTCACGAGTTCCAAACTCCCTTGCAGTACAATGTTACAAATTATTCTGGTAACGGGAGTATCAACAAAAGTATCCAGAGTGATCTTGATTTGATGCACAAAGAACAAGTATCGTGCCAGATATCTAAAAATGGTTTCCATGGCTCAGTAGCTGCGTTCTCATGTGTTGCTGGCATTTCATATGCTGAACAATACATGCATATGTCCATAGAAAGCAAATTACTGGTGGAGCTGCACGGTGTTGGCCTATATCCCGAGAATGTGGTAAATTTTAGTTTATGAAGTGCTCAATCATAGTCTTATATATCTTAAGCTTATAAAATTTTTTTTGAACTAATGTTCAATGCATGGAGTGATTTCTCTTTCTGCGAGAGACGGGGGAAGACCCCGGGGGGGGGGGGGGGGTTGGTTGTGGGATGTGTTAGTGTTCACATTCTGGACTTTATACACATCCCTTTTCTGATTTGATGCTTGTTGCAGCCTGATCTGGTGAATGGAGAGGATGAAGCTGTTAATAATGATATCTCTGACCTAAAGAAGCAACTCTCCAAGCAGGTTATATTCTTGCACTCCATTTATTTCAGATCAATATTGGTTCTTCTATGGCATGTCTAATGGATAAGTCCTGTTCTTGCACTTTCATCGGATTTGATCTTTTTTTCTGGCTTTAAGATTTTCAATTTTGTTTCTCACAAAACACAAACAAAATTTCAACGCTTAATGTTCAGGTTGGTGAAAAGAAAGTCCTCCTAGATAAATTACTCGAGGCAATTCCAGACGGGAGTGCAGATAATGGACGGTATGTTTGGAAATTTGCTTCTGCCTCTTCCATGAGGATTATTGTTAATTTGTTGACTAATCTAGTGGTGAAACCTTTAGAGACGTGAAGATCAAACAATGAAATTATCTGCTCTGTGAAGTTGAAACACGGAGAACTTTCTAGGTCTGCCATTTGTAATATCCATTTAAGATGGCATATGGCAATCCTTTAATGCTTCTCAATAGTTTTATCTTAAGAAGACACGCCAAGTTGGAGCTATTTTTCTGAAAATAACAATTATTTGCTGGGCTATGATGGTGCATTATGCCCAAAGGAAAGTAGATTAAATTTACATATCTAGAATAGTTAAGCGTCGCACATCAACAGGGGTTTTTGAAGACCAGTTGGAGGACTTGAGAGAGATGTATTTTATATATATACACACACACACACACACACACACACATACATACATACATGCGTGCATACATACATGGACACAGTGAATGTAGAACTCTGTTTTGTGGTTATATTACTAGGAAACTACATGAAAGGTATACTCGATATTCTCAACATATAATGTCAATTCACAAATAAAATCATTTTCAACAAGTGCTACTGGTCACAGTTTCCTAGGTTGTTGAGAATTGAAAGACCCTTGTCATTTATCTCTTCCAAATTTTCTTGATTTTACTGGAAGTTTGGAAGAACTTTGAGGATTTTTTCAGAGTATAGATAACCTCAACCAAATCATTATAAATCTCCCGAAAATGTCGTGCTTCCTAGTTCAAGATAGTTTCAGCTAAAGTTGAGTCCCTTCATCAGCTCAATGCTGACTACTGAGCATTTAGTTACGACCAGTGTAATTTGCTTATGTCTAACAATGAAATTTTTATAGTAAACAATGATATCGTTTCCATATCAATTGCTAAATGTTTGTTGGCTTTTGTAATCTAATTAAAATGGAGGTCGTTATTATCAACGTTAAACTTGCCAACTCTTATGTTGTTTTTCCCAGTACAACAAAATTAAGATTATTCAGATTACAATTAGAACAAGCTTCGCAAATTGAGGATGAGTGTCTAGTTGCTTTTTATCAGTTGATAAATGTGTTTGATTTGCCAGGGATCTTGAGCACACAGCCATGCAAAGACTTGTTGAGATGGCTTACAGAAAACAGCTGGTGATTTTTCTGTTCCTCTTATTTTATTTTTCTTAAGAGTGACAATTATTCCATGCAATTTTTTTGTTTCTCATTTCTAAGCTCAAGAGCTTGTAACTGTCACCTTTGCTTGATATTCTGGTCATCCAGATGCTTCAGTTTTATCTAATAAATAAATTATCTGCACTGTGTATAAGTTTATCTAATGGGTTCAATAACGTAGAAGTGGACAACTGCTGTGTGGAGAATATATCAGCAGAATCAGTTAATCTCACAAATGAATGCTATGGTGGCAAAATGGAAGGTTTATTGTGTTTATTGGGTTGCTAACATTACGGTAATCAAAAGAAGTTGGTGGAGGCTTGTCTGTGGCGGACAAGTGAATGTGCTGCGTTTCTTTGATCTGAGACAAAATCTAGCATAGCCACTGTTTGTTTCTTACAAATTATAAACCCCACAATTTTATAGGTTCCATCATTAGTGGTTACTTCATGGAATATCAAAGTTATTTCTCCTTCTTAATGTAAGGAGTTTTGGCATCAACAAGTGCCATCTGCCAGAGAATTAAGTATGCCAACGTTTAGTTTTCCATGGGTGCAGGGAAAAGTAGTGATCAACACATTCACCCTCTGTGAGATGGAGAGAATCCATAGTAATAATAGTTTAATGCCACTGCTGGATTTCGCAATCCACTGAGATGGTGCATTTCATTGAGTTTGATCACAGAAATAACACTTTCTGCTTATTCCAGAGTTTCTAACTTTTTGCCTGAGTTAGGCATATAGATTTATCCTACCATTATATATCACTTATACACTGCATTAGATTCTTATTTATTGTATAACTATGCCACTAATGGTATAGGAATATAAAATGATCACCCTTTTATGAATGTTAGTTTAAATATTAACTATTAGTGCAATAACACCTTCTATATTTGATCATGAATTGTGACTTTAACCCTGTTAATTTATCTGATGCTCAGTTATTATCAGCTCAATAGAGCGCATTAGCAAAATATTAGTTGTGATTCTGTGATCGATTACGAAGGGACTGGGGTTTGAATTATTTTGGGGTAGTTTACTTGATATTGCACCAAATGACATGCCACTTTGGATGGTATTGACAGGCCACTCGAGCAAGCATTGCTTCCCGCAATGGGATCCCTAAGGTTCCCAAACATGTTGCGATGGCTTTCACTAGGAGGACTCTCGCTAGATGCAAGGAGTTTGAGGATACTGGCAAGAGTTGCTTTAGCGAGCCTTCCCTCAGTGAAGTCCTGTTTGCTGCACCCCCTCGTGGTTGTGAAGAATCTATACGACATGATAATCTATATTCTTCACCTGTGCCTGGAACATCAGGTCTCTCATTTTTCCTCTTGCCTCGTTTCCGTTTCTCTTTCCCTGTGAAAAACATGTTACATGCCTAAATTGGCGACTTATCCAAGCACCATTCTCATTATGTCCTTTTGGCACTCATCTGCAGGCTCCAGTAGCAAGCTTAAGCAGTTTGGTCTTCAGAATGATGATATTGGCCCAGTTTCTTATGACAACGATAGAACTCTTTTACATCCCTCTGGCCAGGCTTTCGGAAAAACTGGACCTATATGGAACAGAGGCAAGAAGAAGGAACTGCTGCTTGACGATGTTGGTGCCACAAGAGTGGCATCAAGTCCTGCAAAAGGCAAGAGGAGTGAAAGGGACAGGGACCGAGAGATGATCCTCAACTATTCTGCCGTCAAAGGTGGCCGCCAAAATGCAGTCAGCGCTAAGGGTGAGCGTAAAGCAAAATCCAAGCCAAAACAAAGAACTGCTCAGCTGTCATCTTCGGGAAATGGATATATAAGTGAGTTCAGTGAAATGATGCATCCTGTGAGCTCGTCAGCTCATGAATCTAATAAAGTTCTTACACTTAGCGCTGACAAGAAACAAGAACTCAATAAAACAAATGGCAATGCACCGCCTGATTCAAAGGAAAACAATGAATCTGAAGACTTGACAAACTTGGATCTGCTTGGAGACTTAGATGTACCATCGTGGTTGAACTTCGAAGGGGATGGTTTACAGGACCATGACTCAATGGGCCTTGAAATACCCATGGATGACCTCTCCGATGTGTTCCTATGACGACAGTGGCCTGTACATTCCTAGGGAACTTAGGTGTCCAGATAAACATAGAGCCACCATTGTCGGGGACCAACTTGTAATTTAAATCATGCCCCTGGCAAGTGGTGCCTGTAGTATAAGCATTCTTTCTGTATGTCAGCGAAAAATTTTCTGCAGAAGGTCAGATCATTGTCCTATATTAACGATTCCCTTCCGAATGATTGATAATGAAATTTCATCAGTCTTTCTTGCGGTACAGTTTCGCCCGTGTCCGTCTTGTTCTCTCTTTTGTAAAAGTGGTTGTCATCCTTGTTCTGTTATTTACCTAGTGTTTCCATCGTTCTCTCTTCCCACGGAACATGTTGCAGGGCTGCACAAGCTGATCGCGATCCTTCAGTGAAATTGGGATTTTGGGTTTGCATTTTCCAAAACGCGGTGCTATACTTGGAACGATTTCAACAGTCTACTTGTTTGTGGATGTAATAAAGTCGTTCTGGTGGGTGCTTTTGTTGGGTGTTACTGATAATCAGGGATGCTACTTGGTTTCTTTAACTGCTTTGAGGTGAGAAGGTCCATGGTGTTTTTCTGCTACATAGAAGTCTGAGAAGCTTGTCCTCTTTGTGCTTCCTGTTAGAGTTGGCTTGTCGAACGACAGAGAAATGTCTAATGATGATCTTATGTCTTATGGTAATATACGGTCCATTCGAGTCAGTTCATGTAGAAAAGCTAGATGCAATATAGTACAGCAAGTTTTTCCCATGGTGTGTGGAGACAGGTAGAGAATTTGGTGCACTTGGGTGACCAAAACATAAGCTGTTGTAACCCTTCTAAATAAAAGCCATTTCCAATCGTTGAATATTCCTGAACTTTCAACTTGACAGCCACGCCAATTCATAGAAATTTTAGCCCTTCATTAATGATTTTAGTTGCTTCCCGCGCGTTGGTTGTCCTAACTGGTGTCCTCTATCTCTGAGCCTCGTCCTCTTATCTAATTAAACAAAAAGAAAATTATTAGATATAGTTTTGAAACGTTGATGTCATTTATTTCTTGAAAGATGAATGATTTAGAAAACATTTTGTTAAAAATGATTGCTTGTATCGTTTAAAAAATGAACAAACGAAAAATACTTTCACCGTCCATTAAAATATTTGGACATAAATTATTATTGATGATGAAAATATTTTCTATCGATTAATTATTTCAAGTTACATAATCAATTATTTTTATAAAAATGTTAACCAAATCATTTATTTTTCGAAAAAGAAATAGAGCTTAAGATGCAACTTCTTGGGCATCAGTTAGGGATAAGTAAAAAGGGAACAAATGTTACTTTTAGGCAAGAATAGTATTATCAAAGCGACCAAACTTACATATCTTAATTATGATGTTGCGTTATCACATTTACGTGAAGAAATTTGAAGAAGAAAAATTGAGATGACAATTTCTATAGGTTCTATTTAAGACATGATTGATTGTCATTTAATTGGTATATCATTTATGTCAATATCTATTAGCGATAGCTTGATTGTCCTATTGCTATTGGACAAGTCGCATGCGCTCATGTTTACATAAAAGTATTATTAGATCTAATCCGTGCATGACACGGACGGTTCCCATGCTAGTATTATATGTAGTCCTTCACCTGTTCTGTCTTTAAATGAATCGAAGTCATTGACAAAAACAGAACAAAGAGAAGAACACGAGACTGAAATGAAGTACGTGAAGCTTCATAAGTGCGAGCTCCTTGAAGATCAATGGATGCCGTCTTCCGACATGAACAAAGGACGAGACGAAACCCGTCAACACAGTGATGGTCGTCATGTGGCGAGACTCACGGAAGCCATGCAAAAGGTCATCAAGCTTAGGGAGAAGAGCCAATCATCGACCATGAATTGTTCGACCAAGCCAGATTTTCCGCACGGACCCGTAGGCTCGTCGCGGACCTCGACTGGTAATTAACTTGAGAAGGGATTCATCAGGTTTATGTTGCCGTATGTTTTCATATTTCCCGACGATCGAGTACAGTGTCGGATATCAATAAAGATACGCAGCTTGCTATTTTGTGAAATATGACGGATTGTTGTTGGTTTGCTCTCGGTTAAGTAGCAATCAAGTTGAATTAGCTATGCAAAACGACTGCGTACTGGGTTCGGTTTCGTTTCGGTTTTTGACACCCCTATTCTCTCTCTCTCTGTTGGCCATCGAAATTTTGCCATGGTAGTGTGGAAGGGCCAAGATGAAGATAATTTATCTTGGTATTGCTCGAAGACCAAAAGCTCACGGATGAATCGAGAAAGCATTCTGAGCAGGACTTTGTGTCTGATCGGTAGCTGTAAACTTTTCGAAGCAAGAAATCGGTTGTATTAATCCTTATAGTACCTGAAATACTCCTTTGAAATTACAAAAGGTGGAAATTTGACATTTGAAAACGAAGACATTATATAAGAATATGACTAGGTGTAGGACATTATAGAAGACATTTGAAAACGAAGAAATTTATCCTATGGTGAAAGAAGGTAAACATACACCTTTTGTAACATTGAAGACATGAACTTCAGTTCCAGAAAAGTGAACGGAGAAATAGAGCATGAAACCAGAGATTATTCTGCTGTCATCAAGGTAACATTGAACATGAAGGTATAGGATACAGCGTATAAATTTTGTCTTAAAGATGGCAAGAGCATATGTTTGCGCCTGTTAATCAAAAGAAATTAGCAGGTAAGCTGGGTGCATGCACCCTCAGTCCATTTTAGCTGTTGGATATCTCTTCAAAGTTCGTGATACCCGTTTAAGAAGACCTTGTTCGGGGTCCGTCGAATGATAGCAGGTATTTTCGAGATAAGCCAGGATCTCAATTGCACACTCGAATTTATCAGACCGCTTTCAACTTGTTGCACGGTTTCAATTTCTATATGCATTTTCAACTTAGCTTATTTTCGACCTTCCAATAAGGTCAAGGGAAATGCACGCCATTGCAACGCGGTTTGCTTTTAGAGCTGACTCGCTGCAAAAAAATTGTTCTCTGAAATCATTGGATCGATCATGAACCTATCGCGGACGACATTGCTAATGTGATCCTGATCATCGCCCTGTTGTTATGCTGCAGCGAGGCCAGCGATCAACTCCGACAGAATGATTCCAAGCCACAAACGTAGCCTTTCATATTCAGCTCTCTTGTGGTATTGTTTTAGTAATCCAAATTCAAAGCATCGGTTGAAAATGTATAAACCGCGAGCTCTGAAGTACGGGAATAAACCCTTCACAACCAAAACTCATCTTTCACCATTGGAAACCAAAACTAGAAGTTCATTTACACCAGTTCACTGACCATATGTTCAAGAGTCATGAGAGGACTAACCGAGGGGACAAGGGCTGTAAGCTCATTAGAGATGCGCTTGCCATTAGTCACAAATCGAACCACAAAACCTTAATATAGAGTACAGAACATTGCATTCATTCAGACAGGATTAAGCTTCCAGTAGTTGTTACATTCGAACTCATCCGCATCCTAATTTCACAAGTGGTGTATGTTTACCTTCTTTCACCATAGGATGTTACCGTAGAAATTTGCTTGTTAAAAAGCTAGTGCATGTCACATTGCAGGCAAGACGATATCGTGGTATATCTGAACCATTCATGATGCATGTTAATGGAAAAAGATCTCCAATCCATCACTCGGTGATGCATCATCCAGCTGAAACAAGAAACATTGGACATTTCATCTCATTAATATATCGTGCCCACATGGTTTCTCTTGACTAGTTGTAAGAGCTTAATGCGGCGGAGATACCTCAAATTGGATGTTCGAAGGGCTCATATAATATCATTCCAGCACAGGAAAATGAAACAATGATCGACTAACCCCCTTGACTAAAAACAAGAGCTCAAATGAATGATACTGAAGCGGCAATCAAAAACTTCAATGCGAAAAGCAAAACTGGTTCACCCTCGACTAGCCCCACTAATTGGAAGCTGAAAGAGAAAACATTAATCTATCAAGGCAATGTTTCTATATTAGGTGTTGGTGGCCCTTGTGTAGATCTGCTGGCTGGCGTGAGCACTTATCATCCTAATAAGACCTCTCGCCATTAAGTCCTTGATTGCTCTACGTGCCAATGAACCATTGACCTATAACATAAAAAATGCCAGAAAATTGAGATGTTAATGACTAACATTTTACATGTAACATACACTGCACATGTTCATCATGGCAGGCGATCCATCAACATGGGAACAAGAACTAGTCATGATCTACCAGGCTCTAACAAATGATTACAACAAACAAAAGCACCGCGCAACATATCTAAAAGAGAGAAATGGTGATGATAAGGAGAAGGAAGAGAATTAAACCCCCAATGACTAAGCCTCCACAAGGGATAACATTTAGCCATAGAACAGAACAGATTCCATTGCAGACATGGGGGTCAACAAACCACATAATAGCCCAACAGGATATTGGTTAAACATTGTCATTCAACATCCTTGCAAAAGGGAATGGCACAAACAACTTAAGCAGAACTTGTGCTCAAGTACATCAAGCAGCTTCTAGGCTCAATACCAACAACAAAAAGTTACTGCTACTAAAGTCCAATATATTCCTAGCAAAGCACATACACTTAACAGAGGAAGCCGTTTTTCTAAGCCATTGAGCAACAAATAAAAGCAGCAGTAACATTTTTTTTTTACTACCATAATGAGAGCCGCAGAGGGAACTGCAGCATAGATTAAACGAGAAAGCTGACGTAAGCATACCCTCAATCTGTCTGATAAGATGGAAGGAGTGATAAGCTTGTACTTGGGAACTTCACTGAGAAGTTTGTCATACGTTGCCTGATCAAAGAGCACCATGTTGTTTACCTTCTCCTTTTGCTTTCCTTTGCTCCATTTCTGCACAAAATGATCTTACAAGGTCACACACGGACATCCAGTAACAACTGCAACCATAAGCTGAAGCCAAACTTCGTAAAGACACAGAAACATATATAAAAAGAAAGAACCCTTAACGTCTTTACAGAAATAAAGTAAATTCATCAATCACAATCGAAATATAAGGGATGCAGTAAAACCCCAGATATTCTGTGCTTAACTAGCAGAAACTATCCTCACTTTGCTACGAAAACTAGCAGCCTTGCACTTTGATTAACAATATAAGAGCTAAAAAACTTCAGTCATTGATTAGATTTGCACATATAATAGAAGCCCCAGTATGCAGAACTGGTCCAACCTCACTGATGACCCGAACAGAACAGAACAAACATCACATAATGCTTCTCTCACGCAGCAGTGAACTAAACAGCTTAGAATGCGACGGCGGTATATAAGACAAGTTCTCGCGGTTAAACGGCATCAAAAGGTGGGTCCTTTGACTAAATTGAGAGGCAATGATGATAGTTAGGACAACGCCCACGATGAGCTACTTTTCTAGAATAACCAAACGCGCATAGCAGAAACCCCACATCCCAGCTTCAACGAATGAGCTCAGAACACGAATGCCCAGATAGAAAGGAAGACAAAATCTACCTTCTTTTTTTGCTTCCCTCCGCCGGATTTAGCTGGCTTCGAAGACGGGGGAGGAGCCTTATCCTTCTTCGGTGCCTACCAAAAAATACACACCCATGAAAGAAAGCCAGCAACGTCAGCGAACAACATTAAACCAAAACCACAAGCTGCTGCCACGGCGCGCACAAGGAAAAACCACTCGGCACATCGGAAGATCGATATGAACTCCGAAACGAACGCGACGAATGATCTTTTTGCCCCATGAATGCCTCGACGTCGTAAAACTCATGCACTACGAAGTACGGGAGATTGGTATCATCATCAACATCACGCCGGTTCTTACCATGAAGGACCAGAGCTGGTTTCTCGGGCAGGTCGAGATCGGAGGGAAGCGCGCGGCGGGAGCTGTCGGCGGTGATAGCTTGGAGGGAAGAAGAGCCGGTGATTTCTGGTTTTTATACGGGGAAAGGTGGGAAGAAGACGACTAGGGTTTCCTGCGCGACGGGAGAGCGGGCTGGGCCTGGGCTTTTGGGCCCATCTACGAGTACTCAGCCCAAACAAGCCTCTTTTTAATCTCTGTGGGCTGGGCTTGGCGTATCGTATCCTGTTGTCGAGTGGGCCGCGGCCTGATGCACGGCCATATTTTGCCGTGCTCGATCCGACGGCTGGCAATAGACAAATTCCGATCCGAAGGCTGAGAGCTAATGAAATTCAGCTTTACCAAAAATGGGGCT
Organism: Syzygium syzygioides; assembly: GCA_031216285.1. Lineage (NCBI taxonomy): Eukaryota > Viridiplantae > Streptophyta > Magnoliopsida > Myrtales > Myrtaceae > Syzygium > Syzygium syzygioides. The sequence goes on along the minus strand of CM062248.1, from coordinate 34,959,502 downwards.
TACCGAAGTCTTTTTGTTGCCCTAGAGCATATGTTGGTAACTGCAAATCTGTAACATCTCATGTTATCTATCTCTCAAAAGAAGATAGATTTGCAAAACATTCCGAACCGATAAGCCGAAGAAATTTTTTTTTTCTCTTTTCTTGTGATTATAATAGGCTGAAGTATTTCGGTAACACAATTGTACGTGCATTTTAGCTAGATATTGTCAACCAAATGAAGAAGCCATGAGATTCGATTCTTTAAGAAAGTTTGCTGAATTTGATGTTTATTGTCCAGCCATTAGTTTCCAAGGTGGAAGCTGCAGAAAGAAAGCAGTGCTCAGATCCATCGAAATCGCAATCCCCGTACAACAACCACAACAGCTATATGCTCAGGACATTGTTGAACAATGTCTCCAGAAGATCCCAATCTTAAGTGTTACACTGCCCGTTCCTGTTCGAGGCAAATCGGGTTTTGCTTAAAACGCTAATCTTCTCAACTTACAGTTGAATAAGGATCCGAGAATTTCCCCGAGAGTTCATTCTTGGCGCAACGAGTCAAGGAACTACACCTTGCTGCTAGAGAGAAAGAACGGCATTGTTTAGGAAACCTCACTTTCTTACTCATCAAGTTGACTTGCCGCTGCAAAACAAACATATCTAACCAAAGGAACCTCAGTTGTCCTCGCGATAGTCATCGGCATTTCTCAGAAGTGAGTGAGTTGCTGGAGCTTTCGGCTTTGAAAGAATTTGCAGCGACCTCTGCCACTTGATTCTGTCTCTTCTATCTTCCTCTTCGATGTAAAACCAAGACTGCTCAGCTTCACCTGTCTCTTGCCATTGCTTCCATTGAAATCATCTTCATCCACTTGATCAGATTCCCTACGGGGAGGTGAAAATATGACAGTTTGAGTATCGCGATTGTGCATTTCTATTCTCATGGTTTTGAATAGGAAGGGCAGATGTAATGCTTAGAGGTTTTCATAACTGCAGTTATTTAACCGACAGAGAAGACTGAATACCTAAGACCTACCCAAATAATGACAACAAACAAGAACTGCTCGACTATTTTTTGACTAAATGCAGTCGGCAGTATGGAGGATCCCTGCTGTGGGAGTCAAGTGTTGCACAAGACAAATTCATCCAATTAAGATGGCCCCAGGGGTCTTAAAAATTGGGCATTTAACCCAAATCAAAAGTTATTTTGCAAATACACAACATTGTAGTTGTTCATTGGTTTCAGAAAGGGAACGGTGCATAGCAGATCCAGATGGATAGACGCATAAGGAATTGATGAGAGAGCACAGAACAAAGACTCACCATGCGACTTCAACAAACTCCTTGTAGTATGCCGTGCATGTACCCCAACTGAAGCGGACGAGACTTGGGAACCCAAAAACTGAGTGTTTATGTTGTTCCAACCATGCCTTTGTTTTGGGATCTGCGACAAACCAACCACAGGCAGATCTCTCAGAGAAGTCCATGTTGAGCATGAAGTTTCAGAGAAGTACAGATTTCTTATTAAATCAGTAAAGACAGCCTGTATTTCTCTTTACCTCCGGGATATCCAGAACCAAACTCCTTATGCATGTTTTCAGCTGTTTCCTCAAGCACCCATCCACGCAAGGCTCTGTCTCTTGTGACCTTCATGTATTAAAAGAAAAAAGGAGAAATGATGCATCAAACGGCTTGGGATGAGTATTGATTTGACAAACTATAATATAAATCAAGTTACTCACTTTTGCGACTATGCTTGCTCCACTAACAACTGGATAAAGACTATCAGCCTTCTTTGCAACCACAAATTTGACCCCTGGAAATCTTTCAGAAAGCTTTACTCTATATTTTTCAGCATCTCCGACAGTATCCACATAAACCTGAAAGCATGCAGTTATAAGCTTCATGAAAACGTCACATCATGGTCACATTTAGTTGCTTTAAACCAGTTTTACACTACCATGCTTGGAAGGATCTGATTTCCCACTAATGAAGTGAGGTCTATTGATCGCATGGGCTTCTACTTCACAAAGGAGAACTATGACCGTTGCTTAGACGCATTCAAAGCATAAGCCACTAAAAAGAACAACACCTTTACACTCTTGAACTCTGTGTGGCATGATTCCTCAAGCAAGTTTTTTAAGTAAAGGTCAAGTATAAGCCCAACATCGGTGGTCCAGAGCCAGTGGGGCGATTTGGATTTAATTCTGGGGAACCACCTTAATGAAATTTCACAATTTACAAGCTAATTGGTACCTGTCAATGAACATTTCATGTTCAGTTGCAACTTGTAATTATGTTTTAGCAACGATCATCCAGTAGAACAGCACCCGTAGTTTTCTCTACTAAAATCTTGTTCCTGGATTATTGTCGCATGATGATGGTTTATTTTAAAAGACTGATGGTGGAACATCTCTTACTCATTTTTGAAAACACACGTATAAGGAGCAAATCAAGGCAAGGGAGCATACTTTCTGGTGTTATCGGAATTAAAGGGAATATGGTGAAAGACGCTCCACAAAGCATAAAAACCAACACAACTAAGTCCATGTACCACTTTGCAAACTAATCTTACAGAACTATAGATATTTCCTTTCCCAGTAGAATCATGAATTGCCAGCATCTTTCCAAATGCATCTTTTTGTTTCTTTCTTAGTATTTTCCCACTTATTCTCTCTTGAGTCCTCAACTCCTCATAATAAATGATTTGGCTGGACCGATGATTGTCAAATTACGCTATCCAGATAACCAAATGCTAACCAACCTTTCAAAGAATAAGGACTGATCACTGTTAGCATGGTAACATTGGAAGCAAAAAGCTTCTGCAGAATTTACCTCGGTTAGAAGAACACCCATATTGAGCACCCTGGAGACAAGTCCCATTGCAGAGTCATGTGATATTTCATTGAGATTGATCTTATTTCTGCCACCGATCAAAATGTTCAGGTCCCCCGTAGATAGCAGACTGGTATGAAAGAAAATAAATAAATCATATACATATGCCGCTTACTTCCTTAGCATTTTAGATGAAAGCTCTCGTGGGTCTATGACATCAACAGCCCAGCCAATTGATTCATCAACCTTTAGATTTTCAAATAATTCCTCCCTCTTCTCTTCTTTTAATGTCTTCGAATCTGCGGGTATACCAAAAAGAATTGTAAACCAGTTAAATTAGAAACTGTCGTGCTAAAGAAGGTTTTCAATTACTTGTGGCTAATAATTTCAGAATTGTATTGCAGGGTCAAGCAAATGCATTCTTCCACGAGCGACCGGATATCAGTGTTCTTGAGAAAACTGTATTTATGAGTTTCGCACAAGCATAGTTCAGATGGAAAATCATTGAGTACCCAAAACATTGAGTTACTCAGACTGAAGCTGACCACCTCAATTAACAAATGGGAAAATCATGTCGTCCACTTTACCAGCATAAACGATTTTGACCCAGATGATAGATTAATCCGACAAAGAGGAAGACTCACACTCCCCCAAACTCATTTTTTTCAAAATATTCATTGGAAAAATCAAAACAATGATCTTGTCGGAGAAAAACAAACTCAATCTGTATCACCCGCTTCACATGCCCTCACCAGGAAACAGAAGAATAATGACAAAAGGGAAACATCCCAGCCTTTCAATCGATCAAAAACCTGCGAAATTCAGAGTGGAGAGTGTCTTCTGATACGATCGAGCACAGTACAAGCATCCGTACACCATGGGACCTGTCGACGCAACGTATCAGCACCAAAAAAAAAACACCCAGACCATCGGGCACGGCACCGAACCAAAACCATAGAAATTTATGAGGCAAAAAAAGAAACAAGAAGGAGGGAAAGCGAACCAAGAACAGGGCCACGGCCAGCTTCGTCGATGCCCATGATGCAAGGTTTCGAAGCCCATTTAGGAAGCGGAGCTTCGGATCCCATCTTCCCAACTTCCGGCTTGCCTCTCCCTCCTCCTCCTTCCCGCCAGAAACGAGCTTGATGACGTCTCCGGAGAGCGCGATGAATCGAACGAAAAGTTCACTCTTTCGCCGGCTGTCGTGTTTTCCGCTGGATCCGACTCAACGAGAGGGCTTGGCCTTTTTTTTTTTTTTTTTGGTCGAAGAGAGGGCTTGGCTAACGGGTCGGAAAAACGGATGATCCATTTGTAACGGGCCAAACCCACACCCAGAGAAGGCCCAAAAGATATTTACACACGATGCCCCCGCGATTTTGACCGATTCACATTTTCTGCCCCTCCCTTCAAGTTTCTCTCTCATCCGGATAAGGGCGAATCTATTTATACATTTCTCCCAATAAACTACACAGTTCAACTTTTCGTACCTATCCGTTCGGCCGAATTGACCAAAACCCCCATCCCCCTCCCCCCCCAACGAAGGCGGAACCGCCTCTCGAGGAGGGGCAACGTCGTACTTTCGCACCCGGCCGCGGGACTACCTGCGCGCGCCCGCCGCCGGGAACTCCGCTCCGGTTTCTCGAGAATCGGTTGACGACCCGAACCCGCTACCGCTCGACCCGATATATCCGGGCGATTTGACGCTGCGCTTCTAGAGTGTTTTTTTTTATCACTCCTTGAGCAGCACGCAGAGCAGAAGCTAGAAGGGAAGCGAAGGAGATGGCGATGAGAGCAGCGGCGGCGAGGCGAGCCAGCTTGATTCGGTTCAAGGACTCGTCTCGAGGAGCGACTCGGTACATGAGCTCCGGCCAGGGGAGGATCCTGAGCGATGAGGAACTCGCTGCTGAGAAGGTCTACATCCAGGTAACCTCCTTTCCCTTTTCGTTGCTTGAGCTCAACTTCGCCGGTTTTGCGTGTAAGAATCCCGGGTTGTTGTGGTTCGTTCGTTGGTGGGTTTTGGTCTCTAGCGTTTTCCTTATGTGTATATGTTGCTCCGGCTGTGCTCTGACGAATTCCTTTCTTGGTGGGTGTCTCTGAAGAAAATGGAGAGGGAGAGGATGGAGAAGCAGAGAAGGAAGGCCGAGAAAGAGAAGGCGGAGAAAGAGAAGGAGGGTGCTGACAAGGTACACGTCTGAAGATCCTTGGCGCGCCTTTTGATTCCACAGTACAGACACACACGCACACATAACAAGAAACCAAAGATAGAGAAAGAATAGAGACAGAGTCAATAGGGACTGTCCCTTGTATACAACCCGAATTTTCGGAGAGCTCGTCTTAGAATCGCGCTCCGTCGTGTCCTTCGCTACGTTCCCGGAACTACGCAGGCTGCGCGGATGATTTGTCCGGTGAGATTGAGATGCGGGCTTGTGGGTTAGGCGAGTGCATATCAGATGGTGTTGCCTTTCCGTGGCTAGTTGATATTTGATAGCCGAAGCGGCTAATACTCCTCTGTATAGGCGGAGCTCGTCGCCTTCTAGGTCTCAAAGTTCGAGGTCCTTGTTAAAATCGAGTCTAGAACCACATCCAATTCACATCACGAATCTCTGTAGGTCATCCGGTCGGGGCGAGTTTCAGCTACCTTGTCACTAATATAGAATTGTTTGCGGATGGGATATAGTGGATGGATTGTTGTTGGTCACGAATCAGATGGACTCACGACCAAATCGAACACTTCTTGCACGCATCCCACCCGCACCTTCTAGCCCGATAACTCAGTAGATGACTTGAATGGAATCATACAATTCGAACCGTGTGGACGATGCAAACCTGGACCCTGTTCTTATTGCTAACAGTGCTCTATGTGCATAAAATGGTTTTGAAGAAATCTTCCGGGATTTTTACATTTTTCCTTATCTGCCTCTTCTTTTGCCCTTTTGCAGAAACCTGAAGAGGCTCATGCTGCTTGAGAGCTTGATCTTTAACTACTGATGAAGCGGGGGTGTCCACAGGCGAATAATAAGTATGCAAATAAACTTGTCCTGGGAGTCGCTTCTTGTACAGAATAATTCTCTTGTTAATATCGGATTCGGGCTACTAAGAGTGATGCTGTTTTTGTGAGCTTGTAATACTTGAACCTTGGTTGTTAGTCGGTTTCCTTTTGCTTCTCTTGGAAAATAATACAATCAGGAATCAGGATTACATCCGTTTATTTCGTCTATGAATCGGAAGAGTTGATTTGTTATGTGCTTCTTGCTATCTTTTGGCTTTGGCCCGAGGGGAAAAGGCACAGCCTTTGATTCAAATTCGTACTTCTTTTGTTTCACGTAAAACATTTTTCATCATCTTCATCCCACTGATGTATGACCGGAGGCTCTCGAGCTGTACGTCGTGCGGGTGCAATGCCTGAAGCTCGGAAGTTCTTACACACCAGTCTTTACTGAGACTCGGGTCACGGATGGATTGTTCATGTAATTAATGCCCTCTTTTTGGTTATAAAAATTCATTCAGAACTTACAATATCTATGCACTGTTAAATATGTCTTGAATTTAATGTACTCGGTCCGGTTCATGACTCGACCCGACATATTTTTGTGCGACCCGAAAGTGGAAAGAAAATTAAGATTTGGTTCGCTTGCTACGGGTTTGGCCGATAGGCCCAACCCGTAGCAAGCGAACAAATCTCCATAGCGGACCGCCTAAGCTAGAGGAAGCGAACCAATGTGCAGGGGGTTCGGGGGCTACGCCTCTGAGAAAAATTTTTGAGAACCCTATTTGTACCGTGGCTAGGTTTTCTCATTGTTGTACAGAGAGTTTTGCTTTCGGAGAGTTTTCGTGAGCCGTGAGGTTTTGTCGTTGTTTCGACTTCTGAAATTTGTACTCTCTTTGATTATAGTGGAACTTTGTCTTGCCTCGCCCGTGGACGTAGATCACTTTGTGATCGAACCACGTAAATTTCTGGCGTTCTGTCTTTCGTTTTTTCGCATACGTTTCCAACATACACAAAACTCATAAAAAGGGTAGAGCTATGATTTTTCACGCTAACTTGCCCTGTAAGAGTGCGCTGCAAGTTTATAATGGTACGGGAGTACGTCTCAGCTAATCTTACATATGGCAACTGGCAAGTAGTTATTTTCGCGCTTTTGCTTCCTCTGGTCACATTAATCTCCTCCATGCATGACATTAAGCTTGAACGAAAACGGTATATAAAACAAAGCTCACATTGTTGTCCAATAATGGACCATATCTTTGGGAAGTATACGAGGACATTGGAGTTTGCAAAAAACAATATAGCCGTCTCTCCGGCTTCGGTTGTAGTTTACTATGACATCCCAAATCAGCATTAGAACTTTATGAAACCATTCTCTCTTCTGACATCCATAGTACAAATATTTTCCACTGCACCTTCAAGTTTTACCATGGCCTCTCCTGCCTTCAAGCATGAGTTCTTCATTGCATTAGTCCTCGCTCTGTCTGTCTTCCAAATGACAAGCGCGGGTGACCCGGACATCACGAGCGATTTTGTCGTCCCGCCGAACGTCATAGCAGTGGACGGGAACTTCTTCACCTTCACTGGAATGAGAGCTCTCATTTCGATGGATCTTCCTACGGCTTTCAAAGTGACGAAAGCAAGCGCGGCGGAATTCCCGGCTCTTAACGGCCAGAGTGTCTCGATGGCAGTTCTCGAGTACTCGGCCGGCTCAGTCAGCCCGCCACACATGCATCCCCGTGCTTCCGAGCTCCTCTTCCTCCTGTATGGGTCTCTCGAGGTCGGAGTCGTCGACACGACCAAGAAGCTCTTCACACAGACGCTCCAATCCGGGGACATGTTCATATTTCCGAAAGGACTGGTTCACTACCAGTATAATGCTAATGCGACGGACATTGCTATAGCCTTTTCTGCATTTGGTAGCGCGAGCGCTGGAACCGTCTCGCTTCCTTCAAGTGTATTCACCACTAGCATCGACAGCGGGATCTTGGCCAAGTCATTCAAGACGACCGTCTCCACCATTGAAGCTCTCAAACTTGGGCTTACACCACCCAAGGCCTAAGAGAGGAGCACAAAATAATAATATAATCGATTCATTGTCTTCTAATTGAATGTTTCATTTGGTCACTCTAAACGGACTTTTTGTTGTTCACATTGCATTGCTTAATGTAGAATTTCCTACCTCGTTACCCTACTAAACAAGCGATTTGAAGTTGGTGAGGCCCCCGAGCAGGAGTTCTGCACACTTGTGGCATTCTATTGTGCCCGAACTTGAAATATATAGACCTTAGCTCCCCAACAACCCATGATGTTATCATTTAAATATGAAGTAATGGCTTAACTAGTAACTACACATTGATTTTGGACTTGGGCAAAGAGGACAAAAACTCACTCTTGAGTTACCCATTCCAGTATCATTTGAGATGAGGCTCCTGCATGTGGTGGTGGACTGGTGGAAATGAACTTCACATGCTACATGGTCTTTTTATTTCTAGGAGCTGCCCAGCTTGGGTCAATTTCCCTTGTTCATGAATTCGCATACTTGTCAAGTTCCCTCGTACTTTCATACGCATTCACGACATTACTGCGGCGCCACCAGGAGCTCCCCTCCATTTCTTGAGAATCACTTTCAGTAAACAATCCGGATTCTACCCAAACCGGTTAACACTCAACCTGATATCGAAGAGATATAATACTGCGGTTGTCAAATTTGCCTTGAGCACCACAGAAGCTGAAGCTGAAAGGGAGTCACCATACAAGGAAGTGAAGAAGATGGCAACCAGTACATTGGTTGTGATGTGTTGATACCTAAATTTTTCGCAAACCCATTTAGGGCTGATCCCTAACAAAAATAATTTTCAGTAAATTGCACATGGATTAATAGTCATAAATTGCATTAAATTAGACCGGCGGTTGACGGGAAGTTCTGAACCTAAAAAAAATTATATGGACTGAGCCCATGCATGCTAGAGCTGTCCAAAATTTGCTAGAGATGGGGGGCCTTATTGAGCTTTAATTGAGTTGGGTTTAGCCCGTTAGAGTTAATGACTTGTAGTTTAATTAGAATATGCCCTCTAAGGGATCAAGCTTTATCAAATGAGCCTATTTGGCCAAGCATGCACTGGCTGAAATTCATAGAGAGAGAAAGGCCTTCTCGGGCTTAATTCAGCTCATTAGAGTTTAACACTAATGACCTTAGATTATTGGAACCCATTGCATTAATAAGGCCTAAATTAATTGATTTGCATGTTAAAGATTAAATCTAAGTTGCAAATTGGTATGGGCTTGTAAGAGCCCAAGTTAGGTTTAAACTCAGTAATCCATTAGTCAACTCTAAAGTGGTTCGCCGTCTAGGGGAGGTCGCAACATAGGGCAAGTGAGCTTGACTCAACTCATGGATTCATCTCGGGGAGCGACTTGGTACCTGAGTTCAGGCCAGGGAAGGATTATGAGCAAAGAGGAACGTGCTGCCGAGAACGTCTCTATCCAGGTTCTTTCTTTTCTTTCTTCTTTTAACCTTTGATGAGAGTTTTGGTTTGGTTCCTGGAGAACTCGAAGAAATTGAAACCATCGAGCGTGAGCCTTGCGATGCGAGTGTTGAGCTTTGTTGAAGCAATGATCGATCGCTTTCTGAGCAACAGCAATACACGCAACTAATAAGGGGAAGAGCTACGAGTTTTCATACTATGATTTTATTAGCGATCGTTGCAAGTTTTCTCCCCATCTGACCTGGGGGACGAACCTCCCATCTCTAAAAGCAATAAACTCACCCCCAACCGGTTGTCACTTTTGAATAAAAGTGGCAAAATGGATTGCATAAAATTTAAAATATGAGTTAGAACGGAGAGTTCAAAACTCCCTTTCTCTGGATGGGGGGATAATGGTTTTATATGGTTCTTCAAGTGGGCCCACTAGAGGCTCGGCAAGCTCCAAAGTTTAGGAATACACCTGATAGACCAAAAAAAAATCAAATCCCAATTAGTAATGGCTTTGCAAAGAACCCACATTTAATCAAAGAGCAATGCCCTCTGTCTGCCGTGCTTGGATCCATAGAGGTTGTGCCCAAGTCCCCAACGGCCACGTCCGAGTCCCCAGATCTCACGCCCAAGTCACTAGCACCAAGCCTGGGTCCATCAAGGCTGAGCCTAAGACCCTAGGGCCCGTGCTCGGGTACCTAGGCGTGTTGAGATAAGTTAAGTAAGCCTCCCTAGACTATGCAAGTGCTTGGCAAGCCCATGCAAAAGGTTAAGAATAGGGATCAAAACGTTGATGAACCAAGAAGTAAGTTCTTGGTGGCCCAAGTCACTAGTGCCCGGCCCGGCCATCAAGGTTGGCCTGGGTACATCGAGGCGGGACCCAGGTCCCTCAAGTCGGGGTTGAGACCTCAGTGCCCACGCCTAGATCCACGGAGGCCGAGCCCTATTCCTTAGTGCCGAGTCCATGTCCCTCGAGGCTAGGCTCAGGACTTTGGGCCTGTTTGGTTCGGCTTTAGGGGAATGCATTTGGGGTAATGCAAATACCTTTGAGTGAAAGTCCATTGGGGAAAAGCAAATGGTGTTTGGTAAAAATATTTTGTAAAGTTACTTTGATCAAAATATAGTGTTTGGTAAATTTTTTTAACAAAAGGACTTTGAGAATTATTTTATTTATTTAAAAAAAAACAAAACTTACTCATCGCCGGAACCGGCCGCCGGCCGTCGGAGCCGGCCACCGGCCGCCGTCGCCTGAGGTCAGGCGACCCCCGGCGAGCCAGATCCGCGGCCGCCGGCCGTCGCCCGAGGCCAGGCGACCCTCGGCGGGGTCGCACGACCGCCTGGGGTCGCGCGACCCAGGCGATGGCCGCCCTAGGTCGCGCGACCCAGGCGACGGCCGCCCTGGGTCGCGCCACCCCAGGCGGCCGTGCGACCCCGCCGAGGGTCGCCTGGCCTCGGGCGACCACCGGCGGCGGCGGATCTGCCTCGCCGGGGGTCGCCCGACCCCAGGCGACCTCGCCGGCCCTCTCCCTCGCCGGCCGCCGGAGACTGCCCGAAGAAGATGAACAGCTTCCAGAACTTAAAAAAAAAAGAGATGAGCAGTAGCATTCCGAGAATGCCGAAAGCTCAAGGCACCCCCTAGGGTGCCTTGAGCTTTCAGCCTTGAGAAGGCCAACATTTGGCCAAGGAGCTTCCAAAATAATTTACCAAACACAAAATATTTCCCCCAAAGGGCTTTGGAGGCCCAAAGCCCCTTTGTAAAGCCGAACCAAACACCCCCTTTGTGCCTAGGTCCTTGATAGCCATGTCTAGGTACTTCGCTTCCTTGCCCCGGTCATTGGTCCAGCCCAATTCCATTGTGGTACAACCCGAATCCTTGGAAGTTGGGCCTAGGTCCACAATGGCTATGCCCAAGTCCCTCAAGGTCTGCTCAAGACGGCGATGCTCTTGACCAAGTCCACAGAGGCTTGGTGTGAGACCTTAATGCCTATGCCCAGTTCCCCAAGAGCATGTTTGGTCAATCAAGGCGGACTCAGTTCCTTAATGATGGGGTTCACAAAAGCCGAGCCCGGGACCCTAGCGGCCCAACCATGCCTAAGAAACTGGCTATGCAACAAAGTCATTGGAGCTTGGCTAGAGTCCATCGTGGTCAAGCTTGGTTCTTTGTCGACCAACAAAGGGTGAGCTTAGATCCCTTGGATGGAGCCCAAGACCCAGTGCGCATGCCCAAGTCCACGAAGGCTGGGCTCGAGTCTCTCGAGGCCAAGCCCAAGACCCTTGGGCTGGTACTCGAGTCCCAAGCATCCATACCTAATAAGTAGCTAGCTCCCTTGCCCATGTCACCGATGTCTGGCTTTTTTTTTGTGAAGAAAAATTCTTTTGCACGCATTAAGAATTGAAGCATGCTATTCAACATGACCACCTGATTATATATTTTTTTTTGTAGTGAAATAGCGTTACTTTTATACTATATTATAAAAACTTGTTTACCCAAGAACATAAACTGAGCCAGTTTTGAGGAAGAAACCAAAACCGAACCGGACTTGGTTGCTAGTTCTAAAGCTTCTTTATTAACCGGTCAATTTGGGTCGGACCTGGTTGCTAGTTCTAAAGCTTCTTTATTAACCGGTCAATTTGGGTCAGACTTTTTTGACCCGGTCTACCCATTTTACGGCTCTACGTTCGAGTTGTAACGGCTTAAAGAGTACGTTGCAGCTTATCTTACATCTAGCAAGCATTTGTTTCGATGCTTTTTGCTTCCTCTGGTCATATTATTCTCCAGCCATGGCCTTATGCTAGAACGGAAACGGCATATTAAACAGTCTTCGCATTGTTGTCCAATAATTCACCATATTTTTTGGGAACTTCACAAGGACATTAAACAATATAGCCGTCTCCAGGGGTGATCGGTTCCAGGGTGGGTTGGGTCCAGATCTGGAACCTGAAATCAACCATGTTATAACCGGTTTCTAATTTTTAGAACCTGAAACCGACCCTGTTTTCCTTGGACCCTGTTTTGGAACCGACCCTGTTTTTTCGGTCCGATTTCAGGTTCTACCCAAGAACCTGTTTTTTGTTGTTCCTTTTTCTGATTTCATTTATTTTCAAGTATAATGAGTTTGCAACATATAGAGTTTCGAGTTGAGGCCAACCACTGAAGTCACGTACGCAACCAACGCTTACATTCTTCCATTATACAAACTCAGAAGTCCAAGAAGCAAGAGATAAAAATTTCAAAAAAAAAAAAACTCAGACAAGCCGGATTCCGCAAGATTAGATGGTGTCTATTCCTTCAAGTCCTTCACTGATCATCAAAACTTAAAGAATCTTCTACACCAACCCAAGCCCGCAGCGAAAAATCCCTAAAACTCGAACGCAAAACCTCAAACTCGAACTCGAACTCGAACACTTCCCCAACACTAGAACCCTAAAACTTGAACGCAAAACCTCAAACTCGAACTCGAACACTTCCCCAACACTAGAACAGATTCGAAACTCAAGCTCGAAACCATCTGACCTTGCAACAAAGACGAAGAAGAGAGATTGAGGGAATGGAGGACTCACGGATCAGCGAAAGCCGGAAGGGTGAAGTGAACGAGGAGCCTCCTCGGTTGCGTAATTGCGTTCTTGCGGCAATCGGCGAAGAGAGAACTGAGACAAAGAGAGAACCAAGACAGAGGAGCGGCGAAGAGAGAACCGAGACAGTGATCGTGATCTAGATCTAGGGTTTTTTTTGTTTTTTTTTTTTATATTATCTTAAAACCGGTTCTAAAACCGGTCCGGATTGGTTTTTACTTGGAACCGGAAACCGGACCGGTTCTAACCGGTTCCAAAAAAATGGAACCGGTTCCCGGACCGGTTTTAACCGGAACCGGTTCCCGAACCTGTTTTTCGGGTGGGCCAGTCCGGTTTCCAGGTAAACCCGGTCCGGTTGCACACCCCTAGCCGTCTCTCCGGCTTCGACGTCCTTTACAGTCACATCCCAAATCAGCATTAGAATTAGAACTCTATAAAATATCCATTCTCTCTTTCGACATCCATAGTACAATATCTTCCACTGCACCGTCAAAATTTTACCATGGCCTCTCCTGCCTCCAAGCATGAGTTCTTCATTGCATTAGTCCTCGCTCTGTCCGTCTTCCAAATGACAAGCGCGGGCGACCCGGACATTACAAGCGATTTTGTCGTCCCGCCGAACGTCACGGCAGTGGACGGGAACTTCTTTACCTTCACCGGAATGAGAGCTCTCATTTCGATGGATCTTCCTACGACTTTCAAAGTGACGAAAGCAAGCACAGCGGAATTCCCGACTCTTAACGGCCAGAGTGTCTCGATGGCAGTTCTCGAGTACTCGGCCGGCTCGGTCAGCCCGCCACACACGCATCCCCATGCTTCCGAGCTCCACTTCCTCCTGTATGGGTCTCTCGAGGTTGGAGTCGTCGACACGGCCAACAAGCTTTTCACACAGACGCTCCAATCCGGGGACATGTTCATATTTCCGAAAGGATTGGTTCACTACCAGTATAATGCTAATGCGATGGACATTGCTATAGCCTTTTCTGCATTTGGTAGCGCGAGCGCTGGAACCGTCTCGCTTCCTTCAAGTGTATTCACCACTGGGATCGACAGCGGGATCTTGGCCAAGTCATTCAAGACGACCGTCTCCGCCATTGAAGCTCTCAAACTTGGGCTTACACCACCCAAGGCCTAAGAGAGGAGCACAAAATAATAATATAGTCGATTCATTGTCTTCTAATTGAATGTTTCATTTGGTCACTCTAAACTGACTTTTTTGTTGTTCACATTGCATTGCTTAATGTAGAATTTCCTATCATTACTAAACAAGCGATTTGAAGTTGATGAGGCCACCGAGCAACAGTATTGCACATTTCTGTTACGTTCCATTGCTCCTGAACTTGAAATACGTAGACCTTATCTCCCAAAGGAGACATGATGTTATCTTCTAAATACGAAGCAAGGGCTTAATTACACACTGATGTCGGACTTAGGAAAAGGGGGAAAAAAACTCTTTCTCTTGGAGTGCAGATCCAGGCATCCTTTGAGAAGAAGCCTCCATGTAGTGACGGAAATAAACTTCGCAAGCTACATGGTCTTCTTATTTCAAAGAGCTGCTGTGCAATCTTCTTCTTCTTATGGGCTCCCCTCTTCGCACTGCACAAGCTCAAAGTAGAAGAAAAGGCTTAATGGCCTGTCTCCACGCTTGTGCCTCTAGATTATCCAGAAATTAAGGCATAGGCCCTCGTGTTCAATTGACTTTATTCACTTCCAATTCGGTTTGCCAGTCTATGTGATGAAATATTTAGACTTGTTAGCTCATTATGTTGATCAGATGAAGTGCTATTGGATATGGATCTCGCAAGACTTGTAAATGCACAGTGACTGAATTGCACAAATTTTATACCTATCTTGGTCACACCTTCAACTCACCCTAATTGTGTGTTGGATGATTTTAACAGCCATAAGGAGAACTCTATCATGCCATTCAGCTTGATGTGAAATCCAAATTTCTGTCCTTTTTGCTCTTTGGGCAGACACCCAGATAGATGCATAAGATCAGTGTTAAGGAATCTGAAGTAGTTGGTTCAGTGCATCTGCTTCTGCTTTTGTTTTCTGCTGCAGGCATGCGAAGAAGGTTCATTCCCTTTTTCGCGATGCACAAACCATGTTACATGAACAATAGAATTTAAGAGAGAGGTGGTCCAAGCCGCAAGAGCTCAAATCAGTGGTCATTCTGCAACTACTGATGAAAACTGCCGAAAAACAATGTCCTGCTTGTTAAGGTTGCTAACATGTTCAAAGTGGCTGTTTATCTTTTCTAGCTTACATAAAGGAGCTTACCATAGCTCTTGCCTTTGGTTAATCCATTATGGTCCATCCGTTTTGCGTCTCCTATGAATTGCATTAGTTGATTTATCTATCTACATGTTTTGCCTCGTTGGCTGCAATGAATTAGTCGTTAGGTCTTGCCACTCTCGTTGTATATGTAGCAGTCCACTCATGTAGCATCCAGAAATTGAAAAAGTTCTGAAGAGGTCACAAGTTGAATAAACAGAGGGGAGATGCTGCATTGCACTATTGGGTATTACAGAACAGAGAGACTGAAATAAGGAGCCAAAAAACGAGAATAATGCTGCACGTTAGCTACAATCAGAAACCTGTTCTAAGTACACTTCTTGGAATTCTTTTATTTTCTTCCCTTGCTTATTTTTTCCCCTTGTGCCAAGCCAAACTAAGTCAGGGTTCAAGAGGCACGAAGTGCATCAGAGAAGAATAATATGTAGAGGAACAGCATCTTCTGCGTGAGCAAGTAGGAATTCATAAGTTTCAGCTAGGAGCAAGTCAAATTAATTTAAATGGCTCAATTTTCTTTGGCCTCGTTCACTATAATGGTTAAAGCACCGTGATTGAAGTTTTACCAATTCCTGCTGAGTTCTTCGGTTTCAGGTTAAGTTATATCAGCAGAAGGGTAATTCTCAGGAAAATTTGCAAGACACGTGATTTCGTTCTTATATTTATGGTCCCTCTGGTCATAATATGCTTATTGTGCAAATATACTAGCATTATGCTTATCTTGTAAAGTTTACGAGGGCATAGTAGTTTCCATAAACAGTTGCTGTCCCTCCAGCTTGATGCAGTTCACAGTCTCTTGTCCTCTCTCAGCTAACCCAATATAAAAAGATGCTCTAGGCTGAAATTCATCATTCAAGCTAAGTCATCAGAACAAATAGCCCAGAAGCTCTATCCGCTGCCACCAATTTTCTTAGCATGGCCTCTCCAGTCCTCAAGCATGGATTTTTCATGGCATTTGTCCTCACTTTGTTCGCCCTCCAAATGGCGAGCGCTAGTGATCCAGACATCACAACTGATTTCCTAGTCCCACAGAATGTTACCACAGTTGATGGAAACTACTTCACATTCACCGGCATGAGAGCTGTTGTGCCGATAGATCCTCCTACGGCTTTCAAAGTAACGAAAGCAAGCCTAGTGGAGTTTCCGGCTCTCAACGGGCAGAGCGTCTCCATGGCAGTTCTTGAGTACTCGGCTGGCTCAGTCAACCCGCCACACATGCATCCTCGTGCATCGGAGCTCCTGTTCCTTCTTTATGGATCACTGGAGGTCGGATTTGTTGACACGACCAACAAGCTCTTCACTCAGACCCTTCAGGCCGGCGACATGTTCATATTTCCCAAAGGACTGGTTCACTACCAGTATAATGCTAATGCAACAGATTACGCAGTAGCCATTTCTGGATTTGGCAGTGCAAGCGCTGGAACTGTCTCGCTTCCTACAACTGTATTCTCCACCGGCATCAACAGCAGGATCTTGGCCAAGTCATTTAAGACGACCGTTCCCACCATTCACACTCTCAAACGTGGGTTAACACCACCCAAGGCCTAAGAGAGGAAGGCAAAAACACTAATGAATTCATTCTCTTGCTATCGAATGTTTCATTGGATGAAGTAATAAAACTAAAGCTGTTTCATTTGATCTATCTTAATTGTTTTTTTGTTCACATTGGATTGGTTAACGTAGTATTTTCTATGTGATTACCATACTAAACAAGTGATTTGAAGTTTGTAAGGCCTTTTCAACAGTGTCTATTGCTCTTGAACTTGAAATATATAAACTTGTAACTCCAAATGGAGACATGATGTGATCTTTTTCATACAAAGCGATGGCTTAACAACACAAACTGTCGCAAAGGGAAAAAAAATTGCAGGTTCTTGCAGTATATATCATTTGAGATGAGGCGTCCCTTAAATGGCGGAAATGAACTTCGCAAGCTAACCCGCCTTTTTTCTCCCAAAGAGCTGCCCAATATTTTTCAACTCTTGAAGCCTTCAGCTTTCTGGATTCGAGCCGGCAAAGGACTGATCTCTATGCAACACCCTGTGGAATCTGTGTCCTATCTAATATCTAGTATCTACCAACAGGTGGTGCTGTCACTGGGTTTGAAAATCTGATTCATTTCGTGGACTTGTCAGTTACTCTAGGTGTATTGTCAAGCAACTTCATTTGATCAGCTATTGCTTACATTTTATCAACATTTCACTACTTTCTTCCTGTTCTTTCTCCATTTTTTACCATAATCGAATCAAATAGACAGTATAATTTGAAAGCGTACTGCAATTGAGGAATGATTGCTAGAGAGGTTGAGGCTCATCACAGAAGGAAAAACAAGACATATGTAACCTTCTTCATCCTAATCTCAATTAGATAAAGCATGCAAGGCTTCTTGTCATTATTTTGATTCAAGATCAAAAGAATTTACTCTCCCGGAGTACACATCAGTTTAGAAGGACTGCACATAACAAATATTCATCTTATTAATACTGGGAGCACCAATGGGGGTGCCTACCTTTTATCCGAAAGGTAAATGAACATAGCTAAAGACTTGGTTATCGACTCACGTCTGTCTTGGGCATGCATGACTTCAAACTGCATAATACCTCATCATGTGCGTGGGTCTGCTAATCAAGAATCAATTCAGATTAGCCCATAAGTACATTGTGGCTGTGGTGATAATGAATCATGCAGGAATAACAATCTGAAGCTAGGAAGTACGAACTTATCATAAGCAACTCATTACGAAGTAATTTCCAATTCACAAAAAGGAAGGGAAATTGCAGATAATCGTTGATTTTAGAATTCTGAGGTACATGGGTCAGTAATCCAATATTTACATCTTGATTCAAAAATATCCAGAGAAAGAAAAAAGTAATATTAAGAGTAGAATTTCTATCTATAATGTCGTAGTGGTGGAGCAATCTGGATCATATTTTCATACAAACGACATGGGATCATCCTAACTATGTCAGTGCTACAATTAAAGTGTCACATGGAGTTTCGTTCCATCGGATATATTGGTTCGATTGATAAAAAAGCGGAGAGGATTTCCAGAAACCTCCAATTGGATGCATCTTGACCAACTGATTCTTAAATTCCGGATTGACATTAGTACCGATCATAGTTTGAGAACCACAAACTGCATGGCACATGCATGCCGACATCGTTGTAGAAGAAAAAAGTTAACTGTATATTTATTTCAGTGCAATGTTTTTATTTATTTAGAACTGATCCTTTTATGATAAGTGAACTCTTGCTTTCAGTTTCGACCCAAAAAAAAACTCCTGCGAGCAAAGGCTTATATGACATTTTGTCATCTTGAGGTCCTAAGGGTAGTTAAAAGCTTATTCGACATTTTGTCGTCTTGAGCAAAAGCTGAAATTTTCATTGATGAAGAGAAAATCAATGAACTATTCCAGCTTACACGATTACTTGGAAGTTTCATACTTGAAGATAACTCATCGATACCCACAACAAGGAAAGAAAAATGGGGATTCAGCTATTTTTTAAGCCCATTACGTTCTTGTAGATGGTGACCAAGGTAAATGTGATTAACGTGCGTTGAATGGCAAAAAAATCCTCTTTTTTGACAACCGGCTGTCTTCATTTTCAAGGACTTGAACTTGAAACCATATTAGTTAAAACAACACAGGCAACAGCTTAATAAGTCCAAGATATGTCCCTTTTGGTCGATCATTAGCGTGTATAACAGAGTTGCAACGTCTTCTATGCGAATATCTGGGCATTATGCTTGAGCAAGACATAACGAAGCATGGAACCAAGTTGCCGTCATTACTCTAATTATATGATCCTGTCTAGAAAACAACGAGGGCATTGCAATCTTCAGCGAGCAACGCTTAGCTCTCCTCTCAAGAAACTCTTCCTATAAAAAGAAGGCCAAGTTAGAAAGCTAGAACTCAAGCCTGTCTTCACACAAAGAATACAAAAGTTCATATTTATGAGCTTCAAAGTGTCCATCATGGCTAAGTATAAGCTCGTCGTGGCATTAGTCCTCAGTTTGTCCCTTTTTGGCTTTACGAGCGCCGGTGATCCAGACATTCTCACCGACTTTGTGGTCCCCCCGAACGTCAACATCAGTAACATCGATGGCAACTTCTTCACGTTCACCGGCATGAGGTCTATCTTGGGGTCTGATCCCCCGACCGCGTTTACAGTGACCAAAGCAAGCGCAAAGGAGTTCGCTGCTCTAGAAGGGCAAAGCGTCTCGTTTGCATTCCTCCAATTCCCAGCCGGCTCAGTGAACCCCCCGCACACGCACCCCCGCGGATCAGAGCTCCTGTTCCTCATTTACGGGTCGCTGCAGGTCGGGTTCGTCGACACGACCGACAAGCTCTTCACTCAGACCCTCCAAGCTGGTGACATGTTCATATTCCCCAAGGGGCTTGTCCACTTTCAGTACAATTTTAATCAGACCGACTTCGCGATGGCAGTCTCCGCGTTCGGGAGCGCGAGCGCGGGACTAGTGTCGGTCCCTGTGGCCGTCTTCGAGACCAACATGGACGACGGGATCCTGGCTAAATCTTTCAATACTAATGTCACCACCATTCAAGCACTGAAGGCTGGCCTTGCACCACCACCCACCAAACCATGAGAAAGAGAGCGGGGGAGACAGAGAGAGGTCAACTTCTAATAAAACAGTGTATCTTTATTCCTGCAATTTATATTTTAAAAAGGTGAAGTGTTGGAAATAATTGAATAAAGCAAGTTTGATGATGTACTGATCTACCCCCATTTATTTTGTATAAGATTCGACTTTGTCAACACAAATGTATGAACACCACCAAGTGGTATATTCAAAGTCAATTGAGTTACTATCTTTTCTCCTCTCAAGCATATGCAGTTTCTTTTTCCGCAGTACCCAACATCTTTGTATAGTGTTTTATATGTTAAACATAAATAATTATGTCAGTAATTAGCTATTCTCTCTGTAAATGGCATGCTAATCATTTTTTTGGGGGGAGGGCGGCAGAGAAGTGATTAGCACTTCTCTGCATCTTATTTTCCCTTCTCATGGAAATATTTGATTATTATTATTTTATTTTTTTGGATTGTCTTGTCAAGAGAGTACTTCATCAATATCAATTAAGGCTCCGTTTGTTACAGGAAAAATAAATAATTTAAAAAATATTTACCTAAATATAATCACTTATATCGCTTCAAATAACTAGTAAATGAACACTACAAAAAATTGGATTTTTGCCACGAAAATTTACGACGAAAAAATTTTCGTTGCAAATTTGCGACAAATTTTCCAACGAATTTTGTGACGAATTCAAAAAAAACCCGGTATTGTTCGGAATTTTTTAAATTCGTGGGAAAATTCTTTGGAAATTTCCAACGAATTTTGCAACGAAAATTGTACAAACTTAAATAATTGCCTGGAAAATTGAAATTCGTGGCGAAATTCGTTGGAAATTTCCAACGAATTTTGTGACGAATTCAAAAAAAATCCGGTATTGTTCGGTATTTTTTCAATTCGTGGGAAAATTCGTTGGAAATTTCCAACGAATTTTGCAATGAAAATTCTACAAACTTAAATAATTGCTCGGAAAATTGAAATTCGTGGCAAAATTCGTTGGAAATTTCTAACGAATTTTCCCACGAATTCAAAAAAACCCGGTATTGTTTGGCATTTTTTAAATTCGTGAGAAAATTCGTTGGAAATTTCCAACGAATTTTGCAACAAAAATTGTACAAACTTAAATAATTGCCCGAAAAATTGAAATTCGTTGCAAAATTCGTTGGAAATTTCCAACAAAAAAATTTTCGTTGGAAATTTCCAACGAATTTTGCAACGAAAAATTTTTCGTCGCTAATTTCCAACGAATTTTGCGATGAATTCAAAAAAAACCCAATATTGTTCGACATTTTTTAAATTCGTGAAAAAATTCGTTGGAAATTGTACAAACTTAAATAATTGCCCGGAAAATTGAAATTCCTTGATTTTTCTTTCCTTCTCCCGGCAGACCGATCCCTCTCCAGATGAACAAGTCGGCGACTTTCGACAAACCCAAATGCTATGGAAAAGTCCGCGATCCAAACAATGTCGCCGGGAACCAGTCCCCTAGAAGATGCGTAAAGAGGGGGACAAAGGAAAAAGTGGAAAAGAAGGCGAGGGAACCTTGTGAGAGGTGGGGATGGCGGCGAGAATGGTGCGGAGGGAAGCGACGGAGCTCTTGTAGCGGAGGCGAGCCTCGTCGAGGGTGCCTTCGCCGCCGCCGCCGGAGCCGGCGAAGTCCAGGTGGTGAGAGGAATCGGAGGAGGAGTCGCCGTTGAGGAGGAGGGGCCCGTTGGAGGCGGAGGTGGAGACGGAAGAGGAGGCAGGGGCGAGGGTGGACCAGAGGGAGGGGTTGCAGAGCTCGTCGTTCATGGAGGAGAGGATGTGGAAGGCGGATTCGATGGTGTCCTCGAGATGCTTCTGGCCTTCCACAGCCAGCTCCTGCGTGGACTTCGGGCTCGCCGCCGTCGGGTTCCCGGTTCTCTCCTCCATCTCAGGGAGGCATTCCACGCCGCGAAAATCTCAGGGAGGCGTTCCTCGCCGGCCATGGCGAGGGCTGAGCTCGCCATGGCCGGCGAGCTCAAGGTCACCCAAAACTCACCCAGATCTGGGCGAGTTCTGGGTGACCTCGAGCTTGCCAGCGACGAGGCTGGCCCTCCCCGGCCATGGCAAGGGCCGAGCTCGCCATGGCCGGCGAGCTCGAGGTCGCCCAGAACTCGCCCAGATCTAGGTGAGCTCGAGCTCGCCGGCCATGACGAGCTCGGCCCTCGCCGGCGACGAGGCTGGCCCTCGCCGGCGGCGAGAGCGATCTTTCGAACAAAAAAAAAATTTCGTTGGAAAAAAATTTTCCACTATTTTTTGACCAAAAAAATTTTTTTTTGTAATTTTTCCAACTAATTTAGCCACAAGTTTTCCAACAAATTTTTCAACGAAAAAAATTCGTTGCAAATTTCCAACGAAAATTGAAATTTTTCGTTGGAAAAATTTGTGACGACGAATTACCAACAAATTTTACTCACGAATTTTTTTTCGTTGAAAAATTCGTTGGAAATTCGTTTTCCAACGAATTTTTCCAAATTTTTCGTTGGAAATTTCGTCGGAAAAAAGATGTTTTTTTATAGTGGAAAAACATTTTCTTATGGACAACAATATGTGTCTAAATATTTTCATAGATAAAGAAAATATTTTTCATTCAATCATTGTTTGAAGCGATGCAAACTATTATTTTTAAGAAGTAAACAGACCATAAAGTCACCATTAGTTTCTCAACTATCAAACTAATAAGATCCCACGGGCCAAAGCTCGAGATTGCAAATCATGTGGCAACTTAGGCTTCTTTTGGTTCGTTGGGACGCCTAAGCTAAGCCTTGTTCACCAATGTTCGACCACTCGGATCCTATAGAGAGAAAGTGTTTAGGGAGAAAAAGTTATGAGAAAGAATGTACTTTTATTACTCAAATGTTGGATGATATAAATGAAGGGAAAACACTCATATTTATACATGAGGCCTTCTAATTACTACCGTTGGTCGCCCTTTGATCAAAGTAGTGGAGATCTATTCTTCCCAACTACCATCTATCCTATTAAATACAAGAAATATATTGAATACAAATATACAATTCCCATACCGTCCTTAGGAGTATTCTAAAATATCCCATGAAAATCCTAGCGCCCAAGACACTTCAATTCTTGTCGATCAGCTGGGCTATATCTTCGATCGGTTTGGTCACGAAACCTCCAGTTCCTAACATTACCCCTCACCCATTCGAGCGAAGTCCTTGGTACTCTCAAGTCCTTTGCTTGCCCTATCGCATCCTTCCCTTGGTTCGTCGGTTCCCTCAAACGTTGGTGATTCTTCCATCTACGATGCCGCTTGGTCTTTTCCTCCCTGACTTGTCAGCTACATGGTTCTTGAATTCTATCTCATTCCACAAGCAACTCTTTCTTCAGTTCGGCCATTTCCATATTCTTCAGCAAGTTCTCCACTTCCGGAAAAAGCACACGGATTGTCATCTCACTTTGAGTAGGCAGAGGTCGCCCAAACTCCAGCTTCGGTCCCTCCAAAGGTTGTGGCTTCGCTTTCGACTCACTATGAGTTCCTCAACTCTCGGCCTTTCGCCCATGAGTCGTATAGTGGAGATGCTGTTCGTCTCCGTCAACCAAAAGAGCATTTTCGGTGGTAATAACGACTGACTTTGTTCTCATATTGATCGTGCCATTTATGCTATCAAATAATTCAAAACCCAAATTAAAATCATATTCATCAAGCGGAATTATTTAGATAAAAAATGTCCTGTTCCACGTTCCGAACAATGCCAACGGCTAGTACATCATCTGAGTTGACCGCCTTCAATCGATGTCCGGTTGGCTCCACTCGAAGTCCCAAACTCTTCGCTTGATAATAACATGTGTGTCCCACTCGTGTCCACCAAGGTATAGAGTTTTGTGTTCTTAACCTTGACTTCCACGAATGGCAAACTTATACTTAGAGGCTTCTCAGGCGACACTTGAGTCTTTACGAAGTTGAGATTCTTTACGGTTCTCAGCCGCCCTTCTCTCTTCTCTTGCTTTGCTTCTTCCTTTCCCTCTATGGCGAGCAATGTCGTGAGTTTGTTCCTCTTTGGACAATCTCAGGATCAATGGGGACTGTCAAAAAAGAAGCAATGGGATGGTGGTGGTTTCCTCTCTCTTTCTTTGTGAAAGTCACCTTGGGTCAGTTCCACCTTTTGTTGGGTTCTTGAAAGGGCCATCTCCCCATGATCTTTCTCCTCAATCTCTTTGACTACGGTAATTTCGCCTTCCTTGTCTTCATCGTGGTGGTGAACCATTGTCCACCCTTTTCCTTTGGACTTGAAAGATTCGGGTTTGGGGAAGTCAGCAGGAGACTCGACTACGGTGAATGCTTTTGAAATACTTCAGACATCTCATCTTTTAAGTTCGAGTTGGGCCTAAGGCTTCAAGCCATCCACGAATGCCCCAAGAGTTTCCTCTTCCTCTAAGTTGGAAATTTGGAGTTTTAGTTTGGTGAACTCTTTCACATAATCCCGGACCATGCCCTTTTGTTGAAGGCGATGAAGCTTGCTACTGGCCTCTTGTTGGGCAAATTCAAGGAAGAAGTAATCTCAAAATTATTTGACAAAGGCACCTTGCTTAGTCTCATCACACCTATTTCGCCACCAAATCATGGCATTATCGGTCAGGAGCATAAAGATGCTTCTTACCTTGGCCATCTCCTTTGAAATGTCGACGGCGCCAAAGTATTGTTCCATGCTCCAAATGAAGTTGTGCACTTCTTTAGCAGACCAATTGCCCTTCAACTCCTTGGTTTTCGGCACATCCACCTTGTGTGCCACTTGAACAGGTGCAGCACCGTACATTTTACTATTCTTCCACGTGACTAGTTCGGTCTTGAGCACTTAGATGTCCAATTTCAAATCTTCGACTTTGGCCTTGTAGAAATTGTCCTCTTTGAGCTCTAAGACTTTTATCTACAAAGCCTTAATCATGGCTTCGAGGATTCCTCCTTCAAGTGCAAGGGTGCCGTGGATTTGATCACGACGGTCGTGAATTCAAGGTGGAGCGTCTCTTTAATTATGTTGATTCGCTTTTTCACCTCATCGATTCCGTCCGCGAACTCCACCATGCTGGCCTTCATTCTAACGAACCTTTCCTCGAGAGCGGACATAACATCCATCGAAACAGCCCTCTTCTTGGCTCTACTGCTGGTCTCCCACTCGTGGACGACCACCTCTTGGGAAGCCTCTTCAACAATGGCAACATCGACAACTTCTTGTTCAACATTCTCACGACCACTTGATATGTTCCTCAATCTCTTTGAACAAACTCTTTTCTACTTGCTCTAATACCATTTGTCCATGGCCGACACTTGAGATCGAAACCGTGCAGCAATTTTAGACTTCCTTTGGTTCGTTGGGAAGCCTAAGCTAGCATTTTTTCAATTGAACCAATTTAGTTCTAAACCTTTTCACATTGATATCAATTGAGTCCATCCGGGTAATTTAGGCTGAAAATTTGATGATGTCATCACAGACTATCTTACATTGCATGATCGCTGATGACGAGAACAAAGGCGATCCTCTCCAGCCTCACTAGCCACAATGAAAATAAAAATAACAAACAATAAAAGTAATAAAAATATCAGAAAAAGGTATCAAAATTTCATAAACTTTGTCGGTGTCAGCGCCGGTCATGCCATGTAGGACAGCCAGCGTCCACGTCAGTAATTTATAATCTAAATTATTGGATAGACTCAAGTAGGACCAATAAGAAAAGATTTTAGAACTAAATTGATACAATTAAAAAATTTAGAACTGAGTTGATATCGATGCAATAGGTTTAGAAACTTTTTTGTACTTTCTCCGAAAATGACTAGTGGATAACCATGATAAGGAAAGAGAAATGGGTATTCAGCTATTTTTGAAGCCCATTACGTTCTTGTAGATGATGACTAAGTTAAATGTGATTAACGTGTGTGCTGAATGGCAAAATAATCCTCCTTTTCGACGACCAGCTGTCATCATTTTCAAGCGCTTACACTTGAAACTAGAGATGGCCACGGGCCGGTTTTGGCCCGGAACCGGACCGGAACCAGCCCGGTCAAACCCAGGCCCGCGGTTTGGAATCGGAACCGGCCCGGAACCACCGGTTCTGGGCCCGGTTCCACCCCAAAAAAGAAAAAAGAAGCTACAGCTGTGCAGCAGACTGGCGAGGTCGAGCCTCACCGGCGTCGGGCGGCCTCGCCTGAGGCCGGCGGAGGAAGAACGAGAACCGAAGAAAAGAAAAAAAAAGAAAGAAACGGAAAAATAAAAAAAAAGAAAATTATGTTCCGATTCATTCTTGGCCACGAACCAGAACCGGTCGGTTCCAAACCGTGGCCATCTCTACTTGAAACCCAGAAAAGTTCAACCAAATAGAAAAAATTCCCCAGAGAAGTTAAAACGAGAAAATTAATAACTTGACATCAAAACAGCTTAATAAGTTCAAGACATGTCGGCTGTCTATGCTCTTTTGGTCGATCACCGGCTCGCGTGACAAGAGTTGTAACACGTCCTCGATGCAAATATCTCGGCATTATGCATGAGCAAGACATAACGAACCTTGGAACCAAGTTGCTGTCGTTACTGTAATTGTGTGACCATGTCTAGAAAACATCGAGGGCGGCATTGTAATCTTCTTTTTTTGGGGACGTACGGCCTTGTAATCTTCAGCGACCAACATTTAGTTCTTTTCTCTCTCTGACCCTTCCTATAAAAACAAGGCCAAGCTAGAAAGCTAGAACTCAAGCCTGTCTTCACACAAAGAACACAAAAGTCAGTCATTTTTACGAGCTTCAAAGTGACCATCATGGCCAAGTATGAGCTCGTCGTGGCATTAGTCCTCAGTTTGTCCCTTTTTGGCTTTACGAGCGCCGGTGATCCAGACATTCTCACCGACTTTGTGGTCCCCCCGAACGTCAACATCAGTAACATCGATGGCAACTTCTTCACGTTCACCGGCATGAGGTCTATCTTGGGGTCCGATCCCCCGACCGCGTTTACAGTGACCAAAGCAAGCGCAAAGGAGTTCCCCGCTCTAGAAGGGCAGAGCGTCTCGTTTGCACTCCTCCCATTCCCGGCCGGCTCAGTGAACCCCCCGCACACGCACCCCCGCGGATCGGAGCTCCTGTTCCTCATTTACGGGTCGCTGCAGGTCGGGTTCGTCGACACGACCAACAAGCTCTTCACTCAGACCCTCCAAGCTGGTGACATGTTCATATTCCCCAAGGGGCTTGTCCACTTTCAGTACAATTTTAATCAGACCGACTTTGCGGTGGCAGTCTCCGCGTTCGGGAGTGCGAGTGCGGGATTAGTGTCGGTCCCTGTGGCCGTCTTCGAGACCAACATCGACGACGGGATCCTGGCTAAATCTTTCAATACTAATGTCACCACCATTCAAGCACTGAAGGCTGGCCTTGCACCCCCACCCACCAAACCATGAGAAAGAGAGAGCGAGGGAGACAGAGAGGGTCAGCTTCTAATAAAACAATGCGATATTTATTGCTGCAATTTATATTTTGAAAGCTGAAGTGTTGAAAATCACTGAATAAAGCAAGTTTGATGATGTACTGATCTACTGCCATTATTTTGTGTACGATTTGACTTTGCCAACACAAATGTATGAATACTGGGATATTCATAGTCAGTCGACTCACCATCTTTTCTTTCCCCTCTTAAGCATATACAGTTTCTTTTTCTTCAGCGCCCAACATTTTAGTATAGTGTTTTATATGTTAAACATAAATAAGTATGTCATTAATTAGCTATTTTCTGTGTAAAAGGCGTGCTAATCATTTTTTTTTATGAAAAGAGAAGTGCTAATCATTTTTTTGCATCTTATTTTCTCTTCTCAAGGGTGTATTTTATTAGGAAAAATACCACCAAAAATCCTAAACTATGCCACTTATGACAAATTTACCTTGAACTTTCTTGTGACACGAAAAATCTTAAACTATGTTACTTGTGATAAATTTATTCTGAACTTTTTTTTGTAACACGAAAAATCCCAAACTTTGGAGCATAGACATTTTTGTCTTTTTCCTTTTTATATCTTTTTCTCTTTTTTTTTTTCTTTTCTTCTCTCTTCCCTCCACCGGCCATGGTGGAGGGAAGCTGGCGAGGGCAGCCCTCGTCGGTGCAAGGGTTGGGCAAGAGTTGCCCTGGCTAGAATTGGCGAGGATGACCCTCGTCGGCATCGGGTGAGGGATGTCCTCGCCAAATCTGGCGAGGGCAACTTCACTTGACTCAGGCGAGGGCTGCCCTCGCTGGATTTGGCAAGGGTCGCCCTCGCTTGGGCTGGCGAGGGCAGCCCTCGCCGGTGCAAGGGTTGGGCAAGAGTTGCCCTGGCTAGAATTGGCGAGGATGACCCTCGTCGGCATCGGGTGAGGGATGCCCTCGCCAAATCTGGCGAGGGCAACTTCACTTGACTCAGGCGAGGGCTGCCCTCGCTGGATTTGGCAAGGGTCGCCCTCGCTTGGGCTGGCGAGGGCAGCCTCACCCGACGTCAGCGAGGGCAGCCCTCGCCCAACCCAGCACCGGCAAGAACTGCTCTCACCGGCTTTCCTCTGCCATGGCCAGCGGAGGAAAGAGAGAAGAAAGGAAAAATATAGAAAAAGGAAAAATATAAAAATGCTTATGGGCCAAAGTATTGTGAGATAAATTTGTCATAAGTGGCATAATTTGAAGTTTTTTGCGTCACAAAAAAAAGTTTAGGGTAAATTTGTTACAAGTAGTATAGTTTGAAATTTTTCATATCGCAAACAATAGTTTGGGTAAATTTGTCACAAGTGGCATAATTTGAGATTTTTTGTGGTATTTTCCCATTTTATTATTATTAATTGTTTTTGGATTGGCTTCTCCAAGGAATCCTTCATCAATATCAACTAAAGTCACCATTAGTTTCTCAATAGGCTAATTCTCTAAAAAATTCTCAACTTTAGGTTTAATCCCAATTTTGCCCCAATTTTTTTTTAGCTTATAAAAAATCCCTAACTTTTACTTTAATCCCAAATATGGTCTCACGTCCAAAAATCGCTACTGATTTCTTCAATATTATCAACATCAAAAGGTTGCTATTGTTCCTTACGAGGTAAAGGTGTTGATGAAAACACAGGTTCTGATAATAGACCTCTAACTAGCTCTGATA
This sequence comes from Syzygium syzygioides, assembly GCA_031216285.1. Taxonomy (NCBI): domain Eukaryota; kingdom Viridiplantae; phylum Streptophyta; class Magnoliopsida; order Myrtales; family Myrtaceae; genus Syzygium; species Syzygium syzygioides. Next base: position 34,930,643 of record CM062248.1, on the reverse strand, counting down.
TCGATAATTTTAATAAACTAGAGGTGATTTTTGGATGTGTAGGTAGATTTGAGATTAGAATAAAAGTTATGAATCTTTTTTGAGATAAAAAAATTGAGACAGAATTTGAACTAGATTCAAAGTTTAAATTTTTTTTGGAAAACTAAGCCGTTTCTCAACTATTAAGCTAGTAAGATCCCTTGTCTCAATGATAGTTCCACACGAATTTCGTATGCCACCACATCCACTAAGGGTGCCAAGAAAAGGGCACAAAAGACCCAAAAAAGGGGATCGAAACGGCCCGATTTTACAGGCCCGATTATGACCAAGCTAGTCTTCGGCCCAATTTTGAAATTTCCATTCAGGTCGGTTCGGGTTTTTCAAGCCTGAAATGTATTAAAAATAATAATGTCTAATATTAGCAAATAAAGCAAAGTCGAACGTTTGAAGATAAGTGATTCATTATAATGAACCTCAATAAAGTCATAAAAATATGAAATTAACCATCGAAACCTCAAACTTCAAATGGACCACAAAAGTTATTACATGTTAAAGTCTGAGATGAATTTTGAGTAGATTTAATGTCATCTTTTGAGAATTGCACGTTAGAGATTTCAAGTTTGATTACAGTTAATATTTTCAAAAAAAAATTAAAATACAAAAAAGAAAATGAAGTTAGGCCACAAAATCTGGCAATTTCGATTTGGGCCTTTTTTGGGCCTGGCCTACATAGCGAGCCCAAACAAAGCCAAGCCCAGATCTGTTCGATCCGTACCGAAAGGAGCCCCTGTAGGCTTGGCTCGCTGGCTCCGTGGAGAGAAACCCTAGCGTCCCCCCTCATATTTATACACGCATCCGCCGGGCAAAAGCGCCACTCTCTGTCGCAGTCGCCGAGCGTTCGCACGACCCCATTCCATCTTCATCTTCCATCTTCAACAGGTTAGCTAATCTCGCGGCTCTTTGGCTGCTCTACTGCAACTTGCGTCGATAAAATCTGATCTGGGATGCTTGGTTGGGGCCATATTCTGTTCTGCTTGTTCTTGATTTCTGGAAATCACTGGCCCGGTTGCGCTTTGAACCTCGACTTGTCTGTAGCCTGTCGTATGCAGTTTTTCTTTTACATCTTGAGTTAGTTTTTATTGGGGATGGTGGATTGTGAGTTGGGTGACTTTGATTTTCATGGGTTGTTCATGTTCTTTTAGTTCGACCTGGTCTCGGTATTGGATCTTGTGTGGGCGAAGTTTCGTCGCCTTCAATGAGAGGATTCGAATATCTGCTGTTCAATATCTGATCGTGACATCCTCTTAATCGTGATGGAGTCACTTTTAGCAAGCGCCTAGGGTTTCGATGCTCCAGTTTTCCGCTATAGAATTTTGATGAGCTGTTCATTTTTTCTTGGTGCTGTAATCTGACGAGTAATTGCAACTGAGATATGGTAATGGCTGTTCTGTTCTTGTGGTGTTTGCTTTGTTTATTTTTTGTGGGGTTAAGTGGTTTTTGTGTTCCGCGAAATGTCATTTTTGTGGTTTCCCCAACCTTGTGTAGGAAAAGGTAAGCCATCATGGGTCGTGTCCGCACCAAGACTGTGAAGAAGTCCTCTCGCCAGGTTATCGAGAGGTACTACTCTCGCATGACTCTGGATTTCCACACGAACAAGAAGATCCTGGAGGAAGTTGCCATCATTCCGTCGAAGAGGCTCCGGAACAAGATCGCCGGGTTCTCCACCCACTTGATGAAGCGCATTCAGAAGGGACCCGTCCGTGGGATCTCGTTGAAGCTGCAGGAGGAAGAGCGTGAGCGTCGCATGGACTTTGTGCCCGACGAGTCGGCCATCAAGACCAACGAGATCAAGGTCGACAAGGAGACCCTCGACATGCTTGCTTCTCTTGGCATGTCCGAAATTCCTGGGCTCGTGGAGGTCGAGCCGCAGGTCATGATGCCTGCCCAGGCTTTCGGCCGCGGCGGACCTGGAAGGAGGTACTGATTGAATTGCTGTGAGAAGAATGGAGAGCTTTTTGCGGTCTGTCTGATTTTTATTTCAATAGTGGGTTAGTATTTGTTAAGGACATGTTGAATTAAACTAGTCAGCTGGGTGTGTTGAAGATCGACTTTAAGCATGATGTTTTGAGTTTCGAGCTGCAATACAATTTCCTTTTGCCCATATGTCGCTATGACTCTCTGCACGCTGAAGATTAATGGTGTTCTGTTTTGTGGGAATATGCAACCTTCCCTTACAGTTTGCTAGAAGCAAAAGCTCCTTTCCTCTTCCATACCTTCCCCTGCGCATTCTAATTGCTACGCAGATAAAGGTGGAAGACTCTGCTCTGCCAATAAGGAAGGCAGTTCTCTACACTGCCTCTGTAAATCACTTCTGTGGTCGGCTATCATTGAAGAACAGCATAGAAGAAATCGACAGAAAGGTAAAGGAATGTACAAGGACGTGGTGGACGATGCATGAAGGAGGAAACTTGACAAGTGAACGAGTTTAATTTTGAGGTGTATGTGGATTGTATTTTGTGGTTGCGGAGTTTTAATGCCGTCCAAGGAGCTTACTGGGGAGCGAGAGCTCGATATGAATCTTTACGCAGGTCAATCAGCAGATGACTGCTAAACACGCTGCCTCGTGGCAAAATCGTGAATGGAAATTGCTTGCGGGGAAATTATTTTTCAGGAAAATGTTTTCTCCCTTTTAAAGGTGCGTTTAGTAATCATTTTGTTCTCGAAAATAATTTCTACTTAGAAATAATTTTTTTAATTCCATTCTCTTAAACAATTTCTAAGTGTTTGAAAACATTTGTTCTCGAAAATAATTTCTACTTAGAAATAATTTTTTTTAATTCCATTCTCTTAAACAATTTCTAAGTGTTTGAAAACATTTGGTAAACGGAAATACATTTGGTAACAATACAAACTTTTTTTTTATTAATAATATTTTAAATTTTTAAATTTTTTTTTATCTTTTTGTCCTTTCTTGGCCCATGGCCAGGTCGACGGCGCCGACCACAGGCTAGGGCCAACGAGGGCATCGCAGCCCTCGTCGGCCATAGATGAGGGTGAGGGCTAGACCATCGTAGATTAGGCAAGGGTTGGACTCTCTTCGCCGCCCTTGCCAGATCTGGCGTGGGCAACTCGCGGCCTAGGTGAGGGCCGCTCTCGCGGCCTGGGCGAGGGTTGGTCAAGGGCAACCCTCGCCAGATCCGTCTAGGGCGATCCTCACCCAGGCCATAAAGGTCTAGTCCTCGCCTGCCACCAGCCATAGGCTAGGAAAGAAAAGGAAGAAGAAAAAAAAATTCATTTATGATTCTAGAATCAAGAATCAATTTTTTTTTTATACTTGATTCTGTTCCAAAACTAATTCTCGAAACAAATGTGCCCAGGAACAAAAAATTTATCAAATGAATTTCTGTTCTTTTTTTGTTCTGAAAACAAAAGAATAAAATCAGACACTGTTTGGCCAATTACCAAACGGGCCCTAAGTATGTATCTTTTCTCTGATAAAAAATTGTTTTCCGTTGAGTCATTACTTTTAGCAAATCGACAGCTGGAAGTCTAGAGAATTGCTTTTGTAAGCAATATAGACAATTACTTTTAAAAAATATATTTTTTAAAATTATTTATTTTTCGTAAGATAAACACAATCTAAAACAACTTTGTACATTGCATCCCAAAATAAACCGCTGTATCAACTTCCCGGGATCGTGTCCTCCTAAGCTTGATTTAGCTGAATGGGGAATATGGGAAGCTATGTCCTTAAGGCCAAAACTGCATAAAGATTAAAAGACAGTTTGATTTTGGAGTCTGGCATTAAAAACAAGAAGACCAATCATTCAATTACTTCCAGCCATTGAATGAAATTTGTAAAGATGCACATGTAGAAACTTCATCCCGATAAACAGGAGAAAAATTATAACTTTCACTGCCCAAATTGCCATCACATAATTTGGACCGACGAATTTTCCGAAATTCCAAAGTATCTGAGCAGTATCCTGTTGTGTTCTTTTGGCCAAGAAGACTGAAATAATCACCGCTATCAGCCGGTCGGATCTAAATGCTGCAGCAATAGGCAAGAATAGTGGCTAATTAAGGTAGTGACCGAGGAAAGCTATTTCGACACGCAGAATAAAATTCCATTCACCAAACAACCTTTCGAGACATGGTTTAGGCAAAAGAAGTCGACAGAACAACAATGAATCCAGGAAAGGGGACAGGCTTCTTTAGGGCCATTCCCCTCCTCCACGATCGTGACTTTAAAAGCATCGACACAGCATTACAAACTATATATTGCATGTGGCAAAAGCAACATGCTCCCTTGATTTCTATGTCATATTCAAAGCTAGAAATAGGTGCCTTCCGGAGGCTGGACGAGCTTCCTGTTGTGTGGGGCTGCCATTTCCTTCTTCAGCTGAGTCAGTATGTCCTCCATGGTGTACTCCCTCTGCCAATTTGCAAGCAACCCAAATTTCTTCGGCTCAACCTGCAGAGAGCAGTAGTCGTTAGGTCTTTTTACGTCAATGCCCAAATATCGTCAAATCCTCATATAGAATGTGTGACATCTAGGCTTTTATGCAGAATACAAGAGTTTCGAGGATCACAGAAATGATATAACATTCAGTCGACTTTGGGAAAAAGAAAAGTAAAAGCCAATCCTTTTCTTGAACAGGAACAAGTGATGGCTATATGAAGTCATGACCATGCTTCACTAATGGACACGGATCTAGACAAGGCAGCACGAAGTCAAGATCAAGAACTAATAGAAGCCACTACATTCCACAAGCATAGGAGCATGGGATCAATTACCACTCCAGTTTCATGGTTAACACATGTCATGTTGATGCGTGAATGAAAACGAACACTGGGTGGCTTTTCTGGGTAATCTTTGTCACAGAACAGTTTCAACTGGTAGATACGACCTTCATGTACAGTCTGGAAAAAAGAGCAAAATCTGCAACAGTAAGCAATTTACACTAGACAGTGGTAAACATGAACAGAAACAAATATAATACTTTGACTGATGGTATCGAAAAGTAGTCCAAAAAATATACTCTTATGGCCAACATGGAACAAGAATTCAGGCTACATCTTCATATTGTGTCAGGCAAATATGACCTCTGATTGGACAGATGAGAACTTCAAATTTCTTCATAAAGTGAACTGGGATGGTGATCAGAATATTCTGTGACCCATTAAATATATTCCATGCTCTAAGCAATCACTACCCTAGTTAAGCATGGAAAACATTTCCAGTAGCATCTAAACAACAAGAACACATTTTCAAGTCTTGAATATCCTATTGTTCTAACGGCGGAAGCATATGCTGACCACAAGCGTGATTTATCTATAAGTTTCCATCGGTAATGAAAAGTGCGACAGTAACACCATGGGACCTGGTGTAGCTTTAAAAGACCAACTAAAGTTTCCCAATATTGTAATATTATGACCCTAATCAATGCAATCTAATTTATACTTCATAAGTCCAAGCATTTTCATCTAAGAAACCAAATCTCAATACACAATAAATTGAGAATTGCAACTCATATGCACATACAAGACTGTTTAAGTACAAGTACTCTTTTCACAAGTGGCGAAAATAGAAAATCGTAATAGATTACTTATCACAGAAAACCGCACATTGTGAGGACCAATGATGGTGCCAGTCCAAGATCGCATGTAAATGTCATCTCCATCATCCATCCCATAGCTAACAGTGCCATCTCCAATTCCTTTTTCTCCACGCTCAAGTTCCTCCAATAATCTGAAATTTCGAGGAACTAAAGTAGACTCAAAAAGTTAGATGTCGTAAAAGTTAAGCAAAGTTAAACATGTGAAGAAGCACCAAGTCACCATACAGGCAATCAAGAGGTTCCCAGTCCAAGCGCAGAAGCTTCATCAGATGCAAACATACATGTGTGCTAAAGGGAAAATGGTGATGATGAAGCAATCATTCCCACACAACGAACAAAATATTAATGTTTTTGTTATATTTGTATAAGGATATTTATGAATAAACCTCCTTATATACTTTGGTTGATCAAAAAAGCAATAGCATTTTTTAATGAATTTCAGTTCGAGCAGATACTCAAAATTGCCTAACTTTACTGAAGCACATGCTCTAATATCTCACTACACCCATATACCAGCAATTCAAGACAATAATCCAGGCCAATGCCTTTGATGACTAAACCATGAAAGTGTTCCCAACCCTACGCAAAAATAAAATTATTGAACGGTTGGACAAGCAAGACTTCCCACAAGACAGGATCCGATGAGCCATAAGCTCACTCATCAATTCAAGATTTTAGACACCGATAGTCTAAATAATAAAAGAATGCATTTCCTACGAAGATATAGGCAGCTTTTCTAGATGAGCAATAACAGTTGCTACGAAAAAAACACAACAAATGAAATTTTTGTGTGACTGAAAGTGGAATAATACCAGCAACTTAGACAAACAGACCTTCAGCTCAATTGCAATTGTAACAATCAACTGACCGAAGCTATTGAAGTCTAGTCACATCTAATATATGATTTGCACTTGTATCAAGTAAGCGCAGGAGATTGAGAGGAAAGTGTTTTTGTACAGGTACACCACAATAGAAAAATGAAACAATGTGCACAAGGCATCAAATCAGTTTCTCCTGAGCTATCTGTATCGATCTATTTACCCTCCACTCCTTAGTAAACCAAACTCCCCAGCAAATTCATCCCAGCCAAATGCATTTACAATTACTTCCCCAGTGAAATAAATCCTGGAACATCATTTCAAAATCTTCCGCAAGCCACCAAAAACCTCACACTAATCCAAAAATCCAGCCGTATGAAAACAAAAGTATTTTTAACAACACATCATTTACATACATCCAAAAGCCTAACAAGTAAGAGCTAGCTAAGCAAGACAGTCAAAGAAAACAGGCATACATAAAAAGATCATGATCCCGCAACAGCCACAAGCCCTTACAAACACAAAGAACACATGCGGTAAGCTTTCAAATTCGTCATCAAACAAAGACTAACATACAAAAGGCCAGCCTGTATCATCTAAAGCACCGAATATTGCAAGCACTCCCCCGCTAAACGCGACATCGCACCTAACCAGAGAGAATAACGTCACCAATTCTTCACCGTAAGAGACGAAACCACCGTCGTCAAGCCAAAACAGACCTGCGAACCACCTGAACACGCTAATACCGCGCACGCTCGTCAATCCGCAGAATCTCCGGATCGATGAAGTGCGAAGCGAAGCAACGGAAAGCACGTCCGCGAAGAACACGAGATCAAGAGGGCCAAAGACCAGGTCGAACGACGAGGTCGGGAAGGGGTTTTGAGAACTCACCGACGACACCCGATCCTCCCGAGCCGAGCGTCATGGATGAGCGAGCCGAGCGAATCGGAGTTTCCGCGGCGAGAGCTGCCGGAGATCTGATCGGAGAAGAGGGAGAGAGAGCGAGAGAGAGAGAGAGAGGGGGGGATTGTTGCAGAGAAGAGAGAGAGATAGAGTCAAGAAAGGAGAATCTAGGGAAAGAAGAGGAAAGCGGAGACGACGATGGCTTCTTAAATGCTTTAAAATTGATGGAGAAAGAGGAATAATACAAAGGAAGGGTAGAAAATGAAAATGGTGGAGATTTTTCATTTTTTCTGGAGTGTCGATAATGGGACCCCTTAAAAAGCAAAAGAAAAAGAAGAAAAGTAGTTGCTCCCTTTATTTAAGGTTTAACGCCACGAAAAATCCTGAATTCGTATATTTATGATAATTTTATTTTAAATTAATTTTTTTATTATTAAAAATACCAAATTAGTATTTATAGTGAACTATTTTTTTTACTACCAAAAATTCTACATCGGTACATTTATGATAATTTTATGCCGAACTAATTTTTTAACCACTAAAAACTCTAAACTAGTACATCTGTGACAATTTTACTTCAAACTAATTTTTTGACCTTTAAAAACCTCAAACTAATACATTTGTGATAAATTTACCTTTCGTTAATGTCCGTTAAATTGGATTAATTGATAAACATAGGGGTAAAACCCCAAATTGCTACACCCTCAACTACCACGTGTTATCAAACTTAGCAATTTGACGGTAAAATTTAATGAAAACTAACGAATAATAAATTTATCACGGATGTATCGGTTTTGGATTTTTTGTCGTCAAAAAATTAGTTCATGGTAAAATTATCACAGGTGTACCAGTGTAGGGTTTTTTGTAGTCAAAAAAATAATTTGGAGTAAAATTGTCACAAGTATACTAGTTTATAATTTTTATTATCAAAAAAATAGTTGGTGCAAATTTATCACAAGTGTACCAATTTGAGAGTTTTTTGAAGTATTAACCCTCTATTTAAAGGAAAATTTACTTTCCTGAAAGTATTTTAAGAGAAACTTAATTCTAAGAAAAATGATTCCATTTTCTTATGTAACACGAAAATATCTTTTTTTTCATAGAAAAACCATGACGTAGATTTAAAAAAACGTTTCGAATATAATATCAAGCTCCGATCAGCTTAACCTTAGAGGATCCAGGCGTGACTTCAAGAGACGCAAACCCTTCCTTCAAAGACTCGAACCCAATCATCTAGGTCTTGTGTATGGGCACCCACGAACTCGGCCCCGAGTATTGAAGCCGAGAACTTGGCTCAACCTCAAAGGATCAAGCTTGTACACTAAGGCCCTAGGTGCCAAAAGTGGGGCCATAGTTCTAGACCCCACCTCGATGGACCTAAGCCTAGCCTCAAGGGGCCTAAGTGTGGGAGCCCCGTGACCCAAGCATCAGAGTTGATTCCCAAGTCCAGTCTTTAGGGTCTCACGCGCAACATCTGTGGTGCTAATCTCGACCTCACATCAACGGACCTAGGTTTGGCCTTAGAGGAGCCAAGCGTCAGTGTCGATGACATGGGCGTGGGAGTTGAGTATCTAAGCTTGACGGTTGAGATCCTAGTCATCGATAGCAGGAATCGGAGTAGCTATCGAGGACTCGGGTACGGGCGGCACTTTAGCCCGATCACTAGGGATTAGTTGTATTTTGGGAGAATGATCTCTAAGTTTTGAAAGAGGGAGTCATTTTCTTGAACTTAAGCATGGATTTTCACTTAACTATGAAAAAATTTTATATTGACTCATTTTTTTAAGCTATCAAAATACCGAAAAATGATAAAAAAAAGTTATTCCAACAGAAAAATTTCCGTGAATAAACGGATGAGAGAAAATAGAAAAGGAATTAAAGGGAACTGCATATTATTATTTTTTAATCTGGACTTGATTTTAGACATCTATATAAGGGTTATCAATGAATACAAAATAGAGGTCCCATATAATCAGACGTGACCATGAATTTGTTTATACGTTAATGGGCGAACCCTCTGAATTGACATGTTAAGAATTAGTTTATTTATTTTCCGAATACAGGAAGAACGTCCGAAGTGAATGTTGCACAGATACGAGCCGGCAATCACTATAAAAATAAAAAAAAAACATGACCAAAATTCACTGTAAAAAAAAAAGAAAAAGAAAAAGGGAATTCGGAGTCGAGATGGAAAATAAATAATCACTCCTCATTGCACCAATAAAATAAAATAAACGAAAGGGGAAATATAACACGCAATTGCACGTTTTTTTATTATCAAGCGTTGATTTTAACCCCGCTTAAATTTAAAAAAGAAGATGGAAAAGTGGGTGGGGTTGGTATTCTGGGAATAAAAGTGCGGGTTGTTGCCCTTGAAATTAAGCTAATTTAATGCTGAAGAGAACAACTTCACCCTCCGCCTCCCGAATAATTGCTATGTTAGTCCTAACTTTTTAATTTTATTCAATTTAATTCTCGAACTTTCAAGAATCCACTGGATATAGTCCTTTCGTTAAAAGCTTGACACTGTCGGCTAACATAAACATGATTTCTGTTAACTCGAAGTTGGATTTGCCGTGATATATATATAGCACGAGGAAGGCATGGAGGAGTTTTGTGGATCTCATATATATATATATATATATATATATATATAGGTATATATCAATTTATCTTAGCTAAAACAGAAAGGAAAATGATTAGCTGACTTGAAAAAATAACGTAACAGCTCACATGATTATTTTGACCCAATAAACTCATGTGGCAGTCCATGTAAAAAAAAATTATGTACTGACAATACGTTTAATGGAAGGATCACGGTCTCATTTAGTTCAGCTTTTTTAAAAAGCTTTCAACCTCTAAAGCCCCTTGAGCATATACTAGAGTGTTTGAAAAGTTTTGTTAGGAGCTTTCGAGTGAAAGTTAGTACTGGGAAGGTTGAAAGTCCAAAACTGGTCTTTCTTCCCAATACTGGCCTTTTAGCATTTAGCCAAATGCCAAAACCTATTTTTTGTTTCAAAACCATCCTTACTAATTCTTTAATTTTTCAGTTTTGCTCCTCATTATTACTGTTCATCTTCTTTGTGCAAGGACGACTGCCCAGAGCCGACGAGGATAGATCGGGATGGCAAAGGGCAGGCAAGAGGGCAACGAACCGGCGACGCTCGCCTAGGTCACGCGACTCCTGGCGACGCTCACCTAGGTCGTGCAACTTCAGATCTCGTTGCCTGGGGTCGCCTAACCACGGTAGCCGTTGCCCTTCGTGGGAGCTTTTTTTAATAAAAAAAATGATTCAAAAGCCCTTTGCAGAAAAAAAATTTACCAAACACTATTTAAATCAAAATAGATTTTTTACCAAATGTAATTTGAATTTTCTCAAAGGGCTTTAAGTTAAAGGGATTTACATTTCTTCAAGGCCTATTTTGCAAAGCCGAACTAAATGGGGCATACATGGACCGATATTGGAAAGAGTAGGAACTAGACCGAACAAAAAAGAAGGTACAGGATCAAATTAGATATTAACGGGAAAGTTCAGGGGCCTATCCGTAAATAATAAAACGTTTATCCATAAGGCTGACTAGGATGAGAGAGCTGGTCCCGGCTGAGCTCCGATGACTGACCAATTCTAAACTGTTCGTTCGTCACTTTCCCTCCACTCGCAAGCCATGCGATAATGGACGCGGTCTCCCTCCCCACCCACACCGCCCACCCGCCCCCGCTCTCCTCCGCCGCCGCCCTCGCCGCCGCGAAACGCCGCGCCTCCTCCGTCTCCTTCTCCCGGCGGACTCGCCGGGAGCCCGAGCCCGAGCCCGAGCCCGAGCCCGAGCCCGACCCCGAGCCCGAGGACTCCGCCTCCGGTCCCTCCGCCTCCGGTCCCTCCACCTCCTCCAAACCCCTCCGTCGACCCCGGGACCTCAGGAAGCCCCCTCCCTCGTCTTCCTCCGCTAAGCCGAGGGTCAAAATCCCCCAAAACCCGCTGAAGAGCCTCGCTAGTCCCTCTCGTCGTCCCGGTTCCACCTCCGCCGCCGCCGCAACGGCCGCTTCTCTCTCCAACAATCTCTGGCTCTCCAGCAAGCTCGCACCGCCTCCTCCTCTACCTCCTCCGCCACCGCCTCCGCCACCGCCAGAACTCGGTGAAAATGACGCTCGAGAGGGTGGAAGTCGAGGCACTGGGGATTCGGATTCGGATTCGAACGGCGCTCCGCCGGCGGCTATTGATTACCGTCAACTAGGCAAGATTTTCGTTGGCAATTTGCCTAACTGGATTAAGAAGAACGAGGTTGCCGAGTTTTTCCGCCAGTTCGGGCCGATTAAGAACGTGATCCTCATTAAGGGGCACAATGAGACCGAGAGAAATGCCGGCTTCGGATTTGTTATCTACAGCGGTCCGGTCGCGGCCAAGTCTGCGATGAAGGCGGTGGAGTTCGATGGAGTGGAGTTCCATGGTAGGGTTTTGACAGTGAAGCTAGATGATGGCAGGAGGCTGAAGGCAAAATCGGAGGAGAGATTGCGGTATGTGGAGGGGAATGGTGGGGTGGAGTTTAGGACCAAGTGGCATGAAGAGAGGGAGGGGTCAAGGAATGCGTTTAGGACGGTTTTGGAGACGGAGCCAGAGAATTGGCAAGCGGTTGTTAGTGCGTTCGAGTGCATAAAGAAGGTATAAGCTTGTGGACATTTAGAATTGTTTGCATTGCTTGTTGAAATATTTTCAATATGCATTGTCTTCTTTGTTGATGCACCGTATGATGTTAACGTCTCCATGAAATATTCAGCGGAAAGGTAAAATTGGTGTAACTTAGTTGTGGACTAAACTTGCTAGAGGTTACATTTATCTCTTGTAGAAGTTTAACTGGCAGGCATGGCTTATCACGTACGGAGCACTTAGAAATTGGAATAATTTGTACGTACCCCTTATTAAGTTCTTGGAGAACATCAAAGAATTCTGGGTATAATTAATGTAACTTTTGTGATAATTGTGATGCTCTCCAATTTGTGTCATCTTTTTACGGTCAAAAACCGCTCTTAGCAGAAGTTTTGACTGCTAAAGTATGCTTCATTCAACCTTGGGTCATTGAGTTAGTTCTTCTATCTTGCTCCAAATGGTTGTCCTTCCTGGAGCACCTCCTACTCTGGGTCCTGTATTCTTTCACTGTAGTATTACCGGATTGAATCAGAATCAGACTCTTGTAATTTCTCCTTGATATGGTAACTGCCTTTTGATGCTCCTCAACTTGTCTTTGTCATATATCTGAAGATCCAATTCTTACAATGAAATGACAATTTTACTTGGTGAGAGATTCCAACTTTGTCTTATGAGTACCTCGTTTTGCTTATGCTATATTTCTTGCTAGCCATCCAGAAGAGAGTTTGGCCTGATGGTAAACTATTATGCAAGAAGAGGTGATATGCATCGAGCACGAGAAACATTTGAGAGCATGCGAGCAAGGGGAATAGAGCCTACCTCACATGTTTACACCAAGTAATAATTTCTGCTTTAGTCTCCAGATCATTGGAACTCATGTGACTGCTCTACTTAGCTTGATGTTTTATTGCGTGTTCTATTAGGGTACACTTGCTAGTCTAGTGTGATGGTTCCTGGTGTTTATAATAAGTGAAAGGTTCAACTTGACATGAGAGCGTGGTTGTTTTCATGTGTGACCTGTCTTGGGCATCTTTGTCTGGAGTAGAACTCTTTCAGCAAGTTGTATTCTACTTTCAACCTTTCTGAAAAAAGATCCAACATCTATGCTCACCTGATATTGTACCAATGTCTTTGGCCATACCCAAATAGATACATGTGTGTATCCCAGCTTTTTTTCATATTATTTAGGTATCCTTTTTGTTAGCTAACCAAGTTTTGTGTACTTTATGCAGTCTTATCCATGCTTATGCTGTTGGTAGAGATATGGAAGAAGCATTATCTTGTGTGAGAAAGATGAAGGAGGAAGGCATCGAGATGAGCTTGGTGACTTATAGCATACTTGTGGGAGGATTTGCAAAAATTGGCAACGCTGAGTAAGTAAACCATACGCTCGATCAATTACTTGAGAATTTAAATCCATCATCGTAAAATTAGTCATTCTCTTTGATCGTGAAAAAACAAAAGGAGCATAATAATTATTAGTTTCTGTTGGAGAGATGATAAGTCCATCTATATTTTTTTGGAAAAGAATACTTTGGCTGCCTCTTGTGATGAACGGACATTCATGAGAAGTCACTTCATTGCTTGCGCCACTAATTTCTGAAATCCATCCTAACTCATATCCACACTTCACTAATTTAATATCTCTATCCAACTTATTTTTTATTGAAGAGTTAAATTTGTGTTCCTATATCCTCACACTCCTTATTACTGTTTTGGAAGAGCTGCAGAACACTGGTTCAGGGAGGCTAGGGAGACTCATGCAACGATAAATGCAAGGGTTTATGGGAATATCATTTATGCTCACTGGTGAGTATCTGTAATTTCTACTGCAGGTAAAGAAGTTAAGCAATAAAAAAATTTAACATTTTTTCCTGGGAGAATGGAAAACAACCTTCTTGATGGCACTCCATAGTTCATGCACACACGTGCCCTTAGGTCTATATTCCTGTGGATTTCCGTTTCTTGCTTTTTATGGAAGCTATTCTTTGTGCCCTGTCCCTCTTCTTTTTTGGGTAAATCAAATGGATTCTTCTTTTATGTGAAAAATCATTCAATTTTGCTTCACAATTTTCCTTGTGACATTTTTTCCTGCATATAATTGGATATGTACTCTAACAGGTGGAATATTGTATTTATAAAATTTTAATTTCTTTTCGGTCCTTTTTCCATCTATTAGTCAAACATGCAACATGGATCGAGCTGAAGCATTGGTAAGAGAGATGGAGGAAGAAGGAATAGATGCTCCCATTGACATCTATCACACCATGATGGATGGTTACACAATGGTGGGCAATGAGAATAAATGCATTGTTGTTTTTGAAAGACTTAAGGTATGTTTTCAGTGCTCTAGTCTTTGCTTAGTTAGTCCCAGTTTGATTTTTCAGATTTTGTCTCCCATTGCAGAACAAGGAACTCTCTTCTCAACTTTGTGAAAATTTTGTCAGATCAATGGTTCTATTGTAGCAAAAATTTGCCTTCATGTAGAAGATTTGACTTTTCTTCATGTTCTGGTCAAGTATCATTGGTGTTATTTGTCTAGCTTTGGGTATCTTTTCAATAAGTTGGAGCATCGGAAACATTGGACTTACGCAACGAGTAGCGTGACTTATGGATCATATGGATTTTTCTTAATCCTTTTGTGTTCTAATGACTATTTGTACCTTGAAGAGTGCAAATTGAAGCATTTCCTGAGTACTTTATTCACATCTCAATATGTGTCTTCTGAAGTCAGTAAACATGGCAATTAAATCAGAAAGGTACCTGAATGTTTTTTTTCCTTTTGATAGGAATGTGGCTTCACACCTTCGGTAGTTACTTATGGATGTCTGATCAATCTCTACATCAAGGTGATGCATTCTTTGCCTTTTCTTTCTATATGATTCATTGTTCCCTATATTGCGCACCTCTGAACTTGAAACATTAATCGTGTTCTTTACTTAAATGTGACGTGTCTTTCCTCTTAACCGATTTACTTACTTCTGCTTGCTCTCTCTATCAGTCTTGAATACAGTGCTGGCGTGTGCATGCTACTTTGGATAACATCATACTTTGTATTGGTTTCGTGGACCTGTAACAACTGAAGGCATGCACATGTTGGGAAAAATTGATGGCAGGCCTTTTTTCATGAAAAGTACCCTACATATACGTTATCCTGTACACTTTGTACAAGATAGGCATCTATTTTTTGAACTAGTTAAACTCTGTGGTTCAGTGATGGCATGTATGTTTAACTGATACATGCATGCATCTTCATTATCCCCAGACGTGGTTGCTTTTGTTGGTTCTGTTTGTTTCACCCAGTATGGGGCTAATTATCTACCAAGCAGTAGTGTATGACCCACAGCCATAGCTCTGCTAGCTTTCAGTTCTTGGTGGTTAGTTTAGATCGTCTAGGTTCATGACAGAAAATGTGACACGGCATGATGTATGACTGTGCCTACCTGTTGTATTTATCTTAATATGATACGCCTTGTGCACTGCATGTGGATATTGTTTGCTTTATATTGGATGGAAATCTTTTATGCATTGGTCCATGTGGGAGACACAAATGAAATTTTTCATGTTTGTCATCTTAGATTGGGAAGGTTTCTAAAGCGTTGGAGATCAGCAAAATGATGGAAGGGGCTGGCATAAAACATAACATGAAGACCTATTCAATGTTGA
Organism: Syzygium syzygioides; assembly: GCA_031216285.1. Classification (NCBI taxonomy): domain Eukaryota; kingdom Viridiplantae; phylum Streptophyta; class Magnoliopsida; order Myrtales; family Myrtaceae; genus Syzygium; species Syzygium syzygioides. The sequence goes on along the minus strand of CM062248.1, from coordinate 34,915,014 downwards.
TCAATGGATTCTTAAAACTAAAGGATTGGGCTAATGCATTTGCAATTTTTGAGGATGTAATCAGAAGTGGTTTGAAGCCAGATGTAGTGTTGTACAATAATATCGTCAGAGCATTTTGTGGGATGGGAAACATTGATCGTGCAATCAGCACTGTTAAGCAAATGCAGAAGGAAAGGCATAGACCTACCTCACGTACATTTATGCCCATCATACATGGTTTTGCAAGAGCTGGGGAGATCAGAAGAGCTCTAGAGATGTTTGATATGATGAGGCGGAGTGGATGCATTCCTACCGTGCACACTTTCAATGCTCTGATTCTTGGTCTTGTGGAGAAGCGTCAGGTATATCGATCTTAAGGAAAAAAAAGATGTGATAACTTTCCATAATGGGGAAAAAGAATTGGCTGAGAATGCAATTAATTTACCATGACCTTACTAGCATTACTTGGATTGCTTTCATTTTCATCTTTTTACCTATTGAGGCAAAGGTTTGGCTCAAGGGATTAAGGATTGCCTTGCAAGGTCCAAGACCTGCTCTTGACCCTATGCTTGATTCATGGGCTTGACTGTACCCATACGGGATTGTTCATGGGGACTGTTAAGTGGCTTTTTACTATTATGCTAGATTCAGTTTATTCTTGGCTGTTCATAGTTTTGGTCTTAGTTTTTGGGAAGATGCATATTTATCATGTATGTTATTGTAGCTATTTACTTCATAAATTGACTACTTGACCATGCTAATATCCTATCGGATGCAGATGGAGAAGGCTGTTGAAATATTGAATGAAATGACCCTGGCAGGCATAAGTCCAAATGAACATACGTACACAACCATCATGCATGGTTATGCATCACTAGGTGACACAGGAAAAGCTTTTGAATATTTTACTATGATGAGAAACGAGGGCCTGGAACTTGATGTGTATGCATACGAGGCATTATTGAAGGCATGTTGTAAGGCAGGAAGGATGCAAAGTGCACTGGCAGTTACTAGGGAAATGAGTATGCAAAGGATTCCCAGAAACACATTTGTCTACAACATATTGATTGACGGGTATGAATGCTGCAATTTGTATTAGCATAACATTGCATGAAGGCTTAATTAGATGTCAAATTTTCCACAAGAAAGACGGGGGCGGAGGCGGGGGTTCATACTTGTCGATCTTCATAAAAAAGTGTGCCAAGTCTGTTCTTTTTCTTTCTCTCTTTTTTGAAGTCATTTTCAGATTGAATCTTTATTTTAGTTATTGTTTTCATTTGTGAATGCGAATATATGCTTTTATTCCCTGTTTGAGAAGCTCTATTTTGTTGTGTAGATGGGCTCGTCGAGGTGATGTCTGGGAGGCTGCTGATCTAATGCAGCAAATGATAAAGGAAGGAGTTAAACCTGATGTCCACACTTACACATCCTTCATCAATGCTTGTTGCAAGGCTGGAGACCTGGCGGTACCTTCTCTTTCTTGGGATTAAAATAACTTGTCTTTTACTTGTGTTGTACTTATTAAACTCTGTTTTCGTGGTCATGTGGAAGATCTGCGCGCATTTAGGTTAGATGTTTGTTGCTGTATGGACTAATTATAGAGAAATCCATCTTCTGTGATAGCTCTTTATCATGTTACTTGTAAGCTGTAATCCATCCTTTTCCTATTCATATTGTTGCTACTGATGACTCTGTCCTCGGGTAATTAGCACCTAATGCTGCACATATGAGCTTGACAAACAATTGCCCGTCTTTTATATTAATAGTTCCCGCTTTACACTGCTCTCCCTGATTTTGGACTTCGTCTCTTTCTCTGACTTTCTTGTTCTCAGAAAGCATCAAAGACAGTAGAAGAAATGGAAGCTTTGGGGGTGAAACCAAATGTCAAAACCTACACGACGTTAATACATGGGTGGGCGCGTGCATCTCACCCGGAGAAGGCCTTGAAATGCTTTGAAGAGATGAAGCAGGTCGGTTTGAAGCCAGACAAAGCCGTGTATCACTGCTTGATGACATCGTTGTTATCAAGGGCAACTGTTGCTGAAGCTTACGTGTACTCTGGAGTTTTATCTATATGCAGAGAGATGATAGAGTGTGGGTTCACTGTTGACATGGGGACTGCTGTTCATTGGTCAAAGTGTTTGCGCAAGATTGAGAGGACCGGTGGGGAGCTCACAGAAGCGCTACAGAAGACTTTTCCTCCCGACTGGAATTCAATACACGCTCTTGATAATAATATGGACGGTGGGAGTGACAAGGAATCTGATGTTAGTGATGATGACTTATTTCATGCTTCTGCAACTGATGGTGACGACAACGACAGCGAAGACGACGACGATGACAATCTCGGTCCGAGATTATGGTAGTGATCTGGTATACGTCAGTATGGAAGAGTCTTTCTGGATCCCTCAAAACTCTTCAGATTCAATTTGAAGAAAGAGGTCCTATGTGCTTTCCCCTGATGATAGAATAGTTGCTGTAACCTTTTGTTTTCGGCGTAGGGACTACGTGGGTACACCAACTTGGTTCGGTTCAGAGAGAGAGAGAGAGGGAGAGAGTTGTTGCTTTTCTACCCCATTTGTGCATCCTTCTAGTTCTTTTGTGATACGTACTTCGCAATGTACTCGTAGACAAGACAAGTAAATAAGTGGACAGCCTAACAAATTGGAGATCCTTTTTAGTTGTCGAACAAATAAAACGATTCACTGTTGCTTTTTCTGCGTTGCTTTGGATCAGAGTTTTACGATATGATGCAGCCTCTCGACACATTCTGTGTTTGTTTCTATGAATAACTTTTTATGTGAGCATTGTGCTTCTGCTGTCTACTGCATGAAGTGAATGGTAATAGACCGACTAACACGCCTAAAGCATTTACAACTTCTTCGTGACAGCAGCAGAAGATAACAAACGAATTCACGTGATAGCACAAGCTTTTGAGCTTGGAAATCTGTCCCCCCTTTTTTTCCTCTCAGTGTTGCCGTTGCGACGGTTACCGTAAGTGCACGTTCTTCGCGTTACCGATGTTGTTTCTCTTCATTCATTTACCGGATTTTGTTAACTAGTGCCTTCAAGCACCTGTTAAGTGACTAATTAAATGTGGCTTTCAATGTATTAGCATTTGTAGTAAAGTGTGCAATTAGTGTTTTTGAAATCATTATCCGGCATGCTTAACAAGTGTGCTTGAACACTCGCCAGTGTAACTTTAACACACACATATGTATAATTTTAGTCTTTTCCTCGTCCCGTGGTTTTTATGCCCCTGAATTTTCGAAGACAGTTGCATATTTTTCCACAGAAAGCAAAAACCTAAAAAGAAAAAATTGAACTTTTACTACTGCTTAACAAGCCTCCCATTTTTCCGATTTTCCAATTCAAATCCCAAACTACTCATGATAATCTACGAAGCAATGCTCTAAGAGCGTTTAATAATTTTTGTCGGAACTCCTATGTTGGTTGTCCATTATTTATTATCCAAGACAAGATCGAAAAAATCAAAATTTCAAGCAAGGAGAATCGCAGGATAATCTTTGGATTAATTATCTATATGGCCATAATCATCTTCTTCATCTCTCGTTTGAGATACAATAAATGAGCACGACAATAAGATTTACAATGAACCCAACCCACCTTTTTACACTCCACATGCTGCCACTGGATTTGAAAAACAAGCATGAAAAATCACGTTTCTGGGCTCAACTGCTGCCAGGCTCTATATATCCGTCCAGGGAGAAGAGAGAGTTTAAACTCTGTTTTCAAGTAAATGGCTCATGAGTCTGTTAATGCAGGCACTGCTAATGACTTCATTGTATCTAACAATAATGAGGGTGATGAAGATGTTAAGCAAGAAGAAGAGAGGGCAAAACCACAGCAACTTGAGAGTGATTTTGATGCTAATTCTCAAATGAACAATCCAATTTCAACTCCATTTGAGCAAGGCGACCTTCCGCAATCGCACTTGGGAAGTTTGCATCCTTCATGTGAGGTGACTTATTGCTTTCATTCTCATCCTTTTTATTCCTAAATGGTTAAGATGGTTTTTTCCTTGTTATTTGTTGGTTTTTCTTGCAGGGAAATTGTCAAATTGTTCATAATTCCTCCATTCTATTGATATGTTTTTTTTGTAGGGTGGAGTGACACCAGTAACTCAAAGATGCATTGAGGAAAAATGTCATGAAGAGTCAAGGAGGCAAAGAGCAAAGCCTACTACTACAAGTAATGTGGACTTGACTCTAAAACTGTCGCCACCAGGCAGTGCTATTCAAGAAGATCATATTCTTCATGCCCCATCTGTTCAATTAGAAGAGCCATCTCCAATTTCATCTCAGCACTCATGTATGTCACTGGATCTTAATTTGAATGGGGTTCTCGACATCGATCTTGATCAACAGGAGGGACCATCATTGGTCTTGATGGGTTGCAAAAACTGTCACATCTATGTCATGGTGTCTGAGATCAATCCGAGTTGCCCCAGATGCAAGAACTGCGAATTCTTGCTGGATTTTTTCCGAGGAAATCCGCCTAAGAAAATGATGAAGGGCTAAAGAGAGTTTCTTTTTCGTTTCAAGGCATTGTCAGCCTTTCTTTTGTTATTTTGGTAGTCGAGCAATGTCAGACAAGTTGATTGAAGCAATTACCATTATGCATTATCAGATGAAGTTCTTGACATGTTAAATCCAGAAATTCAGAAAAATACAGACGGATCTGCTTTTATTATTTCCTTCCATTGGAGTCCTTCATCGGTAGATTTCATATGTCCAATCATCAGGCAAATGTATGAAATGGATTGAAATCAGAGGAGATTCTGGCACTTGCTTTCGCAAATTTTCCTTCTTGGTCATTCCATTGCCTTGATAGCTTGGCCTAATTCTCCCACCTAGGGAGGAAAAACGAAAATGAAATCATGTAGTGCGAGCAAGTCTGTAGTGCATACTGTGAGCAAGCCTTTCACAGAATTTAGCTACACGTCCCTGAATTTCATCTTGATAACTAGTTATCTCACAGTAACTTTACACAGGATTAAACAAGAATTACTTATCAAAAGGTCAAGTCAGTCAATGATTTTGAATACCCATCCAACACACAGAACGGGTATGGAGTCGTTTGATCTCCAAGGGGTATAAATAAGTTAAGACATAATTAAGGAAACAAAACAATGAGGATGTCTCCCCGTGTCCGTTTAAATAAAGAATTTTACTTTTGCCCCATTTCATTTAAGGGGGAAATGGCTCTTTTAATGTACTCCAATTTACCAAAGAACTACTGCATATTCAGAAAATGGAAAATATATGATCTCCCAAGACAACTATTTTCACCAGTTTCTGTCAGGGAAAAAGTTTTTCAATCACAAGCATTAGTGAGAAGTCAAAAGCTTATATTGAAGGGAAAAAGAAGAGAAAGAGAAGACCACGGTATCAGCTGAGGCCCATAGGCAAACCTGCTAGTAATGGAAACGACCTGAAAATTTGATGATTGAGGAAAACATGAGTACCTTTGTTCATTTTAACATCCGATTCCTTCCGAGGCTTGGTTGGTTTAGGGATAAAGACACCGGTGCCTTGATATTTCCAGGTGGGAATGTTCATTAGTCCTCTGTCCACATGCGATCCAGGAAAGCATGCCCGCCCTCTTAAGTTCCTCAATCTGCTTTCCTACATTGTTCAAAGCAAGCTTAAGCATGATTATGATGGTGAAATTATTTAGAACGACAGTGAACCCCACTGGTAGTGTCATAATTTAAATTGAAATAGCCAAATACGATTCACGTATTAGGAAATTTCCAGAAAGCAAAGAGAAACAACCTTGAAATTGATAGCAATGTTGGGAAAAGAACTGGCAGCACTTATCCTTGGACCAACAACAGCTTGAACAGGATGACTATGAGCAATATTCAAGGCATAGTTTGACCTGTTCTCACGATGAGTATTTGTTGATTGAATCTCATGAAAAACATCAGATGGTAGCCAGAGCTCTCCATCCTCTAGGTTTGGAGGAAATCCAGACATTTTGGAAGGAACTCGGAATTTATGTATTGATTGAGGCAATCACTGTCCTGGGTCCATTTATGCATGTGTTTGGATCCTTAATGGGTGGAGAACTAAATGAATGGCCTCTCACTTTCACTCATAAATCATGTAAGAGTAGCTGATGGTGAGTTCATAAGTGTTCTTTGTATCTTTCTCCACTTTCGCTTGCATCATAAGAGGGCATGACACAAGATGACAAGAACTTGGGAAAAGGGCAGGTTGAGCTACGGTACATCTGGTGTACCGTGTACCAAGTGTGTAAAGCCTTGGATAATTCATTACCTTCCTTTTCTTTTATTCAGTGCTAATCCAACGGTCAAGATACCCTGATGTACAGTACACTAAGTGCCCATCAGCCTCACTCAAAAACGACAAGTTACAGCCTAATAAATGAGAATAAGCAAACCTAGAACGAATGGAATAGTTAATGCTTTTCCTAATTTAAACTCTCCGCTATCAGCTGTAGCGAGGGTTAGAGAACGTGTTGTGTTTTGGCATCCGTGTCCTAACATGTGAGCATTCAATTTTTGACAAGGACGAATTCAGAACATTGAACAGATGATGAAACATCTGTTCATTTTCGCACCCAATATGTTACCGTTGGTAGTCACGATCACAAACTAGCATGGCATATTTTAAAGCCGTGCTGGCTTCAGTAAGTCGGGACCAGAGCAAATAACATTGTACTGGCAGTAGACCACGCAAGGCCGCCTGCACATCTTAATCCTGAAATGGACAGGCAATATGTTTTAAAGGAGAACCAAGGAATTCCTTGGTACGGACAAAGGGATGCCAGAATCTAAATTAAATGTTCACAAGTTTCCGGAGACCGAGCCTCTGAAACTGGTAAAGGCTAGCTTCCTGAACTCAGTGGAAAGGAAAACTTCACTGGATGCAAACTTTTAGCCTCTCTTTTCTGGCCTTTCATTGGCAAGATTACATGACTAAATAAGAGGATATATGGTCCAGACCAATATTATAAACACAGATTAGCCTTCACCGATTATACACGATCTCAACACTTCCGTTGTCTGATTATGTTATGATGCAAAATTTCTTCATGCAACAGCTTAATCCATAAGGTTAACAGAACGGAAGAATTTGCTTCCTGTAAATTGCAGCCTCAAGTCATTCAACTGAATAAGCAGACTCACAATCGTTGCCAGTTTTGCAACACAAATATCCAAGAATACAAACAATACCTCCGCAGGTGTGAAATGTTAGCGCACTCAAGTTGCTTTCTCCAGTATATGCTCCAAATGATCAGCTACAATCTCCGCCACGATTTCTGGAGCAAACCTACCCCTCATGTCTTCTCTAGCTTGTCTTCCTTTTGCCTTAGCATCTGCAGGATTACTCTCCACGTGCCTCATTAGCATCCTTAGCTTATCGACCGAAGGTTCAGCCCATAGATGCCCCTTGAATGGCCCTTCCAGCACTTCGCTCATTCGCTCAACAGGCAAAGGGTAGCTATTGTTGTCCGTCAAGTACTCAGTGGGCCCTGACCAGTTGGTTGCGATCACGGGCAAAGACATTGCCATGGCCTCTACAAGAGGCCTCCCCCATCCTTCCCCTCTTGACGGAAGCACAAACGCATCGGCCGCTTTGTACATTCTTGGCAAATCCACTTGAGCAATGTGGGCATCGATCACATAGATTGGAGGCCAACCCTTATTTGGTTCTTCTATTTTAGAGTTTTTCACGTATTCAACTATCTTGTTGGCAAAGTTTCTGTCTGTGTGATATGGGTTTGTCAGTAAGTACAGAGCAACCCCATCACTCCCAGAGAACTCGTTCAAATATGCCTTCAACAACACATCCCAGCCTTTCCTATACTCCCATTTAAAGATACTCAGGAACACAAACTCCTTTTTTTTCAACCCGAGAATATCCTTTCGTTCTTCACCTAAGACCAAATTTCCAACGGTACCTAGATCAAGCGGCTCATACTTGGCCTGATTGAAAAACTCCACATCTATCGGCTGCACAACCTTAACTACCTTGGATGGATCAACCCCACTATCAACAAAGGTACCCACATGGAAATCAGTAGGAACCCACACACGATCCATCCTATTACATCTCTTGGCATGCTCAGGGTTGACTCTGTCAGACTCAAACATGGTCCTCCCAATCACAGACAAATACTCACCATACCCAGATGGCGGACAAGGCAAGGTCTGAAATAATGGTGGGTACCAAGCACCGGGCTCACTGTGACACACCACAATGGTGTTGCTCGCTGCACATTCTGTCCGGTGAAGCTCGATGGCCAGCCTCCGCATCTTCTCTGGCAAGCCCTCCCAGAACTCATGGGACTGAAGATCACCATGTTGCTCGATGGCCAATCTGAATTGCGGGCTCTTCATGTGCTCTTGGAGGGACAAGACGTAGGACCAGGCCTCTGAGCTGTACCCACCACCGGAGAGGAAAGGAGCCATCCATAGGACACAGTACGGAGGTGCTGGGTGCGAGTCCGGGATCGGTTCTTGGTCGAGTATTCGGGTCCGGAAAAGAAAGTTGGAAACTTTACGGACGATTGATCTGGGGTATGGTGAGAGGAGCGTTTTCAGGTGTTGGGTTTTGGAGAAGTTTGAGCCGGTGAGAGTGATTAAGATGGCTAGTGAGAGGATTAGGATTGCGGGTACGTAGTAGAACAGGAAAGTTTTGCATCTTGAGGTAGCTCGATTGGGATGTGCTCGGGAATTCATGAGCTAATGGTGAGCGGGTGTATGTCTGAGAGAGAGAGAGAGAGATTTCTTGCTGCAGCTTGAGCCTGCAGAGGAGATGATGCCATGGGATCAAGAATCGATGAGAATCAAGAAAGCTGCCATTGACTTCCCCCTCTTTTCTTCTTCACCAGAGCCGTTGACTTCCATAATTCCACTGACCCCACCGAAATGGGAAGAACGAAGATGGTTAACACAGTAAAAAACCTCTAATTCATACATTTACTATAAATTTAATTTAAATTATTTTTTTAATAATCAAAAATTCCAAATTAGTATATTTGCGATAATTTTATCACGAACTAATTTTTTAACCATAAAAAATTCAAAACTGGTATACCTGTGATAAATTTACCATTTATTAATTTTCATTAAATTTTACCGTTAAATTGCTAAGTTTAATGACACGAAATAGTTGACGGTTATACCAGTTTAGGATTTTATCTCTTTATTTGTCACAAGTTTATCAATTTGTGATTTTTTGTGATATTAATCCAATTTAACGGACACTAACGGAAAATAAATTTGTTACAAGTGTATCGATTTGAGGTTTTTAGTGGTTCAAAAAATTACTTCGGGGTAAAATTATCACAAGCGTATCAGTTTGGGATTTTTGGTGATCAAAAAATTCGGTCGGAGTAAAACTGTCACAAGTGTACTAGTGAGGAGTTTTTGGTGGTAAAAAAATAATAATTCATGGTAAATTTATTATAGGTGTATCAGTTTGGGGTTTTTTGTGGTCAAAAAATTAGTTCGGGATAAAATTGTCACAAGTGTATCTCGGTAGCGACACCACCCACGGAATTTAAAGAACCTAAAGGAGCATGAGTCATATATTCTGCGGAACGCCGTTCTTGCCAAGGCTGTACGTCTTTTTTCAGCCAACTCAAGTCCAATCCATATGGACCCCTTAGAGGTTCTAATCAGGGAGCACGCAGATTGGTAGTTCGATCGTGGAATTTCTTTCTTTCTTTCTTTCTGTATTTCCGGAATATGAGTGTGTGACTTGTTATAATTGATCCTATTGATAGTACAGAAAATGGGTCTGTTGTTAACCCAAACGAAAAAACACGAACAACGGTTCCTTGTCTAAACGCTGGACTTTTCCAAGAATTTTCCAGTCAAGAAAACGTTAATCTTTTCTGGCTTTCATTTGGAATAAAAAAAAAAAGGATACAAATCTTCTTATCACCATTCCTTGCAAAGCAAGGTCGCGGATCTCTTCTCTGAGGTAAAGGGTGACGTCCCTTCTCCCTCCGCAAAGGAAATCCTACTGATGTTTGATTTTTGTCATGTCGGTTGCATTGCAACTCACGAACCTGGTGGATTTTATCTTATGGTTTTTCGCTAATTATGAAACGGAAAAGAGAGGGGAAAAGAAAAGGAAAGGAAAAAACAGAAGGTTGGCATCGTCTTTTGCTTCAGTATGAAGCCGGTTCAATCCGCTGACCTTTACCAGGAGTCAACCCAAGATGGGCAGAAAACGTCACTGCCTACGAAGCTCCAATTCACAGTCTAGAAGGAAGGAGACTCGTGGGTCCTCTCGGATTCAATCCTTAAGGCTAATCCAACCTCGTCAAAACGTGTCCCAAGAAAGAACGGTGCTAAAAAAAGCACACAAATCTTTGCGATGCCGAATTGCTTTCCCGGATTGTCCTCTCCGGTTACTTTAATGTCTTCTAGAAATTTCCTTTAAGAGTATAGTTGCCTATATAAATTGGGTTCGATTCTTGTGTCCTTGCATCGTGTTCATTTTGAGTGCCAAATCGAGACATCTTGAAATTGTCGAAAATCAGAGAGAGAGAGAGAGAGAGGGAGAACCGTGAAGCGAGACGAGCTCGAATTCGAAAGAAATGGCCGCGAGAGAAGGAGCTAAAGCAGAGAGGAAGAAGGTGGTGGTGATTGGTGGCGGCGTGGGTGGCTCTCTCGTCACAAAATCCCTGCAGTCCGTTGCTGAAGTCGTTCTTATCGACCCGTAAGCCGCATAACTCTCCCCTGCTTTTCTATTTTCGAAGAACTCTGATTCATCATCATTCATGGTCCCCTTTTCGCGTTAACCTGTTTATTTTCCCTGGACTGAGAAGTAAAGCACCATGAGGACGACCGATGGCAAAATGGCATTCGGCATTTTCTTCTTATTTTCCTGGCGAATCCCGTCTAGAGTACAGAAGGCAAAGCTCCGAGCAATTTACGTTGTGAACATGACCGTTGTGCTGGTTATTGAGGATGAGAATGGCTCGATCTCATTTTCGAAAACCCTTTGTACCGTGTAGCGTGAAAAGTGTTTCCTTTGCATGAATAGAGAGTTTGAGTGACTATCATTCGTTGCCAGAGGCAGAATGTAACTTCCTCTTTTTCCTTCGGAACACGGCGTGATCTTGGTTGTAGACCACTAATATCAGATGATGCTTGTCGATACTGCGCGTAGAGTGCCGATGCTCAGACTGTTTTAGCGCCTCGAATTGATAATCTGCTCTTCTTGAATTTCGAAATGTCAACAGGAAAGAGTACTTTGAGATCCCCTGGGCAGCCCTAAGGGCGATGGTGGAGCCCTCTGTCACCGAAAGATCCGTGATTTATCACAGATTATTTCACCCACGGACAGATTGTCACGTCCGAGGCGGTGGACATCACGGAAAGCGGAGTCTTGACTGCAGATGGCGGTCTGTATCCGTATGATTATCTTGTTATCGCCACCGGACACGATGATTCAGTCCCGAGAGATAGAGGCGAGAGGCTCGTCTACTACAAGGCCGGTGAGTAAAATGCTCATGAGACGGCATGGAAATCCTAATAAGAAATTCCGGTATTACAGAAATCAAGGATGTTTTGAACATGTTTCGATCTTAAAAGCCTGTCTCTGTGGCTTGTTATTTGCAGAACATGACAAGATCAGATCTGCGAATTCGATCCTCATTGTTGGAGGAGGTCCCACGGGTGTTGAACTTGCTGGCGAAATCGCCGTTGACTTTCCAGAAAAGAAGGTGACCCTGGTGCACAGAGGTTCCAGATTGCTGGAATTCATAAGTCCCAAGGCTTCCAGAAAGACATTGAATTGGTTGGTTTCGAAGAAAGTCGAAGTGATCCTGGGCCAATCGGTTGATCTGGATTCTACGTCAGATGGTGTTTATCGCACGTCCGGGGGCAAAACTATCCAGGCCGATTGTCACTTTGTTTGTATCGGGAAGCCGATCGGCTCGTCCTGGCTTAAACAAACTTTTCTGAAGGACAGCTTGGACGGCAACGGGAGATTGATGGTCGACGAGCACCTGAGGGTCAAGGGCTACAAGAATGCTTTCGCTGTCGGCGATATCACCGATATTGAAGTAAGTAAAATCCGATGCCTACCGTATACGTTAACTTGATTTTCTCGAGCACTCTTCGCCAATCCTCTCCTCTGCGCCTCATCTGTAGTTATCATGCAGGGAATCGATCCTGAAAGTTTAGGTCCTAACGAATGATGATGTTTTTTCTGTGGCTAACAATGCAGGAACTCAAACAAGGCTATGTGGCCCACGCGCACGCTGCGATCGCCGCGAAAAACCTGAAGCTGTTGATGAGCGGAGGAGGACAAGCGAGCAAAATGTCTGCTTACAAGCCCGGACCGGCGCTCGCTATTGTTTCCCTCGGAAGAAAAGAGGCGGTCGCGCAATTCCCGTTCATGACGGCAATCGGATGGTTTCCTGGAAAGATCAAATCTGGCGACCTTTTCGTGGGGAGGACGAGGAAGCAGCTCGGGCTAAAACCGTCGTCTTCGTAACCAAAGTCGCCGTCGATCGGGAAATGAGAGAACGCGAACGGTCTAGAGGTGCTGCTGGGCATGTTCCTTGGTGTTGTATGAATGCATTGGAACAAGGGTGGAGTATTCTGCAGGGGGTGTGTGCGAAATTTGCAGCCTGTGTTTGTTAAAGATTGAATTTTGTTGTTCAGTAAATTACTTAATTTGTTTTTCTGGGGTTGTAAGTTTGTTTACTTCTGTTAAAATTCATGTGCATGTAATTATTAGCAATTAATAATTATTCATGATTATTAAAGGACGAGTTATTTTCGATCTATCATAACCGGTAAAATTATTGACATGGTTAGAAATTTACGTAACTTCTTATCGTGACTGATCTTCTTAAACTTTACCTCGCGGTGCACTAATGTTTCATTTTTTTTTTGGGTAAAGAATATTTCATTTTTTTCGTTTTGCCAATATCTCGAATTTGCACTGGTGATCCGAAATTACTTTCCGTCACAGTTCAATGGTCATTTTAAGTGTTACATGGCGATGCTGCCACGGTTAGATTTAATTATGGACGGAATTGTGATGCGATGCATTTTTGGATCGCCGGTATAATTTTGAAGGTATTAATGAGACGGAATATATATATATATATATTTTGAGATATCAATGTTCTACCGAAGAAAAAGTCGAAATGAAAAAGCAAACGGAGCATTATATATTAGGAAAGTTATTTATCCTGGTCGAATCACCTCAAAATTAAGAAACAAGATTAAGCCGCAGGAGGATCAGATCGATTTTCCCTTTATTGCCAATGATTTTGGCTCGGCACTTGGGACTGAGATGTGGTGATTATAAGCTAATCAATCAATTATGCCATTGTAATAAAAGCATTTTTTTTGGAAAAAGCCATCAGAATTTTTAGACTATATCCATCATGAAGCATTTACAGTAAATTTTTATTTTACGAAATTAAAAATCTCGAATTTATAAATATGTGGCATATTTACGTTGCATCAAGGCCATAAAAAGCGAATGGTACGGACAAAACGCCCAAGTTTTTTTTTAAAAAAAATTTTGGTCAAAGCAATAATATATATATATATATTTTTTAGGAAATGTGATGGGTAGAAATCTGTGGTGGCTTTCACTTTCCCCCTTTTCACGGCGCTTGTGGAAAAATACTCCCATATGTCGAATCTCTCTCTCCTCCTTCTCGCTCCGGTCCACTGACAGTGCCCGCTTCTCGCCAGTCCTCGCATCCCCGACGCTTTCCTTCCGGCTTTCCTCCCAGCCCTCCTCCCCGCTTAAGAAAGCCGCCCTCGTCCTTGCTCCCGTTCCTCCGGCGAAACGCAGCTGCGGAGGTTCCTCCAGTTTCGCTCCCGAGTAAGAAGAAGATGGAGAGAGCTTCTGGCGTCAAGAAGGAGAAGGAACCCGCTTCCTCCGTCCAGGACGCCTCCGATCGGGTCTCTCTCTCTCCCTCCCTCTCTCTCTCTGTCTCTCTCTAAAACACGCGCGCGCGCGCAGACTCGCTGACGAGGAGGTGCTTGCGCTCGCTTTGCACTGGTCATGGCTAAACGCCGTGCCGAATCGGAGCTCCTTCGTCGCTGTTCGGTTAGGGCTTTCGTGCGATCGACTCCCTTTCTGGCTGTTCCTCCGTTTGAAAGTTGAACCGCCGCCGCCGCCGCCGCCCGCCGCTCGCATCGCTGTGACGGTGTTGCCGATCTTTTGATGCGCAACTGTGTGTTCGGACGGGTGCGTGGCGGTGAAATGGTCGTGTTCACGTTCTGAGATGCAGCTGAGGACGTCATCATAGACATGCTTATATCAAAATCGGCTGACCGTCGGTGGTTGCATCGTACACCGTCGTTTCTATTATGAGTGCGAATTTGTTGCATTGCGTTATAACGTTATAATGTCGGGAAATCGAACTTTTGCTTATATGGGGGCAACGCTCTGTCGTCCAGATCACCAGAAGAGGCGAAACGATAGATGACAAAATCAAGAAGCTTGATGCTGAGCTGAGTCGATATAAAGAACAAATCAAGAGAATGCGGCCTGGGCAGGCGCAGGAAGCTAAAAAGGCTCGAGCAATGAGGATTCTCAAACAAAAACAAGCGTATGGCCTCTCTTGCAAGTTATCTGGCTTTTAGGTTCTAATTGTTTTCTGGATAGCTTACTGCTTCACTTCATTTCACCGAGGTGTGGTATCTTCTCCTTTATATGAGATAAATGTGGAGCACCTTTAGTATTATCAGGTCTGTGGTTCATGTCAATTGAGGATGCTTGAGATGCGATAGTCCAGATGTTTGGGAGAGAATGTGTTATACTAGTGACTGTCGAAAACCAACACTTCCATTGGGCCGTGAATTTAAGATCTTGCAACTTTTTACTCTACATATATTTGAATTGAGCTTGGATGAACATATCAACTTACTTCCAGATGACATGAATTGAAACCAGCAATCTTTTTGCTTTGCTTTGGTTACATTTTAAAAGATTTAGATGGGAATTTTCTCATGATTCTTCTCCTCCCATTGAACTTAAATGGAAACTTCAGCCAAAAAAAGAAAAAAAAACAGAAAGAGAACTCAAATTGAAACTTCTACATGCCTTATAGTAACGTGTGCATCGCATTCACACCCAACCATTTTCTCTTTCCAGCTTAAGTTTGGCTGATCTGAGGTCCACACTGCCACTGTTATTGGTCCATCTTAGGTTAACATGTTACATCAAAAGGCTTGGGTGAAGTAGTGTCTGGGACTATAGATTAACAGTACTAGTTTTGGTCAACCAAAGCTGCTATACTCTTATCACTTTGGACCATGGCTAGCTTGACCAAAAGTAATTTGTCTTTTGTCTTTAAAGGAGAGCCCTGCTTATGATAATGTGGAGTTGATAATAATTGCTTGTTGTATATGGACTTGGTCCTGAAGAAAAGACATGTCTTCCCTATCTAGCAACTTGTAAAGAATGGGCATCATACTGTGCACATGGATTGATGCAGCTATTTTCATGGAAGTTTGTTTATTTTAGACCTGAATAAATTTTATGTTTGGGTTTTGATTAAGTTGATACTTTAGACCGAGGTATGTATAATAATTTTGACAAATTGGAGCAACTTGGCATTTTGTGAGTCCTAAATTGCTGCTGTGTGTTTTATTTGTTGAGGAAAGAGCATCTTATGAGTTCCCTGCAATTTTTCGTATGAGTTCTCTTATCACGAAAGCCTGTAAACAGGTATGAAGGACAACGTGACATGCTATGCAATGGGAGTTTCAAGCTTGATCAAGTTGCTTTTGCTATGGAGGGTATAAAAGACAAAGATGCTCAACAGACTGTATGTGCTACTACGATTCACACTTTCCTAAATTTTCCAATTTACCACCTACCTCACGTAAATGACATTATGAGGATGATGTCTCTGGAGTGTTGATTATAATAATCTTTTCGGTTGTTTTTGTTCCACTTGAAATTTTGATCGGAAAACTGTGGTCATAATTTGTTTGAGTTTCTGTTGAAGGGACTAGGTTGTCTATACATGAATTTGTATCTAGCCTAAAAGAATCCTATCTCTTGACTAACATTCTGATTATCAGTGTGGATAATGCTCTGGAACGGGGGTATTTTGGATAAAAGTAATTGGAATAGACTTCCCGTCCCTCAAAATATTTCCAATGTAAGACATTCTGAAAGTATAATGATTAAGGTGTCCTATTTGGGGATCTGATCAGAAACTTTTGAGATTACTTCCAAAGCCAGCGTGGGATTTCAATAACTTGATATGGTGTCTCCAAGAAGAGTAATTTTATTGGTGCTAATTTTCTGATTGGCAAGGTTAGGCTGTGGCTATCTGTTTGGCTGTTCTTTTTACTGGAGGCATGCACAAGTAACAAATGAATTTGTATGCTTTGCGAGTGTTGCTTGTGTGGCATAACAATCCTTCTCATATTCACAGCTGAGGTTTTCCTTGTCGGAAGTGTCCTTTTGTGTGCTTGATCTGACAGTTATGAGTCCATCTTTCTGCAAAATTATATTTTTCATTAAATTATGGTCTCATTTTTTAGCAGGTCAATAGTGTATCTAATATAATTTAATTTATTTTACTTATCTTTTTCCAAAACCATAATTGCTGAATTGTGTCTGTAGGTGAACCTGAGTTTTATTAACGTCCATTGTAAGATTCGATTCATGCCGCATCACATCTGGTTTTTTTGTTACAGTTTCTAAAGTTAATGTTTATATTTGTTTTGGTAGCGCCGCAAGACGCATAATTCAAGACAGTGCAACCGAAGCTTTATGTGTACCCTGTTTGGAACATGCTTGCCTACCTCTTGAGAGGTAGGGGATGAGCCATTTGCCAATAGCAAGGGATTTCTAAGTGATATACATTAATAATCTTTGCCGCCACATTACTTTGTTTTTGCTATTCTTCGAGTCATTATTGCCGGGATCAAATTTCGTTTTGTTCTTCAGGACCTTACATAATTTTTATTAGAATAATGCTACATGTACTAAGACTTTACTAAGAATTTCTTGCTAAATGACATGGTGGCCTATGTGGCATGCGCCATGCCATTAAATAAGTGTTAAATCATCATCCAAATAAAGTTAGTAAAAAAGGGAAAAACATTAGTGGAGCAAGAACAATTAAAGGAAATTTAGTTTGCCATTTTACCATAATTTCTTCCCAAAATTGCACAAAGGTCCTTTCAAGCATTATTGCAAGCTGCCACTGAAGACTACCCAACAATCTTTGAAGCTCTTGAAATGGTTTATAACTATCTTAATTGTCCTTTTTTAACAATGGTGTTATCATGGTTTCACCAATAGTTAATCAATTGCTATTAATTGCAATGTTACTGGAGTTTATTAAACACGCAAATATGGAGACATGTCAAGTAAAATCATTTCACAAGGAAACTTCTAGAGATATTTCAAAATATTTTACTAGAAGTAATGTAGGATTTTCTGTTTGTGCAAAGAAAGACATGAAAGGAAGAGATTTATTTCATTGGACATTTGAATGAATCAAAACTTCACTTTTAGTTATTTTATTGTCATGATAATAAGAGTCCATTATGCCAAGAAAACTGAATCTTCCTCTTTTTAACCAATGAAACTAAAAGCATGATTTGAGATGTAGGAACAATCCTTGAGAGGAGATCTGTTGTAACTTTGGAAGAAAGGATAATGGAATAAGAAACTAAATTTTCTTTGATTGTTATAGGCCCATTATATTATTTTCCCCTTTTCTACACACAATCTATATTTTGATTGCCCATTGTGCACCTATTAGGACGCATGCTCAATAGGCTGTCGTATCATTTAGTAAGTAATTTCTAGTAAAGAAATACTCCGTGTAGCTTTACTTCTTGAATTATCTATTTGTTTCACTTGATACTGAACCTGTATTAGTCTTCTGCTTTCAGCTGACGTCTCTGAAGTACGCCTGTATGGATTTGAAAGGCGTGGTGAAAATCATGAAGATCCATGGCATTGATTTCTGTGATTTCTCCTTTACTCTTTTATTTCAGTCTTGATGCTGACTACTTTTGGATCAGCTGTTTCTTCGGACAGTTTTATAGAGCTTGAATTTGCAAGATGAGATGACGGACCTAATGGACGTAACTGATGATTAGTGAGATACAAGAAACCTTTGGTGGGAGCTACAATGTACCTGATGACTTCAATGAAGAAGAGCTCATAGTTGGTGAGCTTCAATTTAGTTTTCATCATATATGCACATGCCTCATGTGACAAAAGGGGTACTCTTAATTTTGGCAATTGCTGAAACACTGTAACTCGCACTGTTTGTCTAACTACTGCACATGGTTGTGACCGCTTTGAAAGTCTTTTGAAAAGTTGCTTTTGAAATTTATTTGGAAGTCGGTTATCTGATGGGGGATTTTTTGGGAGCTTGGCCCTAGAATTGACACGTTTAGATCAAGTCAATTAAAATAAGTGGCATAAATTGAGGGAAAACTTGTATTGTAAGTCTCATCGTTTGAGGAAGATGTATTGGAAGCTGTTGGTTCAGAAATAAGGTAGAAGACTATGTCAATCTTGCTTCAAAGGCGTGTTCTTTCAGCTTCTTTTTGGCCTCTTATGCAAGCAAATGTACTCCTAAGAAGCAGAACATAATATTAGCTGAGGCACCACACTTTCTGACTTTTGTTGATAGAACTAAATGCTTTGGAAGCAGACATATGGGAATGCAAACAGAGACCAGAGGGC
The DNA here is from genome assembly GCA_031216285.1 of Syzygium syzygioides. Lineage (NCBI taxonomy): Eukaryota > Viridiplantae > Streptophyta > Magnoliopsida > Myrtales > Myrtaceae > Syzygium > Syzygium syzygioides. The sequence goes on along the minus strand of CM062248.1, from coordinate 34,896,319 downwards.
CTGCGTATCTCCAATTGGATGAGGGGCGGATTTGGATGCAGAGCTTGATTTGCCTTCATCGCCAGCATCCAGCAGGACATGCTACTGAACCTGCTGGCAGATCCAATGCCCAGGTAAATATTGTGCGTTCTTGCTTGCTGGTGGCGGCAACCACTAGACGCGCTGTAAAATCCTTCTAAAACTTGTTGCATGCATTTGTTTGAGAAAAAAATTTGATCACGATGTTCCCATATCACCCCCTTAATCTATATCCTGTGTTCACTACCGCTCTTAGCTTTTCTGTCATGCTTTAGCAGTACATATTCTGCAGACAAGCAAGCTACTTCTTTGGGATGGTTACATCATTGAATTATAGGATTCTTGGTGTTTCTTCTATTGTTTGATATTGGCTCCTTGCCATTGCATCTCAAGTAGAGTCGCTTGCGAAAAAGTAGAGCAACGAATCTCATGGTACATCTCTTCTTTAATCAGGCAGAGGATGAACTGGGTCTACCTGCCGTCCCTCGTGCAAAAGAAATTACCTACCTTCTTTCTTGATCATGTATTGGTCCCGAGGAAGTAGATGGAGACGCCTGCTGCAGAAACGAGGTGCAGAGTCTATTTAATTTTGTAGGGTTATGCAGCTTTGTTTTACTCCTTTCCGCTATGATGACGATTCTTTTAACAGACTAATGACAGCAAGGAGTCGACGAATGACTCAAGTTGCCGAGTTTTTGAGTTTGTAAAGGGGAATGGAAGATGATTACACTGTGGAATGGCCAATTGGTCTGCAGTTTACTTTCGAATCAGTGGTTATTCTGGTGGATATAAGTTTGCTTTCTTCAATAGCTACATGTTCTTTTTGAGAGATCCTGAGATCATGAGTGGGAATATATAATGGGCAATGCTAGTAGTTTGCCGTGCCCCTTAAACCAGATCGGTATACACTGAGCAATGCGAGAAGCTTTGAAAATAAAGAACTAATTATTTTCGTCAGGGTTAATATCACGAAAAATCTCAAATTGGTACACTTGTGATAATTTTATCCTAAATTAATGTTTTGATCACCAAAAATTTTAAATTGGTACACTTGTGATAATTTTATCCTATGTTAGTTTTCGTTAAATTTTATTATCAAATTATTAAGTTTGATGATACGTGGTAGTTGATAGATGTACCTGTTTGGGATTTTATCTTTTTGTTTGTCACAAATTTACCAATTTATGATTTTTCATGATACTAATTCAATTTAACGAACACATGTGGTAAACTCACAGATGAAGATTTTAAGCAAAACAATTAAAGCAGAAAAAGGAAAGGAAAGACAGTAAGCATTGCAAGCCTCTCAGCCCACTTCATTAAAAACAATATTATGAAGATTTATGATATCAGTGCTATATATTTATATATATCCAGTCCCACATAATGAGGGCTAAAATCTCACAAATCCAAAAGTGCCATGCATAAGCTTCAAGAGTTTTTTTCAACATGGCATCATAGATGTGCTAATAAAGAAGACTTGACAGCAAATCACCTAAGCTGGGCACATCAACAGGGCCTTTGTGCGCAGCGTGAAGAGGTGCTATACACCTGTTGAAAGTGGTTAGTACATTCTTTGTGTTGGTGAATTAATGTGAAAAGTGGGGACTTATTATCAACACAACGCATATGTTTACCGCATTTTAAGTGGGTGTACCACCTACTTAAAATTAGTTCGAAATAAATTTATCACATATATATTAGTTTAGAGTTTTTAGTTGTCAAAAAATTAATTTGGAGCGAAATTATTACAAGTGTATCAGTTTTGAGTTTTTCATGGTATTAATCCCATTAGTATCGGTGATCGCTCACATGCTTAGTGACTGTCCAATAGAAAGATGAGTTGCAATTTTAGGAACTAAATTTTTCGTGTTGAGGTTAGTAATTTTCTTATTTGAATAGCAAATTTTCTCTCATTAATAATGAAGGGTGCTTTTGTTCCACAGATAATTATTTCATGAAAAATGAATGATTAGGAAAATATTTTCTTAAAAATAATCATTTGTATCGCCTACAAAAATGAATGAACAAAATTTTTTTTTATCTTTCACGAACATGAGCACTTGTATCGTTTAAATATAAAAATATAATTTTCAAAATATTTATTTTTCGTGAAATAAATTGAGTTAAAATTTAGTCATGTGTTTTGTAATTTCCAAGTTTCGAATTTCAAAAGTTAGTAACATTTAAATGTGGTCAGTAACTTTTACATAGAATAGTAAGTTGCAACAAATTACAGGAAGCAAGTGTTATTATGTTTGATTAATATTTTATGAGAAGTAATTTCTCTCTATTGACGTCAAAATTATAGGAAGTAAGTAATTTTAATTTGATTGACAAAACATATTAGTAATTATAGACATGCAATTTTTTAAATAATTGTCGATATCTTTTCAAATCCGAAAATAAACTTACAAAATTCGTGTGTCTAGTAACTTTCCAAAATAAAAAGTAAAAGTTACTAAGTTGTCATAAAAATTAATTAAAAATGGACAAAACACGCTGGTTCTCCCGTCCAGCTCAATCAGTCGATGGGTGTATATCAATTAATTAAAAATCTTAGGATATTCAGTGTCTATGGACTCAAGCTATTTGAAAAAACACGAGATACTAGAATTGTGAGGAAAATTATCCAATCAATTTTAAATTTATTATATAAAAAAATATTTTTATTGTTTATAAAAATATTTAGATATAAATTATTGTTGACAATGAAAATATTTTTCAGTGATTAATTATTTTAAGCAACATAAGCGATCATTTTTAAGAAAATATTTTTCAAATCATTCATTTTTCACGAAATAAATAAAGTATTAGCTTCAGAACTTGACATTAGACGTATTCCTCGAGCATGATTATTCGGACATCCGACTTTAAATAGATCAGCTTCCAAACCTATTTTTAAACTTCAAGAAATAGAAAAATAAAATTGGATTATCAAACGGATTTCTATTTCAAACTTATTCCCGAAAAACAAAGTAGAAAAATAGATAAACAGAATAACTATCATGATGCATCCGACCACATTTTACTTTATTTTCTTGCCGAAATTGAAAAATATTGTCTCTATTATGGAAATAGAGCTGAATCTTCAATGTTGATATTCATACTTTACTTTTTTATTTTTCATTTTTTGGTAATTGCTCGGAGCACTCCGTTTTTTACTAGGCCCGCCCCTCGCCCTCGCCTCTCGGAGCGCCTTTCATGCCGTCGCTCGACTCCGCGCGTTGAGCTTTTAGCTGACGACGGATCGAGACATTCGTCGCTGCTCGCTCGCTCGCTCGCTCGTGCAGAATTCGGAGCAGTTCATCTTGATCTGCTGCTCTCCAAAACAAGCTTCACGACTCAATCGTCGGAGATCTTCGATCGGTAAGTCCACGACCGAATCGATCCCTCATATTTTCTTCTTCGTTCCTTCTTCCTCCTCCGACGTCGGAGTCGGATTGTGATCGGAGATTCATCGAAGATCTCGAGCAGTCTCGGACCGACGGAGACTTTGTCGCCCTTTGCCACTTCAATTTGCTCGGAGATCAGTGGCTCCGGTGCCGTCGTCGGCGCCAAGCCAGAGGTGAACTCGAAATCCGTGCAGATAGTGCGGGGATGGCGCGTGATGAAGGATTGCGGAGGGGAGGAAAGTAGGGAGTGGACTGATTCTGCGCATCGCGCGGGGGGTTCCCGCCCACCGGCTGACACAGGTCGAGCTGGCGGCTGAGGACTTGCGTTCGCGATCGATTCATAGCGCGATGGACAAGTCGAGCACCTTGGAGTACATCAACCAGATGTTTCCTACAGGTCCCTCTCGGTCGTGCATTTCCTCTTTCGATGCGATTGTCTGCGGCGCTGGTGTGTTAACGCGGCGAAGGACGCTTTGTTTTGTTTCCAGAGGGTTCGTTATCCGGCGTCGAGCCCCTGATGCAGAAGATACACAGTGAGATTCGTCGGATTGATGCTGAAATCTTGGCAGCTGTTCGCCAGCAGGTCGCTCTTTTTCATCCTTTTTTTCCCGAGTCCTCTTTGGCATATCGTGGAATCGATTCAATCGTGCCTTGTGAATCTCGACATGCTCCCAAAGGATTTTTCCAACGAAGTAGCATGTAGTTTACTGGCACATTGTGGAGAGATTAGTTCATGTAAGCTGTAAATTCTTCTGGACAAGATGGTGCAGCAGTTCCGTAGGATCATGAGTTTTTGCTCTTCACAACGCTGAAATTGCAAGAGCGGAAGCAGCCACACTGTTATTAGTTTTTTTTTTCCGTCTATTTTTGCTACCGAGTCATTGGCTTTCCTTGTGATTCTTAATGGATAAGTGGCTGATTTATGCTGTTATTGGTAAGGTGAAATTCTATGGATGTATCTGAGAGAGGTTACATTGAGTACTTCTTCGCTTCCAAGTTTTGGATCTGTAAGGGGCTTGTACAGGTCTCTTACTTATTTCAAAGTGCTTACGTAATAGCAGTTCTCTGTGAGACTGGAAACCGAAGCTTACATGACTGTTGTTCGGCTTTCTTTGCTGTTACACCGTCACTTGATTCTACATGAGATGTGGGGACGAAACAAGATGTCGAAATCATTTGGAACGTTAATCATAATCTCATACTTATTATGAAATTCTGGTTTTGTTCATTTTTTCTATTTAAGCTTTTGACAACTTCTCTCCGGCCCATTCCTACAGAGTAATTCGGGGACAAAAGCTAAGGAAGATCTTGCTGCTGCTACACATGCTGTTGAGGTCCGTTAAAGAATAATCTTAAGTTACTATTCATCTTTGATGCCATCCTGCAGAAAGGGAACTTCAACTGTTTTGAACACCACCTCATCAGTCTGCTATTTTTATGTTCATATGTTTTCCTTTCAAGCAGGAACTCACGTACAAGATTCGTGAAATAAAAACCAAAGCCGAGCAAAGTGAGACAATGGTTCAGGAAATTTGTCGTGACATAAAAAAGTTGGATTTTGCTAAGAAGCATATAACAACAACGATCACTGCCCTTCACCGTCTTACCATGCTTGGTTAGTGTCTTTGTGGTTTACATTATATCATTTTGGTATCATGCATGCCTCTTATTTTGCTCTACATGGTTGTGGATTCATTGTGGGCAGCAATCATTCCCTGGATTTTAATTAATATCGGGAAAATAAGGATTTGTTTCTTCATCAAACATGTTTACTTTTAGTGTCGTGGCTTTATTTGGGAGAATAAATGAACTGTGAATTTGTTGGAAATATTGATATTCATGTCTGAATACACAATATTACATACACACTATGTTTTTCACAGTGGGTTCTTATCTTGAACATGATTACAGATTATTTTGAGCACTAGCTTGCGTGCTTCTTGTCGCTTGGCAATTACATAACACAAGAAAATCAAACTAAAATAAGACGAGGATCATTTCCCAGTTTCATTTTGCTTCTTTCCCCATTTTCACCAGGGGTATTTCATTGCTTGCTTGAAATCTGTTTTGCGCTGCCCTAGGTGTCCAATTTACTACTTTGAAGGAAATGTGGTGCAAGGTGGACCTCTGGATCCTGTTTTATAGATTTAGGGTTTTGTTATGTGCTGTAACTTGTGACAATATATCTGGCATATTTCATTAAAGTGAATAATAATTTTGTCGTGATTAACTTACTTTGACAATACCATCTGAGATGCTACAAATTTAAACTTGTGATGCTCTTTCTCCTATCACAGTCTCAGCCATTGAGCAACTCCAGATAATGGCTTCTAAAAGACAATATAAAGAGGCAGCTGCACAGTTGGAGGTACTGTGATTGCTCGTGAGTCAAATAACTTGTTAGATTGAACATTATATAGAGGGTTGGCATGACTTTATTGATAGAATTTCTTGCTATAAGCTTCTTTTAATGTTCACTCTGCAAAAATATTCTTTGAAGGTGTTCAGCTCTTGATTCCTGCTAATTTACAGTTGTTTAGGTTACTCATCACCAAAGAAGGTTCTGGGCTTATCTAGCTCTATGGAATACATTACAATTTGCATTATGTAATATCTATGCGAAATATAGAATGACATCCAAATGCAATTGCCTTACCTGTAGGATTTCATGAGTGCATTTTTCAGTTTCGTCCTTTTCCTGCATTGACTTCTTAGATGACCTGGTTCCTGCTTCAGTAATTGTATGCCGTGGAAGGCCTCCTTGTGCTTTAACTTGATTCGTCATTCAGATCTTATCTCTGGGAAAATCTAGATTTTATTGTGTATAGTCCTGTAAAAAAGCATTGATTGGGCTTTTTTTCTGTTGATGCATTTCAGGCTGTGAACCAGCTGTGCAGTCATTTTGAAGCCTACAGGGATATTCCCAAAATAACAGAGCTTAGAGAGAAGTTTAAGAATATCAAACAAATACTCAAGTCGCATGTGTTCTCTGATTTTTCGAGGTACCTTTTTCTTTGAATGCATGAGTTCCTGTCAGTCATGAATAGTCTGTTCTCTGTATGCACATGGTTTGTCCTCTATTTGATTATTCTTGACTATTGCTTCAGTAGTACTAAGTGTCCAAATGAGCCTCTGGATGCATTCATGTGAAACTCAATAAGATAGATTTTTGCAACTCTTCCTTCTTACATCTTTATTATTGCTTTGAGGCTAAAGTTGAAATACTGATATGGCAGTTCTTTTGGTTTGCCATTTCGAAATTTATCTCCGAACATACTTTTTGGATAATCTAGATTGCGTACTTGACTGGCCCCTTATTTCAGCTTAGGTACAGGAAAAGAGAGTGAAGAGACAAATCTGCTGCAACACTTATCCGATGCTTGCTTAGTAGTTGACGCATTGGAGCCTTCTGTGAGGGAGGAGCTGGTGAATACATTTTGCAGCAGGGAGCTCACGTCATATGAACAGATATTTGAAGGAGCTGGTCTGCCATTTTTTCCTACTTTGTATTGTGCATGTGATGTTATACTATTATTATTGGACTTACCAAAGTTAACCGTTTGCTTTTTCTGAGGTTTTCAAGCTGATGTGTTTTTGTTTCTATAGAACTTGCTAAGCTGGATAAAACAGAACGGAGATATGCATGGATTAAGCGTCGAATGAGAACCAATGAAGAGATATGGAAGATCTTTCCTCCTTCCTGGCATGTTCCTTATCGGCTTTGCATCCTATTCTGTAAGAAGACAAGGTATACTTACCTGAAGATATACCGTTTCTTGTGTTGAAATAGTGTTATTATGACCATCTCTAGCTATTAAGCGGTCAGTCAAGTAAAGTTGAGTTATCACAGTGCGACTTTTATTGTTACCGCAATGAAATCTCTCAGTTTGCTGTTATTATTTAGAACTTTCAAGATTAGTGATCAGGGTGTCCTTAATCAGATGAGCTTGTAATAAAAAAGTGACAAAGGAACATTGCAGAAACTGCTAAAAGAGCTATGTATTTTGTAATTGTGAAGTTTGGCTGACCTTATAAACAGTCCATCAATTTCGTGCCAAATTTTTCTTATAAGCTCATCCTGAGGAACTTTATTATTTTCTTCAAGCATGAATTATTTTTTAGCAATAGGTTTTTAAAAGAGGAGAAAAGATCACGTTTTCCCCCCTTAAACATGTGCATTCCAATGGAGGTGGAGTCCTTAATATGTGTTTCATCAGTACTCTAGAGAAATTTTCTTACTTTGAATACACCAGCGTTAAACAAGTTCTGAGAAGGCTGAGATTTGTGACATGATCATTGCACTGCCCTACATATGCTAAGCATTTGGAGGCAATAAAAGCCTTATTTAGTTTGTGAGGGCTTGCAGTTTGCCCTCTCAATCTTGATCTTGCAAGTATTCTGTAGCACTTTGAAGCAAAAAGATTTGACTGATCTGCTTCTTGGATATATCTTCAGGAAACAACTTGAAGAGATCCTCGTCAGTTTGAAGGAAAAGCCAGATGTTGGTACTTTGTTATTGGTAAGTTTATGCTATCTGAACCCTCACGGGACCTTTCATTTCTGCTGTATTCACTATGTCTGTATCATGACTCATAATTTTTTTAGTAAGGCTGTGTTTCCAGGATGTTGCATGGCACCACATTGGTCTGAGAATCTATGTAGGTCTTCCCCCTATGTAAATGCTTATACATGTATGTAGTCTTTGAATCAGTTTTCAGAATGTCTTAAAGTGGGCTTCTGAGATGCTAACACCTCAATAATCTCCATAAGATGATCACGGATTAATTAGTTATCTCATGGTCAGAGTCATGTCAAGAAGTCCCCTAAAGCATTTTGTGATCACATGTTGTAGAGATAATTTAAGTTTTTGGCTTGATCATGAATATTGATGTGATAGTATCTATTCTGCTAACCTGTCCTAATTTTTTTCCTGGGCAGTGTCGACTAGATTTTACCTTGTGCATGTGCTATACCTTAGTGTGTTTTCATCATCACTTGTACTTTTGAGATCCTAATATGGGATCTTCTCTAATCCTTGCTAAACATGTAAGAGTAAGAGAGGGTAAAGAGGTTCTTGTGGCCTGCGTGATCTCATAGTTCGCAATTCTGTATCTTGTCACTGTTACTTATGCAGGATCCTCTAAACATGTAGGAGTAAGAGAGGGTAAAGAGGTCCTTGTGGCCTGCGTGATCTCATAGTTCGCAATTCTGTATCTTGCCGCTGTTACTTATGCAGGATCCTCTAAGTGGAAACCTCACTGAACATAATGTCATTTGGTTGCTTGATCCCATTGAATTTGAACATTTGAAAAGCTTTTTGTAGACTCTTATAGAACGTTATTTGTCCTGGATAATTAACTTTAGGCACTCCAACGAACCCTGGAATTTGAGGATGAATGGGCAGAGAAATTTGGGGGAGGAGCTAGCAGCAAAGAGATCATCAGTGAAGATGATATTGATAACGGTGAAAATAACAGTCAAATTGTGTCAGATATACGAAAGAAGTACGAACGGAAACTTGCTGCACATCAAGGAACTGAGGATGAGGTAAATCTATGGAAGTGCTTTAAGCGATTTCTAGTCCTTAATGTGAAGTTCTGTAAGATTGCCTTTTCACGCTGCTGCCAATTCTTCTGATTTCAATTGACAGGAAACGGATGGAAACAAGGATATGTCAGTGCCTGGTGCTGGGGTAATTTTTTTTTTTTTTTGGGTAAAGATGCTGGGGTAATTTTTTAATCTTGTGTCTAAAACAAGAAATGAAGTTGGTACTTGTGTTGGTGCTTCTGAGATATATCATCTGTTGCATGAATTACCTTGTCTTGTGTGTGGAGATTTTATGTGATTTATCGTCACAGGATTAAAACTCCTGCTTAAAGTTTGCATTAGATAGAATAAGACCTATATTCTAAAATTTTCTTATGACTTGTACATTAGGATGGCATTGAACCATTTTTCCGTGAAAATTTTTTCTGAGGAGGAAATCCATTTGTGCAACGACTATTCTTAGGCAGGTTTTTACTTCTAGACCAGGGTCAACAAGTCTTGAGGTTGGAGAAATTAGAGTGCTTGATCTAAGAACAAGGAATGAAAACTGTGGTTCCATTGTTTATGTTTGGGTGTCCTGGCCTGCTTTCTTATCACTTTGATTAAAGATTGTGAACAGAATCTATTAACATCTTTCAATGACAACTGATTCCATTCGTTGATGACAGTTCAATTTCCGTGGAATCATTTCATCTTGCTTTGAACCTCATTTAACGGTATATATAGAGCTAGAAGAGAAAACACTGATGGAAAGTCTGGAAAAACTTGTCCAGGTAATTTCACTTCTTTCTTATTGAACTTTGGCTCTCCATATTTTTCATTCAATGATTTATGACTAACATTGACTACTTACGATGTCCTCTATTAGGAGGAAACATGGGATATTGAGGAGGGGAGTCAGAACAATGTTTTAACCAGTAGCATGCAGGTAAGCAACTGAAATGTTGATTTCGGTTACAATTGCAAGTATTTGATGCATCTTTTGAGTTTGGATTCATTGATCAAATATAGGTCAAAACTTTTGTAGATGTTGATAGAGACTCAATTAATGGAAAATTTTACTCATGTATATTTGGGTGGAGTGAGAAATCTAGTGACTGCTCTTTCGGTTCTGCTGTCTTGACTCTGAACCATGATCTCGATGAATTTGCTAATTTTGTGAATATCTAGATTTTCTCATGAATTGCTCATGGGGATATAATGCGTGCATCCTGTGGTACTTTTCCAATTACCATCTATATAGAGAGATGCAGGACTAACTCTATACAGTATACTTGAATGTAGCATGGTAAGTTTTTTAGCATTTGTGCTGACAGACCCTCCTTTTTATGTTGTCTTAGCTGTTTCTTATCATCAAGAGAAGCTTAAAGCGTTGCAGTGCTCTGACAAAGAACCAGACGTTATTCAATTTGTTCAAGGTGTGTTGATCGAATTCAATGGTTTAGATACCTTCCTTTATATTGGGATTGGTGATGGCCCTTGTAAAGATTTTCTCAAGCTAGAGTTCCTATGAACTGGGCAGATAACAGAATGCCTCCATTAGAGTGATGTACTGTAGTTGTGATGGGTCTAGTGACTGATCCAAGTGGCCTCACGAAAATAAGTTCATAGCTACATCGTTCATTCTTTAAGTTAAGCGAAGTTTGGTGCAAGTTAGGTGGCATAAGCTGTAGGAAAAGAATGTATTGTTACATAGAGTGCGTGCTGTAGAGGATAGGTGGCTTCCACACCTTCACCACCCCCCCCCCACTTTTTTTTTGCATTGTGGGGGCAGGCAGCTGTTTAGACACTTAGGTTTTTTGAGTTTCAAATTGTCTCTCTCTCTCTCTCTCTCTCTCTCTCTCTCTCTCTCTCTCTCTAGGTATGAAGATCTTTTACCTGAACATTTGATCATTCAATTTTCAATTCATTTTGCATGTTATATGTCTAGTCATGCTATTTGAGAATTAGTATCTGTAGTAAAATCTCAAGATCTCATCCAGTTCACCATCACAAATTAAGATTTCAAAACCTGATAGAACTTGACTTGGAAACTATGATCAGGTATTTCAAAGAGTTCTCAAAGCATATGCCACAAAACTTTTTGCGAAACTACCTAAAGGTGGTATGGGGCTTGTTGCAGCGGCCACAGGTATAGATGGACAGATAAAGGTAGTCTATTTTATAACTTTTTTCTGGCTCTTCTTTAAAGTTCTTATATGTTCGCTTTTTGAGCAATCATTGTAATTATGCAGACTTCAGACAGAGACGAAAGAGTGATCTGTTACATAGTGAATTCAGCTGAATACTGCCATAAAACGGTTAGTTATTAAATGCCTATTGTTTCCTTAACGATTATTGTGACTGCTGGGTTTTTTTACCTTGTCATATTGTTAAAACTATAGAAGAACAGTTTTAAGCAACATGGAAAGTTGTAGACTATGTGTGCTTAATAGGAGGTTATTGTGTTACATTTCTTCCGGGAAGAACATAAAAACATCATTGCTGAAATTATAGCAATGTCCCACCAGAAGGTTCTTTGGACTGTTTGTGCTTTACTCGATAGTGTATGACCAATTGCAATGCCATCATTAAAACTTCAACCTTTGTAGTTAACTATTCACCAGGAACTTCCAAATGCCATCATTAGGGTTTAAAGTCAAAATTTTGAGTCTTGAGAGTGGTATTGCAAGATTTTATTATAATTGTTGTCAATGCTAAATATCAGAATTTCAGAGTCAACTTTGCTATTGCCTTTACTGTTTTAGGTGACAGAATGCAATTAAACAATGCTTTTTATAGTGCTAGAGAAAATTGTTCCACAAGGGCATCATTACTATTAGAAATTGTTTGATGAGGGTTGAGACAATATTAGCTTGTTACAGAATATTTGATTATCTGTATTCCAGTCTGATTGTGGGCAAAATCGGTGTAAGTTTATCATAACTGCAGTTTGACATTTTGATAGTCTGGCGAACTGGCTGAAAGCGTATCAAAGATAATTGATTCCCAATACTTTGATGGTGTGGATATGTCAGAAGTACAGGTATTGTTTGATGTCAATTTGCACGCACTTGTGAGTTACTCATGTACAGTTCTCTTTGTTGCTAATTGCTAACTTATAAGCGGTATTGCAGGATGAATTTTCTGCGGTCATAACAAAAGCACTTGTGACTCTAGTGCACGGCCTAGAAACGAAATTTGATATAGAAATGGCCGCCATGACGCGCATCCCATGGAACACTCTAGAAAGTGTCGGGGACCAATCAGGGTGAGATGATTTCTACATATCCAAAACGCATTTAATGGAGATTATGATTCGCTTGTATGACCACATTCTTCTTTCAGGTATGTCAACAACATAAATCTGATGCTGAATAATAGTATTCCTGTGCTTGGACGCCTTCTGTCTCCTATTTATTTCCAGTTCTTCTTGGACAAGGTAACCTGAAGGATTTTTCTATTTCCTGATTTTATGCATTAGCCTAGATATTTTGTCATTTAACTGCAAAAAAGAAATAAACTGAGGCACAACACTTCCTACGTATCTTTCATTGTTAGCATTTCTTATGTTGCAGAACAATGGCATATCTTCTCAGGAGCCTCTTTCCATAGTTATGCGTGTCTATACTCATTGTCAGCTGTAGAATAAGGCGGGTTTCAGTTTAGCCATCTTTCTGTTAGGCAGACGTTTTTACAAGCCAAAGTAGCGCCCATGCATTTTGTTACATAACTTCCAGTGGAGATGTACTGTCTTCAGTCTTTGTTTTTTCCTTAACCTAGATAAATTTGTTCTTGCAGCTTGCATCATCACTTGGTCCCCGCTTCTACGTCAACATATTTAAATGCAAACAGATATCTGAAACTGGAGCCCAACAAGTAATTGCTGCTTCTTTTTATTGTTTGTCATCATTCTGAAGCATCTCACTATTCAGAAAGGTTTAATATTTTGCATTTGAGGCTTCTGTGCTAAGACCGACTTTGAAGCAATACCTGGTCAATTGACATATAGGAATCATATTGAAATATCTCTCTATTCAGATTACGCCTTAAATTCTTTGCACCTGAGCAAGAATCATATTGGAATTTTCTTCTTGAATGGAAATGTCATCTTGACTTATCCAAAGAGCTACACGTCAATCTAAGTGCTTTGATTTCTAAGCCACTGCATGGAATGAAAGCTTTCTACTTCCACTTGTTTCAAGGAGTAGTTTCTTTTAGATTATTGATGTAATTATAATTAAGGAGCTCAATGTCTCTCATGTCTTCTATCTTTATACTTTTGAATGGTTTATTGTCAAAAAGCGAAACATGCATTGCTTTTGGTGTATATCTCTTGATGCATGCCTGTTGTTTTTCTCTTAAATGAACAGCCAAAGGACACATTCAACACCCTAAATTGGCATGATAAGTTTGCTTTTGCAATGGCTAATATCATAAAAGCTATAGATGAAATAACATAGTTCAATTTCGAGAGATATTTTATTCTGTGGTTTCGTTGATTGAACTTTCAATGAAAAGGACCTTGTCTATTGTTGTTGCCGCTTCGAGTAGAAATTGTGTTTCTAGTTTGTGGAATCAATTTGATGTCCCAGAGTAATTTTAAATATATCATACTTTTGCAGATGCTGTTGGATACTCAAGCCATAAAGACAATCCTTCTAGATATTCCTTCCCTAGGCCGACAAGTGAGTTAATACATGTTGTTATAGTTTTCTTGCTTCGATGACATCTAAATGTACTCTTCAATTTCCTTTTTCATTTTTTTTTCTATTGTTGACAAAACATCTCAATGTGCAAGTTACATAGATTTTTTCTTTTAGCATTTTGTGGATGTGGTTAACCTATGATGGCAAATTGTATATTGCTCACACTGGAATGAGTGAGATTGACTTTCAAGTACAGCCACCAATTGCTTGGAACTCTGAAACCCTGCTCACCTCTCTCTATTGATCATGTTGCTTGCACCTTGGAGCACAGTTATTCATCTCAACCTATTTTTTGGACTTCGGGTTCTTGCTTCTGGTCTTCCATGACTTACTTAATTGGGGAGCTTTTCCAGTGTTGATTTAGGTTATGTTTCTTGCTCAGTTTTTATGATACCTTTTGCAACAGACAAAATCATTCAGCTACTATATACTCTGCAATAGCTCTACAAGGATACTTGCAAAGTTATGTTGCTAGTTATAGCTGGACTAGAGAGGATGGCAGTGGGCCTAGAACATCCCGGCTGTCTCAGTTGACTGGAGATGCAATAGTAACTAGGGAGGTCCAGATTAAGCTGATGTGGTGCAATTGCGAGGGACTTGGAGATCACAATGTTCTGTGGCAAAGGGACTGGCAATTAGGGGTGAGCACGGTTCCAGGGTAGAACCGAGAACCGAAGAACCGGACCCGGCGGGTCCAGTTCGGTTGCCGGTTCCTAGGTGATAGGTTCCGGTTCTCGGTTCCAAATTTTTAGGAACCGCCGGTTCCGGTTCCGGTTCCCGGTTCCGGTTCTTAGGAACCGGAACCGGGGAACTGGAACCGAGAACCGGAACCGGTTTACTTTACCCTCTAAAAGGTTTTAGGTGTTGTCGCTGTCGTCCTGAGGTTGATGACCCTGTGCAGGGTGCGCGCGAGTCTGCTCTTGCCGTGACTGCTCTGTGCTGGTCTGTGCTTCACCGCTTCTTCTTCTTCCATCTAAATGGGAAGAAGAAGATGGACTTCAGAGGCTGCAAAGGAGTCTGAAGTCGATCTGGGTCATGGAGGATGGTGGGTTTTCTGGGGAGGATGGAAAGTGCAAGAAAACGAGAGATGATTTTGCCGAGAAACTGGGGATTGTCAAGAAAGTGTCAAGAAAGTGAGGATTGCAAGGGGGAAAAGGAAAGCAGAAAACTTTGACTAAATGTATTATCAGATAAATAGTCGGAGATGGAGTTAGTAATGACAGAGGGAAAAGTTGGATTAAAGCGCGGGAAGAGGAAAAAGACGAAGTGTCTCCGAGTTACAGAGGATGGGAAAGTCAAGGAATAGGAGCAAGAATTCTATCTAGTGCAGTGCAGACAGCAATCAGCTAAGGATATTCGTGTTGATTATTCGTACTATCAAAACATATTTCCATTTAAATAAAGAGCGAAAACGGATTAACTTATGTCGCGTAAGTGTGAATTTCTTTCGGTAAATTCGAGTCGTGTTCAAGAATAATGGCCTCCTAAAACAGAGTGGAGCGTGGGAGTTCTTTTGTAGACTTTGGAAAGAACGGTTTTAGGTGCTGCCTGCAGTACAAAAGATTTTTGCGATTATTTTCGTTTTGTTTAATTCAAAGCGAAATTAAAAAAAGAACCTGTTGGAACCTGGAACCGACCCTGGAACCTATGACAGGGTAGGTTTCAGGTTCCACGTTTCGACGGGTAGGTTCCAGGTTCCTCATTTTGAGGAACCTGTACCCGAGGGTAGGTTCCAGGTTTCAGGCGGAACCTACCCGGAACCTGGAACCGCTCACCCCTACTGGCAATCAGCTTCCTGTGATAAGAAAAAAAAAGTTGATGCTTTTAGGCAAGCATAGATAAGTAGGCAGCCAAACTGTTTGGCTCATATTTTTGCTTCGATTTATAGTCTGAAGATCCTATATCTGCAAAATTTACAGGAAATGAAATTAATTTATATTGATGTGGTTACATGGTACACGTTTGATTGGAATTCTTGGTCGATCCTGGCTGTTATTTAAGGGATTCTTTCGTCTTTTCTTCCATTTGACAACCAAGCTTAGGCAACCATTTTGTAATCTGTTTCTATGGTGCAGACATCAACTGCTGCCAGCTATTTGAAGTTTGTAAGCCGAGAGATGAGCAAAGCTGAAGCACTTCTAAAGGTTTTCTTCTTTACTCAGTGCAGGCCATTACTCTCAAGTACGTGAAGTCTCCTTTACCTGTTGCACTCATAATTTGTTTTCCCAACGCAGGTCATTCTGTCTCCAGTTGATTCTGTGGCAGATACATATCGTGCATTATTGCCGGAAGGGACACCAATGGAGTTTCAGCGTGTTCTGGAGCTCAAGGTAGTTGACAGAAGATTAATCTCTTAGGCAAATTTTGATAGCACTTGCTTGTTTAGACGATTTATAGATCAAGATACACCAAGGGAAAAAAAAATGACATTATTTTACCGACATGGCGACTTGGTTGGCGAACAGTCTTCTCTCGTGATATAGAAAAACAGTTCTGCTGTGATCTATTTCTTGTTTGCAAGATGGAAATTAATCAGCAAGCATCAATGCTTCGTCATTTCTCCACGATTTCTTTGTATGGATCGTAACTACCTCATCTAGGGTTTGTTTTTATGCTAGTTGTGACGTGGAATCGGCATGTGCAGGGGCTCAAGAAGGCCGATCAGCAAACTATATTGGATGACTTCAACAAACTTGGACCTGGGATCACGCAACCTCCCGTAGCACCACCCGTCATTCCTGCTGCCCCAGCTCCCACAATAGCTCCTGCAATGTCCAACATTGCTTCAGTTGGCTTGATTGCTTCCGGGGAGGATGTGCTCACTAGAGCTGCCGCGCTTGGGCGAGGTGCCGCCTCAACGGGTTTCAAGAGGTTTCTTGCTCTCACGGAAGCAGCTAAGGATAGGAAGGACGGACCTTTTAGGAAGCTCTTCAATGCTTGATCATATGAATCCTCCTCATCTCTGTGAATTCTCATTTTTGAAGATGATTCCAGTTTTGGTAATTCCGTATAGCTCATGCTCCATTTGTAACTCTTCCTCTAAGATTAAACGAAATCGAAAAAAGAAGAGCTTTTCTTGAAGGACCAAGGTCTATTCTTTTTTAGAATATTAACAAGTTGACAGCGCCAAGAGAAATGTAATTTTCTGAGTGAGGTAAGAAACTTTAACAATATGGTATTAAAAGCATATTTTTTCCGAATCTTTCAGACCTCCGGGATGGAGATCAGTCGTTGGTCGAGAAGGAAGCCGTGTTGCAAATTGTTCCGGCTCCTAGAATGAATGAAGCGAATGCGATACTTCAACTGATAAAGAACAGAATAAATCACAAAGGCCGTGCATTTGCTTTCCCATTTTGCTCAAAAGTGTTCCGTCTCGAGACAAGAGTGTCTTTGGCATAAGCATCAGCTGCCCTTTCTAAAAGATCCTTTACAATCTATTCGTACGAATGGACTATACATGATATGCACCAATTGATCTCAGCCTGACTCATATGTCTAAGTTTTCTCCGGTGACAACAGAACCAGAAAAGTGCTCCAATGGAAGTAACACAACACCACAAAACACTGGCCGTAGCTACCGTGAATGTCGATGTTGAAAAGCCGAGAACCACAGGTTATTCTGCTCCTACGGAAGAAGAAGAATCCATATCGCTCGACCAGCTCCCGAAGCAGTTGTTCTGGGAGACTCGAGAACTCTTCCGGTGGAACGGCTTCTGGTATCGCCCCCACCATCTCAAGGCCGCCCTGGCTCTTCGTTCACGGTTCCGGCCACGAGACGATGACGTTCTCTTGGCATCTACCATGAAAACTGGAAGCACGTGGCTCAAAGCGCTCTGTTTCTGCATCTTGACAAGCACTAAACACAAACAGAGTCAAGAGAACGGCAACATTGCAGCTGGCACCGAACAAGAAGATAGGTTGGAAGACCCCCTCGCGGTTAACCACCCCGCGCATTACGTGAAGACCTTGGAGGTCCAGGTATTCACGGAGAACCCGCCTCCGGACCTCTCGGTCATCGAGTCTCCAAGGTTGTTCCACACCCACTTGCCTTACAGTGCGCTGCCCGGATCCGTCAAGGCCTCTCCATGCAAAGTAAGTATTGCCTAATCTTGAACTCTACGATACCCAACCGATCATAAATTAAGAAGCTGCAAGGCTTGCATTGGATCTTATGGAAAAGCTCTTCATGCTGTTTCTGCACTGTCATCGATTCGGTTCACCACATTCACCACATTCTCGTAGAACAAGTCTATAGCATTTATTTTTTCCTCTCTATGCAAGATCATCTACCTCACGCGCAACCCGAAAGACACCCTCGTCTCCCTGTGGCACTTCTTCAACCACCTCCGGAGTGACGAAGAGGGTCCCTTCCCGTTCGAGCGCGCCTTCGAGGGCTTCTGCGATGGGGTCTGCTTGTTCGGGCCTTTCTTCGAGCACGTGCTCGAGTACTACAATGTGAGCTCGGAGATGCCGGAGAAGGTGCTGTTCTTGAAGTACGAGGACCTGAAGAGAGACCCGAGAGGACAAGTGAAGCGGCTGAGCTCATTCCTTGGGAGGCAGTTGGAGGAGGAAGAGGAAGTGGAGGACATTGTTTGGAGGTGCAGCTTGGAGAGGCTCAAGAGCTTGGAGGTGAACAAGGGCGGGGTCGATCCGTGGGTGAACATGCCAAACAGCGCCTTCTTCAGGAAGGGCATTGTCGGGGACTGGAAGAGCTTGTTCACGGCGGAGATGGCCCAGCGTCTCGACGAGATCGCGAGGACGAAGCTCGAAGGGTCAGGACTTGACCTCTGCATCGATACGTGATGGAGGCGGCTCGCGTAGAAGACAAATTACGCGACCCGGGTACGCATTGAAAACTTAACAGAGAGAGAGAGAGAGAGAAATAACGTTGAGTCCCGCTAGCTATTTCCATGCAGTAAAAACACGCTCGTGTCATGATCTCGTGAAATCCGAATCAATAATTCGGGAGGATCCAATCTTAATGAGATCCTTCCAATAAAATCGTTATGTAAACTGAGTTGCTGTTCTTGTTGCAAACAATTGAATGTTCAAATGATGCTTCACACTGGCCGATAAAGGAAATGGGGCGACTGCCACCCATAGCAGCTGCTTTACGGACGGATTTATGCCGTCTCCAAAGCAGCAGTATAGGGACGGGACGGGCCGTTTCCGATAGTTCCGTTCCTAGTTTAGTTACGGAGAGTACGACATCGGTTATGTGGACCGACCAAAAATCATCATCTAAAGTGTAATTGAGAAGACAAGCCATGGTCACTAAGACATCCTTTCACGTTGTATTTATGGTTTTAGAGTTTAGTGAAGTTTATTTAGAGTAGAACTCCATAGAATTTTCACCCTAATGTTTCCTAGTTAGGGTACGAATTTGAGATTGTGGATTGATTTTTTAAGAACTTCGTATAAAACCTTGTTTTCAATTCGATAGTATGCCAATATGCAAATCCATATCCATCTTTCAATGCATGTGAGGTGAGAAATGAGTGAAATGTCTTGTTGTCTGCATTTCTGAATGGAAACAATATTTAGTTGTTGTTATCATTAGACCCATTCATCCCATGGGCATTCATTGAAAGAAGAATATGAATTTGCATACATACTACTGAGTTGAAAACAAGGTTTCAAACATAAAGTTTTTAAAAAATCAACCACCATCTCAAATTTGTATCCTAGGAAACATTAGGGTGCAAATTCTATAGAGTTTTACTTTAAATAGAATTCGACACTACATGAATGTATCCCAACACATTGTGAAAGTGCACACATGATGTGGGATCGGATGATACTGAAATTTCAAAGTTAATTACATCAACTAAGGATCTGAAAGGGTTCATTTAACTATTTAAGTGTGTGCCCACACGATGAATGTGATTGAAAGTTCATACAAAGTGTTTAGTAGTTTTCACGAACAAGGAATCTTTATGGTGCAAATAGATCCATTCCAAGTTTCTCAAAACGAAGAACTTTTGGGTCGCCCCTAAACCTACGGTGTGCTCCTGGGCTTGGAAGAAAATCTTAGATCTCTGTTTCTAATTTCAGCAGCAGTTCAAATGGAGAATTGGCAATGGATCTTCTACTTCTTTCTGGTTCGACTTCTGGCATGATAAAGGCCTACTTTATAAATTCTTCTATAATAGAGACATATTCTGCTCTGGCATTGCAAGAACGGCCTCGGTTAGGGATTTCCTATACTCCGAATGGCACCTGTCTAACATCATACAATCCTTCAATTCCTGGACTGATCATACCCCCCAGCTGGTGACGGAGCCGCCGGACCAACTTACTTGGCGAGGTCATCCTTCCGGAGTGTTCTCTATTTCCTCGGCTTGGGATTTAACTCGGAAAAGGGACACCATGTTTATTGGGATTCTTTCATTTGGGACTGCAGTTTTGCCCTGAGACGAAGCTTTTTGCTATGGCTGATGACCCTCAACAGGCTTCCGACCCAGGTCCTCCTCCTTTCCTATCACAAATCTCTGAAGGATTTTGTGCTTACTGCCAAGGTAGGCCAGACTCCATTGATCACATGTTCTTTGGTTGCACTTATACGGGCTCTTTGGCATCATTTTGGGCCGCCAAATTTAATCTCCCCTGGCACAACGGGTCTTGGCAACGTATTCTCCACTAGGCGTCCACATCCATTGCTGGTAACAGCTTCCATCACTGCTTTGCTCGGTTTGCACTTGGAGTTCTATGCCACCTCATTTGGATAGAGCGTAACAACTTCCTATTTAGAAATGGGACCATTTTTCTTGCCTGCGATGCGAAACCATCTTGTCAAAGCTGTTCGAGATAAGGCTCTTTCTCTCAAGCCTGTAGTAGATACTCCATGCAATAGAAGAATCCAGGCCAGCTGGGACATCCCAACATCTATTTTTCTTAATGTTATGTAGTTGTTGTTCCTTTGTGGCTCTTTAGTCTGCTTGGTAGAGGCTCAGATCGTTCTTCTTAACACCCGGGCCCCTGTTGATTGTAGCGCCTGCTAGCTTTAGTTAGCCGCTACCTCGCAACTCTTGTGTTGCGTTAGGTACGAGGTTTTGTGTACGGCTTTTCTGCTGTATCTTGTGCATTGAAAAGTATAAAATCCCCTTACCTTACCAAAAAAAAAAAAAGATCAGGGTGGCTTTCGGGCAATATAATGGGGCGCGAGGTGGACCTCAGAGAAAGAAAGAAGGGAATAAAAATATAGGCCAGAGCACGGGTTTAGGTCTACCAAATACATAAGGAAGAACTGTAATTTCCTTTTTGTCCCACAACCTCGATAATCTCGATAATGTCCTCTTCCACTCTCAGTTTCGGCCTTCCTCCCATTGCCATCACCCATCGTCTTCAAGCCACCATCACCATCAAAGCAGCCACAACCGTACCAAATACCAAATGGGTTCTCATGCTATTGCCAATTCCCATATGCATTTCCAAGATGTTTGGAGAAGGAATGGATAAAAAGTTGTGATGTACTAGTAGGGTCTTCAGTTTGACAAAATCAAAGAGGAAGAGGCAAGTCGACTAGAGAGATCCATTACCAAAGAAGAGAACCTTCGGGTAGGTTTTGATTGTGAGGCGATGAGCTATGTACTCGATAGATTCGGCTCGCGTTTTTCGAACGACAAGACACTACTGAATCCAGGCTTCTTGCAATCCTTTCGGACTGCCAAAGGAACAGTAAATTTATAAACAACTCGAGTTCCACATTCATAGCGTTAATTCTCTAAGGTGGCACTACCAATCATCAGATACACTACAAAAAAAACTGCATTTTAGCGACGACAATTAGCGACGAACAACCGCAAATTTTCGTCGCTATAATTTTTTAGCGACGACTTTTGCGACGAACCAAATTTCGTTGCGAAAAACCATGTCGCTAAATTAGCGACGAGACATATGGCAATTCGTCGCTAATTAGCGACGAACTGACTCGTCGCTAACACATCTGTCGCAAAACTCAGATATCGCAACTTAGCGACTAGACACACCATTAGTCGCCATGTAGCGACGAACTACACCTGGCGTTGCTAATATTTTAGCGACTACAAGAGTATGATCGTCGCAAATTTTCGCGACGATATTTTTCGTGTAGTCGCAAAAATGTCCAGAATGCATGGAACTCAGTCTCGCATATTTAGCGACATCAATGTCTACTGCCGTCACCAATTAGCGATAACTCTATCCCCCGTCGCTAATGACGTCCCGAATGCATATATTATAGCTCTGGGCCACGTTTAGCGACGACACTGTCATCTACCGTCACTAACGATGTCCCGCATTTATATAGATAGATCACGGCCACTTTTGGCGACGGGTATTTTTCTTCCGTCGCTAAAAGTGTCCCCGAATGTAAATTTAATAGGTCTCGGCCACTTTTGGCGACGACAATGTCTTCTTCCGTTACTAATTAGCGACGATTAGATTGTCCGTCGCTAACGTTGTCCCGAATGCAAAATGGGTATCACTCGGCCACTTTTAGCGACAAGGTAGTCGCCGATTCGTCGCCATTTAGCGACAAACGCAACTGTTCGTCGCTAAATCGTCCAGAATAGCGACGATAGTATATCGTCGCGTCGCTAAAGCTGTTTGAACGATTAATATGTATTTTTTGTTTTTTGTTCAGTTCTACCTGATAAGTCATAACATTCAACGCAAAACGAAATATAGAAGCAAAAAGTAAATATCTAAGAAAAGTACCCATATCAAAAAATTTAAAATGTATATATTGCAATTATGTTCAGCAAATGTATCTAAACAATTATCATTCGCACATATCAAAAATGTTCAGCAAATGTATCTACTCTTCATGGTCTTCATCGGGTGGGGGTGCCGGTGGAAGTCCAGTCTGCTCGGCTGCTTCATCCTCATCGTCTTGCTGCGAATGCTGACCATGCTGTTGTCTCATTAGCATACTCAATTGTTGTTGCATGATGCGCATTGCCTCATCTCTGGCATCTATGGCATCTAGTCTCTCCTCCATCTTCTTCATTTTTTCGTCTTTCTCTGCAAGTAGATTCTCGAGGTTTTCCACTTTTTTTTCCAGCTCACTCTCTCTTGCGCTGCGCCTTGAACTCGTTCCAGCAGAAGATGTGCCTACCGACTTCATGCTGTCCCGGGCTAACGACCCCAACCCGTACACCTTCCCTTTCTTCACCGTTGCAGATGCCTGCCACCACAGCTTCTCCTACTCGGCCTGCGACATTTCAATCGCGGGCGACGTCCCTTCTGTACCCTCGCCGCTGCCACTACCCCCGACACCCGCCGTAGATGCAAGCATTTCATCAAATTTTTCCTACGTACACACTTTAAAAGTTACTAGGCATGCATTACAATCAACTAATCTGCTATAAAATCATCAAGTTCGAACATACCTTAACGGCCTTCGCCGTGCCACTGACGAATGATTTGTCCTTTCTCATGAAGGTCCGCTCATATGTTTGTGAGAAGCTGGGCGGCGTTCCCAACACCTTCGCCTAACATACACAACGGACTTCCAATTAGTCATACAATCTATTAACGGAATAAATTGACAATCTGACAATATACTTACCATCTTCCTTTTGTGCTCCGCAACTGTGATGGAGCCGCCGGCATACGTCCCAATCCCAGATTCTCTGGAACTGGAAGTTCGATTAATTTTATTCCTCTCGCTGGCGCGCTTATGCTCCTCACTAGCTCACTTTCTATGGATTTCCCTCCATGACTGATCGTCCATCCAAGCCGGCTGCCTCTGAGTGGTTTTCGCCTTGTTCATCACATTTCGCATGTGATCGCCGGCCTTCTTGTTTAAAATTCTTCTAACCTCGCTATCCATAGATCTGTCCCAATAGTACTTGCGCTGCAAAAAAAAAAACGCTAACTCAATTTACCAATACATTTTAGAAATGTCACTAACAAACCGATCTTACACTTACCTCAAACTCTCGCCACCATACTCTCCTATGTTCCTCCGGCGCTTGCGTAATGCATGTATATGGCCCACGCCAAAAATTGTTGATCATACGATACCAGTCCCGCAGGACTACCGTCGCTCTGTAGAAGCTGCATTTGTTAAACATAAAAAATACATAAAACATCTCAAATTCCAAAGAAAATCTAGCCTATATAGTTAATAACAAAAAATTATGCACTTTCATTAAATTGTACTTACGAGTCTCCTAACGGTTCTATCCGCCTCCTCCCTTCATCATCAATGACCCAATTATCATCCACATCTTCGGCGCTTGGCGGTGTCGACGCTTGGCCTACCGATGATCGTGCCGTGATCAAAGGCTCGCCCTTAGATTGAGTCTCCTCCGTTCCTTCGTCTTCCAACTGTTGAGGCTGCGGTTCTGTGGGGGGCGTTTCGACCCAAGTGGGCGTGGGCACGAAGGTCCGTCGAGGGGGACTAGCCTCGTCGACCGGCCTGATCACGAGTGCCATTGAACGCCCTCCTCTGGCCCGTCCACGTGTATAGACCGCCTGTTGATCAGCAGCCTTACCCTTACCCTTGTTGTTATTTTTCTGATTTGGACGCTGGTGCACATTGGAAAAACAAACTAGTTAGAACAATTTATTTACCAACTAGAAATGATTTATAACCCAATTAAAAACTTACCATTTTTCTTGCAGTGTGTACGTAAATATTGTTCTTCTTCATGCATAAGGAAAACAACATTACAAAATAAACCAGATTGGGATAGGAGTAGGAAAATTGGGGACATTTAGGATCAAAATCCACGGCAACAGCAGCTAAGAGGCGCAGTTATGATAACAACATCTTGCAAACCAACCCAACTGTAGCATATGATAAACAGTAAAACATTCCCTGCTTCCAGACCATTCAGGGACAACAATCAACCAATTACCGACGATAAACAATATCCAGTGATGGGATTTGAATTTTGATCAACCGAAAAACAGCCACAATATACAGCTTGCAAAACGAGAAAGCGGGAAAGAGCAGCAACTGCTCTTTGAAACTCAAAAGTCGAAGCACGCATCATAGAACCAGTCCACTGCGATTAAAAAACATTCAACTCATACCGAACAGACAGCCGCTCCCTCCTACTCCGTGAAGATATAGATAACTATTGACACAATCTGCTGATCCTAATCCATGTTCGTCAGCCAATCAAGCACAAAATCTACTGGCCCTCTCATCATCATCAGCAGCAAAATCAGTTCAAACCAACTGCAAGAATAACTACGGACTGATTCGGATGGTCCGTCCTCGGGACACGACCCTAATTTTTACTTGATACTGTGCTATCGACACAAAACTAATTCACTCGGATAATTTTGTCCGCCACAATCCGTTCGAACATTTTTTTTCTTCCGGTGACGCGCTGGCTTCTCGCGTTCTCAAGCACGCGACGCCTCCCTCCCTCCCCCCCGTCACGCGCGCGCTTTTGCGCTTCAAAGGAAAAAGGGAGCTGAGCAAGTCAGAGAAGCGAACGGACCTGCAGAGAGAAGCTGAGCTTCGGCCGCTTGTCGGAGTGGGCGGAGGAGCGGGCGGCGGGCAGCGGGCGGACGAGCGGCGGCGGGAGATCGAGCGGCGTCGGAGGTCACAGGGAGAGCGAGAGTAGAGGAGAGATAGAGACAGACAGACTGGGCAAAATCGATTTCGAACTTAGGTTTTATCGTGATTCAGCGACGGCATAGCCACGCATCGTCGCTAATTGGCTACCAATTAAAAACCTCCGTCGCTAATTGCGACGGTATAGCGACCAAGTAGTCGCTAAAACGCCTAAATCCGAGTTATAACTCGGCCACATTTGGCGACCAATCAGCGACAGCATCGTCGCTACAATTTCAAATACTCTCATGGCCACTTTTAGCGACGACATGCGCTCCCCGTCACCAATTAGCAACGAAAAAATGTGATCCGTCGCTAATGATGTCCCCGAATGCAAATTGTATAGCTCTCGGTCACTTTTGGCGACGACCGAGCACGTCTCCGTCACTAATTAGCGACAAGAACAGGGTCCGTCGCTAACGTCGGACCGAATACCAAATATAAAGCTCTCGGCCACTTTTGGCGATGACAAGGGTATGGCCGTCGCCAATTAGCGACTATTGTTTATGCTTTGTCGCTAACGATGTACCCCATTGCAAATTGTATAGCTCTCGGTCACTTTTGGCGACGACCGAGCACGTCTCCGTCACTAATTAGCGACAAGAACAGGGTCCGTCGCTAACGTCGGACCGAATACCAAATATAAAGCTCTCGGCCACTTTTGGCGACGACAAGGGTATGGCCGTCGCTAATTAGTGACTATTGTTTATGCTTTGTCGCTAACGATGTACCACATTGCAAATTTTAGAGCTCTCGGCCTTTTTTGGCGACGACATTGTGCGTCGCCGTCACTAATTAGTGACTTTTTTAGCGACAAAATTGTCGCTAATTTTTACAGAATACACCTAATTACCTTATTATATATTTATATGAAAATACACCTGATTCATAAAAAATCTACCCTCATATATACCGTATATACTGAATATTAATTATAACACAATAAACCATAAAATACGTTATACATGTCATAAAGAAGAATAGTAAAAGTTTCAAAATCCAAAGTCGTTGTCATTGTCATCTTCGTCGTTGTCATGATCATCGTCGTCTTCTGCATCTTCACTATGATCATAAAACTCGTCTTCGTCTTCGGTGTCCTCGTTTTCCTCATCAGTGTCCTCGTCATCATCAGTGATCAATTCATCTTTTTCAACACTATGATGCAAGTTCGATTGACGAACTTCACTTGCATCAACATCGATCAATGCTCCATGTGGGTCTTGTAAAGATGGAATATTATATTCATAAGGTTCAGCTGTGTGCAGAACGACCTCTTGCTGATATGCTGTATCTTTCCAGTGTTGTTCGATCTTTTTTCGCGCTTTGATTTTACATGCTGCCCACCACTCAACTTTGTCCTGTTTCAAGCTCGGATATGATGCGTAATAGACTTGAATTGCTTATTGTGCCAGTACAAATGGTTCGTATTTCATATATTTTCTCTTGTGATTAACTTCAACCAAATTAAACTTCGGATGCACCCTCATTCCTTTGATAGGGTCGAACCACGTGCATTTAAATAACGTAACGGCCAATGGTGGACCAGGGTACTCTACCTGTATGATAGCATCCAACAAGCCGTAAAAGGCCTCCATCAAACTGCTCCCAGATTGAACACAGACACCACTATTCATCGTGGCCTTTCCCTTGCCATATTCTTGCGTGTGAAAATTATAATCGTAGATAAAATATGCTGGCCAAGTTCTTGCCATTGCTTTTGGACCCAATGACAGATGATATAACAACCCTTTATTCTCGATCATGCCATGATTATTGTGAACCTAATGACACATATGAATAAGTTATTCATATATGTACGTATACATAGAGTATGCAATAATATCAAAATTTGATGAAAACTACAAGTTAACACTTCACGTCGAACTTACATAATTTTTAAACCATGCTGCAAAATAGTCATTGCACAAACGATCAAGCTTATCAGGCGATACTCCTGACATGGATGCCCGAAACATTCTGTTCGATTTGAGACAAGAAAGAATAATTTATTAGCGAATGGTTAGACACAATATATGTGTATATACATTCACATTGTGAGGTCTAATATGAAATGCTTACTGAAAGTATGGCTCAACTTCTGGACAATTCAATAAAATGTATGTGTGGGCTGCATGCATTTCTTCCCCCGTTATATAACGTAACTTACATACGCCGCTTGGTCGACCAAGATAATTTAAAATGGAGAATGAGTTACAATCCGAATCAAGCGGTCCCTCGTCGTTTCGTCCTGGTCTCCGCCTCTTGCATTGCACGTGCGACTCAAAGTAGTATGATGCAAATGTAGTCACTTCTTCAATAATGTATGCATTACAAATTGAAGCCTCCACACATGCCTTATTCTTAATTTTTTTCTTCAAATGATACAAAAACCTATATGGAAAACGACATTTTAGTTCAACATCGTTGATAGGTAGTTTCATATCTATACAAAATGAAAAACATTGTTACCTCTCAAATGGGTACATCCATCGAAATTGGACGGGACCTGCAAGTTTTGCTTCGTATGGCAAATGAACTAGTAGATGCTCCATTGAATCAAAGAACGATGGGGGGAATATCCGCTCCAAGTTACACATGATGATTGGAATATCTTTCTCCAGCTTCTCCATGTGTGATGTACGTAACATTGTCGAGCAAATATCATGAAAGAAAGTCGTCAATTCAGTAAGAGCGCCCCACACGAAGTTTGGCAGAAAATCCTTCAACGCTATTGGAAGTAGTCGCTCCATAAAGACGTGACAGTCATGACTTTTCATACCTGACAACTTACATGCATTCAAATCAACACATCTCTCGATGTTTGAAGCATACCCATCAGGAAATCGGACAGATTTCAACCATGTTAAGACTGCACGTCGCTGCTCCTTGGTCAATGTGTACACTGCTTTTGGCTTTGGACCAATACTGCTTGGCTCCACGTCTAGAGTCGGCCGATCACAAATGTCTCGCATGTCTTTTCTTGCATTTAGGTTGTCCTTTGTTTTGCCAGGGATGTCCATCACCGTGTTGATGATATTCTCAAAAACATTCTTCTCTATGTGCATGACGTCAAGGTTATGATGAACAAAGTGGGTCTTCCAATATGGTAAATGCCAAAATATACTGCGCTTTGTCCATTTATGCGTAGAACCATACGAATGAGGTATGCATTGCGGGGCTTCAACAACGGTCGGGAAGGTTTGGACTCGTTCCCAAAGTTCATAACCGGTCAACCTCATTGGTGGAGGTGTCCTTTCAATCCTTTTTTTGACGAACTCTTTCTTATTCCTTCTAAATGGATGATTCATCGGTAAGAATTGTCTGTGGCAATCAAAGTAACACGCCTTCTTACCATGTTTTAATCGGAACGACTTTGATTTCTCCATACAAATCGGACATCCTAACAGGCCGGCTGTGCTCCACCCAGACAACATTCCATAAGCTGGGAAGTCATTTATCGTCCAAAGAAGCGCAGCCCTCAATAGAAATGTTTTATCGGTGCAAACATCATAGGTTGGAACACCAACATTCCATAGTTGTTGCAACTCTTCAATCAATGGTTGCATGTAAACGTCTATCATCTTCTTCGGGTTATGCGGACCGGGCACGATCAATGTCAGAAACATATAAGGTGTCTTCATGCACATGCCAGGAGGGAGATTGTACGGCGTTAATATGACTGGCCAGCATGAATAGTTTTTTCCGGTTTTACCAAAGGGGGCAAACCCATTACTACATAGACCTAGCCTGATGTTACGTCGCTCCATAGCGAAATCTGGGTATGTTCTATCGAAATGTTTCCAGGCGTATGCATCGGAAGGATGACACATCATATCCTCTTCAGTTTCATGGTTTGCGTGCCAACTCATGTGTTCAGCAGTAGTTCGAGACGCAAACAACCTTTGCAATCTAGGAATTAACGGCAGATGAAACAATTGCTTCACTGGTCTACGTGTATGGTTACCACCATGCCTCCTTTGAACCTTGTATCTAGGCTCACCGCAAAACTTGCAAGATTTAGCATATTGATATTCTTTCCAATACAACATACACCCTGCGATGCAGACGTCAATCCGCTCAACCGGAAGACCCAGGTTATGCACTAACTTCTTCATATCGTAAAAGGAACTCGGCATGTTGTTATCACGGGGTAATGCTTCACGCATTATTTCCACAAAAGAATTGAAGCAGTTCTCTGATGCTCGGCTTTAATACTTAGCATTCTTGCCGTGACTGATAGCGTTGAGTGGTTGTCACAACCTCCCCATAAAGGTTCATCCGCTGAACTCAACACGTCACGAAATTTATGGCACACACTTTCATCAAATGTTGTATCACCAGAATTGTCAAACTGTGATGTATGACTGGAGCTTCCATGCTCATGGGTGCTTGTTTGGTTCGTTTCCCATCCAAAATTATGAGCAGCTGCATCAAGCACCATTCTCTGATATGGATTTAATTCATCTCTAGCACTACTACATTCTTCCCGTACACAAGGCAATTGGTGAGTATTGCGATATTCCTCGGCAGACATAAATGGTTCACCATGGCAAGTCCAATTGTAGTAATTCGGAGTGAAACCGTTTCTGTAAAGATGCTCTTGAACGATATCATATTCTTGGAATTTACTGTTTTTGCATTTTTTGCACGGACACCTTAACTTACTTCCGTTCATGTATTCAACTTGTGAACTAGCAAACGCCATGAATTTTTCCAACCCAGCACGAAACTCATCGGTTAATCCTCCACGCCTAGGTAAGTTCTTATTATACATCCAAGACCTATCTCCTTCCATGATGCCTACGATGAAAACCTGACTCAACAAAATGTCAAGATTCATTACGGTATTTTAACAAACATATGGGGGGTGTCACATGTATCCGAGTCGTTTAACCCCATATTAGGCTTGAAATCAATCTCGTGTAAACAACAACGTATAACAGCAACACAACAACGCGTAATAGACAGAAATATCACTCAAATTGAAAGAAGAAATTAATAACTTACCTTGAAATTAAACAAGTTGGGACAAAGGTGTATTTTTTGCGGTTTCTTCAATCGCGAATTTCTCACTCCCTTTAGCTTTTCCGATTTCTTCGCTAAAGCATACGCATCTCCACCTCCAGGTAACTTGTACTTACTCCAAGTAGGCGTCGGGCTCTCGTTCAGACAGAGAGAAAGAAGAGATCGAGTGCTGCGAAATGAATGAATCGTCTGTTTTGTTGCTGATATAAGCTATATTTAGCGAGGAAATATATTTATTTCGTCGCTAAATAGCGACTAATAATTAAATCGTCGCTAAAGATAGTCGCTATTCAGCGACTAAACACAAGTCGTAGGTAAATATAGTAGCTATTTAGTGACGGTACTAATATCGTCGCTAATTTGAGACGAGATTGCGACAACTTAGTCGCTAAACTGTCCAGAGATCAAGAAACGTAAAATGTAACATTAGATCACATTAGCGACGAAGTAATTACGATGCGTCGCTAAACTGTGTTTTTGCGACTACCTAGTATTTTCGTAGCTACTTAGCTATGATAAAAATACCGTCGCTGAATGTAGTCGCTATGTAGCGACAGAAAAGTGTGATCGTCACAAATTGGCGACGACATCTTTATCTCGTGGCTATTTAGCGACGAATTAGCGACTAATTGTCTGTTGCCGTCGCTATTTTCGGTAATTGGCGACGAAACTAACTTGGTCGCTAATTTCGTCGCCACTTAGCAACTATTTGCCTTTTGTTGTCGCTAATTAGCGACGATACTGTTGTCGTCGCAAATATGTTGTAGCTAAATTACAGTTTTTTTGTAGTGATACTCTTGACCAGTCAACCAGCAATGTTCGTAAATTAATAGCTTCAAGATTTAAGAAAGGTAGAAAAATTTTGGATGAAAATGGATTGGTAATGAGGTAGCGGACTATGTTGAGAAGCGAAGGAAGAGATTTAATTGTGACTTTGACATGGAAAAAGCTCGCGACCATATCTTTTTCAATATAGTGGAAAAGTAACTGAGAAACGCATTTCAACAGCTTCTTTTTAACAGATGAGAGCTCAGATGGCTTCTTTTGATGATTAGGGGCTTGCGGCGAGGGGATCATCTGTCTCCTTTGCTTCTAATCTTTAACTAGGCAAATGCTTGCGAAGTCAGACGCGAAAAGTTGACTAAAGGCTAAAGATCGGTATAGAGCCGTCAATTCCATCGGCGCCCCATCTTTTATCAGCTATCAGTTTCATCTTTGTTGATGTACTTTGTTCAAATGATCAACCTACACTGCATTTGCTTTATTTTGGGGAAGGACAGATCATAGCATTGGAAGAAGGGCTTGATGAGGAAATTTTGCTGATGCAGTGGATGCAAGATCAGTCACCAAGGTATCAGATGCATTCAGCTAAACCTCAGAAAAGCAAAGATTTTAATCTTTCATCATCAACTCGGCTACAATTATATCAGAGGGTAGTGTTTTTCAGGGGGTAAGAACCAGCTAGTAGCTTTCTACAAGGCGACCCAAATGCACCACGGACACCACTTCCAAGCCTGCGGCTATATGAACAACCAAATGCGATGCGGACAAATCCGAACTTGGACCCGATTCGAGCTTCTACTGGGTCTCAGACCTGCCTCAAAGGAACCAGGCATGGTTGTTGGGGTCCTAAGCATGGCCTCAGTGGACTCGGGTTCGGGCATTGGGGATTCGGACATTAGTGCCGAGGTCTAGGGCCTGGCCTCGATGGATTAGGGCATGGGCTGAGGTCTACGGCCTGGCCTCAATGGAACCGGATTCGAGCATTGAGGACTTGGTCTCGAGTGCTCGGGGCCCGGACTCATTGGTACCAGGCATGGGCGATCGGGTCTCAGGCATGGGCGTCGGTGTCCTAAGCAAGGCCTCGATGGACTTGGACTTGGGCCCAGCATTGATGGATCGAGGCGCGGGCACGAGAACGGGCACGGGAGTACCAGGCCCGGCCTCGATGGACCCAGGCTTGGGAGTTTGGGACTTAGGCATGGGCACTGGGATTCGAGGCCTGGCCCAGATGGACCTGGGCACAGGCGTCGAGGACTCGAGCTTGGCGTCCCGAGCACGAGCATCGATACCAATGTCTTATGCTTAGCCTCGATAGACCCAGCTACAGAGGCTGAAGTCTTGGGCACAACCTAATGGGACCCAGTCAGGGCGCCGGGGTCCTAGGCCCGACCTCGATGGATCCAAGCTCGGGCGCTAAGGACCCAGCCCAATCCCAGCTTGGCTGCGAATGGCTTGGGAACGAGTGTTGGGGTTTATGTGTCCAAGCACAGAGTTTCTTGTCCAAGTACCGATATTTAGTCATGCATTGGATAATGATTTTTGAAATTTTAAAGAGGAAATCATTTTCCTAAATTCAAACTTTGGTAAGACAACATTTTCCATTGATTAAGAAAATATTTTCTGTCGACTCATTTTTCTAAGCGATCCAAATGCCGAAAAATGTTTTCCTCGAAACAAATGGAGAATTAAATATTAAATCAAGTCTTCATCTAACAATTTAAGTTTTTAGAACAGTTGGTGGTAGTCATACAAAACTTCATATGATATCAGAGTAGGAGGTCCTGAGTTCAATTCTTTTCATACCTCTATTTGACTTCCCAATGAAATATTTCCACTCTTAATAATAGTAAGCGTAAGGGGTGATAGAATATTTAAGTATTAAACTACGCCGATTGTGATACCATGTGGGTAATAAAAAATTATCATCTATAGTTCAATTGAGAAGACAACCACAATTACCCTTTTCCCCTTTTTTCTTTGTTATGCACCATTTTTACATGTATTTATATCTTGAGCACGGAAAAATTGTCCAATTAATCTTAAACCTATTGTGCAGATATCCATTCAGTCCTAAAATTTTCAACTTTACCAATTGAGTCATAAAATTTTGCACTAAATTTCATTATAGTCCTTCCGGCCAGCTAAATTTTTGCTGGAAATCGTTGACGTGGCGTTCAGTCATTGTCGGCTATCCTACGTGGCACACCGTTACATTAGCAATTACCCGATAAAAATTGACTTGAACGACTATATTAAAATTTCGCGCATAAATTTAGGACTCATTTTGCAAAATTGAAAATTTTAAAACCGAATTGCCATCCATTAGGACTGATCGGACAATTTCTATTCTTGACCACTGCACACCCCATTAATATATACATCAGCTCACACAATCCAGTTGCAGTTAATGAAGTCGAATCATAATCATGTATGATGCACTTGTAGAGATGCTGTTCCGATCCTACCTTCGAATGCTGAATTCAAATGATCCTTCAATCACTCGGTTTGGACTCGATGCTAACGGTGGAGGCCTTCCTACCGCTACATGAGAGTTTTGCTCGCCGTGACCGGCATAAGTAAGAACGGCGCGAATCTCTCTTCACCTGTCTTAAAGGGAAAAAAACAATTCGCAATTGGGACATCAAAACGTCCATATATACACAACCCAAGTAAAGCAATGGCACGTACAATCGAGTCCGAAGGTACCCCCCACGATTAAAGAAATTATCAGCTTAAACGAGAATAGGGAAGACCTTGACTTTGCTTTTGGTTTTCTAATAATCCAAGAGGTTTTTTTTTTAAAACCAAAAACTGGGAAGAGGACGAATCGAAGACCATGCCTAATCGATGTCTCCCTTGCAAAACCCAACGCCGCCTTGAATTTTACAGCTTCAAACGTTGTCCGACATGTACATTTAAGACGATATGCATTAATTGTTTGATGGAACCAAGGGGCAACTGTCACGGTCTTTGAAATTTCTGTGAATCTCCTTTGCTAATTGCAAGGAAGCGAGAGGTAGGGGACCCGGGAGAGAGAAGAAATGTAAATTATGAACCAAGTTATCGTGCCAACTTTCATGACAAAATTAATTAATGCAAGCAATCGATCGCCGTAGATTATTTATTCAAAGCACCGTTTTGTCTCTGTGTGCATGGTTCGATTATGATCTTGACTAAACACAACGCGGAATTTCGCGGCTCTCGTACCTGTACACATCAATATGCAAATAATACATGCATGTTGCGGTGTCCGTGGGGTCCGGCTTGCGTCCTTGCGTAGAGTAAAGTCGCTAGGTAGTAATTAATAATAGTGTCGTGTTTTCTGCTTGCGTTTCAAGGTCTATGTCACCTGTATCGGACATTTACTTGTCTTGGTCCTTTTGCTTGGTGCAAAATAATAAAGTAGTTGTGGTGCCTATTGACTGAACTAAACAATGACTTGCGGGTTTGACTTCCAATCGATGTGCCGATTATGTCCGAACGCTTCTCGGTCGGGTTAAGGGGGAGGCCATTCGTGCCGAGACTAGAGATTGGCCAAGAAATGAATTTGAGCGTAGTTTAACCTCAAAAGGTCGTATCGACGAATGGGATTCGAGCATGAAACCTACTACTTAGGACGCAAGTAAAAGAGACTTTCTAATTAAGAATTTCCAACCGTGCAACTTCCGTATATTTCCACCTTTGACTCACCATGGCGGCATTGGGAAGACCTGCGGAGGGGAGAGACGGGTTTCTTGATTTTGACTGTTTTTTGACTGTGAATTTCGAAGTGACTCTCTCCTCCCTTCCTAGTCTTATCTTGCAGATTCGTGGCTCAAACGCCATTGGCGAGACAGAGTTCAGCTCCCGTTTTTAGCTATCTCCTTCGTCTCCTTTCATATGCCACCGTCATTTTGCCGAACCCCCGCCTCCTTTTGACAATGGACGGCACCGACGATTCCGGACACGGTAGGGGAGTCGCCATTGGCATCCTTGTCGTCCTCATATTCGTGGCCGTCGTATCGTACATAATCAGCCGCATGCGCGCGAACTTGGGCGACCAGCCACCTCCGAACCCTGCCCGCGTCTCTTTGCCAGAGCAACGTCCGGAAACGATCCTAGAGGTCGAAGGAGATCAAGAAGACACTGTCAGCAAAAGGAATGGCCCTGACAAGCTCGTGCGTCCCAAATTGGCCGAGGACCGTGAAGGCGACTCGGGCTCGGGCTCGGGCTCGACTCGTTCTTCTTGCTCCATTTGTTTGCGCGACTACAAGGACAGCGACGTCCTGAGGTTGTTGCCTGAATGCCACCATGTCTTCCATAGGAAGTGTGTGGACCAGTGGCTGCAGATGCATCCGACGTGTCCAGTCTGTCGGAGCTCGCCGATCCCAACCCCTCTTGCTAAGGCTGCTCTGCCGTCCACAGCACCGGGGGATCGGTTGGACGGGTGATGTGATGGACTTGAAGCTCTAGGGAATTGTTTTCCCCGAGTGCAAAAATTCATGTCCATGCACATTCATGAAGCACGTTCGAAACCTCGTTGTGATCGGCAGAATCGATTATAGAAAATGGAAAAACAAAACAATGGTACTGGAGCTTGTCGATCAATGAGGGCACAGATCGCACGCACTTGTTGCATTGCGATTAGTTTTGTCGAGCATGTGGATAGGAGTGAATTTCTCGGGTGAACTGTCGGTACCCTTTGTGCATACATCTTTGAATGGCTCTTGGCTTATCACATGATCACCTCTTTTTGGTAAGAAACCAAAGTGATGTATCATACGTGCTTCAGTTGTAATATGTTTTTTCCTCCCCATTTTTAAGAAGAGCAACTTGCTGCAGTAGGACAACAATTTTGGTACACAGAATACGACACTTGCACCAATTAAGTGCTCTGACAAGCTCGGAACTGGCTAATTAGTGGCAAGAACAAACGCTCAGATGTATATTTTGTGTACGTGCATGTGTGCGTGATTGATATATGAACAAATCAAGGCAGAGATAGGAAGTTTGGTCTCAGCGGCACTCGCCTGATCTACTTTGATATCAACAGTGTACAGGTACTTGACTCTGCATGTATCCTCTATATTACAGAGTCTAATGT
Source organism: Syzygium syzygioides (assembly GCA_031216285.1). Taxonomy (NCBI): domain Eukaryota; kingdom Viridiplantae; phylum Streptophyta; class Magnoliopsida; order Myrtales; family Myrtaceae; genus Syzygium; species Syzygium syzygioides. The sequence goes on along the minus strand of CM062248.1, from coordinate 34,860,223 downwards.
GCTAGCTTTGGTGAACCTGTAGTTACCATCTAGTTCTTGACGACATAAGCTACATCAACCGAGTGTGATTTCGGGTTAGCCAAATTCCATGGTGCTTCTATGAATGATTAAGGCCAAAATTTTACATCTTTCTGTAAATTTAAGGGATCTTTAGTGAGCTTTTCGTTAACTGTACCTCAAATTTGTTATCTCTCTTGAAAGATGCAATGATAAAAAAAATCAAGGCGAAATTTTTCATTAGCTGCAACATTCCATTGCAAATTAAACTTCACGGTTGTTGTTATCTGCTAAAATTCAGCATGATGTTGCACTTGCCCACATGAGTGAACATAGAAGAAGAGGTTGTTTCTATAACACTAGAAAGTGATGACTTTCATACCCTGTCATCTGATACACCTTATGAATATATATCTACTGCCAAAAATCCATATATCCTCTGATAAAACAAACCGAAATTCCTACTTTATTCCAAGGGAAAGAAAAAAAAAATTAGGAAGTTGGGATGACATAGAAATCATCCGAATTCTACTCCTCGACGTTGCCAAGAACAGGGCTGTTTCACTCGCTACAGGTAGACAAAATGGCATCCATCATAGCCTGCACAAAATGGCCCCAGAAAGAAAGGAGGCATTAACAACTGGTTTAACGTAAATAATTACTTGAGATTTTCAAATTGCAAAGACGATGGAGGGTGTTCAAAGAGCAAATCTAGGATATGTTGCAGAGTATCGAGAGGTCAAGTAATTTATGCAAATGTACGCTTACTAGGATCCACGGTGACTAGAATTGCCGTGCCGCCGAAGGAGCATGAGCCGCCGGCCACTTTGGTCCTCTGCCAGTAGCTGTTGAACGCATATGAGGCATGTGCGAACAGCGTGTTGGGCTGGAAGCATGAGCCCTGCGGCTCAATTGAGTCGCAGTCGGCGCCGGATCCGCAGGCGTAGTTCATCGCCTCCTGGATGATGGGCTCGGGCACTGAGGGCTTGGCCACGCACCACAAGGCTATGCTCGGGCTGGTGTTAGGGGGTGGCGGCACCGTGGGAGGAGGGTAGACAACCGGCGGGAGGAATATAGTCGGGCTTGGGACAATACCGCCTCCGCCAGGGGATGGGACATAGGAGGGCGGGCTCGGAATGAAGATTGGGGGGCTAGGCACAACGAAAGGCGGGTTGATCATCGGCGGGGTAGGACTAGGACCGGTTCCGGGGCCCGGGGGGGCTGGGACAATTGCAGGTCCCGGAGGGCTCGGGAATGACTCGGGTGGGCCAGGAATCACAACGGTCGGGCTGGGAGGCGGGTTTTGAATGGGAAGGATTGGTGGGATGTAGATATAGGGTGGTGATGGTGTGGTCATTGTGGGAGGTGGGATTGTTGTGGAAGCTGGGGGTTGGGGGGTCAATGGTGGGTATATGCAGTATGGAGGGCTGAGATCAGGCAGAGGAATCGGGGGAAGCGAATCGTACGGCGGCAACGTGAACGGCGAGCTCACATAAGGTTGGCTGTCCGACGGCAAGTCCAGCTTTCTCGTCACTCTCATTCTCTTCGTGGATCTCAGGGCTGGAATCCTTGGATGCGCCGCGCCTTTGGACCGTGGCGTCATCCTTCTCGCATCTACAAGACGAGAAAAAGCCCCCAGTTTCAGGTGATACTAATCGAGGAAAATGACCATTCAATACATCACTGAGATTTGGTCATCAATCATGTCACAAGCATGTATCAGCAGGACATGGGATGAAAAGAACACAATGAATGACCAAGAATGACAGTGATTTAAGTGACAGTGAGACTAACTAAAGAAGAATACTCGACCAAGAAACATGAGACGGTCCGCAACGCGAAATGTTGCCCTGATTACGACGTTCGCTTACCGCTGTGGATGAAGACAATGGATAAGGAGAATAGATGGAGGAGAATCCACAGTTTCAGGCATGCTCTGCCTCTCTCCATTGCCACACTCTCTTGGAGTAATGCTCTGATCCTCTTTGAGTATCAACCCAGAGATTACAAGCCTCTCTCACTGCAGGGAAGCAAGATCAGATTCCACAGCGCGTGCTCATATATAGACCACAGGACACGGCACGACAGGACGTATAGACAATGCTAGATCATGCGAGTGGGATGGTCCTTTCGCCTTTTTCTTTTTCTGTACATTAGACAGGAATAAATTTGAGGGAGAAGCAATTGCTGATAAAGAGGATTCTTTATGTGCAAGCCCCCCAAAAAATCAGAAAGAGGAGGAAGATTCTTTTGTATGATCGCTTTGCAAAACAGCGACTTTGCTTCACTGATGTGCAAGTGATCGAGCTTAAGTAATGCAGAAAAAGGACCAAAAGTGGTGTCCGTTTTTACGGGCATATTGTTTAATGTACACTCCCTCTCTCTCTGTTCCTAGTATAGTATTTCAGTTGCCATGACATGAAGGCATATATTCTTGCTTGACATCAGGAAAGAATTGAGACTCGGTGGTTCTCTCTCTCTCTCTCTCTCTCTCTCTCTCTGCGCTTTTGTCTTGCTTCCTTTCCACTCAAAGTTGTCCATGTCTTTCGCTCCCTCAAATCTTCACAACAGATAATAAAAGCAGACACGATCAATCTTCGCTTAAGATTCATAAATTGGGGTCATCAAATCTGCAAGAATGTTACACGGAATGACCGCATCGACATATATGAAAGAGACCGTAGATCAGCTCGTTTGGGGAAGTAATGGGTCGAAATGGCCAGTTATTAATGATATTCCTTGCCGGCTCTCTGTAAAATATTCGCTTGGACAAGGGCTTCCAAACACATCATAAACTAAGCCCGTGCTGACGAATAACCAACCCACAATGAATAGGGAAGATATAGTAATACTATGAATAACCCAATATCGAATACTGGTAATAACATCAGCAAAAGAACGTTCTCCCGAGGCGACTAAGACCTCGTCAATGCAAGACCTATTAATTCATGAGCAGCTACAGATGCACTTGGGCCATCACATAGATTATAAGGCCCTGCTTATTTTGCGGAAAATATTTTCCTCATTTTTCGGCGTTTGGTCTACTAAGAAAAATGAGTCGACGGAAAACTTATGTTTAAATTAAATGATTTCCTCTTTTGAAAAGTTGGAAAACATCTTTCAAAATGTGACTAAATATCGGCATTTGAATCCGAAACTCTACACTTTAGCACGAAAACCCTAACGTTGATTCCAAGGTCTTGGCGTTTAGAACCAGTCTCCGGCAGCCGAGCCCAGGTCCATTGAGATCGGGCTTGAACCTTTGGTGCCCGTACCTAATTGTCGAACGCTCAAGCCCAGGCCCATAAAGGCCATGCTCGGGTTTCAACACTCGAGCTCTGGTCTGCAAAGGCCGTGCATGGGTCCTTGTCGCTTGGGTGCGGGCCCTTGATTAATGAAATATTTGTTCTCATAAAAATATGTAAAAAGAAATTCGAATTTTTAATTTCTTTTTCTTCTTTTCTAATTTCCTTTTTCCTTCTCCCTCGGCTAGCAGCCGGCCAAAGAGCTCTGAATCTGGAACAAAACCAAAAAGGAAAAATGAAACAAATAGTCCTTCAACTTTGGTCGAATGTGCAATATGGTCCCTGAACTTTTAATTTGTTCAATGTGGTCTATAAACCTTAACCCAATGTACAATGTGATCTCTAAATTTTTAATTTGTTCAATACCGTCCCTGAACTTTTGATCTATATTCAATTTAGCCCCTTAACTATATAAAAATGTTCAATGCAGCCCCTGAGCTTGAATTAATAAAAGGAATATATCAAATATTTTTATATATAGTTTAGTGAATACATTAAACATGTACAAAAAATTCAGGGTTCACATTGAATATGAGGCTAAAGTTCAGAGACTGCATTAAACAAATTAAAAATTCATGAATCACATTACACATTAAACTAAAGTTTATGGATTATTTGTGTCCTTATACCAACCAGAGAAGAACGTAACATTACTATTATAGGAGGAGGATAACACCTATGCAACTAGGTTTGCCTACTGGTCCAATGGGCCCATCATGTGAAGGACATAAGAAGTCGCGGCCCAAGCCCAACTCCTCGGAAGCACCTAGAATTTCACCAGCCACCGGCTCTTCCTCCCTTTCAATTTTCCCATCCGTGCTCGCCGACTTATAAATCACAACGCTGACGCTTACCATTTTCCCAAGCGCCGACTCTTCCTTCCTCCAACACCTCCAACGTCGGTCCCTTCTCTTTGCATCTCCGTGCCGTTGGTTCAGCCCAGAATTCTTTGGTTCGACCGGAATTCGTGTTCAGGTAACGATTCTCGGCGTGGTTTGTTCGTCTTTGATCTCATCGATGCAAGAATCTCCGGAACCGTGTTTCTGATCTTTATGTGCTGGTCTAATCGATTCCGAGCTCATTACTTTTTTTGTTCTGCTTTTGCACATCTGTGGTGGGGGGTGACTGCAGGAGAAGAGGGAGAATCGTTCGGCTCAGATGCCGGCAGCCGCCGCCGCCGCCGCCGTCCAAAAGGCGGCGATTCCTCCTCTGTACGTGCTTCTTGATTTTCGCTTTTGGATATACTAGCTTGGTAAAAAGAACACGGAAAGATGTTTCTCTTTCTGTCTGTGTCTCGTTCCGTTGGTCTCTTGTCTCATGTTCTTTACTGGGAGCATAAGATGGTACTTTAAAGCAACCGCAAACGAGCACTAAAACAATCAAATGTGCAGCCCCCTAAAGCGGCGCTGTTTTTTCCGGACTTCAGATAAATCGGGCTTCATTAGATCTGTTCTATCTAATGACTTAGATGCACTCTATATGCATGTATTAGATGTGATCGACGATGTCGCTTCCGCCTCCGAGTTCTGTAGTTTTACTCGCAAAGGTTATGATCAAGAATGTCACTTCGCTTAGAGCCCATTGAAAAGTACTTATGTGTTGTAAAGGAATAAGCCTTTCGTCTATGGATCCACGCATCTCAAGAAGAGAGACTAGAGGCGCGTCTGGATTGACTTCGCGGTTTCAACTTTTTAGGAAACAAAGCAAAAAGATTGAGGGTGTCGCTAGATGTTTCGGCTTTTTGTTTAGATAGCAGATGTATGTTTGGGTTTATGCGTTTGACCGAGTTAAAGCAGTTGAATCATGGTAGGGGAGATAGGTTTGCCTAGTTTATTATACAGTAAAAACTTGGAAACTATTGAAGAGTTTTTAGCGGTAAACGGGAGGAGTAACTTTACAGTTGATTAAAACTCTCCAAATTTGCTGTCAAGCGGAGACAGACATATGATCTAATCTTCATTCAAATCAACTGGGAAGGTGTCACTATGAATGCATCATGTAATACGCCAAAAGTAGAGAGCCTATCTAGCTCCACACGCCCGATACGATGGCAATATGAAAGAATGTAAGGAATGGTGGATTATTGCAGCCACAAGTGTCTCTTCTGAAAATTGGATGGCGCTGATACGGCCGATATATCTTAATGCGATGGGAAATCTATTAATTTGCATACTTGGTCAAGCTGCTATTCGATGTTTTCCGACACTGTGTGGCTGATCATTGTTATGCAGACTTGTCTGTCATTTTTTTGGGCATTTCTGAGCCGACTCGATTGTTCTTCATAGTCTATTAGCAGTCAGCACAACCATCTCGTTAAACTGTTCTTGAAATCTTGTAATTTAAACAGGCACTTGAATGCTAGTCCGCGGGGATGGACCAAGACCTCCAGGGCCGTCTCTGTGCATCCCAAGGCTGGTAAATTCCCATCGTGTAGCCTGGCGTTTACTTGTGACTATCACTGGCCAGTAAGGCCTGTGTCGTCAAACAGCATCGAGCTGCAATCTCAGATATCCAAAGGTGCATATTCACTCTTCATGCTTATGTATGCTCCATTGCTTTGAACGGATTTGACTGATCATAAAGCCAACGCGGTGAAGAACTAGTATTTCTTTACCTGAATGAATGAGCTTTTCTGATCACCTTTTCGCTCTCGAATTGTTTTCCATCCTCATTTTCTGCGGGTGACAGTAAGGAAGGGAGTAACTATGTGAATAGCTTTTGTTTGTAACAATAAGGAAGATAAGCTATCGTGTGATTTAGAAAATGAGAATATCGTTAAGTAGTTTCTTGATTCTCAGTCATGGTTATCAAAATATTTTGTTCTGTTAAACTGCTAAAACTGGTCATGTCAACATTACTTTTCAAAATTTAGCAGGTCGGCCTCTTTTGCACCTGTCCACTGCATCGACTCCATTGTTCGGCAAGGACAGACGTATGTTACGGGCGAGAACTGGAAGGCGCAAATGCCCGGTGCCTCCAAAAGTGTACCTGGACTATCCATTCAGCATCCCTTACCCTAAGATCGTGAAGAAGCCGGTGTGGTGGTGGCGGACCCTAGCCTGCGTTCCGTACCTGATGGCCCTGCAGGTCTCCGACACCGCCTTCTACTTCCAGCCCCTGATGGAGCACTACGAGCAATTCGAGTTCCTGAGCTACTATATCCCGGGGGCAATCCGGCGCCTCCCCACCTGGTTCCTGATGGTGTACTGCTTCGCCGTGTACGTCGGGGTCGTGCGGAACCGGAAGTGGCCGCACTTCTTCCGGTACCACGTGATGATGGGGATCCTGCTGGAGAACGTGCTGCAGATCCTGTGGTACGCCAGCAACTTCGCACCGCTGATCCACTACGGGGGCCGGTTCGGCATGTACTACTGGGCGACGGTCGGGTCGGCCTTCATATTTCTGCTGATGGAGTGCGTGAGGTGCGCGGTCGCGGGGATCTACGTGAACATCCCTTTCATCAGCGACGCCGCCTACATACACACTCCATATGTAAAGGGGGATGATTGATACATAGTAAGAATTTTAGCTGAACAACTTCGTAGGAAGAGAGTCATCATATCAAATTCAGTGGCTTCTTGTGCTTAAAATCTTCCTCCAGTTAAACTTGTGAAACTCCTTTGAATTATCTTCGAAAATATGGAAAATGAAATCGATTTATAAAATAGGGAGATGGGTCGTTTTCAAATTAATATATTGCTTGATAAAATCGATTTCGCTGTTAATACGACACGTCATTGATGACCTTCGCGTCTGCTGCCATACGAAACTGCAAAGTAAAACCAGTCTCTCCCCTCCCTCTCTGTTCTCGAGCGCTCGCGGAACATGAACAGCAGTTCAAGCAGCAGCAGCAGCGCAAGCTCGAATGGACACACGGACGACCTCAGCTCGTTCGCGTACGACATGGCGTTCATAATCGGTTTCGTCGTCCTCGTCCTCATCATCACCCTCTCCTCCTACATCTGCATCCGCCGCAACCGCGGGGCAGTCAGCCCGCCTCGGTTCGTGCTCCGGGGCCTCGTCGCCGGGCCGGTCGGAGCGGGCGGGGGGATCGACGAGGCCACGCTCCGGAGCTACCCGACGGTCCTGTTCTCGAGCGTGAAGCACCACGACAAGAGCAGCTCGGCGGACACGAGCGACGGGGTCGGCGGCGGCTCTTGCCCGATATGCCTGGGCGAATACAAGGAGAGCGATGTGCTGCGGCTGTTGCCGGTGTGCGGGCACTTCTTCCACGTGAAGTGCGTCGACCCGTGGCTGAGACTGCACGCCACGTGCCCCGTTTGCAGGAAGTCGCCGGCGGCCGTGGCCGTGCGGGTCGACGGTGATCCTCACGGCGGAGACAGGTAAGCTCCTAAAGCTAGGTAGTTGATCCAAAAGGGTGTTCGCCGGAAAATGATCAGATGGAAGAACGCGCCTGCAACATTACCGAAAGCAAGTACGGAAGTTTCGAAACCTCGATCCTGAAAACTACCCTCCATTTCTCTTGGCTTCAACAGAGCCAATCTCTTCTGATTTTCTCTTTGTATATGCATTTTCTCTTTCGAAATGAAATTGGGGTTGCAAAATTTCTCATGTGACGAAGAAGTCTGCAATTGGAATTTGAAAGGGTAGGACAACTTCTTTTGCTGGGAATAAAAAAAGAAAGAAACAGGAAAAGAAAAGGAATGCTAATTCAATGGATCAGATGATGATGAAGAAAGAGAAGATAGACAGGGGTTGACCAAATTTGATTGGCTGTGGGATGAAAGGGAAGTCATTATCAGAACCCATTTCGACTTTATAACTAATGAAATCTGCCTGCGCTGCTGGTTTTATGAAATTCGATTCTAAACATATGTAAACATAGTCTGCAAACCGTCGGATTTGATAAATTCAGCGGACCAGTTCTAATCCAATGGCCGCACGCTGGGGAAAAACATTGTTGACTTTGCTGAAAACGTTGAACAATCATCCGAGCCCACATCTTGTAAATATGGTGCGTGGACTTTCCTAATCAGTTCAGGTGCATTAAGTTCGTGTGCGGCTTAGACAGGGGTTTCGCCACTTGACGTCGTGCTCGATGAATAAGGGGGATCAGTCCTTCGATGGGTAAAAAGCCTTTTCCGAGAAGAAATTCAATTCCCATAATCAGTCCAAAAGGAAAAAGCGCAGATGATATAGAAAAGAGTTGAAGAAGCGGGGCGTGAAGACCCTAAATACAGAGAATTTTATGGACTTTAGGACCAAGAATACCGATGCATTGCTGCATTACCAATGTTCGACACGGCATGGGGTCTACCAATTAAATCTCATCAGGTTACCTTCACGATTCATCTCGAGACTAATGTGGAGGCGAGAACTGTAATTCAGCAGCAGAAGATATAATGGCATCTTTCTACTGAGTCTAATATTCATCTTAAATGTATCATTTCTGCCTCAAAATTAAACGCCTGAATCGACCAAAAAATGGGACCAGCTGCAGTCTTAAGTGGCTTCGGCTGGAAGAAGTTGAGAGGCAAGCTCCAGCACCCCCCACATTGGAGCGTCATTCTGTGAAAGTGAAGACATTTAATGCAATGAGAATCACAAGAAGATCGAGTTCACAAAAAGGGCGAGAAATTCATTGAGGAGTTTAGTCTATAGACTAACCAGATAAACCACGTCAAATGCTTTGCAGTAGCCATTGATAGAACGCTCGATTTGGTCATTCCTGGAAAAGATATTCACACCGTCAAAGAAGCAGATGAATTCGCGGAGGACAGACTTCTCTAGCAATGGCCGCTTTTTAAACAAGGAAATAGGAAACAAAAAACCGTTGACACGCAAACATCAGATCAGTCATTTCACCTCCACATTAAAAGTTGTGACTATTTCCGGCATCGAAGGCACATCTATAAGTAAAGCAAAAAATGGCATGCACTTCCAGAAGATTATCGTGAAATACATTCGGTACATACTTTTTTTTCTTATTCCTTTTTAGGTTAAGGTGGAGGGTAAATCTACGGTGCGATGGTCGCAAAATTCAATATAAACACTCAGAACTCCTGCACACAACAAAGGGAAATAGACTTACAAAAATCCCAGTGATATTCGAGTTTCATAGTTCAGACCATCAGACATCCCCAAGTCCCCAATATGGTCCCCGAGAAGCAAGACATTGGTTCTCATCTTCACTGAGGCACTATCATCAACTGGTCCATCAACATCACCTAATCGCTCGTGAAGTGGAGCAGCCATATCAAGTGCATGCTCATTTTTGTTCAGACTGTGAATTGTCCTGCCTGGACATGTCAACATATATATACAGAAAAGTAAAGCTGTATTCATCTATTGGTAAGCACATACTCAAGCAAACTGAAACATTCTCATCGTGGGAAACAACAGTGATGCAATTCATGCCTATATAAAAGGGTTATGTTGATGGGTGCTCCAGGTACTGTTAACCATAATTAATAAAGAAACGTTTTCATTTCCAATGTACTGATTACACATAACCTGAGAAAGACAGTGTGTTGGCAATGATAAACTACCTTTATTGAGGTGTTTAGCAACTGATTGCAGGGTACTCAGTAACAAAATCCATACAAATAGCAATGGTCATATATAAACCGATGATGACATCTGAAGAATAAGCAGCGGAAGAAGAAAATTCTACTCCCAGTCCGCCAAGTTATATTACCACATCCCAAATGCATTAAATAACCACAAATTGATATAAGCAATCCATTAAGCATAAAAGTAAGCAGCTAATCCTAGTAGAAGTTCTTTCAGCTTCAGTGGAGTGGTCAACAACAGGAAGTCAATTGATCCACCTGATGTCAAAAGCTCACTGCTACTCCTCATCATAGAGATAATAGCAACAAAAAGAAGACGGCCACAAAAATCAACCACAAGTGGATGCAGAAGTAGGTCAATGGATAAGAACATTAATTACACAAAAATGGATTCAAGAAAGAAGCAAAATACTCCAGCTAACAGGATCTCAGGAAAATCAGGGAAGTACTGTCATATGAAAATTTATTGCCAAAGTCATGCATAACATTTGACATTTTTCTGTAGCATGAAATTGATTAGCTGATACCACCTTTGAAAGATATAAGGCGACCATCATTGTCAAACTCCATCCGGTTTGAGACAACCCTGATGTTTCTGAAAGATCTGTGGAGCTTCTGCCTCAAGACCTAGTGTCAACATAGAAAAAAGTATCAAATTACACTAGAAAAATACTATCAGAAAATAGTACCATAATTGTTTTTCTCTTTCGGTATTAACCTCCTCTATGATATCTGCCAGCCCCGCAGAAAATATAAGGATGGGAATGCCTCTTTCCTGCAACCGACAGAGAGTTTACTGAGACATAACTAGCGTAATTGCACTCAAGGCACTAATACCTATAAACAAGATGCTGAAATTAAACATTTACACTGATTCTTTGATGACATCTACTCCACTGGAAAAGAAGAATATAAGCATTTCACACACTCTAGGGGGTGCGTCACAGCCAGATGCAGGGGTCATTCCATGAAAGATGAAACTTACCTCCAAAAATTCAAAGAGTTCAACTACACCCTCCCTAAAAGCAATGTTAGCACTAGTGACGGACTTCTTTATATCATCATATGTAAGGCCACCCTCAACAAGAAGAGCATGAGTCTTCTCCCACCTGTGTTGATTACAGTAATTCAGAGAGGAGATGTTAATATACTGAAGCATTTTGGTGCACTAATTAGGAACCAAATTTGAAGTGTTTTACTTCATGCTAAGATACTCGAAACCAGTGTTACTTGATGTCAACGGTGCCTACAAACTTACGCATAACAAAGTCCCATTGTACAACAAGCATATAAATAGTACCATTAAGAGCAGAGACATTGCTTACCACTCTTCCATGAGCTTTGTCTTTTCATCAATTGGAATTGTTGGCGAGAACTCTAGCGGATGGTAATATTCATATAATTGGTGTCTCTTAGCATTGTATTCCAGATTCCCCTGTTGCAAAAGGCCATGACTGCCTGCTAATATTATTAGACATAAAAACCAGGGAGGGTACCAACAATGACGCAGGAAACAACAGAACATAATCCAAAACAATCAACGGCAACTTACTTTGGCCCCGGCAGCCATTAACCCGGTACCTAGTCAGTGTCGCATCGAAATCTGCAATCACCTGCCAATAATACTCGTGACGACCCAAAATCTTTGCCTGATGCTGCATATATCAATATATAAACGAATGCAGGGGAAACTTCCATGTGCCAAAAAAGGGAATTTAAAAACACTAGATATGAATTCCACCAAAGTGTTGCCATATAGATATCAGGCATACCACATTCCTAGATAATGTTGGGCCAAAATACAGATGCAGACCCTACCATTTAACATACATTCACCGTCATCGAAAAAATCACGGACAACCGGCGCTAATTTTTCATCGGAAATGCGTAAATTGACGCTGCTGGCAAGTGATGATAGTCCAGACTTCACCAGGTGCAAAATCTTCATCAGTTTCCTTGCATCATCGCCACAATATCATACAAACAACTTCCGAAGGAGTCTTAGGTTCAGACAAATTCCCCACACATCAAACAAACGAGCAGAAAAAATAAAAAATTCTCCTTTTTTATTTTTTTTTGGAAAGAGGAGGACCTGCAGCTTCTGAGGCCCGGCCTTCCGAACCGCGTCGATTTTCCGATCCAGCGACCGTCGATCGTCGACGACCACCTCCGAACCCTTCGACGGACCGCCGTCGCCCATTTCCCCGCGATTTCCGGAGCCGCAGCTGCCACAGGGAACTCTGCATTACCGGCCCACTCGCGCTTACGACAGAGCACTAGGCGGAAGACGACGAACGCGGGCGCGCGCGCCGAACGGAACGGGAAGCGATGGCGCGGACGAAAGAGGAAGAGGGGCAAAAGAAGGGAAGGAAAGAGCCCGTACCTCGAACCGAGAGAGGAGGAGGAGGAGGAGGAGGCGGCGGCGGCGACGAGGCGGGGCTTCGGGGCGCGAGCTCGGCCGCGGCCGCCGCGGCGAGTGGGAATGGTGATGGTGGCGGTGGCGGCGGTGGCGGTGGCGATGAAGCTGTGGAGCCGCGAGCACAGCATGACCAGAATCCCCAGCTTTTTTATTATTATTTTAATTACCGATAGTGCCACGCTGATGGATACCATGCCGCTGCACTTGCTGAGCTGTCCCGTCCTTTTCTGGAAAAAACCCAAAAAAAAAAAAAAAGAACCGACCGAAATATTTCAGAAAATATTTCGATAATATCAGAAAGTCCGAAGTCGAAGGGGCACGGGGATGGCATTGGCGATCGAAGAAGTAGCGGCGCCTCTCCGCTTGGCTTTCGCCGAACACGACGTCCTTCCTCTTCCGAGAGTGCGGCCGCTTCTCTTTGGGAATTTGAGTGCCTTCGGCTTAGTAACAACGAGCATCGAGACAAGTCGATTCTTCTTGGAAGTGAACCGGGCAGCGACAATCGAAAGGATCCTCGCTTCGAGATGGAGAGCGTCGAAACCCTGAGAGGGCGCAAGGGAAATGGCACTTGCACACGCCGCGGCGGCTCTGCAACATGGATCGTGCACAAAGAAACTGCAGCTGGGACAAGCATTGCAGCGAGACCATGTCCTAATAGTTACGTTCATCAAAGCGACTTCTCTGTAACAATTCGGTCCGATGAGAGTAGGGAGTGATCGTCGGGACCAGAGGATCTAGATAGATGGCGAAAGGGACCGGAATAAACGAAACTGTACGCCGAATAGGAAGAGAGCGATTCTAAAATATACATATGTGAAAACTGGAATTAACTCACGGAAACACCTTTTGACATAACGACAAGCTTTGCTTTGGAACTCTAAAGTTTAGCGAGCCCAAGCCATAGCACTTCTAGGATGGGTGGCCTCCTGAGAAAGTGCTTACCTATATGTCAATGGACAAAATAGCGAGACTCAATATGGGACGAGTCGAAGCGAACAATACCTCGAATGAATTAATTTAGGGATGTCACATTCTCAGTTATGGTAGTTTAGTCTAGTACATGGCAGTGCTTCTCAAGAAGTTTAGCAATGATCGAGCTCTTTCTCCCACAGGATGGTTCTGTTGCTCGTGAGGTTGTATTGCAGTTCATAACGTGCTCGTTATTTTCGTAAGAACCAAATCCCTTCCCTTTCTTTCTCCCTTGTGTCTCCCCCTCTTTCGGTAGAAAGCTCAGATCGCGATGTCCTTTCCCGAATGACTCGAATGCAGATGAAAGAAAAGGGCTGAAGAGAAACTCGAGGACTGGAGGACGAGAGAGAGAGAGAGATCGAGGGAACATATAAGAAGGAAGAGGCCCATGAGCTGTTGCGCCGCAGAAGCTCCATGTGGGTCGGTGAATCTGAACTAGAAAAGAAAATACCCGAAGCCGAAGTTGATACGACCATCCTCGGAATCGAATCCCACGGCAGTAGATCTGCTACAACATCATGGTAGAGATACTGTGATGTTGAATCGAACTAACCTGCTCATTCATAATAGACAGCTCTTGAGTTGGGAGCATTTTAGATTCAAAGGCAAAGGCCGAGGCCGAGTTCCGTGTTCGCTCTTAAGTTTAGGAACTTATTCTGGAATTGGTGCAATCTGCATATCATCATTCCTCATGCTGCTCATGTGTTGTAGTCCCTTTTCATGAGATCTTCTGGGTATGTGCTTCAATACATGTTCTGAGAATGTTACATGCAGTGTGTTGTCTGACAAACATGTAAAAATGGACAGAAGCTGAGGAAGACTTTGCACGGCTTGAACCATGGGAAAGAGGACCATCAATTCTTTTCCGTGGCGGAGTCGATGGATCGTCCAATTTCAATGAAATATTTTCTACCATTGGATTAGACTAAGTTCAACTGAAGAAACAAATTGGTTTGGCCAGTTTGAAAATAATTTTCTGGATTACTATAATGTTTTAAAGTAACATATATTTTTTGGTAACGAACAGGCATCACAAAACATCGACGAACTTATGGAAATAAAACATCGAATTGCATCGATCAAGTTGAAGAAGAACTGCAATGAAACTAGATTGATATCGTAGGTACATTAATCTTTTTTAGTACTGTGCCAACGAGTCGATTCATCTTAGAATATAATTTGATAACTTCAATTCTTAGTTAAATTAATCTAATTCTCGGTTCACGTCATGAATATTAAGTAAGATCTTTGTTCTTACCTTAGAACTATTGATTCCGCACTGAACACGAGATTGGAAAAGTCGTAATTCGCTATCCGTCTCATGTAGTCATAAACATCATAAACCACATCTTAATCCTACACCAATTTCTTAATATACCTCCATCTCTCTCTCTTTGTTACTGCACTCGTTAGTCTCTCACATTCTCGACTCTAATGTCTCCATCTACCCATCGATTCATTGTCACTATTAATTCGCCCTGCTCGCGACACTAATTTCAGGTGTCGTCTTTCCTTTTGTGCCACATTTAAGGATTAAAAAAAAAACCATAAGCAAATAGGAAAATAACGACCAACATCTCATTTTCTTTGGCTATAAGATTACAAAAGGAGATAATCCTTTTTCCTATTCATTTAAGTCATCTGATGATTCAATCACGTGGTTTCAAAGAATCACTTGTGCCTTCTGTTCTTAAGCCAGCAGGTAGACAAATCCGTCGCACGACTACTCTTTCTATGCCACCCCTTCCGCCTTCTCTCTCTGCAGCCTCAAATACTTTACTCTTCCATTGCAGCTCAGAGCCTATTATCAGTCGCTCTTGGAGTCGTGGAAGGTTTCTTGGGGAGGTGAATCCGTTGTTGAAGTTCGCTCCTTTTCGGGCGTCTTCGGGCTCTGGCCATGTCAAGATCCTCGCTTTCACCGGTAAGAAGGTGCGTGCTCTTCGCTCTAATTTTGCTCCAACGAGCTGCTTGATTGAATACTTTCGCTCGTGCCTTCTTCTGATAAAGCCCCTCGGAACGTGGAGAGCAATGACGAAAAATGGGCTAAGCCCAATGTCAGATTCCGCCGCTGGATTCGGTTCGTGCCGTCGTTTCTCTTTGGCTGCGGTGTGTGATTTCCCTGCTGATGACATCTGCTAATCTTATCGACTGCCGAGACGAGCTTGATTCGCGTAATCTTGACCCGCTGATCATTGAATTTGACTCAGAACATCTGCCCGGTTGTGCTTTTTGATCACGTCTAAGCGTAGATGTATTGCTCTCGATTGCTAAAATCCAGTGTAATTTATTGCATTAAAGATGTTGAAATCACCGTGTCGTCCTTAGATGCTGTCGCGGCTCAGTGTTTAAAACTAAATCTAAACTCCAAATGTTGTAGGGAAGTTTTCGTCCTGGTTTCTGTTGCAGCACTGCTAATTACAATGATTGAAATTAACTTGCTGCGCCGATGCTTGGATTTGCTCTAGTGTGCTATTGGTTGCTGGGTTAGAGAATGTTATGCATTCTTGGAATGCAGTGAAACATGAAGGTTACCATCTGTCTACCGAGGGAGATTACTGTTGCAGTTTATTTTCTTTTCTATTTTCTTTTTTCTGTAAGCTAGCCAATTCTATATACATGTTGTAGGGGAGCTTGTATATTTCCATGTTAAGTGGTATACCCAGACAATTTTTCGGGGACATAATACTAGTTTCGAAAAATCTGAATTGCTAGACCGATATGATGACTGAATAAAATGGAGTTATCAGGCGATCTATTGCGTTGGTAATGTTTGCATCCAAGCCATGTGTCTCCAATTGCCAAGCAACTTTATCCAAAGGACTCTGGTTTTGCAAGTATCCGAGTAAAAAAAAGGAAATAGTTATTTGGATGTCTTTGTGCCATAAACGCGAAAGTACTGTTAGGTGCTAGAATCTGATTCTTTTATAACCTAAATCTCGTTTTTCCCATCTCCTTTTAGATGTCGATGTTGAAATGTCTTCCGGAAGATCGTAGATGTTGTTCGTCAGTTTCGAGGTTCAGCCCAGCATCGCTTTCAGGTCTGAAGTTATCTGAGGAGATTACTAATCCTATAGCTGAATCCTCTGATCCCGGAAGAATACATTCAAGACTGTGAATTGATGCTCCTTGTCTGATCAAATGATGGCAGAGATATATGGTTACACAGCTTGCAGACAGTTATCCCAATTACTCCTGTCAATTATCTTCTTCCATGGGTCTGAGTATATCCTTGCAGTTGCCTTTCATGGAAGATCAAATGTAACTCTTAAATCCCTCTTGATCAGTCGAAATTATCTTCTTGCAATGTTCTTTTCGCTGGTGGAGTATATTGTTGAAGTTTCTCTATTTCCAGCTTGGAAAGAATGCTGGTGGATCAGCAATTTCGGCTTAGCCATGATTGTAGTTGGGGAAATCATTAGGAAGATGGCGATTATAACTGCCGGGCGGTCATTCACGCATTTGATCAAAATTAATCATGAGGATCATCACAAGCTGATAACTCACGGAATCTATCGGTTTATCCGTCATCCTGGATATTGTGGATTTTTCATCTGGTCGGTCGGGACTCAGATAATGCTGTGCAATCCCGTGTCTACATTTGCATTCGCAGCAGTCGTTTGGCATTTCTTCGCAACACGGATACCGTATGAAGAGTTTTTCCTGAGACAATTCTTCGGGCAAGAGTATGAGAAATATGCACAAACTGTCCCTTCAGGGGTTCCATTTGTGAAGTGAGTTCTACAGCTCAAGGACTTGGGAAAAAAGTGTAGCATCCTAGATTCAGTTAATATTGTCTGGTGGAGGCATGTATGCAGCTACTTAGATTGGATCGGACAATATTGAGGCTTCTACTTGTTAGATGAAACTCCCTGAGCCCTCCAGGTACAGATAGACTATTTATCAGCTGTAAGCACAACTTCACAAATTGCGAAATCATCTTTGCTCAGCATATTTATTTTGAAAATTATTGTGCGGACTTGACAACTTGCTATGCAAAGGCTCATCATTCCTGTCCATATGCTTGTGTTGCATTTACAACATGTCGAAATGGTTTTTCTGCATAATTGACCTTTTCAACCCTCGGTGGTGGGATGGTGGAGTTGTACATGTTCTAAGCTCCAAAATTCAATCCTCTGTTACAAGATTTTGTTGCTGTTCAATGATGTCAGTTGACTCTACGATATTCGCATAGTTGTTATTTCTGTTTCTCTTGGTTTTCTTGCTTATTTGGCGGAAGTAGAAACTATGTGGCATGGTAATCATGTTCGACGTACTAATCACTAAATCAGGTTCTGTAATTTTTTTTTTGAGGCGTTATTTTAATTTTCAAGCTATTGCCGTCACATCTTAGAAAACTCAATGTGATGACCTTGTACACTTTTTGGTCAGTACAGCAACTAGCCAGTAGCCATGTGCTAGTGGCTTTGTGAATTGCACTTTGAACTGTTCAATTGTTTCATGTCCGAAACTGGCAAACGTTCCATTGTTCACTGAATTCATACCAATTTTATCTCTTGCATGCACTCAGGTTCTGCATATAGAAATATATCATTTGGGATAGCAAACTATTTCATAATTGTAGCAAAAATCGATTCAAAAGATCAGTAGTAAGCAAGCTGGACTATGAAGAAGACAATTGCCAGTAACATGAGTCTTAACACCCTCCAACAAAAGAAAATTATTCAAGTTGATGACGACTTCGCACGATACACTTGACGAAGAGCAATGAACTTTGGGATAAGCTTGTCATGTGGTGGCCAACAATCTTTGATTATTGGAGCATCTGAGAACTCCTTCAACCATGCAAACAGAAGTGGAAACCTCTCGCCATCAACCACTTTGAGGCTGGATATGTCCTCAAAGACCCCAAGTAGATTGGCCAACCATCCAAGTGCTATGTCCAGATATCTGATGTTGTCTCCGCCGAAGAATTTCCTCTGCCTTCAAGCTGTTCTTCCAGCTTCTGCAGGTGCTCACTTGCCTCTGCAAGTGCTGCTTCTTGCTCTTTGCCTTCACTTATAAAAGCAGTCCATATTGATGGCATAATCTGCAAAATTCCACCCCCCCACCCGAAACAAATTATTAAAGAGATGCACCATTTGGATGGTATGTTTGCATTCAGATCTTGACATTGTCACTGACTTCTCTAAAACCATATAATCTGATGAAGTCATGGACCCGACTCTTTCTTGTGATCTAACAGTTATCCGCGTGCATGGTGCATAAGAGAAACAAACGCTGTGTTACCTTGTTGTCACCGAACTTGGCCCGGAATCGCACCATGGCCCTTGCATAAGGATCCTGTGGGAGAAGTGGGTATTGATTCCATGTCTCGTCGACATACTCGAGAATTATCAGGGACTCTGAGATCCGTCTCCCTCGGTGGAGAAGCACCGGTACCCTCTTATAAACCGGGTTATAATGAAGAAGAAGGTCGTTTTTGTCGGAGATATCTTCGAGGACGGATTCGTATTGAACGCCCTTGAGCTGCAGTGCCCAAACGACCCTCAAAGCAAATACGCTCGACCATGTCTTAAACAGTGTCACCTCCTCCGCCATGTCGTTGGTTTGATCATATGGTTCACTTCAACCTTTGAAGGACCCTATAACAAAACAAGCCTTATTGTACTCCAGTCATCTTTGACTGCATCTTATTTCTTGGGAAGATGCTCTTTTTTCCCTGATTGTCTGCATGGGAACCACTTGGATGTCTAGCTTTGTTTTTGTATGACTATCTTCCTGGATGCTTTGATATTAGATTAATGTCAACTAGAGTTTATGCACAAATGTCGCAGAGAGATCATAATTTATGAAATTAATCATCGTAATCAGCAGTGCTGCAATAAAAAGAGCAGGATGAAATGTATGGATCCATCTTAAGGGTTACGTTCGGTCCACTAAGGGAGATTGCCGTTGCATTTTGTTTTATTTTCTATTTTCTATCTCTACAAGCTAGCCAACATACGTGTTATGAGGGAACTTGTACATTTCCATGTCAAGTGGCTTACTTAGAAAAATTTTCAGGGACAGAATGCTAGCTTCAAAGAATTCGAACCGCTAGGCAGATATGATCACATAAAATGGAGTTAATCAGGTGATTTATTGCATTGTAAACGTCTGCATCCGAGCGATGTGTCTCCAAATGCTAAGCAACTCTACCAAAAGGACTCTGGTTTTTTCAATGTCCTAGTAGAAAGGGGAAGAGTTATTTGGATGTCTCTGTGCCATAAACACAGAAGAACTATCAGATGCTAGTATCTGACTAGACTCGTTTTTCCCATCTCCTTTCAGAAGTCACCGTGGAAATGTCTTCCGGAGTATCTGAAATGTTGTTTTTCAGTTTCCAGGTTCAGCCCGGCATCGCTTTCGGGTCTGAAAGTCATCCGATAGTATCCGATGGGCTGCGTTGCAACGTCAAATGACAGTGGAGCTCCCATGCTCGTTTTCTCTCCATCAATCCGTTTTTTACTCACATTGTTCTTTTCTTTTTATTTTTCTTTTAATCCATCTCATATCCAGATATATCCCCCTTTTAGGTGGGATCTTTTTATCCAGCTTATATTTGGCATATATCTGGATTTTGCGTCACACCAAACATGAAATAGGATATAAATTATCCTATCCAAAGTTACATTGGGTCTCCCAAACGTAGCCTAAATGAAAATGGAAAAGCTCCCCATACCTGGCAGTAGCAAGGTTCAAAATTCAAACCAACATTGAGCAGTTAGATAGCGGAGAAAGTTCAATAATGACATAATCAGCTCGACAAAATAGGTAACAAGAAAAAGCTTAAGCAATTAGTTGATGGCAAAACAATGGCACGTTAAACTGGTGAAGAAAAGAATTACAAGCCAAAATGGTTCATCAAACCCGTCCCATATAACATCTGCCACTGCAGAATCTTCATATGAGGAACCACATCCATATCTCATCTCAACTTAACAAGCAGAAAAATCTAAAGTGAACTAACGAGTATGTACCCGAATCTGAGAATCTCTTGTTCCCAATGAGCCAAAGTGAAATGCAACTGAAAAATGCACTCCACTAGCACTTCTTAACATCACCGAGCAATCTATATGACCACAAAACAGTAGCACCTCAATCACCAAGCTTTCTGCAGCCTGTAGGACTTCCTCCCCTGATAGGCTATGGAAGGAAATACGTCGAAAACCAGCATTTTCACTTATGGATGTCTTCCGCAATCGAAGTACTCACTGAAATTAAGCATCTTTCGCCGACTTATCTTTGTTGATAAATGTACCCACTGATTTAAACCAACGCATCAGACCCCTGTGATCCTTGACATAAAGCCATGCTTGGAGAAATGGGAAGAGACTCTCATTCACCCCCCGTTCCTCAATGTAGCTGTGAAGCGCATCCCTCACCTTTTCATCAAGTTCTCTGCACATTCGTAAAAACTACTTGCAATAAACTCGTCACATATATAAAATAATAGAAACCATTGGTGAAAGGTTGAAAGCACCCAAAAACAAATCCCGAGCACATATTGACCATCAAACCGCATGCACATATAACTTTTCCCCCTAAAAATTGAGACTGTAGAGTTGCCACCTTTTGTCGTGCAGTACTATGATTTCTCAAATTCTCTCAACATCTTCCAAAGTCAAGCTAATTAGGACAAGGTAGCAGCTAGCGAGCTACTTGTATCTTTTTTAACAGCTCAAAATGCATCTGCATCCCAACTAAAGATCTATTTTTTGGGGGGAGTTGCACATTAATTTTCCAACTGAATTATGAGTCTGCTAATATGTACGCACCATCAAATACATATATCCTCCCATAAAACAACAAAAGATGTACATTCAAATTGAACAATATCATATTACATGATTGTCATGATATAAGATTTAAAAACATTATAAAGATTCGAACATAAGTCATAGAACCATCAATCCATCATAACCCAACTAGACACAATGCCGGATCGGAGGGGTCATTAGGTAGATTTCAAAGAGGCTACTAAAGTTCTACTACTTATCATTACATAAATAGGCCAATAGGCATGCGGCACTGCTGGCAAAGGAATTGGGAGGGTGGGGACGCTAGTATCATAGGTGCGGGATTTGACTCCCGCGCTTTACAAAAGGCAGAGCAAAAGGCAGAGAGAGAAGAGAGTTAGCGATAGGACAAACAAAAAAAAAATCATTGCATAAACAGACTCATTCTTTCACCTACCTATTAAATTTCCCTCAAACCATCTGATCATAAATTTGTAGAGCAGACTGGTTCTTTCACCTGAGGAAGAATGACAAGACTCATTCTTTCAACTGAGGAAGACTGACAAGATTCCCTCAATTTCCTCCTCCGATGGTAAATTTGTGGAGCTGCCAGAGTAGTCTTGGCACAGTCTCAAAGAATCTCGCATCTAGTCATCTTGGCGACGGAAAGAATGTTTGCTTCGACTCGGTCTAAATAGCTAGCCTTAATTTTGGCACTCCTACATCCATCCTACCACATTTCTACACTGAAGAAAACTAGAACTTAAAGGGCACCTCCGTACAGAACCAATGCAATATCAAATCCACTGCTCGACCTCCACGAGCTTCGTAATGAAATGATCAGAAACTTAAACCTCTCCATCCCATTTCAATTGGTCTTCTTTCAGACAAATTCTATGCCACACCTGAGCCAAGAAGTGCATAAACAAAAAGAAAATGCCATCACCGAAAGAGCCCACGCCGACTTACTCGAAAACAGGGCCGTTGTATTTCGACGGAACCACGAGAAAACCCGTCGTCTCGAGCTTCGGCCTCATCGAAACGGAGTGGATCCCCAGCGCATCCGGATACAGCCCGCACAGGAAATGCAAGGCCTCCTTCTGACCAGGCTTCGCGATGCTCACGTGAAGGAACAGCTGATTGATGTCGTCTTCGCCGTCATCCTCTCCGCCGCCGCCGGGAACCAGATTCGCCAACCGCATGACGTAGACGCTGATCTCTTCGTCGTTGTAAGTTCGCCGGAGCACCGGACCGTCCGCGTCGAGCGCGCCTTTCACGATCGTGAACGGCGACGGAGGGTTCACTTTCTGCGGTGCGCAAGACCAGTAACGATTAGGCTTCATCGAGCTCACGCCAAAACCCCTATCAATGGTGACCCTTTCCGAAACCTCTTCCGAGGGTTTATCAAGCGCAGAGAAAAACGGAGTTTAGAGAGGAAGAGGCGTACAGGAGGAGGAGTCATCTTCGAGACCTCGAGGTAGTGCTCCTTGAGGGAGCGGAGGAGGATGGAGTTGACGGCGGAGGAGACGGTGAGGCTCGCGGCGGACGCGGCGGCGGCGGCTGAGCGACGCGGGACGGAGCGGAAAGGGAGGAGGCGCAGATGGCCACCGGAGACGAGCCTCCGCCACATGTTCCGGTCGAAGTCGGCGGAGATTTCGCCGCTACCTTGTCGTACTTCGTTACGAGCTCTCTGTCTATATCGCTCTCGCGCTCGCTCGCCGGCGGTCGATTTCGAGGAAATGCATTTTTATATGCCGGCGGTGGCGGGTTCAAATAATCGGCGATTATTTGCGAGCTTGGTGCTGGGAGAATCAGTTACTACCCTTCCAGTTAAACAAAAGGGAAAAATTCACAAAAAAAGTATCAAAATTATGCTGACGAGCAAGGGAGATTTATCCTGAATTTTTTTTTTTGCATCAAAAGCTTCAAATTTATACACGTGCAACACATTTGCATTCCCGTCAAGTTTCCATTGGATTTGGATGATTTTCCAGCTGAAACGACGTCGTTTCTATTTTACTTAAGTTATTTGGGTGCCATATCAATACCGTTTTGCCTTCCTTCATCCATGTAGGCAGATTTTCAATCGTGTTCGACGACGAAACCCTAGAGAAAGAGGGTAAATGTGTTCTACGAATATAAGTTTTGAGATTTTTATGTCGTAAAAAAAATTTAAGGTAAATATGTTGCGGACAGCATATTAAGATTTTTTTTTATTTTTTATGGCTTTTTCCCTAAACAAAAATGGCCAAAAAAAGGATTAACCGGAGATTACAGAGGCGCTTGCTCTTGGGCGTTTTAGGCTTGTTTTACCTGGTTGTGAGCTTTTTAAGCCGCACCTAGAGCATCGCACATTGCTTTGTATAATCATTCATCATTTGCGCTCCGTGAGTATGAATGGAATTTCTTACTTATCTTTCAACGTTCTTTCTAATCAAGTTTATATACTTTAAACTAAATCCATCTGACACTAAATCTGACTAAATTCGGCTGACATGGCTGTCGGACGTACCAAAACATGATACGGCTAAAATATGTTGGTGCCCAAATGAAAGCGGGTAGAAAAATATGGTCAGTGTCGAAGCAGCAGTGGCTGTGAGCCTGTGGCTGTGCCGAGATGGATAAGTGGACTTAAGGCTGATGGAGACACCCAAAGCCCGGTTTTCGGCATTTGCCATAGCAGTGAAGGTGAAGGCGCAGGCGAATCAAGCGTGATTGGCGGGTCCGGGTTTTCAAAGACGGGTGGTCATTTCGGCATCGAAAAGGCGAAATTGGAGGAGGATGTGGAAGAAGCGGATGATGTGAGCTGATGATCCCTCCCGAGCCAAGCATGGTGCTATCAGTCATGTAAAGCCAGATGATGGAAGCAAATGAACTTGGTTTGATGCAAGATGTTCTTTTGGATCGGCAGGCGTTTACATGAAAGATCTCCACATGACCTAAAAAAGTCTGCTTTTCAACCTAATCTCGTACAGACGATGATGATAACTTTTGGCATCCGCCTAGTCTTTCTGTTCTCCCTTTTCCTTGCTGTCTTGGTCGTTCCGACAACTTCTTCCAATCATCCAATGAAATGGCGCAAAAGAGAATATAGAAAGGAGGAAAGGAAGAAAGGAGAGAAGAGGCGAGAGTTTGTGTTTGACTCATCAGCAAAAATTTTATCACAATACCTGCAGAAGAGGATAGTTGTGTTAACAGAAAACTGGTTAAAGCTTCGAGGGCCATCGATCCAATGCATGTGCATAGTCCGATGTATGTACGTGAGCGAAAAACAGAGCCGCCCGCAAGGAATTACAAGGTGCATCATGGGGGAAAAAGCCAATAACTTCACCGAGAAATACAACCATTCTATTATGTTAAACAATAAAGAACTATCCTGAACTGGAAAAACACAATACGGCCAGTTACAGAAGTCTTCAAACACAATGTGGAAGAAAGAAAGAAGGAAGGAAAGAAGGTTTTGGGTGTGAAAGACGGGCTGCAAAAGACGGGGTGAAAAATCGCTCTCTTATGTCCCATGAGTAAGGACACGAAACAGGCCTTGCTGGCGCTGGTTCCATGCATTCTTGATAACTCTAGTTCTCTTCAAGGGGAAAAATTGCGAAATGAAAAGGAAGGATTACATATTTAAGAGAAGGAAACCAAAGAGGAATGTCGCCGCTGCTTGTGAAACTAGAGTTTTATATAGCTTATCTAAGCGCGATGCTGAAACTATTTTCTAGGCTTTTCCTGCCGAAAGCAGCTGCATTTGCAAACACCGCATTTCCTTGTTGCATCATTGCAACAAACTCATTGTAGTCTATCCGTCCATCCTGCAAAATCAATAGGCGCCCAGTCAATACGCATTGGAACTGGCAAACGTCAACCTCTAGGACAAAATAATACCATTAAGGATATAACAGAAATAAATTATAACAGACTTCTCGAGTGTTACCAAAGAAACCTATGGTTAATGGTTTGATCTGACCCTGATGACCATTGGAAGCAACTTACTGGAGTCCTAATAGGCCAATAGCAGACAGAATGCAGCATTGTGCAGGTGAAGGATGGGAAAGAGATGGAAGTTTGATGCTGTCTGCGAGTCAGCTTGACTCTTTCATTAAATTCAGCGAATTAGGTCTAATGCATATCTAGGATATGGTTTCTGTTACCTGTCCATCACTTAGTGAGTTGTGGGTAAATTTTACTTTATTTGAGACGTGACTTACATTATCCTGATCGATTTCCTTGATCATTTCTTCCAGGCGTACATCCTCGACACCGAATTCCTCGCATGCTTGTTGAAGTTCATCCTGAGTGATGTAGCCACTCCCATCCCTGTCAAAGTAGTTAAAAGCAGCGAACAGATGATCTTCTCGCTCGATTTTGTTTAAATGCAACATGGCAGCAATGAATTCCCCATAGTCAATCGTCCCGCTGTTATCCACGTCCGCCTACAATTTTAAAGACCAGTTATCCAATCAGTGATCTACCAGAAGGAAGATCTGCTGGCATTGCCATTCTTCAATCAGTGAGATAATGGCAATGCTTCGAAGCGTTTAAAACATGGGTTCACGGTAACCATGATGACCAAAACGGTAACTCCCCAAGAGGTGGATCAGCATCAACACCAATTTCACACATCTTCCAGAATAATTTAAATAATCCTTTTCTTCGTCTGGTCTGAAGCTAACAAATAACTTGTCAAAATGAAGTATGATTCTGAAAATAGCGGGCACAAGGTTAGAGTAATCATTAGACGAACAAATCCAGATGATACAGGAGGCACCACAATAAAGAGCTCGCTTTTCCTAATAATACTAGGAACCAGCTCCGTAAGAAATATGGCTTGAATCATCTCAGCTTGTGACCTTTGCTCACACAGCAACATAAGATGTATTCAGGCATGTAAACTGAAAGGTTTGAGGCTTCACAAATAAGCATGTAAAGACAATCCATGCTATTCGTAAAGAAGAAGTTTCACTTTTCACTGGCACATTGACATCCCATGGTGAAAGTATATATGCCAGATGAGGTTTTGCGCGCTTTTATCTTCTTTCGTCATTTATTTCTTGTATTTGCCCTATTGATAACAGTCCAACCAGCTAAGTCTTTCAAGTAAAGCTGAGGTCTACTGCAGTATGACACTGTCTTATTAGATAGGAGCCTAAATAGATAGGCACAAGTGAGGATTGGTTTAAAAAATTTATTCATTAGCTGAAGCTTACCGCTTGCATTAAGTCATAAATTTCTGACTCCTTTAGATTGGCTCCCACTCTTTTCAATCCTGCCTTAAGCTCTTCGAAGGTAATCTGGCCACTATTATCTGCGTCTATCATCTTGAACATTTCTTTCAGGCCAGCGATTTCTTCTTCAGATAAGCTCTCTGCTATAACCTGCACAGGTATCAACTATGTGAAGACACGTTGCAGAATCAAATTGGATGTGCCAATCCTATCGAAGGTGTTCAGAAGTCTACATAGTAGCTTTTTTTTAATGATATTTTAGAAGCCTTTTTCTCCAGCCATTGCATCTTATCTTTTGAATCCGGAGACTTACTCGAAGGGCCATTTTCTTCAGCTTGTTCATCGCTGAAAATTGCTTCAAGCGACTCAATACTGCAGAATCAAGAGGCTTATCCGGAGCAACACCATCGACCTGGATCCATGGGTGGCCTATAGGAAATTGAATTCTCATCAGCAGCTAAGCATATGCTCGATCTTCACTTCTCAGTGCATGCTGTCGGGATTCAAATCGTAGGTGATAAAAGGAAAAAACTCACATCCATTTACTGCTCAAAATAGAAAGGAAACAACTCACACAAAACTTCATGCGCAGTTAGCCTCCTATTAGGATCTCGAACAAGCATCCTCCTCACCAAGTCTTTAGCACTTTCTGTGACACCAGGCCACGGGTCTGACGAAAAGTCAAGATCCCCATGCAGGACTTGTTCAAATATCCCTTGCTCATTCTCTTCATGATTGGCGGTACGAAAAAGGATCATATAAAATGTGTTTGACAGTGTCGGGATTGCAAAAACATACTAAGAACATGCAAACACGGGAGTTATAATTTTGAAAAAGGGAAAAAACAAATCTCACCAGCCCAAAAGGGGGGAACTCCACTCAACAGTATGTAGAGGATAACCCCAGCACTCCAAACATCAGCTTCTTGTCCATAACGCTTTTTGAGAACTTCTGGCGCAACATAATAAGGGCTGCCGACCACATCTGTGAACTTGTCACCTGGGATAAACATCATTCATTTTCACTCATGCCAACTGTTTATAGCATCAGTCAAGAGTAAAGACTTAAAAAGAGTAATGCATGCTACAACTTTTACACTCGAAGCTTCTTGCCAACCCTGTTGCTGTTTTTTCACCCTTCCAATAGTTGAGTAACAACTCTACACCTGATCTAGTATTCACGTTTTTAGAAACGAATAACAAGCATGTGATTTAAACCACCAACAATTTACTCGTGTTCTATGTACCAAATTCACTTGAAATAGGTTTTGGCGTCGGATGCATATTTTTGGGAATTTTCTACTTGTTTGTCCTGTATACAGTTACCGAATTATCTACAAGCACGGAGCATTCTAAGCTAAACAGACAATCTCGAAATCTCTTGAGAGGAGCAACAACCACTCGTATATACCTGGTTTGAAAAATACTGACAATCCAAAGTCAATTGTCTTCAGCAAGGAATCCTCCTCCTTGCTAACAAAGAGAAAATTCTCGGGCTTAAGATCTCGATGCATCACACCCAGAGAATGACAAGCCTCAACTACGCTAACTATAGTCCTAGTAAGCTCAGCGGCCTTTCTTTCGGTATAATGCCCACGTTGAATGATCCGATCAAAGAGCTCACCACCTGCACAGAACTCCATAACTACGTGGACTGCCACCGCATCCTCGTAAGCCCCCTTGATGGATATAACATTCGGATGCCCCGCCAAGTGGTGCATTATCTGAACTTCTCTTCGCACATCCTCGACATCCTCTTCAGAGATCAGCTTCCTTTTGGCGATAGATTTGCAAGCGAATTCTTTCCCTGTGGCTTTCTCTATGCACAAGAAGGTAGTTCCGAATTGCCCTTGTCCTAACTTCTTCCCCAAGCTATAGAACTCCTTGAAATTGCCGGTTTTCCTTTGCAAAACCGAATCAGTCTTCAGTCCTGCACTAGACACCCTCTTCATGTGAGGCTTCTTCTTGGGCTTGGGAGGACTTTCCTGTTTGGTCTCCGGCTTTGGTATTGTTACTTGCTCGGGCGGCTTATTTTGCACCGGCAAAGGCGATTCGGGCTCTTTGTCTGTCGCCTGATTTGCAGTCTCCGCATTCGTGTGTACTGAATCTTCTGGCAGTCGCGACCGCCACATCGCGGCGGAGACTGATTGGAAGAACCCATTCTTCGAAATGCTCGGTCCCACACAGGTATTGCCCATTACTATAACTACTGTGTAGTTTCTAGTAAATCAGTTGACTACCCTTGAACATGAAGATCAAATCGCCTCAAACGCCACTAATTACAGTATGCAACAACCTGATCTTCAACAACTAAATAGATCGATCGAGTCGGTTCCCACTAGAGCTACCTCGGCGTTGACTCTGAATGCAGCTAACAACCCCGATCCAGTGTCGAACAGGAAGAAATCGGTTCTGCATATACCCAACTCTTCAATATTGACAAATTAACAACCGGTCGCTCTATAGACGGAACAAGAGCAAAAGGATCGACCCAAGAAGTGAGCTCGACCAAAGGATAACAGCTAAGGAAGCTCAAGCTCCATGGAAGACGATAGGAGTCAGCAGATAAACGATCGGACAACGTCTACAGAGAGCTTCATGCTCATCCAAAGAAATGGGAAATCGAATCCAAGAATTACCAAAGGAGCAATCCAGAGTCTCAGATCTCGGACATCTGAAATGGGTGCTCAGGAAAAGACAGAGGGGAGCTCGGAAGTCGGGGGCTTTACCGAGTCGCTCCGTTGAAGATGGGGAAGACGAACCAGGCTCATTTCTTGGGTTTTTTTTCCTCTCTTTTTTTAAAGCCAACGGAGAGTCAAAGACCAAGCAGAAGAAGACAGAACAGAAGGAGGAGAAAAGAAGGAAGAATTTTTTGCCTATATTCTTTTCACGTTTCTTCAGATAAACTAAGGAAGGAGCAAAGGGATGGTGCGAGCGTACACGTCGCTCCGTGCAGGCACTGGGGGGCGCTCTCGGACAAGACTCCCCGGTGGTACGGCCGACGCGTTTCGCCGGACATGTCGATCCTGGACCGGTGTTCCGGGGGGCAGTCGCCGCTCGTTCCCTCCATTACAAAAAAAAAAGGTTTTGCCCGTTGCGAGCCGTGCCGTATGGTTTATATGACGTGAATCTCAAGGTCATTGATCTAGTAATTCCCCAAAGAGTCAGAAAGCGTTTTCGCATTGAATTCGATTTGATCGAAGTAATGTGCAACTACCCCGACGGCGACGCTTAGGATGTCGGTCGAGCTGGTTGCGGCGGCCTTCGTGTTGCGCCTCGAACTCTCGAGGTTGATTTCGATAGGTAAGTTGTCTCCTGTGAAATAAGTTGGATTTAAGAAATTAAACATCAATGGCATATTGATCTTGATAGAAGTAAAATTTTTTAAGCATTCAATCGAGCATTAGGATCTTCGACTAACGAACCCTAATCTTCAAATGGTCTATTTATTTCGCGAAAAATTTACTATCGCCAAATATTTTCTTCATTTCCAAACATTTGAATTATCTAGTAAAATGAGTTTACATAACATCTTTTTATGGGCTGAGATCCCTTGAGGACGGGCCGAGGACCCCGATGCCCATGCTCGAGTCCCCAATGCCCGTGCTCGGGGCCCCGGCAGCTAGGTCTGGATACCTTGCTCCAGCATCTAGGTCGCCAGCCCACACCCAAATCTGGTGTTTCGAATAATGCATGGATGTTTTCTTTTTTTGGCCGAGCTCATGAATGTTGAAATTATATATGGCAACATTGATATACAGCAATAAATTTAAGATTATCTCCCTAATTAAGCCATAGCGAATAATCGTATATACAATTTTAGAAACAAGCTCAGTAAGGAAATTCAGAAATGAAAGGGTCTTTGTAGTCCAAAAAAGGTGCCGTTATCTGAGCATTAATCTTGACCGCAATTTAAAATCTTGCCAATTGTATTGATAAAACCTACCATTAAATCACAACTTCCATGTATGGTAATAAATTCATAATATTCGGTGATCAATTTTCAACTTTTCATTTTTTTTTAGCACTTAAAATTAAATTGAGCCAATCAAAGAAAACTCAAACTCAAGCAAGCAAATACTTTTCTTCAGAAAAATGACACAAATGATTCCTGAACTTTGGTCCGATATGTAATGTCGTTGATGAACTTTTAATTTGTGCAGTGTGGTCCCTGAATTTTTAAATATTTTTATATAGTCTAAGGACCATATCAAATATTTACCAATGATTCAGGGACCACATTAAAAAGATTAGAAGTTCAATGACGATATTACGTGTCATGTCAAAATTTAGCGATCACACTATACAAATCAAAAATTTGGGGATAACATTACATATTGAATCAAAATTCGAATACCAATTGTGCTGATATCCCTTTCTTTTTTGGCCGGTGCCAAACCATGCGGCTGGTATCTGTCTAGCGGTTTCTTTCTTTATACCAAATTCACGAGTTGTACAAGGCTTCCCGAGTCCATCGAGTTCTTGTAAACCGTGATTAGAATCTAACTTAGGCAGATACACCATTGTAGCACACCCACTTTCATTTCGCCAGATGTAACTTGGTGCGATATTCTGTGAAATTCCCCCGCCTTGTCGCTTTCTCCTCTTTCCCTGGGTCGTGTCATGTGGAATCCGCGTCTGTAGAGGCGAGACATTAGGCACGCACGCACGCATCAATTGAACATTGAAGAAATTGTTCGAACGTAGGAACTTGTCTGAGTTTGCAAAGTGACTGCAGTCTTTCTGACCCTAAAATGCCGCCTACCCGATGTGTCGGCTCGAGCGATCTCAGTGAACGCATGTAGAATGTCGTAGTCTCGTTCATGTACGTCGAATAGGATCGCTCGATGGTGTGGGGGCCTGATCGGCTATTTTGGTGACGCGGGAATTTCGCACCCGAACCAAACACTCGACCATCCTCTTTTGAGGTGGGACGGGATAATTTACTCGGTGTGCTGATTCCGTCTCATCCATCCATACCGTTGATTCGTGTGAATAAAAGGCAGCTTTAAAAATCTGTAACTAGCTTATCGATGGTTGAGATTTATTAAGGCACCAAACGGGTCAGAGTTATCATTGTCCCCTCTGGAGTTAATGGTGCTTATGGGTTGATCTAATTCGGTTCAAAGGTATTTTAACTCGTCGATTTCCAAAGAATCTTAACCGAAGCTCAAATCAACCCAGTGAAATTATTGCTCAAATCGCATTAATAATTTTAGTTTGTCATTAGTTTCGTTTAGTTACATTACTATTAAACAAAAAGTTTGAATATTACTCGCGCTATTTGTGAATAGAAGAGAAGATAAAACACATATTTCGACGTAGTATTAAGAAGAGCACCGCTACGATTGAATTGGATTAATTCTTCATAACATGTAAAAATGCAATTAGTTTCAACTAAACACAACACATAAAGAGCACAATTTATAGTTTTTTTTTCAGGGCATCAGTCAGTATTCAAAATCTATCAACAATGCCCAACTTGAGAAATGGAAACATCCGATTAATAAGATCAACTGCAAAATTGTAAAATCTTTTTCCTTTTCTTTGGTCTTTTTGGGTCAAACAATAAAAAGGAGTTCAACCAACAACATGTTCCCTCATATGACCAGGGAGTCTGCTCCTTTTCCTATGGTCATGGGTTCAAGTCTTATATGGAGCAATCCAAAAGTACAATCCCAAATACATCAAGTCAATGTGGGGGAATGCATTGTTAAGAAAGCCCGGGAAAGCGAACCGGTTGAGGTGCTAGAAAGCCCGCTCGAAGACCGAATTTTCGCTTTAAAAAAAAAAGAGCTCAAAAGAGGGAGAAAATTGCCAAAAAAATGCTAAACCTATTGCAATCGTATCAATTCAATTATACATTTTTTTTTTACCAATTCAGTCCTAAACCTTTTATATTCGTGCAAATTCAATCCATCTGATCGATTTTGGCCAGCTGGCATTGACGTGAGCGTCGACTGGTGCCGATCGACGCTGACATGGCAATTTTTAAATATTTTTCGAATTTTTTCCTTTCTCTTTTCTTTTTTCTTTCTTTCCTTCTTCCCCTAGCCGGTCGCTGAACCGACCAAAGGCTAGGGCCGGCAAGAGCGAGCCTTGACCTCGCCATCGCTGTGGGCGAGGTCAGCCATGGCGAGGCTTGACCTAGCCAGATCAATCTGGTTAGGGGAAGAAGGAAAGGAAAAAAAAAACAAGAGGAAATAGAAAAGAAAAAAATAAAAATATTTTAAAAAATCGTCACGTCAGCGTCGGCCAGACTGACTGAACTGGCGCAAATACAAAAGGATTTAGGACTGAATCGGCACAATTGCAATAGGTTTCGGGCTGCTTTGGTAATTTTCCCACGAAGAGAGGATTACAGCATATGAACGGGGCTTTTCGACGACATGGACAAGAAAATGCCACGGCTAATTCGAAGCCCAAGAACTAGAAGAATCCACCAACCAATTCAATCGATCTGCACATCTTATGGATCACGTGCATGCTCTAATCTGGCCCAAACGGCCCAAAAAAAAAAACCCTACGCCTGTTTTCCCTCTACACTTTCCCCAATCGCCCGCGCCTCCCGGGTTTCGATCCCGGGTCGGGTCGGCATCGGATTAGGCCCCGGTGGACGCGTAAAGGCGAGAAGAAAAGTACCGGGTATTCCATCAAAAGCAAAGTCCCCGAATGAGGTGGAGTTACAGTATGTCTGCTAATCTGGTAGTAAGCTTTTTGACTTTAAACAAAGCAAGAGGGAATAAAACAAAAAAAAAAAATTAGAAAAACAATTGAATAACCAAAAGAAAGGAAAAAAGAACCTTACTAGCTAAGCTTAGTCGAATGGGGCTGAAAGAAGACAAAAGAACCGATGGCGGAGCGAAGGCAAAAGTAAAAATTTCCGTTTTATCTCTTCCTATTATTATTATTATTATTATTATCGTTATTATTTAGTCTTTAGTAGATTCACGGAGAGATTTTTGGTACTTTTGTAAACATAGCTTTTTTTTTTTTTAATAAAAGAAGAAGATTAAAGGTAACTCGAGCTGCCTTATATTGGGTAGGCAACAAAGAGAACAACACATTTCGGGCCCGAAAAAATCGGGAAAACTTCAGGGACATCAATACGATTATGATCTGTTGAAATCAATTGTTCCCTCGAGAATTCTTTCCTTCGTCTTTGGTCGTTTTTAGAGATGCGGATTTAAATGGGACGAAGGTTGCCGATTTTTAAATGGCGCAATGGTTTGTGCTTGATGATTGAGTTGGATGGATCAAAAGTGGTGATATACTTTGAAAGCTACTTAGCATCTCGTACCGAGTATTTACAAAATTAAATCGCGCCTTGTGTTGCTTGGATTATCGTGTCAGAGGGTGCTTTTGTCATATACGCATCGTTTTTTTCTTTTCAAGTTCGATCCTACGTATAATACACAAAACTAATCGCATGAAATGGATTTGAAACTTTCGGAACAACATTTGCCATATCCCCTTATTATTTGATGGAGCAAAGGATTTCGTGACTTGGTTCCACATGTCGGGCACAAAAAATTATCCACTAGCTTATTTATTTTTGTAAGGCCCAATTCCAAAAACAAGCACAAATTTTTCCTCGAGTTACAATTCTGATCCGTTTTTTTTATTTTAATAAAGAGTATCAATTTTACTCGAATCCCAAATCTAGTCTCCGTGATGTGAAATTTTCAAATTGTTCGAGTAAGATTTGAGATTTAAGTGAAAGTTAGTAACATTTTATGAAACAAAAGAAGTTTAGGCCAGAATTATCATTAAAGATAAAGTTAATGTTTTTTTTGGGGATTTGATTAATTAAAAAAGAGAGTTAATATCACGAAAAATTTCAAATTGTTACATTGTAACAAATTTACTAAAAAATAATTTTTTGACCATAAAAAACTCTAAACCGGTAAATTTGTGATAAATTTACCCTCAATTAAATTGAATTGATAAAAAAAATCACAAACTAGTACACCTAAATTAAACAGAGAGTAAAACTTCAAAGTGGTACATTCGTCAACTGCCTTGTGTTATTTAACCAAATAATTTGACGATAAAATTTAATGAAAAATAATGTAGGGTAAATTTGTCATAGATGTATCGATTTAGGATTTATTTTGAGTAAATTTATCACATGTCTACTAGTTTGAAGTTTTTCGCGGTAATAACCATTAAAAAAACATCTATAGCAAGCATTTTTTCCTTTTATTCCTCGGACGAGCTGCATTTACGAACGGTGACGTGAAGAGTAAGTACATATCATTTCCTAGAAATGAACCGCCGACGGCGGGACTCATTTCCCTCGTATTTCGCGGAATTTAATAAATGTTCCGAATTTTTTGCGGAAATTAAAAAAGAAAAAGGGGGAAAAATTGAGAAATAGCTCTCAAGTCGAGTCTACGCCCGAGATTGTAAATTACGGCAAGAAAACGGAAAAAAAGCAGAAGAGAAAAAAAAAAGAAAGAAAGAAAGTACCATGTGAAATACCGAAAACGTCCCTCCTGGAAAGGAAAACCCACGCTCGCTCGCTCGCTCGCACGATTCATCGCGTTACGTTGCAGAGCTTCTCTCTTCTTCTTCCTGTTCATTACTCCGCCCCGTACATCCCCACCACCGCGCCCTCGCCCCCCTCGCGCCCGCAGATTCAGGCGATCGCAATTCCGGAGCCGCCGATCGCCGCCGCCGCCGCCGCCGCCGCCCTATGACTCTGATGACTCCCCCGCCTCTAGATGTAATCGCCGACCTCCCACTCGCCATCTCTCCGATTTCGTCACTGTCGCGAGTGCAATTCGCCCTCTGATCTCTCCCGCGATTCGTTTCCCGCGGCGATTGATGCTCCCTCCGGCTGTTTCCGCTACTTGCCTAGGTCTCGCGTAATCCGATCCGAGGTCTCACGGTTTCTGTGGCTTCTTCTTCTTCTTCTTCTTGTTTTTTTTCTTTTTTCCGCAGCAGGAGGACGACGAGATGCTGGTCCCGAACACCGGGTTCGCCGAGGGCCCTCAGCCCATGGAAGGTACTGTTCCTTGTCTTTGTGTTTCTTTTCCTCTTTATTTTTGTTCGCGGTGAATGCGCGGGAATTCTGTTCCTCTCTCGCTGCTGCGCTCGGCGCATTGCGACGAGAAATTTTGCACGTTGTCGAGGCCAGCTGCTTGGATTGGGGGTTTTTTTTTTTTTGGAAAGTGAGGGATCGTTGTTCGTTGCGCTCGATCGTCGAGCGAAGTTTCGGGCAGGTTGCGCATCGCGCGGCCTAGTCGGAAGGGTTAATTTATATGGTTACTTGACTTGTGTTGCTAATTGTAGCTTAGGGAGCTGCACCGAATGGCTTTGTACACGCTTCATTTTCTTTTGAGGTCGCCTAGAAGTCTGAGGAAAGAATGGGAAGCGGAAGTTTTAATTATTCTGTCAGTCTGGCTGTGCATACGGTTTCGTAAAGTTTGGAACTTGTCTACTGTGACATGTACTTGTAATGGTCTCGGAGGCAGAGTGCTTTGTCCTCTTTCTAATGGCAAATCCGCGTGGGATTTCTGTGTCGTGTGTTATGCGTTACTTCTTGTTTTGGGAGTTGGGTCATTAATGTTTGGTATTGGTTTTGTAGCTCAAGCAGATACTGCAGGTACAGTCGAAACACAAGCTGTTGAAGATCCCCCATCAGGGAGGTTCACCTGGACGATAGAGAACTTCTCACGGCTTAACACCAAGAAGCTTTATTCTGACATCTTTTATGTTGGCGGATACAAGTGGTATTTAGCTTTCTCCAAGTTTCCTTGAAGTTCTATCTTAAACAATCAGCAGTTACTTTGGATTTGTTAGTTGGTAAGATTTTATTTAATCTTATATTTGTTAGGCGAATTCTTATTTTCCCAAAGGGGAATAATGTGGACCATTTGTCAATATATCTGGACGTTGCGGATTCGGCGACCTTGCCATATGGTTGGAGTAGATATGCGCAGTTCAGCTTAACTGTTCTTAATCAGATGCACAACAAATTCTCCATAAGAAAAGGTATTTCTTGCTTGAACTTCCTCAGGAGTGCTTTCCTTTTGCCAATTTTATTTCATATGCTTCATTTTGATGCAATAAAGGATTTTTCATTTTCACATCTGCGTATTTATTGGATTTGCATTCCTATGGATTCCAAAAATTGCACTATATTTGGACTAAGTATCTGATTTAGTAAAATTGGCTATGTTTATTTCATGATCTATCTGAAAATGAAAAGCACAAGATATGTACGTAATGCAGATTTTAAATTGGATAAGTGGAGAAGGATGTAATTGAGTTATGTCATTCTTTAAATTCGACTGCTATGTGGCGGCAACGTTATCTACAAGTGCATCGTCATTTTCGGTTGAATCTGT
Organism: Syzygium syzygioides; assembly: GCA_031216285.1. Taxonomy (NCBI): domain Eukaryota; kingdom Viridiplantae; phylum Streptophyta; class Magnoliopsida; order Myrtales; family Myrtaceae; genus Syzygium; species Syzygium syzygioides. The sequence continues at coordinate 34,823,682 of CM062248.1, read as the reverse complement.
GTTGCAAGTCACATTTGTCGATTCTCTTTCATAAGAGAGTCAATTTTAATTCAGTTTGTGCTAAAGTGTTGGTCGATAAGTAGTCCTCTGCCCATAAGTAACACATGTCATTGGGTATCCTATGCTCATATGCTGTACTTAATAGATCTAAAGGTCAGTAATTACTGAGGTTAGGTGCCATCGCACTTTCGATGGTTCTCATATAAGAGTCCTCATTTTGTTCCTCTTCTCAATTAAGAAAATATTCTTGAGCTTCATTTTGCAACCTTTTGATTCTGCAGAGACACAGCACCAGTTCAATGCACGGGAGAGTGATTGGGGTTTTACTTCCTTCATGCATCTTAGTGAATTGTATAATCCTAGCAGAGGTTATCTGGTGAACGACACGTGTGTTGTTGAAGCTGATGTTGAAGTTCGTAGAATAGTCGATTACTGGTCACATGACTCTAAAAAGGAGACTGGTTATGTTGGACTTAAGAACCAAGGAGCTACCTGTTACATGAATTCCCTTCTTCAGACGTTGTATCACATACCTTACTTCAGAAAGGTAGCAAATATCCACTCTTATAATCTTCTCTTAAGATCATGATTTGGGACATCCTCATCTGGACCTGTGGTTTCAGGCAGTATACCATATGCCAACAACAGAAAATGATATGCCTTCAGGAAGCATACCGCTTGCTTTGCAAAGTTTATTCTATAAGCTCCAGTACAGTGATACCAGTGTAGCGACAAAAGAGTTGACAAAATCCTTTGGGTGGGACACTTATGATTCATTCATGCAGCATGATGTGCAAGAGCTTAACCGGGTTCTCTGTGAGAAGCTTGAAGACAAGATGAAGGTATGAGTTTTGGTATGAAAAATCTTTGCTTTTATTGTTGATTTATTTGCTATGCTGGTTAAAAAGGCCCAAGAGAGGACAAAAGGAAATAGAGAAAGGATGAAGAGATGATAGCAAGCAACTCTTTGTTTCTTGGCTGAGGAAAATAAGTGTAACTGCATAAATTTTCAATAAGTTATCTATCGTTATTATGCTCGCAGAAGCCTAAAAAAGTCAAAGTCTATTCCTTTTCTCCTTGAACTAGTAGCGAGAACCAAGAATGGGACTTTTTCAATTTAGGAATTTTTTTTGATATTTCCTCACCTTTTTCTTGCATTTAATCAAAATGAACCGGCCTATATTTGTCCATATCTTTAAGTAAGCAGACCTATCCTTTAATCTGTACAGGGAACTGTTGTGGAGGGTACAATTCAGCAGCTGTTTGAAGGTCACCATATGAACTATATTGAATGCATTAATGTGGACTACAAGTCAACGAGGAAGGAGTCCTTTTACGGTATGTTTTCTAACTTGTAGTCTCTGAAAACATGTGGAAACTTTGATAATGGAAAGAAACTTATACCCCATCTAATCTGATATATGTAGAAATCTGAGTACATATTGCATGCCACAAAAAGATGTTCATGCAGAGATTATTGCTGGGCATTTGATTATTTTTTGCAATTTGCTTTTGTGAAAATAGATCTTCAGCTTGATGTGAAAGGCTGTCGAGATGTATATGCTTCTTTTGACAAGTACGTGGAAGTGGAGAGACTTGAAGGTGATAATCGATATCATGCCGAACAACATGGTTTACAGGTGAGACAGCATCAATCATGGTTGCTTCAATTTTCATCTTCTTTTAACTTGTTTGTGAAAAACTGTGCATGAATGAAGCAGAGTATAGTTTCTTAGAAGTTCTGTGCATGAATCATGATTGCAGCCTTCTGATAGTGTATATGATAAGTAATTTATTTGTTAGTGGTATTTGTTCGATAGTAGCATGTGTTTTAACTGGGGTCAAGAATCACTTTTCTTCCATCCTCTCTTATTTTTCCTTTTACCTGGCAATAGCTGTTCTGATGATTATGCAATTTGTCGCTTATGCTCGCCTGAATGAGTATTGTTGTGATGAAAAATCTAACCTTTGAATTTGCATGGTTACTTGCTTGTACATTTGTCAGGACGCGAAGAAGGGTGTACTTTTTATAGACTTCCCCCCCGTTCTTCAACTTCAGCTAAAAAGGTTCGAGTACGATTTTATGCGGGATACTATGGTTAAGGTTAGTCCTTGAGCTTTTGTTGCCTTGAACGAAGTCTGATGCTGCGTGTATCTTTTATCATACTGGTAGATAAGAATTTTAGACAGAAATCTATAAGACAGAGCTCAGTTTGATTCTTTTCTCTTGTGAACAATATAGATTCAGAAAATGGTGCCAGGGGGTTGCCGGCTGATTTAAAAGTCATATATCTGCTACATCATTGACAGGACCTGTTACTTGATGAAGAGCATCGTATATGAGTGTTTACATTTCGACTAACTGAGAGATGCAGTTAACCACCTTTAATCGTGTGTGTCAATGTGGTCACAGCCCAGGGAGGCTTTATTTTTGGGGGTTTGTTCGAGACTGATCAAAAGAAATATAACAAGTAACTACCTTATAATGAGGATAGTCCACCAAGAATAGATTTTAGAGGTTTTTGGACAACTTTCAGAAATTAATTCTGATTAAGTCAGATTTTGTCCGGCTTAGCTTATCAGGGAAAAGCGAGAGTTGAGAAGATGCATTTCTAATATGAGATCTTATGAAGGAGATTTTAAGCTTCACGAATGCAACATTCTTGTGCTTATACTTTGGCTATTCTGAATAAGCTTCACATTTGTGTCTTTTTCATACTTTTATTTTGGCTGTTCTGAATAGTTGAGTCCAAATCAAGACTCTGCATGTTGCTTAAGAATAAAATATAAATCCATTGATTACATATAGTTAGCCCCTATTGTCAATAATTTGGAAAATGAGATATCTGTCCTTGGGTTCCTAAGCTTGGGGGAAGCTACTGCAATATCTAAATGTCAACAAATTAAGACAAGAAGAACAGTAATAGAATGACTTTTGAATTGCTGATTTGTTTTTTTTTTTTCATCTAGGAATTAAGTTGGTAGCAAATAGTAAATCTTATTTTCCTGAAGTCTCTTTTTGCATAAGGTCATCTTCCATTGCAGAGTAGTTGGTTTAGAACCTTTTTTAAGTTTCACTGGCCCATAAATCGAACGTTTACAATGTGTATATCCAAATGAAGAACTTTTCTGGTTATGTAGGATCAGCTTTACATCCGGATATGCGCTTTGGGTTGACTTGTGTGTCTTTTAGCTTTAACGTTCTTTTTTTGCCACTGTTAAAGTCACCAGTATTGGGAAATGACTGAAGCATTCAGCTTTGATCAAGTTGTATCAGCTATAGCTATTTTGTATGGCCTTTCTGAAATGAGAGAATGTGAAATCTTATTTTTTCAATATTTTCATCTGATTGAATGAAGAAGAAAATTTCCTGTCTAGAAGTGATCCTTTCAGCATCATGGTTTTGAAAGCTTGGTTGCTTGTAAAAATCTTATCATCGTTGGAGGTTGAATCTGATGTGCTTTTATATTTAGCTTGGATGGAGGTCAATTGGCTTTCTCCTGTTTTTTAGCATCTAAATCTTTTCTTGGTGTTCATTGATCAACAGTAAGTATAACAACGTATTCACATCTTGTGACCAGTCATACTGACCATTGGATATTGAGTGGAGGGTCTTTAATTATGCAGCTCTCTATTCTCATGTTTATAGCTCTGTGGAGGGTAGCTGACAGTTGTTCTGTTCAACAATAAACAGATAAATGATCGTTATGAGTTTCCTTTGCAACTTGATCTCGATAGAGAGAATGGAAAGTATTTGTCACCTGACGCAGATCGGAGTGTTCGCAACCTGTACACACTTCACAGGTATTATTAACAACCAGTTTCAGGCTACCTTGTCAATGGCGGCTTGCAATATTTGTAGGTACTTTATACAAGATATCAAATGCTATACTTGGTTGAATTATCCAAGCATATTCTGCTGATTGAAGAAAATTTACCCGTTTAATTGCGACATACTTATGAAGCTCTTTTCTGGCCAAAAAAAAAAAGAAAGAAAAAAAAGAAAAACTTATAAAGCTCTTTCTTTTTCTTGGCTGATTTATCATTTAGTAAAGCATTAATTCTCATCTAGCTTCATGAGAGGAAGATTCTTTCCTCCTCCTTTTCAGCATTAATCCTCTATTCAGTTTGGGATCCAAGGCTCTCTGTAATACTGGATTTTTAATTTGATGTATATAAAAGAATAGAATAAACACATGAAGCTCAAAAGTGGATAGGTGTTTCACTGTTCACAGATTCCTATTGAGTGAAATAAACTTCTATGGTCGATTCTCCTTGATTATCTTTTGTCAGCTCATTCCTAGTTTCAGGATTATCCCTTTGCTGTGATTTTCGCTTTGTATTTTCATTGATAAATTATATTATGGCCAACGAGGTGTCGTCCTAGTGTCTCAATGCTAAACACTATATTTTGTTACTTGCTGTTGAGTTACTTACTGATATAAGAAAACAGCTGAGTTACTTACTCTATGCATTATCACTATTCAGCAACAGTCGCTAATTTTTTACTAAATATATTGGTGGCAGTGTTTTGGTTCACAGTGGTGGTGTGCATGGGGGGCACTATTATGCTTACATTAGGCCAACCCTCTCAGACCAGTGGTATGCATCACACTTTTTGAACTTCTAAGTTGCTGTTGTCAATATGACCATTTCATTACTGATTGTTTGTGTGGAAAAAGATTGTTGTATTCTGATTGGCAAAACATGGAATGTGCTGCCACCTGCACTTTATTTGTCTGTCTTGATTTTGGAAATTATTTAATGGCAATTTTTGTTATTTGAGGTTACTTAATGTATGTGCCTAAGGTTATGCTTCTTGAATTGTATCTGCATTGCGCAACTGTGAGATTAATTGTTTGCTTTTCTTATTTTTCATCAAGTGGAATATTTTACCTTTGATAACTTGGCAAGGTGTGCTTTATGCAGGTTCAAGTTTGATGATGAACGGGTGACAAAGGAAGATATAAAGAGGGCATTGGAGGAACAATACGGGGGAGAGGAAGAGGTAGTGCATTCTGGACATTGATTTGATCCCTTATTTTTACTTGTTTTGTTCTTGATAGCTTCCTGCTCCACTTATTGCATTCAACAGTTACCACAAACAAATCCTGGGTTCAACAGTTCTCCATTCAAGTTCACAAAATACTCAAACGCGTATATGCTAGTATATATACGTGAAAGTGACAAGGACAAAATTGTTTGTAGTGTGGATGAGAAGGACATTGCTGAGCACCTTAGGGTAAGACGTTTATTATCTATTAGAAATGTGGTAACTGAATAGTTATGATGCCAATGAAGCCAACATATGCTTTGTCTCCAGATAAGATTGAAGAAAGAGCAAGAAGAGAAGGAAAAGAAGAGAAAGGAAAAAGCCGAGGCACATCTATATACCATCATAAAGGTAAATGTTTACTAGAGAAATTGCATTTTCTTGTAATATGGTTCCCCTTGCCTCGATTTCATTCACTGAATGCATTACACTGGCAATGCTAGGTCGCACGCGATGGGGACCTACATGATCAGATTGGCAGAGACATATATTTTGATCTTGTGGATCATGATAAAGTACGAAGTTTTCGTGTTCAGAAGCAGACACCCTTTCAGCTATTCAAGGTACTCGCTGTCTCTACTTTTTGCTTGTAAAAATTGTGAATGAACTCTCCATTTTTTTTTATTGTAAATTGCGAATCATCTATATGCAATTTTATCAGTACGAGTTTTTTGCTTTTGAGGATGGTAGGCCCTTGTATGTATGTAATGACATAGGATAGGAACCATTGCATGAGCATGATATAGAGACATAATATTTCTTGCTAAAGGGATATTCTATGCCCTGCCATGCTTAGATTTCTTGTTCATCAGAACCCGCCACTACCCAACACAAACCAGTATTCGATGTTGTTGATCCTCAATTTTGAGTTTTAGTGTGTAGTTGAAATGATATAAATTGACTCAATGAATATATCTTTTCTGCTTTTGTTTATTTCATAGGTCAGTAAAAATGGCGTAATATTTTTTTTAATTTTCATTAGATTCTTTTATGAAGCCTTAAATAGTATGCTTTTTAAGTCTTGTCATAACATTAATTACAAAGTGGATTTGAAGTCATTTATTCCTAAGTGCAAGGGAAGTTGGGATTTTTAAAAAGGCTTTGAAGTGGACCGATAAACGATTTAAAGTCACTTAATGTTCTAAACAAATGCTAAGCAGGATATGGTTCCTTATATTTCTACTCATCAAGCTGTCCTCCTATGTTCATACATCCATTTACTATGGCTGAAGAGATGGCACAAAAGAAAGCGGAAAGATGGGTAGATTGAAGTATCTGCTTTTGTAACTCTTTCCAAAGAGGGTATAATCAATATTCTGCAATATAGTGAATCTGTTGGTGGTCCCAATTAATAGCATGTGGCCAACTACTTTATGGTTTGTGGCACTTTGAAGGTTCAGGTTACTGAAGTTAATTGCATAGTTTCCATATGAGTGTATGTAGATGTTTGTGAATCTTCCTTTCTTTAGTTTTCATTATGGATGTAAATTGCACCTTGAGTATTTGAGAAGAAATCCTTCTGCTTAATTTTGTCGTTCTTTCTACGTTTCTTGAATACACTTATGCATGTTCGTAGGCATCAAGTCTGGTTAAATTAGGTTTCTCTAGTGCTTGTCGTATCTACATTATGCTGTGGTGATGGCACGTAAATTTGGGTTTTCACATGCTTTGAGTCTGGGACAGATCTTTCTCATGTTCACTCCACAATAGGTGGTCATGGATATCCTTATTTTTACTCACCCTTCTCCTTAGTACTATTATATAGCCACTTGTGGGTCTTCACATGCAGCATCCTCTTAAGGTCAAACTGCATGGCATTCTGGCATCCCCTGACTTTTAAAATTCCTTTTTGTTCTCCACTTTTTGTTGAATTGTCTAATTTATGTTTCTTCTCAGGAAGAAGTTGCTAAAGAGTTTGGCATACCTGTTCAATGTCAACGGTTCTGGTTGTGGGCAAAGCGGCAAAACCATACATATCGTCCTAATCGGCCACTGACACCTCAGGAAGAAGCACAATCTGTGAGCGTTTTATTTAAATTTTAAACTTTTTGTTCCTCACTTCTTTAGGTCATTGTCCTTTCCGGTTGGGCCTCTATATTTTTTGTTGTGATTGCAATATATGGACTTGTCACTTCAATTTAATTGGTTTGCTTTGTGTAAAACTTCTTTTTGTCATGCTGGGGCTTAATATGAGGTTGATAAAAATAAAAATGTTGACTTGGTCAATGGGTTGTGATAAGTTGGTTAGAATTTTCAAATTATTAGATCTTGAATCAACACTTCATTTAACACTTTGAGTTGTGTTGTGACCCAATTTTTGGTGGGCACAGGTTCTGTTGGATTGAGTCAATCTATTTCTTGTCAAGGCAAATTATCATATTTTTGTTTTGGCTGGTCCTCTTATGGCCGTGTATACTACTGTGGCTTGTGCTTTTAGGTTGATTTTTTAACTGATACTTGTGTTGGAAGTTAGTGTGCTGATTTAGAGCGTACCTTTTAGTTGGGTGAAATGTCCACCTTTTTTCTGAGTGTTATTACGGAGCAATATGATTTGTAGGATGACATTATTAACCAAATGCAATGCACCATTTTCTATTGACAAGATAAGTCTGGACCGCTGTAGGTTGGGCAATTGAGAGAAGTATCCAACAAGGCTAGCACTGCTGAATTGAAGCTGTTTCTGGAGGTAGAATTGGGGCAGGTAAACTCATCTTGTCTACTGCACTGTACTTCTCTTGGAGTTGAGTAGCGATTTTTCTTTGTAGTTAATAGGCCTTGTAAACTCACTTTTGTGTGGTAAATCCATAGTTATCATTGACTTGACTCACTCACTCAAATAGATCTTTATAGATGGAACTTCACTGATTTTGTAAATTATTCAGGAGTTCCGCCCTGTGCCGCTGCCGGAGAAGATTAAAGAGGATATTCTTCTCTTCTTCAAGCTCTACGACCCTTTGAAAGAGGAACTTCGGTACTGAACATTTCTGGAATGTTATTTTATATGAATTAAGGATGGACGCTTATGCTTTCTCTTGATGTTTAGGTACGTGGGAAGGCTCTTTGTGAAAGTAACTAGTAAGCCAGCTGAAATACTTACAAAACTAAATGAAATGGCTGGTTTCTCTCCGGATGAAGAGATTGACCTTTTTGAGGTTTGTTTGTCCTTATTGATTATCTTCATTCTCTTTGTACTTAGTTGTATAATTGGTGACTGTTTCATAACTGTGTTCAGGAGATCAAATTTGAACCTACTGTCATGTGCGAACATGTTGATAAGAAGTTCACTTTCCGTGCTAGTCAGGTATGTCTTGGATGACTGAATTATCTCCTTTCTGGACTCTTAATTAAATGAAAACTTCCTACTTTTGTTATGTAGTTAAAATTATTGTTTATCTAATTCATTCTTCACATCTCTCTCTATAGCTTGAAGATGGGGATATACTATGTTTTCAGAAGTCTAAAGTTGGCAGTACTCAACAATATCGCTATCCTAATGTTCCAGCATTTATGGAATACGTGCACAATCGTCAGGTACATTAAGATTCTTCTCATTCTTCCTTTTTTCCTCCTCCTTGTTAATCAGCTAAAGAAAACTTCCATCAATGGCCAACTGGTGGCGCCAGCTAATTTTATTTTGAAGGACTAATTTAACTATGGTGACTGGCCCAGTTTAAGTTTTTTGTTTAATTTTATTGGGCATTAATTTGTGAATTGGTAATGATTGATTTTACAGTTGAGCTAAACAATGGTACAGAGTAACAGTGTGAAGCCTTTGAATTTGACTATTTTAAAGAATTTTCAATAGTATAGAGTCGTCCAACCAAAAAAAAAAGGAAAAAAATAGCATAGAGTTGATGTGAAATCTGCTCCAACCCTTTGTGATTTCTTGGGTTAATTTTGTACTCTGTTTTATACATGTTTATAAGTTTGACATAAGGAAGTGCATTACTGGGTGGCGCTAGTTACTAATGTGTTGTGACATTCATTTGCCCAATCCCAGGTTGTTCGTTTCCGATCATTGGAGAAACCCAAAGAGGATGAGTTCTCGCTTGAGTTGTAAGTCTGTGAAGTGAAGATATTTGCTCTATGATAGTTGCCCAAGGGAGGGGGAGGCCATGAGGGGCTATGGCCCCCTCCTGGCAGACATTTTCTTGTTCGTGTACATTTATTGTCTGCTTGAATGGCATGATAAATGATAAAACAATTACATAGGCTTCTTCAGAAAATCATGGAATATTTTGAGAAGGTAAAAGATATTAAATCTCAGAAAATGGAGTCAAATGCTAAATGATTGGTACCATGAATTTATTAGGAAGCAAATGGGGACTTCAATAAAATTTCATTGTGATAATATACGCACAATATAGAATGAGATAGTGCTAAACACTTACGCACAATATAGAATGAGATAGTGCTAAACACTAAAATATGATTAGAAATAAGGGTAGTTTTGGTACTCAACCTAATAAATTCTTGTAATGAATTAAATGAGTTAGAAACAATAAAAAAAAGTGATGTTTTTTTCTTTTGTGTTGTTTTTTCACAACAACTTAGTTAGAATTGAATGAATTCAGACAAGTGAAACTACTACTACACACCAAATTATCTTTGATTCTATATAAGCATGTACAGTTAATTTTGTGGACAATGGGTGTTACTTTTAATTGGTCTTCATCCCCCACTTTCGCACGATTTTCTTCATGTATCAGCTCTATAATTATTTTTCTCAAAGGAAAAAGCTTCACAATGAGCAAACTTATAGAACACTGGTAAAGCTTTTTCTCAAACAGTATTGACATCTATGTTAGCTTATGAGACACTTCTAACCTTTATTAATATACTACTGTCACATCGCATTACTGGAATGCAGTTTTTGTGAAGAAAATATTGTGGAGTGTTTGGTTCGTCCTTAACATAAGCCAGAAAGCGCCTTTGGCCTTTTCATGAATTACTAAAGAAACTGATGTTACTTTAAATGTTAATTTTGTCACGTTTCAAAAGATTTGAGGTGCTCCATATAAAAATCTGTTTCCTATTCTAAAAGTTAGGGTAAAGCTGTACCAAACGCCCTTTTTTAAGTAAACCCCACTCTTTCTCTCTCCTTTGAGCCAAGTGCTTGTTGTCTGTATATGACTTTGAGATGGGGCCATAAAAGTCGGTTCAAAGGCTGGGACAATGTTTTCAGATGCTTTATGCCACTTAATTTTTTATTTTTTTTATTTTCTAGGTCGAAGCTTCATAACTACGATGATGTCGTGGAAAGAGTGGCCCACCATCTTGGTTTAAATGATCCATCCAAAATTAGGTTAACGCCTCATAATTGCTACTCCCAACAACCTAAACCTCAACCTATCAAGTATCGAGGAGCGGAGCACTTGGGTGACATGCTTGTTCACTATAATCAGGTTTCCTTAAGATTGGTGTAGCTTTTGGGAGTTCTTTTAGACTTGTTTGTTATTCTGTAGATCTTTGTGTTGTGAGAGCTGACAGGGACTTTGGTTGTCTTTTATGTTGCTAGACTTCAGATATCCTTTATTATGAAGTCTTGGATATCCCCCTGCCTGAACTGCAAGGTTTGAAATCTCTGAAGGTGGCTTTTCATCATGCAACCAAAGATGAAGTGAGTGCAGACATCAAGATTTACATTTCTATAGTTACTTCCTATGGCTGTTTTCCTTGCATGTCCCTCTATTTAAAAGTGATCCCCCTAATAGGACCATGTATTTTCAGGTTGTTATTCATTCCATAAGGTTGCCAAAACAAAGCACTGTTGGCGATGTTATAAATGACCTTAAGACAAAGGTAATCCGTAAATTCCTTTTCTAACAGGCCGCATATTTCTGCTTCTGAAGTGATAAATGCCATGCTTGATCAGTTCAAGCTTCAAAATCCCCATCATGCTTATATTTGCAAGCGTGAAGAGTATTTCCAGTCTACACTACTTCTCTATAACTCTTTCTGGCACATGTTCAGGAGGAGTTTTGGCTCATTTTACTAATTTCTTATCCACGCAGGTGGATTTATCGCATCCAAGTACTGAACTGAGGTTGCTTGAAGTTTTTTATCACAAGATCTACAAGGTCCATAACTCTTGTCAAAGTGTTTGCTGTTGGAGTTGATTCTAATCTTTGTGTGCTATTGAGTTTTCTTTTCCTCATTGAGAATTGCAATTATGTTGCTTGCAGATTTTCCCACTCAGTGAAAAGATTGAGAATATAAATGATCAGTACTGGACTTTGCGTGCAGAGGAGGTAACTTGCAAATTATGTTGATAAACATATCCCTTCTGCTGTTAAACTGTGCGTCTCCTCATGTAAAGAATTTGTTGCAAGTTCATCTGGTCTTTTACCTTTTTCCTGAATCTAGATTTTGTTTTAATCAGTGGAACTTTGGAAGGTAATTAGAAAAGCATATTAGATTTGAGTTCTTTTTTTTTGTGACAAGTGATCTCATGTTCTTTTGCACATTGTTGATTCTGTTTATGTTCACCCTTGCTTATGAGGTCAGTCGCTGGTTTATCTGGGTGGTTATTTGGTTCCTGTTGTATGTTAACATCACATTTTCTCTCTGCAGATTCCCGAAGAGGAGAAGAACCTTGGTCCTCATGATCGTCTTATTCACGTTTATCATTTTATGAAGGATGCTACTCAAAACCAGGTGATGAAGAGTGAACAGGCATATTCTTCCTTTGGACACCACTCAGATTTTTGAACCCATGCAGTTCTTCTGCATTGTGCCATATAATGCTTGGTATTAAATCAAATTTTATTTTTTAATAGGTTCAGAATTTTGGGGAACCCTTTTTTCTGGTTATCCATGAAGGCGAGACCCTGTCGGATATTAAAATTCGTATACAGAAAAAACTGCAGGTTCCAGATGAAGAATTTGCAAAGGTATGGTGTCTTGAGGTTAAGGTAAACTGGTTAATTATGTGCACAACTAGTGAGCTGCAGTTTTACTGTCTGGGTTGGCCCTTTTGATGGATAGTACATAACACATGTTATGACTATGTACTCTTTTTGTCATCATTCTCTCTTTTACTCGTGCATCTCTATCGCCGGTCATCACATGATTCTCTCTTTTCTTCTATAATGTGTCAGTGGAGGTTTGCATTTCTGTCACTGGGTCGTCCAGAGTATCTTGAAGACACTGAGGTTCTTTCTACTCGCTTTCAGGTTCTTTCTCTCTCTCTCTCTCTCTCAGAAAAGGAAATCCTACGATTTATCTTTATGCTTTCTTTAATTAAATGCAACTTTTGGAGTCATTTAATGACTACTGTCTCTGATTTTACTAGAGGAGGGATGTCTATGGGGCTTGGGAGCAGTATCTTGGACTGGAACATACTGATAATGCTCCAAAAAGGTCTTATGCAGTCAATCAGGTAGTTTTTCACGAGCTCTTTTTTTGTAAAGGATATGGGTGATGAAATGATAAGCAAAGGACATATCTCCTGGATCCCTTCTCCCTTGCTTAGGTTCTAGATGCCTATTTTTTCCTACATAGTTTATTGTGCATGATCCAATTCTGACAGATCTCCCTTGCTTAGGTTCTAGATGCTCCCTTTTTCCTAAATAGTATATATGATGCATGATCCAATTCTGACCGATGCAATGAACATCGAAAAATTACTGTTTTCTCTTGGGGACTTAAAGAAGGCGGGTAATGATGTAATGGCACTTTTGATCCATTTTTACTGTTATTTGATAGTGGAAATAGCCTCTCTGAGGCCTGGGAGGGAAACCGAAATATTTCATTTTTGTTGGCCTTTCCTGGAGGGGAACATGTCATAGATACAACCCAGTGAGGTTGCATTGTTGGTTCAAGGAACAGACTTGAGGTGTGTGATTTTGGTGCATGGAATGAGTTTGTAATCCGTTTAACACCAAGTGCAAGCAACCTTACAACCACCATTCACCTGGCCCCAGTCACATGTTATTTGTTTATAATCCACCTAAAGTGAATTCCCTTTTTTGCTCAAAGCTTCAACACTGACTGTCAAATTTCTTCCTAAGTTCCTCACTATACTTTTATCTGTCCCCCTCATCGCCCTTTTCTATTATCATACCGCTTATTTTTGCTTGTCTTAATATGTAGGATCTGCCCTTTCTACCTTTGATAGCCATGCTGATTCTCCATCAACCTGCCATTGTAACCCTACTTCAACAATATCCAAATTTTTAAAAATTGCAATGGAGAGTCTTATGGCATTGTCAATTACTTTTACATGATGGAATTATTTGGGCTAGATAACCAAAAACTCGATTAGTGCGACCTCTATGTTATAGTAGCGGATTGAAAATCTCCTTTTCCCTCTGGCAAATAAAGAAAACTCATCTGATAAAAAGATGGAAAGTAAAGAAGCCTATGAGAATGTTCAATTTTGCAGAATCGTCACACGTTTGAGAAGCCGGTGAGAATCTACAACTAGACGGCAAGCCTCCACTAGTTCATTGGATGTGTTGAGGGCAGTGACATCTCAGGCCATCAGGAAGGAGCTCCGCATGTTCAAGCTTAGACTCTGCCATTGGAAGAGCTAGTGGTGTATTATGGCATGGTGCAAAAGGACGTGATTGATGGATTGTGATAATCTCGATACTGGACCTTCTTTTGCCAACCTTCAGGCATCCGTCTCTGAGAGGAGGTTGGTGGGGTTTCTTTACTCCATTGTAATCAATGAATACAATTTTGGGGTGGGTGATGTATAGAGGGTATAGGTGTGTGTTCTTAAATTTTCAATTTGATTCTTTGTTTGTGTCTATACCCCAATGTATTAGTGTATGGGTGGGGGGGGGGGTGGGGAGGAGAAGAGGTGGTGTTTGTAAAATGTTAATGTAGGATGCCGGTTCTTGTCTTGCGAGAAAAGCTTTACAGTTGGCCTGCAGAAATTGCCCCACCGATTCTCTCGACAATTCGCTTGTTGTAAAAGAGGTAGTTTGGTCATTCAAACTGCTTAAGTATTCCTAATGTCATCATGCCATACTCAGATAGTAGCAATATCGCAGCATGTTCGGTAGTCTCGAATTTTTAGTCTGGTGCTCTTTTTCAAGTTGTATTGAAACATCTGGGCGGGATGATACCACTGTAAACATCATTCCAAAGGAGCTTCGGTTTTATTCCTTGTGAAATGCTTTTTAGATCTTTTGTGTATATGAATTTCATACAATGGCACGGGAAGATCTATTTAGGACTTGGTTATCTGAATCGAAGGGGATCGAAGGTGACTGTGGGTCGCCTATTTGATTGAGGGTAGCAGCAAATCCATGTGTCATCGAAGTTCACATTTTATCCCCCTGGTGCCAAATGCGGTTCTGTGCGAGTGAAATCGTTAGTACTGTTATGAAGAAATTGGTTCACGAAGTCAGGTAGGCCTCTAGTCGACTGTTGACTGACAAGGAATGTTCTTGTCATCAACTGCTCTAATTTGTTGTTTTTACACAGCCATGATCACCGGCAAATTAGGCTGGTCTAGCGAGAAGGATGGCAAGGCCTATGGAATGGGGTTATGATGGGTCGGCGCAGTTTCGTCTTTGGAGTTTCTGGGTGAGAGTTGAAAGACAGCCGACCATGACGGCCACATTGGAGATATCATGAATGACATGCCGAAAATGTTGCCGAGTGTGTCCTCGAGAGCCGATGGGGCCTTACAACTGAACTGTTACGAGCTCTACCTCTACCCGGTTTTAAGAACAGATTTTCGCACGAGAGCGCAGGTGAAGACACAAGTAGAGATATCGCTTCGGAACGCAAGCAAAAGAATCGCACGTGTAGTTATTTCACCTTCTACTTCATGCACGTTCGGTTGATGATGTTGTCGTGGTGGCTGAGTTCTTAGTTCTTATTGTCCACTAAACATATTTCAGCCCACGTGTACTTCCTGATCACCACATACCACAATTCCATTTGAAACCAAACTCGCCACCCAAACTATCGGACAGTCATCTCGGCTGCTGCAGAGAAGCCAGACCAGAGGGGGGATGGTTATATCGACGATACTGAACTTCATATACCCGCCGCCTCCGTCGCTGTTCACGACGGCCATGTCGGCGATGAGCGCTGCCTCCCTGGCCAATGCGGGCTTGTCGGAGGCGAGAGGAGTTCACCTGCAGTACTCCAAGTTCACCCTCACACCCAACAAGAAGGTCCTGAGCCGGACCGGGATGTTGGTCCTCTACTCGCCGGCTTTCCTCGCGGGCCTCGCTTCCTTCTTCTTCTTCCCCGACGAGGGCCTCAGGTTCCTGATCCTACGATCAGCCGTATCCCTCCATTTCTTTAAGAGACTTCTCGAGGTAAAGCTACAACTTCTCTCTCTTTTCTATTGCTTCTCGCAAAGCAACCCTCAAGGCCGTTTGGTTTTTGACGTTTATGAGTATGTCCTTGGTTTTTGTGTTCCCAAGAAGGCCGTGTTAACGAGTGCTCTAGAGGAATACTCGTTGAGCATACAAGTGCGCCGAGACGCTCTTTATGATATGAACCTTGCTTGTTGATTATATATTTTGTACAAGGAAGTTGTGAGACCTCATGTTCTCGTTCGAAACTGTAAGACATTAAAAATGTTTTATCAGTCTGTCTGCAGTTTGCAGCTTTAATTCTGATATGAAATCCCTTTTGGAAGTGTCGCAAAATGCATATTTAGGACGACTCTTTTCAGTTCTCAAATGGAAATGAAACGGGAAATCCGGCCAAACCTTACCCGCCTCAGCTTCCGTTTCGCTCATTTAACTTGTCGTGCAAATTCATTTCAACCAAGGCACTTTTTCTCAGGTCTTGCGCGTTCACAAGTTTAGTGGAGGAATGGGTGTGGACTCAATGGTGGTCATCTCTCTCAGCTACTTCCTCTCGACCGTGACATTGATCTACTCGCAACACCTGTCCCAGGGTCTGCCCGAGCCCCCGGTCAACCTGCTCTATCCGGGAGTAGCACTATTCCTGGTCGGGATAGCCGGCAACTTGTACCACCATATCCTCCTCTCCAAACTTAGGCAAGAGGGTGACAGAGAGTACAAGATCCCCAAGGGTGGTCTGTTTGGCCGGGTCATTTGCCCACACTACTTGTTTGAGGTCATAGAGTTTGTGGGAATTTCGTTCATTTCCCAGACAGTTTATTCTTGTTCCTGGACTCTGGGCATATTTTTCTACTTCCTGGGCAGGAGTTATGCCACCAGGAGATGGTACACTTCCAAGTTTGAGGATTTTCCTGAAGATGTCAAGTCTCTTCTTCCATTCATTTTCTGAATTGAAGAGAGTGGTGATTGGAAGGACACTCGTACAATGGATTATTGTTAACAGAAAGAGTCGTATACAGGCTAATATCTGATGCTTCATTCGAGTAAGGTTGACACATATGAATGTTCCGAGTTGCTAGTGATATTGATGACATCATGTACCTTATTAAGGATCTACTCAATTACAGAAAAAGTTTACTGGTGTGGTCCATCATTGATTTGAAAAAATAAATTATAAAGAAAAACAGGCTCTCGATTAATCTTTCTTGGAAAAAAGTTTACTGGTGTGGCCCATGATGTTCCTGTACCGTTCTCCGAAGCAGAAATCCCTGAAAACAACAAAGAGGGAATCTGTGTGTCGATGAAGTTTTGATTGACATTGATTTGCCCTTACAAAGAGTTCTGTCTGGCGTTAATTGTTCTAATATTCGAAGAATCTTAATCACACGTCAATGCTCTTTGTTTTTCTGATTTTGGTTTTTTGATGTTCTGCATGGAGCTCGCTAGGGAAGAATTAAGAACAGCTTATTTGCATTTTAGTACAGGAAGCTACGCTATATGATGCAACTTATCCCCACAAAGAAAGGTTTCTGTGTATGGATTTTATTCTTAAATACAGCTAGTTACCTTGGAGGAAATTCTAGTCGAAGTGGATATGCAGTTGATCATTCTGTTAATAATATAGATTGATCCGCTGATTGTGCAGGATAGAATCTCTGGGAAATGCGTTGTTGGGAGTGCGCTTAATGATTGATTAACCATCTCATGGTTTACTGGTTGCTTTGTTCCTGGAATTTCCTTTAAGCTGGGCCGAACTTTATTTCTGCGGATAGAGCGATTAAGTATGTTTGTGCTCCGTCAGATTACATGTTGTGCGTATGATGGTATTCTACTACAAGTACTTCATTTTTCTCATCATGGGATGTCTGACAACTGAACAGATGAAATTGGGTGGTTGTTAAAAGTAAATTGAATTGTTCAGGAACAGCTCCATTGTAAAAAACCATGCATTTTGTACATAAGACAATCATTGTGCGCTTTTTTTTTTTTTTGGTAAAGATCATTGTGTGCTTGAAGTTTGAAACAACGAAGACTTTGATCATAGTTTTTTTTTGGTGAGGAAGAACTTTGATCATAGGTTTTTTTTTTGGTAAGGAAGACTTTGATCATAGTTTTTTTTTTTTGGGTAAAGGATATAAAACAATGAGATACCCTCTGTAGGATAATGAGCTACCCCATTATGAATTCTTTATGTTAACTTTACAGTCATGGAGAGCTTTTCTCCTGTCTAGGCTTCGGATTTGCTTATTAATTCCACTCGCGGTTACTATTGTTGCCTACTAGAGTTTGCGGGTGAAAATACTGGATCAGCTTGATCGTGCTGCACGCCTCACGATAGTAGTGGATCTTGACTTCACCATGGTAGGTAGCATTTTCTGCCTGTTGCACATCAATTTCATTTTCCTTCTTGTTGCAGAATTGAGATATTTCATTGCAGGTTGATCATCTTGATCCAGAGAACCTCTCTTCTTTCAGGTATAATGCACTGTGGTGGGACTCTACTGGAAGGTCACCAACAAGTTACAAGCAGTTGAAAATCAAGTAGTTCTTACTGATTCCTGATGTCATGATTATGTCTGTGGGAACTGAAATCATGTATGGTGAGTCAATGGTACCGGATGATGAATGGGAGTGTGATCTGAATCAGAAATAGAACCGCGATGTAGTCACAGGAGAAACAGCAAAATTTCCTGAACTTCTCAGGTGCGTATTGTAGCTCAAATTTGTTAGTTTGCTGCTCTTTTCAATGTGTATTGAAAGATCTGGGTGGGATGATACCACAGTAAACATCATTGCAATGGAGCTCTGGTTCTATTCATTGTGAAATGCTTCTAGATCTTGTGTTTATATGAATCACATGTAACAGCATGAGAAGATCTATTCAGGCTTTGGTTATCTGACTTGATTGGGATTGAAGGTGACTGGGAGTCGTCTAGTTTATTTAGAAAGCAAATTTATGTGTCATCAAAGTTCCCATTGGGTCCCGTTGGTGCTATTGCGGTTCTTTAGTAAAGTTGAGCACGGCGCATTTTATGCAAAAGTAGGTTCACGAAGTCAGGAAGGCCTCAAGTCGACTGTCGACTCGCAGGGAATGTTCTTGTAATCAACAGCATTTTCTGTTGTTTTACATTACCATGATCACCAGTAAACTAGGTTGGTTTGGTGATAAGGATAACGAAGTCTCTGGTAAAATGAGGTTGTCTCGCTCAAAGTCGACAGAACTCATTTTTGATTCCTGTAGATTGGCAAAAGGCAACAAAAATTCATTGCATTTGTCCAATATACGGCGACGAATTTGGTCCAAACTAAAATTTTCAGTTAAAAGCCAATCTAAAGAAGATGATCAGAGTGTAATATATATAGAGATCAGTCGAGGAAGACAACTTTTATCAGGACGGACACGAGAAGCACCGACACCAACATTTATTTCCACAAACTGAGAAACAGCAATGGTGGAGTTTACACCTGATGTTCTTATGGCCTATCTTTTCTCGATAATAATTTGAGTACCTTCCTTATCCTTTCTAATCACCTTTACAGAATACAAAGTAGGCGAAGACATAATTCATTGACTTTCCAGTCATCTTCCTTAGGCGATTATAAAATCAGCAAAGTTGCGACGGAATAAACTATTCCTCACGACTTAAGTCTATCATCACATGAGATAAGGAATTGAATTATATAATAGTAGGTGGTAGGAGTAATTTAGTAGAAGGGTGTATAATTGTGTGGCTAATATATTGGTCACGTTTAGCATGATTAGTTGTCGCTACAATTATCTAGGAAGACGGGTTTTTCCAGAATTGTCCAAGGGAGGTAGCGACGATTCGCTCTTGGTCATGACAGCCTGTTGTATCCCTCTGTAAACCGTTGCGACGTATAAAAAGTCAAAATTTGCAGTGTTCCGATCCAAGTTACGACGTGCATATGAATCAAGGATTCAGGAGAGAGGCCAGGTGAGCTTCGGCTCATTTTTGTTCTTCCAATTAGGCCTTCCGAGTAATTACAAACATGCTTGAGAATGAAAGCAAAATAATCGCACTTAGAAGGTGGCATCTTCTCCAGATGGAAAGCCTTGGATGTGGGCAGAAAACAGGGAAACGTCAGACATAGTGGCCAAGTTAAGCCAGCTTTTTCTTGGGTTTCCACTACTGCTGACTTATCCTATTTATGCGTGTGCTTGTCGTTGTTGACTTCTTGTTGTTGCTGTTCTGGTCGAGTTCTTATTTTGTCGTCATCGTTGTGGTCGTTGTCGTGGCGGTGGAGGTTGGGTGGTTTTGTTTTTATCATCTACTTAGTATGTGTCGGCCCATTTGTAATTCCTGTTCGATCACATACCACAATTCCAACCAAAATCACCATCCAATTATCAAAGGTTCATCATCTCAGCTGCAGAAAAACACATTAGAGAGGGGAGAGGGATGGTAATATCGATGATACTGAATTTCATATACCCACCGCCTCCATCGGTGTTCATGACGGCCATGTCGGTGGTGATCGTGGCCTCGCTTGCCATTTTGGGCTTGTCGGAGGCGGGAGGAGTGCACCTACAGTACTCCAAGTTCACCCTCACCCCCTACAAGAAAGTCCCGAGCAGGACCGGGATGTTGGTCCTCTACTCACCGGCTTTCCTTGCGGGCGTCGCTTCCTTCTTGATCTTCCCCGATGGGGGCCTCAGGTTCCTGATCCTAGGATCAGCCATCTCCCTCCATTTCTTCAAGAGAATCCTCGAGGTAAAGCTGCACTTGTCTCTTTTCTATTGCTTCTCCCTAAGCTACCTCAAGGCCGTTTGCTTTTTAATATTGTATGTCTTTGGTATTCGTATTCCCAAGAAGATCATGTTAACGGGCGCTTCAGAGGGATACTCGTTGAGCATACAAGTGCCCCGACACAATCTTCAACGATGCGAAACCCTTCCTTCTTATAAGTATATTTGGCACAAGAACAGTTACTAGTTCCGATTGCAAATCTGCAGTTTGCAGCTTTAATTCCGATTTGCAAATCCTTCTGAAATGTGGCAAAATGTATTCTTAGGACAACTCTTATTCAGTTCTCAAATGAAAATGAAATGGCAAATCTAGGCGGAACTAAACCGGCCTAAGCTTCTGTTCACTCCTATAATTTTTCAGAGCAAATTCATTTCAACCTAAACCTTTTCTCAGGTGTTGTTGGTTCACAAGTTCAGTGGACGAATGGGCGTGAACTCCATGGTGGTCATCTCTCTCGCCTACTTCCTCTCAGCCGTGACATCGATCTACTCACAACACCTATCCCATGGTCTTCCTGACCCACCAGTGGACCTGCTCTATCCAGGAATAGCGCTATTCCTGATTGGGTTAACCGGCAACTTGTACCACCATATCCTCCTCTCCAAGCTGAGGCAAGAGGGTGACAGAGAGTACAAGATCCCCAAGGGTGGACTGTTTGGCTGGGTCATTTGTCCACACTACTTGTTTGAGGTCATAGATTTTGTGGGGATTTCATTCATTTCCCAGACAGTCTATTCCTTTTCCTGGTCTCTGGCCACATTTTTCTACCTTCTGGGCAGGAGTTATGCCACCAGGAGGTGGTACACTTCCAAATTTGAGGATTTTCCTGAAGATGTCAAGGCTCTTATCCCATTCATTTTCTGAATTAATGAAAGGGTGGTTAGTTCTTGGGAATTTGCATTACGCTGCTGTGCTGTTTTTTTTTTCTAATTTTTCATTGATGTGCGATACTTATTGCTGTTTTATGGATTTTTATCTTATGGAAGAGTCATGTTTCCATTCTAGTAAGATGGACTTATATGAATGTTCCAAGCCCTAAATGATAAGCATGTCAAAAAGAACCCTCCGAACCGAAACCTGAATCAAACAAAAGCTTTCGGGTGTTTCTGATCACGTTTCCTTTCAATTCGGTAGTAAGCGAAACAACGAGCTTCTGAGGGTTTGGTTCTGTTTTGGATCATAAAACCAGAACCGACCCGGAATAAATTATCGAACTTGTTTCCAAGTCAAAACAATAAGAGTCTTGTCAACGTCCTTAGTCCCAGCCTTGAGGCCCAACTACGGAGCTTCCACGGCCAGAAGCAAACATTTCACCTGCTAAATTTGTTCCTTCTCTGTGTGGATTACATTTATGCATCTGCAGTCTGCTTTTCTGAAGGTGCAAGAATTGAAGAAAACATTTCGCCATTCGCCGTAGTTTGGTCGGCCAACATTACAAGGAACGAGCCATGAAGTTTGGATTGAAGTGCATCAGTAAAGAGTGAAGCAAATGCGAGGGAGTTTCAGGTTGTGTTTTGCATTCTTGATCGAACAAGGACAGGACAGGAGCTTCAAAAACAGACAGATTTTTCACACCATGTGTTTGCATTATCATCCGAATTTCGCCATTCATTCGTTATTCGGGGGAGATCCAAGTCTTAAGGATGGCACAGAATTTACATCTGAGTTGCATTGAATAAGTCGGGACGGTATTGGACGGTGGATTAACTCTCAAAAACTTGGGTCGAGACGATAAAAAAATGAATACACAGTTCAAAAGAAGAAGATGGAAGAGGAAAACCCGACTCGATCGGAACCGTTTTTGCCGTTCGGATTCTATGCGGATCGGGTCACGAAGACATGTACCCCTCACATTCGACTCAAGTGAAGTATTAGCGGGAACCCCAGCCAAGCTGGCCTATTGACACCCTTCGTTAGTGATAGACCAATATGAAATGTTGATTATTGAAATTCGTGTCTTTTTTTTTTTGCTAAAATTGAAATTCGTGTGTCATAAACATTGTAACTGGTGACATTGATGGCATGATCTACCTTATTAAGGAGCCAGGTAATTACGGAAAAAAAATTACCGGTGTGGTGTCATTGGTGAAAAAAACTACATAAAAAAGACAAGTTTCAATCAATCTTCTTTGTTCTTTCTTTTTTGGTTTGCATTTTGTATACAAATAAATTGTAATTGAAACATTATATTTTTATGGTTTCGCATTTTGATCCAATGTGTACATGGATAAGCCATAATTTGTAGACTATGCGAAATATTTGATAAAAAATCGTATAAGAAGTCTCATAGACTCAAAAAAAGTTGCTAACTCTTCGATGTCCATAGTTTAATTGCCATTAAGAATAAATAAAGGACAATTACTCAAAACCCTCATAAATAAATCTTGGGGCAGATGCACAATAGCCTCGGAACTATATAAACCTATTTCAATTACCGCCCTCAACTTTCCCTCCACAGTGCAATAGCCCCAAAACTTTGTAAAAGTTACAGATTAGCCCCCCAAGTTTTAATTTTTATTGTAGTCTTCAGTTTTTCTATCTGCATGGCGTTAAATGTTACCTAAAAAAATATACATTTTCAGTTTTCTTGACAAAAACAGAACTGCTGTTGCTTCGTTAATAAAGTTGAGGAATAATGATACAAATAATCTCTAAAATTTAATTCGATGTGTAATGTGATATTCAAAATTTTAATTTATTTAATATAGTCTTTAAACATTAGCCCAATGTGTAATATGATCTATAAACTTTTAATTTGTTCAATGTGATGTATGAACTTTTCGTACATGTTTAAATTAGTGCTTGAATATTGAATATTTTTGTTTAGTTCATGAATTAAATTGAATATGCATAAAAAATTTATGGATCATATTAACAAAAATTAAAAATTCTAAAATCATATTGTACGTTGGTCCAAAGTTTCGAGACCATTTGTATTATTTTCCAGCTAAAAGAAAGGAGAAGATGCATGGTGGAGGAAGTAAGGAAAATTCAAGAGCGGTTATCTTGGTTAAAGAAGAAGAAGAAGGAGAAGAAGAAGAGTAAGTGGTGTCCACTGACCAGCATGCAGGTATATTCCGTCTTCAAGAATGCTCTCGTTGCCCATCGCTTTCCATCTCTGATCTTTACCCTTGTTGGGATTTCTTCATTCGCGTTGTTTCTCATCATTCGATTCGTCTCGCATCGTGGGTCGTCCCCCCCTGATACGCCTGGACCGTTCTCCCCGAAGCAGAAATCCCAGAAGAAAACAGGTGGGTATCCGTGAGTGGTCGTGTGTTTTGGTCGACATATGTTTGCCGGTGTTGAATGTTCCGATTTTCGGAAGGATCTAAACCCCACTTTCGATGCTCTTTTGGGTTCTTCTGATTTCGGGTTTAGAGCATTGATATGGATGGAAGTTGCTAAGGAAGAACCAAGAACGTCTTGTTTGCATTTTTGTACAGGAAGCTACGGTATACTGTGCGAGTTAACGCCGTAAAGAAAGGGTTTTTTTTCTTTTTCTTTTTCTTTGTTCTGCGTATGTATTTTTCTGTGAGACCCAGCAGCCGGTTGCCTTTGAGAAAACTCTAGTGGAAGTGGCTATGCATCTGATTATTCTGTTTAATAATATAGCTTAATCCGCCAGTCGTGTGTGATAGATTCTCTGAGGAGCGCGTTGTTGGGAATGCGCTTAGTGATCGATTAACCATCTCATGGCTTACTAGTTGCTCTGTTGCTGGAAATTCGTTTAAGCCTTGCTGAACTTTATATCTGGGAATGGAACGATCGAGTATGTTTGCGCTCCCTGTCAGATTCCAAGTCGTGTGTATGATAGTATTCTACTACAAGCATTTCATTTTTCTCATCATGGGATATCTGAGAACTTTACTGATGAAATTGGGTGGTTGTCGAGAGTAAATTGAATTGTTCAGGAACAGTTGCATTGTAGAAAACTATGCATTTTCCACATAAGACATTCATGGTGTGCTTGAAGTTTGAAACAATGAAGATTTGATCGTAGTTTGTAGCCAAAGGATATAGAATATCACAGTCGCATTCTGTAGGATAATCCACTATCCTGTTTTAGTTTAAATTTCTGACCTTCAGGTAATACGAATCAGTTTATGTTAATTTACACTCATAGAGAGCTTTTGTCCTGTTTAGGATTTTTTTTACTAATTCCACTAGCAGTTGCTCTTGTTGCCTATTTGTAGAGTTTGTGTGTGAAAATAATGGATCGTCTTGATGGTGCTGCATGCCTCATGATAGTATCGGATCTTGACTCTACCATGGTAGGTAGCTTTTCTGCCCGTTGCACATGAATTTTATTTTCCTTCTTATTGCGGAATTGACATATTTTATTGCAGGTTGATCATCTTGATCCAGAGAATCTCTCTCTTCTTAGGTTTAATGCACTGTGGGAAGCTTTTTACCGTGATAATTCTCTTCTAGTCTACTCCACTGGAAGGTCACCAACAAGTTACAAGCAGTTGAAAATCGAGAAGCCCTTACTGACTCCTGATGTCACGATTATGTCTGTGGGAACTGAAATCATGTATGGTGAGTCAATGGTACCGGATGCTGAGTGGGAGTGTTATCTGAATCAGAAATGGAATCGCGATGTAGTCACAGGAGAAACAGCAAAGTTTCCTGAACTTACTCCTCAGGTATGTATTCTAGCTTGAGATTGCTTTCTGGTTTACTGGATAGGTTCTTGAGCTCCATGAGCTCCATGCTGTATGTGTTTCTCCACAATCACAGTTGGCGACATCCAACTTAAAGTAAGAAAGTGTTGTCCGTGATAGTGATTAACCTTTCTCTCTAATTTTGAAAATCGCGTGACTGAAATTCAGCCAGAAATAGACCAACGGCCTCACAAGGTCAGCTTTTACGTGAAGAAGGACGAAGCCATGAAAGTGATGAAAGATCTTCCACAATGTCTAGAGAAATATGGGGTAAGAATGAAAATATAGTCATATCTGCAATGTGAGAAATCCCATGTCATATCAGAACTGCTCTGAATTTTGTCCAATTATGTAGAATCTTATTAATTTGGTATTGTATTGATTGACAGCTAGATGTGAAAATAATTTACAGCAGTGGAATTGCTTTAGATGTATTGCCAAGACGTGCTGGGAAAGGACAGGCACTAGCTTATTTGCTTAAGAAGTTCAAAGCTAAGGGACATGTCCCTTCTAATACTCTTGTTTGTGGTGACTCTGGAAATGATGCTGAGCTATTCACTGTCCCTGCAGTACATGGTGTGATGGTTTGTAGCATTTACCAGTTTTAGTCTAAAATCAGAGTCCTATAAGTGAATTTGCATGGTGTAACTCCTACCACATGCAGGTCAGCAATGCGCAGGAGGAATTATTAGAGTGGTACTCCGAAAATGCAAAGAATAACCATCAAATTACTCATGCAACAGAGAGATGTGCTGCTGGCATCATCCAAGCGATTGGGACTTTTAGTCTCGGTCCAAATGTTTCTCCAAGGGATATATGGGACTCTCTGAAATGCACAATAGAAATATGCAATCCGTGTCATGAAGTAGTGAAATTTTATCTGTTTTATGAGAGATGGCGACGTGGTGAAGTTGAGAGGTCCGACCATTTTATTGATCATTTAAGATTACTCTTTGTAAGTTTGATCCATCTTTTCCCCCAAATCCTGTGTCCACTGCATTTGTCGGGGTACACTCAGCACAAGTCTAACCTTGTGTCTCCAGAATCTTAGCTTCTTTTTTTATAGTTAATTAATCAATATAAATTAAAGGAATTGTGGCAGTAGCAAAGACATGGTTTTAAGCTGTTAGGGTATAGATTATGCATTGTCCTGCATATATTAAGACCTCAAATGGAAAGAATAAACATGTCCTTCATGTATATCATGCCACAGCAAGCAAAACTGGAAAAGTGAGCTTTAGTCGTCACTTATCAGTCTAGCATCATAGTCAATTCCGTTTACTGCAATTAAGAGAAAATGTAATTTCTCCTATAGATGAAATTTTTTCTTGATTCTACAGTAATTTTGAGATGCTGAGGCTTGTCAATGCAAAAGCTACATGTTCTATTTTCTTAGCTCACTTGGCATCTTCTATTGCATGTTCTGGGCCTATGACCTCATTTTACTTCTGGGAGATCAATTTATCTATTAATTCCGAAAGTCTTGCCATTTTACTTGGTGAAAGAAAATTTTAATTATTTTCTGTGCAGAATTCACTGGGTACTTTTGTGCATCCTTCTGGAATAGAGATTCCTTTCTCCCAGTGCATAGATGAGATGGCCAACTCACATGGAGATCAGCTGGGAAAGCAGTTTCGATTATGGGTTGATAGAGTTTCTGTAGCTCAGATATGTTCAGACACGTGGCTGGTGAAATTTGATAAGTGTGAATTATGTGGTATGATACTCATTTCTAATCATTCTTGCATCTACTTGTCGTTATGTATTCTCATCTGATTCTGGTTGACACGATGTGGACTCAGGACCAATGTAGTGCCAGGGGAAGCATAAAATCCAAAAAGCTAAATAGGCGTAGCAATTGCTCAATTGGAGCTTGACTACACTGAACTGAAGTTCTAACCTCAAATTTTCTCTCTAGATCACCTGACGTTGATACTTCTTCCACAATTGGAAGCACTCCCTCAGTTTTGAGTAGTGTTTGATTGAATGAAATATGTTTCGCATGACCTTGAAGTCTACAGTTTACCTAAAATAAAGCATTGATCTTGATATATGTTATTTTGTCACCTAAGCACACTGTCAGTTGGAAATTGAGCTTGTATCTTAGCTTCATTTTAGTATGCAAAATGGTGAGTGGGTGTATTTTGAGTAGACTTGATCTCATTTGCAGCGGGGAAAGAATTGAAGCTTCATTCAACATGACTGATCATGTAATGGGTGAAGCTTTTTAAACCAAGTTGACCCCTAAAAAGCTGATGGTATAGACTGTTAAATATGTCTTGAATTTTATGTACTCGGTCCGGTTCATGACCCAACCCGACATATTTTTGTGCGACCCGAAAGTGGAAAGAAAAAAATTTTTGGGAACCCTATTTGTACTGTGGCTAGGTTTTCTCATTGTCGTATACAGAGAGTTTTGCTTTCAGAAAGTTTTCGTGAGCCGTGAGGTTTTGTCGTTATTTCGACTTCTGAAATTTGTACTCTCTTTGATTATAGTGGAACTTTGTCTTGCCTCGCCCGTGGACGTAGATCACTTCGTGATCGAACCACGTAAATTTCTGGTGTTCTGTCTTTTGCTTTTCCGCATACGTTTCCAACATAGACACTTACCATAATATTGAATTTTAGGCTTGGTAAAACGGTTTTGGAATGTATTGTTCTTGAAGATCACAAAAGAAATCAATTCAAGACACTAATTCAATTAGATCTGCTCTTCCTAGACAAACTTGGGATTTGTGATCCCAGGTAAGATCAGCTCAGGATGATGGGATCTTTTTCTATCATATAGGAAGGGCTGTTGCACAAAATGTACTTTGTTCCTAAGGTTATGTTGTTTGTCTCCAAATCTCAGTGGTACTGTAACTCCATTTGTTTCAGGTTAGTATAAGTTTTTTTTTTTTTGGTAAGGTAAGAAGTTTATATACTTTTCAACGCTCTTCATACAAGTGGTCGTACACAAAAACCTCGCACTTGAGGTGACGCATCACGTGTCCCGACTAGTGCAAAGATTATACTTTTCAGGTTAGTATAAGTTTGCTTAGGTACTTGATTAAATTGCTCTTGTTTATTAGAACGATTATTTGGATGCATTCTCCAAGGTCATTTTGGAAACACGATATAACTCATGTGACTACAATCTATAAAATGACGACAATTTCGTGGTTGGTTGGGGGTAGTAGGTGGTTAATAAATAGATGGTAGTGACATGTGACAGCAGAAATTCTATCCCGTCAAATGAGATGCTTTTGAGAAGAAATACGTTCAGTAACTCTACCTGAAAATTCATCTTCGAAATGGTTCTGAGTTCGATCGTTCTGCAGGTAAAGATTGAGAATGCCGTGTGACAACAGTCTTGCTCAGTTCAAGGGTATGGCTGAATTAATGCCGTTTAACAATGATTATGATTCTATTGAGACTATAGCAGTCACTAAGCCTTCATTTTCATGGAATCCAGCATGCCGAACTTCCAGGTGGATTTATGTGGATCTACATGCATCAGACTTGGTTGGACGGCTCGTTCTCAGGCGGGGAGGACCAAAGACCATGGCTTTTCTGAACGCCCTCTTACAGAGCAGCTCCATCAATTCCTGGTGGATTTATGTGGATCTACATGCATCAGACTTGGTTGGACGGCTCGTTCTCAGGAGGGGAGGACCAAAGACCATTGCTTTTCTGAACAGCCACTTACAGAGCAGATCCATCAATTCAAGATTGCTCAATCTGACAATGCCTGCTACTTTGTAATAATAGATTGGAGGCATAATCTGCTTCAGGGCTCTTAGAAAGATAGGTTGGAGGCATAAGCAGTCTGTGTCTCATTCAATGACATAAATTTTATGCTGTGGCCATATTATCCGTGAGAACTCAGGAGGGTTAAAGCAGCCCGTGTTTCATTCAATGACATAAATTTTATGCTGTGCCCATTATACTTGAGAATTCAGGAGGACATCGGAATGAAATTATAAGTGACATAAATGCTTAGAAGAAAATATGAAGCAAGTATAAAATCTGATACGCCGAGGAAAGAAAGATACGGGATTTGCATGAGAAAGTAATTGAACGATGATGGTTGAGCGATGGTTGGATCTCAACAATTTACATTTGAAATTTTCTTTCTGTAAGGTTACTAGGGCAAGTTTCAGATGCAAAGAAAATAATTTCTAAGAGCTATTGATTTAACTATTGATTAAGCTACTGAATTTTTGTTATCCTAGAAGTCCGTGGAGGGAATATGTTCATCCACAATATGAAGGGACTGGAAAAATAAATAAACAGATAAAAATTGAACGGCCAAAAGTCAGGGCAAGTATCTTCATCCTCATAGGGGAGGGAGTATATACCTCGACAATAGTTACCTGGGCGAGATCTCAAAATGTTGCGCATTAATTGACAGACTTTGAGGAATTGAAAAAATTCCGCAATCTGGTCCGTAAACCAACTTTAAGTAAAAGGAGAGAGTGTAAGACTAGCACAAATCAGAATGGTCTTCATTTGATTCTTATTACATCACAAAAGAACTCAATAGATGCAAACCGAGGTTTGCGCCCTCCAGATCAAAAACATATACCCCAAACCATAGATTCAGTTACCCTTAACTTCACCCAGAACCAGCTGGTTTTCTAACAGCACCTGCCCAAAACCGTAGAATTCAGTTACCCTCTACCTCACCCAGAGCCATTTGGTTTTCAGACAGCACCCGCAGAGCCGGTCTCGCACTCCCCAATTGCTGCTGCTGCAGTTAAACATTTGCGAAACGGTTAATCATGATGATGCATTGTTCAACATTTAGGGAACAGTTAATCATTATGATGCCACCGAATAATGATGCATTGTTACCGAACCACAAAGCAAGCAGAAAACATCACCAAGCAAAATCAGCATACCTCAGTGGCATCCTTCTCCCTTTCGGTTTCAGTCGTTCCCAATTTTGCCTTGAACATCTTTTTCAACTGCCTGAGGCTCTTGTTTTGCAAGGACTCCAGCACTCTATCCTCATCTGTAATCTTCTCTTCCTCGCTCTTCTTTTTCGCCTTCTCTGTATTTGGCTCCACTTTTCTGCCCCCCTTCTGCATATTCTCCTTGTCGTCACCTAGCAAAGTGGTCATCTTTCTCAGTGCAGACTGCTTCTTGCTTGATGACTTCACTTGCAGCTGGTCAGCGGCTACTGCTAATGGGGAGGGTGGAATATCCATGTTCTCTTTGTTATTGTCCAGCTGCTTCTTGCTTGATGACTTCACTTGCAGCTGGTCAGCTGCTACTGCTAGTGGGGAGGGTGGAATATCCATGTTCTCTTTGTTATTGTCCAGAATATTGGCCATCTTTCTGACCGTGGACTTCTTCTTACTCGATGACTCCATCAGCATAGGAGACTTTGGCAGTTGGTCAGCTGTCAACGGGGAAAGCGCAACTTTACCATTCACAGCAAGAGGAGAATGTGTGCTTATGTTGCTGACATAAATTGGAGTCTTGTCTGCGATGGCAGATGGAGGTAATACACAAGCTCCTTCGACAAATTCCACTTCTTGCATCACATGAACATCAACAAGCTCTTGAAGATCGGCATATGCTTGAATGTGTGGTGCATTCACTTCTGATGATTTTGCAGCTGCAGAAGTTTCAACCAATGATTTGTGCCACTCACGGACTTCCATGGCAAACTCTTTTGATTCGATCACGTTGACTTCAACCAATTGCTCATCCTCATGCTTCTCTGTCTGAATTATTGGACTAACAGGACAAGGAGACATCAACTGGCCAAGCTTGATGCTTTCTTCTTGCTCAACAGGAGCACCGTCCCGAATTTCCAATTGGCTGGACATGGAAATTTCAACACCTGAATCGTTGTCCCCAGCTGGCTCCTGAATATCCTCGCAGTGAGGGACTAATTGATCTGAGTTGGCCATGATATGAGGACCTGGTTGATCTGAATCATCAGAGGTACAGAAGATTGTCTCAGAAATTAAAACTCCCTCATTATTTTCCGTCATCTGCTCTTCGGGAAGTAATGGATTCTCTAAACCGTTCTCTTCTGTCCCGCATATCACAGCAACATCAATGTCATCACTTTGATTGTCTACTGGCGGCGCATCTTGGTTCAACGTCGACGCTACAGAGCAATTTGTCTTGATTAGCATGATACTTGTGATTGTCTCAGAAATTAGAAGTCCCTCGTTATTTTCCACCATCTGCTCTTCGGGAAGTAACAGATTCTCTAAACCATTCTCTTCTGTCCCGCATATCACAGCAACATCAATGTCATCACTTTGATTGTCTACTGGTGGCGCATCTTGGTTCAACGTCGACACTACAGAGCAATTTGTATTGATTAGCATGATGCTTGTGACTGCAGTGAATGATGTACCAGAAAATAGACAATAACTCAACTTACCATGCAGGTTATCATCCAACTGATCTAACTTCTCATCAAGGACATCATCTTTTAAGTTTGAATCAGAAAGTGCACTCAGGCAATCAGATTTGCCACATTCAGCTTCCAGGAGTACCTCGGAGCCAAAAGCCCCGACGCAACTGCTCTCCACATTCACATTCACATTCACATCACTTAGCAGTTCTCTTTCCTTCTCCCCTATTCCTGTTGATTTCTCAACAGGAACATTTGAATGATCGGGTCTCTCTGAACTCTCCTCTTCTGCAGCCTGGGAATCAGCATCTGCATTTATAATATGGCGCTAATCAGAACTATCATTCATTGGAATCAACGACTAAGTGACAACTCTTACATAGATGATCAAAACTCATTTTTTTCATCATATTAAAGTGACTCGAGATAGTCGTCTGCTTCCTTCCAAATGTATCATCAACAAAAGAATAATATATAGTTCCTAACTCTATCCAATTCATAACTCCTAAATCAATTTCGTCTGTGAATTTAAACACCTACCAAGTGCATTCTTGTTCTCTTCAATTTCTTCTAGGACTTCTTCTGATTCTTCTTTCGAACCCAGGTCATCCATTTTAATTGGTTCCAATTCTGAGGCTCTTTCCTCAGACACCTTCAGCTCAGACATTGACTTCTCCAACAACCTCGCCGACCTCCTCGTGTTGTATACCCTTGGCACTGCAGATGCTCGGGCCTGTCTTTGCGTGCCCTTCACTGCTGAAAACTTTGGCACATCCCGAGTTTCTTCCTCATTCTTCTCTTCTCTCTTCACAGCCTCCGGTCTTCTCCGAGCCGAGGCAAGCCCGGCTCTTTTTCCGGTTTTCGGCACAGCAGGAGTATCCGGCAGATTGACTTGTTTGTTCTCTTGATCTGCTGCAGCGTGCCTACCGCCCACCGCGCTGCGGCGAGCACGGGACACGACCTGCGAGCTGTCAGGATCCTTCGTAGGTTTGGCTCTAGCCGAGGCTCGAGTCGCAGTTCGAGGAACCACTAGAGTTTCGGGTGGAGCTTTCTCCGGCGATTGCATCGCAACATTAGGTTCGGATGGATTGAGGAACTCTTCCAACCCCTCCACCTGTTACATAAATTTCCAGAAAAATCGTAAGTATGAGCAAAACCAACTAGATGAAACAGGAGAAAAACAAGAAAATTTCTCTCTCCACTCAGATTTTCAAGCAACTTCATGTCATCGAAAATTACTCGACCCTATTCAATATTTAAATCCCGTCAACGACATTCTACACTGGAAAATAAGATCTCTCGACCCATTATAAACAGATCCGAACTGCATACGAATCGATTCCTTCTCCTTGTAGTCAGTTCGACCACAATTAAACCCACAAAACTGTTCCAAAAGTAACTTCTTCTTTTTTTTTTTTTGTTTCAAAGCATTCCTTCTCTAATCTGATGATTCGCCGAATCAGCCGGCGGCGAAATCGATGGGGGGATACGCCGTCGAATCATCATCGGAATCACTGAGAAGGAGAGGAGATCGGTTAATTACGTGTTGGAGAGCGGCGAGGGCATCGGCCATGGCGGTGTTGGTCATGTTGGCGGGGATCTTGTTCCTCTTGCACAGCACCTGGAGCTCCCTCCTCGACAGCGTGTGGAATTCCATTTCAGCTCCGAGAGATCGCGACCGCGGATTCGGCGTCAGAGAAAGATCGGAGAGAGGGCTTGGCGTTTGTCAAAACAAGGCGTTTTGGTGCAAATCTGCAGAGACCGGACGGTATAGAGAGTATTTGTAGCCCGTCGACGGGGGAGAGAGAGAGAGAGACGTTGGTGGAAACCCTAGGGGGCAAAATATGACCGTTGGAGCGCGATTTGAAATTTGAAAATTGTCCGGAAAATTAAGGGGAAAAAAAATCGATTTTCAGCCGTGGACCTGTAGGAGGCTGCCGCGTGTCGCATGCCCTCCCCCTCCACCACCAGTTCGTCCACGCGTGGCTTTCCTTCGAGTCTCAGAACTGAGGCTTGGGCCTGGGCCCTCTATCCGGTATCGCCATGATATCGGCCCAATTCAGATTTTTTTTTATAGGATAGTAAATCAATTGTTAAAATAAGAAATGAATAATTCATTACTCGTTTTACGAATAGTTCAAAAACCGGTTAAGTTGAAATCACCGACTTTTCAAACATGGTCGGTAATTTTCTAATTAATGGCAGTAATTTTCCAAAAGTGAGTGATTTTG
Organism: Syzygium syzygioides; assembly: GCA_031216285.1. NCBI lineage: Eukaryota > Viridiplantae > Streptophyta > Magnoliopsida > Myrtales > Myrtaceae > Syzygium > Syzygium syzygioides. The sequence continues at coordinate 34,790,321 of CM062248.1, read as the reverse complement.
AGAATTACATTAGTAACTTTATAAACATGTCAACATATAAAAACCATCGCCTTATTTGTTGCTTATTCATAAATCAGGAAGAGTAGCTCTGGTATTTGAGCTAGGACATGTGCAATCAAACGGTGCCGTTTTCAGTGATCAAGGCTCCTTTTCGTTTATGATCAGCGATCGAACGAGAATACCTGAAATGCCGAGGTAAGTACAATACGAGCATTTAAGAATCCGCTATGTCCTATTATTCTAAATGACCTCCGGTCAGTCATTAGGATGAACATTTTTAATCTCATAGGCTTGACACACTTTGTCGAATCAAATGGCACCGGGGGATGTCATGGCACCGAAAGTTTTTCAAGGATGATCGAGAAATTCCGATGATCGACATGGAACTTAATTTGCAGGAATTTGAGAAGTTTCGATGTCTCTGTGTTCCGACTAACAGCACTTGTGCACAGAACACCGCCTCTCGAGAATGGTGAAGAAGATATAGATACATAAACCATAGAAGATCCCAGCAAGTGCTCCGATATATAGTTCCAGAAACCCGAGTCGTTACACTGTCGAACTGCAGAGTTGGTGAGGGAGAAGCTATTTTGCTCTCATGAATCAAATAAGGCTACAAGAAGATACAAGGAGATGAATCATTCTCCCCAGGAGTACATCCAAATGAACTACAGAAGCTAGATCTTCTACCATATCAATTCGACCTCCGACGCCCGCCACCTATAACCTACTGGCATCAGAAAACAAACGACAAAGAAATCAACCAGTTGAAAGCAAAGTCGAGCAACAAGCCATGGAAGCATGGTATGTTCAGTTGGAAGTCGTGTCAACGTACCTGTGAAATATAGGCCGAAAGCTAAGCAGGCCGTGACCATTAGGGGGTGTGGTCTCCAATCAGCGCCGTCTGAGGTAGCCCTGTATAGAGAAATTTGATTCAGCACAGAAGAACCAGGTTATTGTCTCGTCAAATATCAGGGTAACAGCTATTACTTGCACTTCAGGATTGCATATTGGTAAATAAACCATCACCATCTACAGTCATCATTGAGATAAATTCAGTTGGAGCATATCACCACCACACCAACAAAGAGAAAAATTATCAGGTACCACGGTAATGCTAAGGAAAAGAATTGAATAATTCACACGGCAATGCAAAAATCTAAAGTAGTCAAATCTCCAATAAGCGTACAACCACATTTGTCAATTGCCAATCCAAATTATAGACAGCATAAGCCAATCAACATAATCTTAATGCCAAAGCAGTTTTAATTTTGGAGCTCGCCCCCTTAGAATGAATTCACCAATAGTAGTTACCTTGCTACAAGGCCTGGGACAGACTCAGTTTTAAGTCCAAAATCAAAAGGAAAGAGTGGGTCGTAGTGCGAATCCCCAAAATTCATCGGTAGTTGATCCACAGATTTAAACCATGTCCTCGGAAGCTTTCCACTGAAACCATAGTCCCCGAAAAGAACATCAGCCACTCCCTGACCTTCAGTGCCCGGTAACCATGCTGCCACTAGGGCATCAATTGAAGAAATATATGGTTCAATCACGAGAGGTCTCCCTGAAATTATGATGACCACACACTTCACAACCTCACAGACATTGATAATGGTGGTGGGACCGGGGTCTGCCATTGCAAGTGTCATGCTATCTCCAGCGGACTCTGCATAAGGGTGCTCACCCACAACAACAATAGCATAATCGAAATCAGTGGACTTAACAAAATCCTTGTCGGGGTTTTCTTGGTAGACTACTTCTGTGCTCAAATCCACTGTAGACTTTATGGCACTGAGGATGGTAGTTCCTGTGGCAGCATGAAAAAAAACCACCAATACAAAAGTTTCCATTTAGTTGTCTTCAGAGGAACCTGAAAGATTATACTTCACGTATCCTTAGTAACTAAAAACCAAAAGGCCCAGAACAAGAGCGCTTAACATAACCAGAGGAGATCAAGGCAGGACAAGGATTGTGCTCCAATAGTATGTAATCTCTGGACTAGACCAAATAGTTTTCTCAATTTAACTTTTAGGTAAAGATTAGACGACACAGTTATCGGCGTGCAAGTCTGCACAGGATTGAACAATGCCAAATGGCCTCCTTAGCAAGTTCAGGCTTCAATGATAATTTCTTTCTCCTTTCCTGAGGAACCTAATGCCACCATTACCTTTCCCAACACAACATGGAAACAAAACCAGGGTCATTAAACAAATGACCTAGATCTTCACTTTACCATAATGCATAACTAGTTTGACCACAAACTTTTTAAGCTTTCTTCATTGCAAAGCTTACCGTTTAGATGCTTATCCTGCTGTCTCCTTTCAGCAACAAAACAAAAGACTTTAATTGTTCAAGAAAACGAAATGCCATGATGCTATACAATCCTTATAGGTCAATATTGCATGAGAGAATTCTTGAACCGATACGTGTAAATAGTCCTCTGTTAGAAATTCTAATTCAAAAGCTTTAGGTGGAGAAAGATCACATGAATATAAAGAGCATGCAAGCCGAATTATGAGCGGGGGTGGACGCACATTTGTGAAAGGGATAGCATTGGCTCTGATACCATATTAGAATTCCAACCCAAAAGCTTAAATTGATAAGTGGAGGGAGACTGCATGAATATAAAAAGTATTTAAGACCCGTTGTCAGGCGATGTGAGACAATACTTCAACATCCTTAGATAGAACTGAAGAAGAAGACACAAAGAAGTAGTAGATGTAGTAGCAGCAGCAGCAGTAGTACCTCTAGTGTAGTTATTTCCACTAAATCCTTGCCAGGTGATCGTCCATCCACCACACTGATAACCCAAATTATCAGCATGACTACCTGCAACTAGGATCTTCTTTGGCTTCTTCGGAAGTGGCAGTAAATGGTCGGTCTCATTTTTCCCATTCTTCAGCATCACGAGAGATTTTCTCACAGCTTCCCTCGCCAACTCTCTGTGTGCCTGGTACACTAACAGGACAAGTAATTATCCATGGTGATGTAGGTTAGCTTACTTACAATAGCAGTGGGAGCAAATAAAGGAATTCAAGCATATGTAACTGAAAAATGACGGTGCTTCATGGAATATGCCAAGTAAAATGCCCAATCCTTTGTAAAGTGTTTTTCGTTTGCCTTAGCACCAAGCCCCCGCAGGTATCATGATCTAGTATGGAAACTTGGAATGTTCATATGGAATAATAACTTCACTAACCTGGCTTCCAAGTTCATTCACCAGACTAAGATCAGCCAGAGGATTTTCAAAGAGGCCCATGGTGAACTTAACAGACAATATTCTCTCCACTGCATCATCAATTCGATCCATAGGTATAACCTTCTCTTTAACTAGGTAAATTAGATCATCAATAAATTCTGTAAAATTCAAAGGCACCATGACCTGTTGAAGACACAAAACCAAGACAAGGTATTAACTACATTTGCTTTGATCTGAACTTGAATTGTCAAATGTGGAGCTATCTCTTAAAAGACAGTTGTAAAAATATCAAATAGCAGAGAGAACCTAACCATGTCGATGCCAGCTAAAATTCCAGCTTCAACAGAATAGGTGTAGTTTGCATGTGGAGGAGAAGTGATTCTGTCTATGCCTTGCCAGTCTGAGATAACAAAGCCCTAAAATTCATTGAAATATCCAAGAGTAAGTGCTTGATATTCTGTGACATAGATATTTTACGATGACTTAATACACAACACCCTAGATTTAACCACCTTCAACAGGGATTTACTATATATCTTTTAATAACTGTGATTCACCGTCAATTACATCTCAATAAAGTATGTCTTCCAAAAAGTGAAGATGCGTAGATAACATTTGACAGAGCTAGTTTGTGGCAGAATATGGGTGTTAATGAAGATATTTGGCAAGCAGACGAATTGCCGGATAACTGCGATCAAGTGCATGGCAGAATATGGTGTTCAGCAACCAAGAAGTTAACTATTAAAATACTTTATATATACGAGGATTTGACATTACATGAGTAGCATCGATGGAACTAGAATATAAATAGATAGAACACAGGAGATGTAGATGATGATTAGGCCATACAGAGAAGCAGAATGCTAGACCACATAATCTCTCATGCATCAAGTTTGCCTAGAGCTTGAAATGATTTTTAAGTAAATTCGTATAGGATGGCAAAAAATTCATATGAACAGAGCATGAAGAATGTAGGTTGTTGAGGCTAAAAGATGAGTTTTTCAAAATGAAATTTAATCGGACATCCCAATTTGATGGAGGATCAGCATTGAAAAAAACTTGCACAAACACTATAATGCTAGGAATAACAAAAGCGGAACTCTTTATGCATTTCGTGTGACCACCTAATGCCATATATAAACCTTTGTTCCCATCTCGGGACTCTTAAAAACCTTCTCCCAAGGACACAATTTGTTGAGCAACATGAAATGCCGCCGTGGTGTGCTAATCATGTATATAGCTGAAACGATGCAGAGTGGATCGAACCTTGAATTTGAGGGTGTCCTTAAGGAAACCAGTAACTAGGTCACGATTAGCATGCATCTTTTCTCCATTCCAGCTAGAGTAAGAGACCATGACTGTTGAAACACCCTTAATTATTGCATCTGTATAGCCAGGCATGTGGATGCTGAGCAAACCATGCATGTCAACAACAGTGTTGTATTCATTGATCCCCTTGGTAGTTCCTCCATCACCCACAAAGTGCTTTGCACACGCAGCAACCTTGTTCCTGTGGAAATTTTGATGTAAAAACCAAGGAGGATACTCTAGAAAGGCAATTCGATATTGACAACTGACAACTAGAACAGGAAAAGATCAAAGTTGATGGGACTTCAATACTAAAGACAGAGCATTTCTTAGTAAAGATGGTGCCAGAAGATCAGTAGTAATTGATGGACTGAGGAACTAATCATAGAGAAACACGACTACAGTTTTGGCTAATCAGAGAGAATGCACTTTCCAGGGAGCCGGGCGTGTCATATATGGCATATCATGTAATCATCAGAAAATGTTGAATTACTTAAGAAATATTTCCCATTGAAAACAAAGGGTACCGCCTAGACATAATAACTTAGCACATTACGATTTGAATCTCCAGTCTACACTAGAAAGCCATAGAGTTCATACTTTCCACCAACATAAGGAACTCCTTTGCGAGAGCCAGAAGGAATATCCCCTTGTAACCCAGGTATAATCTCGGTCATTTGTCGCACAATTTCCTCGTTTTCACTATAGCTTTCATAACACCTACCCCACCTTGGATCTCTGCAAACCTATCAAAATAGTTTCAAGAAATAAAATTCTGAAAGTACTATAAAGATGCACTGAAAAGGCATATATGACAACTTTAGAAGCATATATCAGATATGTTTTTGCTTGATTCTGTCAACATTTAGTTTAAGCTGCTTACTGCAATGCAGGGAGCAAAGACGTAAGGAATCCCTGTGGCTCTGACTTCAAGGGCTGTGGCCGCGCCAATCTTTTTCACCAAGTCGGGGTCTCTGCACATGAGGTACTAATCAATAAAAAATTCCACTTAGATTGATCCGGAGAACTATGTTCAAAGTTCTGGAGTAAATGGCATATCAGGTAAATATTATGCCTTGAAGGAAGTACAGGCAAGCAAGTTCAAACCGAATGATAGTAATTCAGATTACTAAACCTACCAAGTCACATGCTGGTGTTTCAGAAATTGACATAAAATTGATGTAGTAAAAAATCGGACAGGACAGTATCTCAGAACTCTATACCACATTAGAGGGTAGATAATTTTTAAAGCTATAACATTACAATACCCACAAGAAGTAACACTTTTTGTACCTTGTCGCGCCAAGACCAATATTATGTGGAAAAATTGTGGCATTGTACACGTTGTTGTGCCCATGAACAGCGTCTATTCCATATATCATTGGGATACCCAATCTACTGGACAAAGAACCTTTCTGATAGTTATTTATCATATTGACCCAATCCTCTGCACTTGCCTCTGGAAGTGGTGTGCTCCCACCGCCACTCAAGACACTCCCTGCAACACGCCCAATGACATTTCAAGAGTCTGCCAATTGAACCTATAAGTTTTATGAGACGCTTTCTTGATATTAAGATGATGTTGTCTCTGTGAAAGCTATAAACAGATACGAGTTATTGCATTAGTTATCGGCAAAACTTCTCAGAGATTAAGTGTGAAAAAAAAGGTGGGGTTTGATGGAGTCAGTAACATATCATAATCACATCAACCAAAGATTTCAGTAGATGGTTCACGGTTATTGATGCCTGTAAAGCATCTTCGGTAGCGTGACTTTAGGAGGCAGCGTCTCTGATGTACAAAATGCACGAAGTATGTGTAATTGGTGTGGCTTTATATATGGTAACATCGCATACAGATTTACTACAGAGAAAACGTGTCATATGACTTTGAGGGATGTACACTTTTGAAGAAAAAGATATAGGATTTTTGTATTCCTATCCTGGATTGTCGTACTTACAATAAGGATTGCAAGAGTAAATGTGGAAAGAGAATCATGCTTTTTTCAACTCCAAGATAGAAGTCCGCTTCTTTTATAACATTGAAATAAGTTCTATCGGTATGAGACATCTAACTTATTGCTAGAACCCATCTTGTACATTCATATGTGAAAGAGGTTGACCACCCCTAGCATCTCTTGTAGTAAAATAGAGACTCCTTGATCAGGCGGATCAGGCGTGGCCCTGCATCCTGATCCAAGCAAGCATAGGAGGGAAGGAAAGAGACCGCTTCCCTTGCAAAATGAAACCAAAATGAATCATGTCTGTGTCTGCATACCTGAGTTGAGAATGCTAGGATTTTTTCCTGGATTTTTACCACAAAATATTATCTCTGTGACGATCTGGTGGCAACATATACACTGCACTGGATAGCTAAAACTGAACAATCATTGTGACGCAAGCAAATTAAACTGCTAGATCATGTGTCCCCTCACTCACATTACAGTAGGTTTAACATGCATGGACACCAGACATGAAATGTGACGGCTCCTGATAAACTTTGCAAATGGTAGGTCCTCACTATTGCACCTTAAATTATGTGAACTTTTAGAATATATAATGATCCAACAACAAACCACACATACCAAGTGCCCCATAAAGAAACACAAGAAAGAAATAAAATAAGATGGACAAGCATAAACGATGTTGGAACTGTTCTATTTACCAATGGAGTAGTTTCTCATGAAGTCATAAGTCGCCACAATGCGATCGATTTGTGTCATCTGACCAATCTTCTCTTCCAGCGTCATTCTACTCAAGAGGTCCTTCACTCTTGCGGCCACCGGTTGCTCCGGGTCCTTGTACGCAGCGTACCCTGTGGACTGAGCCACTGCTGATGCCACAAACCACCATAACGAAAGCACCCCAAGTGTTTGAAGAAAAGCCCTGCTCATCTCTCAGTCCTCACCACCACCCCCACCACCCACAAGAGCCCTCGTTCAGTCCTGCATCACCCAGAAAGGGAACCACCCATCAGTTTCATTTCCGGGAAACTGCCCCGTTCGGTCGCGCTCATAGAAAAAGAGGCGAGAGCACAACAGTTCGCGCGACGGGGCGCTTCTCTCCTCTCTCGTTAAGCAACCGTGCGCGAGTTAAAATAAAAGGAACCAACTTTACACAGCCCTTATCGCCTAGTCACGCCAAAGAAGCTTGAAGAGCTAAAAGGGTCGATCCGCATCCCCTGTTCTCGAGTATTGTAAAGGCAAAAGCTAAAAAAGACCACTTTCTAGATTCTATTCTCAGAGCAAAAAGCCACATTTTAGAGAGAGAGAGAGAGAGAGAGAGAGAGAGAGAGAGCTTACGGTGCAAAAAGAAGAAGCGGAGAGAAATGCTTGCAGCTGAATGGAAGCGAAAGAGAGCAGTGAGTGGCAGGCATGAACAGAGAGAGGAGAAAAAGGAAATAACGAAAAGATGACGGTGAAGCGAACGTCTTACCCGCTGAGGAAAGAAGAGGTGGTGGTTGAGAGAAGAAAACGGTGATGAAGTGAAGTGAGGGAGGGGGCTAGTTGACGATGTAGTTTTGTCTTTTCCTTGTTAGGTGCTCCGTTGGGAAATTCGTGGGAACGTGGTCGGGGGGAGTGCCGTCGCTTTCCAATTCCAGTCCCTCGTTCCTTTTGAATTCTCATTTTCGACCCCTCAACATTCGAGAATCCTGTTACCGAAAGGTCTTCTCAACAGTTAACATACGATGGCAAACACCACGGGATACGCCAAGCGGCATTTATTTATCAAAATCAAAGGGTCTGCCTGGATCCTCAGTTGTCTGGTAATAGGATAATCTCACCAAGACAGAGGCCGTTTCCAACCAATAATGTGATGGGTAGCCAGACTGCATTCCTTATTTCATTGTGCCGGTAACCGCAAATTTATTCCTTCAATTGGAGTCCATATCTTTTTCTTGCATAACTCTAGGCAATACTCTCTAGATGTTTTACCTTTTGGAGGTCTTGATGTCCGAATTGAATCAATATGAAGCCTTTTAAGGATTTGTTTAGGTCTAGATAAAGTGAACGTGTAAGGTTCACTCAGAAACGGCGGAAAAGGAGAGGTGGCAGTGGAGAGAAAACGGTGATGAAGTGAAGTGAGGGAGGGAGTATTGACGATGTTGTCTCTTCCTTGTAAGGTGCTCTGTTGGGGAATACGTGGGAACGTGGCTGGGGAGTCCTGTCACTTTTCAATTCTAGTCCTTCTTTCCTTTCGAATTTTCATTTTCGACCCCTTAACATGTGGGAATCCAATTACCAAAAGGTCTTTCCGCTTTGCATGAGGGAGTCACAATTGCTGTAATATCCAAGTGATGTCGCATGGGAAAGTGCGAGCCCTTCATGTTCATGAACCGTGCGGCGAAATAATTAGTTACTCATAAGATGTGACACCTCGGTGCTCTCTAAAAAAAAATGTAAGTCGAGCCTTGTAAAGTCTATGTCTCGCTACTTTTTTATTGTCTAGTTGAGTGCCGCCCGTGCTACACTCTGGAAGCACCTAATAACTTCTCGACGGTTCGGAACAAAGTTCGTCACATTTCAGTTGTATTTGAAACGAGAACTAACAATGCATTTTTTAAAGTTGAGTTCAGCTTCCGACTATGGATTCTCTAATTCTCAAGATTCATGCAAAAGCACGAGGAGTCAACCTCAAGAAGGGAATTTGAAATTGGGGGACGGATTGGTTTAAAGCACAGATGATATTGCCTCTCACGCAGGCGAGGCGTAGAGGCTAAACAAAGAACTTTGGTCTTTGTTTCTCCAATAAGCAATGTATTGCCTTGTTGAATTTGACTCCAAAAACATCAACAAAGAGACGGACCACAGCCATCAACAAAGAATAATCTCACGTATCAGACACAAAACGCAAGAAACCTTCATATGCTGCGGGCATTACTGATACCGTCGTCGAAGACTATATATCCGGACCAACAGCGCTGGGCAAAATGTCTATCTTGCGATCAAGCAAAAGACGCACTACGAATAACTATATCTGATCAACAGTTAAGGGGGAAGAAAATATAAGGCACGTTAATGGCGACGGGGCCGAGAACATCCAGGACTGTTGCTGGCCGGATGGCGCAAGCATTGGGCTGTCCCATGTACGAGGATTTCGAGCCCAAGTTCGAGTGGCGGGAAGAACCGACTGCGAATTTCTTAAGCGTTTCTCTTCAGGTTTGACGTATCTCTTCCTTTTTCTTCTTGGTATCTTACTTGTTTACCCATCAACATTTTGTCTCCTCCCTTTCCTTGCTTCGCCCGATCCTAGAATCATAGTTGCATTATGTTTTGCGGTTCGATTCAGTTTAGTACGTGCGTTATAATTTCTTGATATCAAGACATGTCCTGAGTTTTCATCTAGTGCGATTGGTTCAGCCAACCATGATGAAATCCTTGTCACCAACATGATAACTCAAAATTCGGCCTTTTCACATTGTATGCGAATATGTTGATGCACAGGTTTTGCGAAGGAGCAAATCAGGGTCACATATAACGAGCGACCGCGAACTGTGAAAGTCCGTGGACAGCGTCCTCTTGGGACCGACAAATTCAGCCGTTTCGGCAAGGAATTCTGTGTCCCGGGGAATTGCCAGCCGGGCGAGATCAGGGGCAAGTTCAAGCACGGAACTCTCGTCATAACTCTGCCAAAGAAAACCGTCCCCCAAGTCCCTCCTAAAGAAGCACCACCCCAAGCGAGGACTAAGAAACAATCTTTGAGCACTGAAAAAGAGCCAAAATCTCCTAAGGTTCGTCAACACAATGTTCCCCCAAAGACCACTTCAAGCGATGACATCGGAAAGAAGAAGAGCGACGACAAGGCGGTCGCTGGCGCGAAGGAAGCCGTTGATCAGCCAAAACATCGAAAGGGTCCAGAAGATGCCCCTCCAAAAGCCTCCTCCAGTGACCCAACATCACAGAATGCAAGCCGGGTCAAGCCTAAAGAAGCTGCATCGAATACGATGTCGGACTGTGCTGCATATAGAGGCGATGAAGGCTCGGGAATTGGAGCAAAGGAGAAGGGCGATAGACCTGCCGATGAATCGCAGACCATCAAGAAACCCAAAGATCAACAGACTGCACATGATAAGGGAAACAAAACATCATCACAGAACGAGGACAGTGCGCAGAAGAACGGAGAGATGGAGGGTTCGAGGAAGAATAACGAGGCGGCCAGATTGGATGATGATGCACAAAAGCTCGGCATTCCAAAAGCCATCTCAGGCAAGAAAGTGACTGAAACCGAGGATTTGGTGGGTGCTGTGAAGAGGGCAGTGAAGGGACTGACCAGAGGTTCGAGCGAAGACAGGCAACTGGTTGTGAACATGGGGGTGGCAATTGCGGTGATCGTAGCTCTCGGGGCCTATTTGTCCTACAAATATGGATCTTCCACAAGAGAAAAGAACTAGCTTTTATCAACAACATATCATCCTCGAATAAAAGAAATTTACTTACATGTCATCACCAGCTTCCTCATGAAGTGAAATCTATCGTCCAGTTTGTTGAATAAATCTCATGTTTGATTTTTTGGGTGTTTTTTAGTAAATTTGAAGGAAGAAGGTGACATTGAACGACCTATATGAAGAATTGGCTGAAGGAGTTCGCCATCTCTTTCGTCAAATCTGATTTTACTGTGGATAAGTAGAAGCAAAACTATGAAAATCTCAAAATTTGAAACAATGAAAGTCACTCCGAATGGAACATAAGCACTGGATCGACATGAGGCACTTTGTTCAAATTCCCCTGGCTTCACCTCATTCAAGCATTTCTAACTCGAATCAATGTAAAAAGAGCCAAAACTATGTCAGAATACACGATTTAATTTCGAGAGGCACTTCTGTAACCCCAAATGGCTTATCATAGCCAAAACCGTGAACCAGGAGGTGAAGGGCATCTTTAACATGGTGAATATCTGATATTTTCGACTAACATGTTCCGAGAATGTAAAAAATTGGAAAGAAGGATTTGTCTCAGTTCTCCATGAGCTTCGAAATCCAAATATATAGAAAGGAAGAAGCAGGTAACCAGGGGATTCAAAGAATAAGTAGACCTCTCTTATTGATCCTTAATTAATAAGGCAAAGCATTCAAACCATTTTATTGAGGCCATTACATGCCTTAGTTATTGAGACAATTCCAACCTCATTTCCCTTCTTCATACTATGAGAAAACCAGAAAGTAAACACACCAAAATGAAAAGGCCTTGAGAGTAACTGCCAGTACTAAACAGTCCAAAACACCTTGAGATCTACTGTGTAGCGGGTGCTAAGACCCGTGAAATCCTGCCTTGGTAGACCACATCGACGTCACTTCACGATGAATAGGCAGTGATTGCAACCTTCTGGCTAGCGTAATCGCAGTGATACGAACAAATGAAGTACCAGTTGCCGGCCGCAGTCAGTGTTATCTGGTCGTTGCCACTAGCATAGCTCGCGTAATACTTGTTCGTTGAGCATGTGTTGTACCCATTCGCATCGACTGAGAACACGTTATGCTGGGTGTTGTCATAGATGAAAACTGCAAATTACATTAATCCCCAGAATCAATTCAGTCCAAGTAGTAAGCACAACGGTATATAACAACACTCCTACGAATACTATAGCTATTTTTGAGATGAGAAAAAGGCTTTCCCATCTACCCAAATCTGAAAAGAAGTAGAATCTCAACAGATCATACATGATGATCGTTAGGCATTAGTAAGTGATGTTCATGTAGATATGCTGCTTTAGCGCATGCGTGCTCAAATGCATTTCCTGCTCTTATCACTACTTCGGTAAACTTGATTACCTAAAACATCACCGACATAGAAAGTCTTGCCGGCAACCCAGGAGTCGAAGTCAACATCGTAAGTCCAGCCATCCTGGTCCCCTACATAATACGTAGCGGCATGGCTCGAGGACGGAAGAATCAACGCCAACGTCATCACCACTGTTGCAACATTGACAGAGCACTTTCCGAGACGTGCCATTTCCGAGCTATTGTGCAGAGTGAACCGTGTTTTCTATGGAGATAAGGAGATCGTTTGTGTGTGTCTGTGTTCGCATGTGCTTGCATTTGTGTATTGTTAGGCTTGCTCACATATATATACTATATGAGAGGGTGGTTCGTTATGCTTGGTGATTCCATGCATGAAGTGATTACCCATTGGAAAATGCTTTGGTAAACTCACCATGGCGATGAGATAAACAATGCAGAAATTGGCTCGGAGTGAGTCATCCTTTCTGCGGAAGGCGGTTGAGTCGTGAATCCTAAGCTCAAATAGTCAAAATCGAACTCTTTCCAACTATCGGCCGTGTCTATAGGGATTGTGGATTTTGCCGGCCCTTTTAAGGATCATGAGATCTTCCTCACCCAATGATCTTGGAGAGACAATGCAACTTAGTGACATTAGTCCAAGTTCGTTAAACACAAGGGCATGCATTGGCAAATCTACGTGCGGGGAGCTTATTTAGCCTCGGCTCCGTCAGTTTTTGTCAAGTCGAGCTGAGAATGGGCCGACCTCAAGCATTGTAAGGCGTGAACTCGAGCTTTGCCTCGCTGGATCCTAGTGGAGAAGTACGAGAAACGTGAAAACCGTGTCATTTAAATGCTGTGCACTCAAGTTCGAGCCGCGTCTGAAGTTACAGCTTAACTCGAGCTTCAATTATGATCAAATCAGGCCGTTATGCACTTCGCTGGGTCGACCTCAAGCAGCTCGAGTTGATGTTAAATAAAGGGCCAGGCTTTAGCTCTTGTAAAGGTCGAGTTTGAGTGATACGTTGTCCTATATCTGGACTCTAAATTTATGATTTATTAACGCGTTTAGAAAGTTATTAATCATACGATCAAATGAAATTACTAACAAGATATCATTGGAAGTTTGATAGAAATTACATTTATCCCTTGAAAATTTCCAATCAAGTATGAAATATCAATTGTTTCGGTCAATGAACTTTTACTGTTTGAGATTCATGTTAGCCTCGTTTAGATTATACGTGCAAGATGCTCACAGTATACAGTTAAGGTACATTGTACCCATGTGCATATTGTTCTGGCATTGTTCCTATTTTAGAGAAGAAAGTTTATGAAATGTGACAAAAGAAAGAGGATCTATTTAGTCCTCCCCGAGCTTCAAAATGCAGACATTACTTACAAAAAAGTGGTAAACTAAACCAATGGCAAAATGGAATCCGAGGCATTCAAGGATTAATCAAGCTCTCTTATTGATACTTAATCAAGCTAAAGTTGTCAAAGCATTCTATTGAGGACATTACATGTATGAGTGAGGCAATTCCAACTTCATTTCCCTACTTCCTATTTTTTCAGAAAGCAAATACCCCACATTTGGAAAGGCCTTAGGAGTAGCAGCCATTTACTAAACACACCAGGACACCTAAGAATCTATTGTGCAGCGGGTGCTAAGACATGTAAAATCTCTGCCTTGATGGACCTGGCGATATCACTTCATGATGAATAGGAGGTGATTGCAACCTTCGAGCAATCGCGATGATATGAAAAAATATAGTAACTGGCGACAGAACTGGTCGGTGTTATCTTGGTTTTGCACGGTACTACTCACAGAGAGTAGCGCCATTGTTGGCCGGAAGGTGTGGACTGAGCAGGTGGCTGCAGGCTTTCCACACATTCGTGAAGGAGAAAACGTTGTCGCTGTCAACTGTCACGCCCCGCACCCTACGAGCGCGCAATCATCCCTCGATGGTCGAACATTGAATGCGACGTCCCAGATACGTCGCCGACCCAACCCAAACATCAGAGATTTAACACGCGCGGAAATAAATAAAAACAACCCTGACAATTAAAAACATGACTAAGGAATAGACCTCGAAATTTGATAAACACCCAACATTAAAAAGCCTTTAATAATACAAAAAGGATAACCTGGCTTCCAAAATCAAACCTCAATTTTTCAAAAGCGGGCGGTGGTTGACAAGCCTATCTTCTCTACAAAAAGGGACTAAAAAAAATACAGGGCAATTGATCTGTCCTTCAATCCCTGTAGCACTCCGGCGGTCTCTCCGAATCCATCACGGTCGTGGATCTGAAAGTGGTTATATAATAACCGTGAGACAGAGTCTCAATAAGCAACAACCTAAACCTAACCTAGGCTAATGCGTACCCAGACCAGTCTAACATGTGAACTACTAATAATACAATCAAACTCACATAGAAGGCTTACCTCGCCTCGATCCACGTGCCAATCCTGCATATTAGTTCAAGCATGATAATGCAAGAATAAATCACCGCCACATCACGATCACTAGTACCCACATTTGCATTCGAAATCAATCAATTCAACTCAGTACCCACACGCACATTGAACCAATCATCCACACGCACCATCAGTCAATTCAGTCATCAACCACATGCTCAACCAGCCAATTCAATCACACGCTCAACCAATCGATCCAGTCACACGCTCAACCAACCAATCCAGTCAAACTCAACCAGCCATTTCAATCACACGCTCAACCAATCGATCCAGTCACACGCTCAACCAACCAATCCAGTCAAACTCAACCAGCCATTTCAATCACACGCTCAACCAATCGATCCAGTCACACGCTCAACCAACCAATCCAGTCAAACTCAACCAGCCATTTCAATCACACTCAAATCGCATACGTGATCGAACATCTTTCTCACGACCCGCGCCACTGCGCCTCAGGTCCATTCTCACTGCCCGCGCCACTGCGCCTCAGGCCCAACCTCACAGCCCGCGCCACTGCGCCTCAGGCTCAGCCCTCAGATCAAGCCGGGCTCCGTCCCGCGTAACCACGCCTCAGGACATTTTCCCATTCCAATGACCCGCGTAACCTACGCCTCAGGTCTAGTCATGCCTCATTAGCCACACCCGCGTAACCTACGCCTCAGGTTGGCAGCCCTCCGATCGATCCGGGCTTTCTTTTCATGCACATGCACCACAACACAATTCGCCAGTCCACACATCATACAAATCAAACTCGATCATGCTCACCACATTATATTCCGCCAAAGTCACACTGACAGGCCACCACACTCAATTCAACTCAGTTCAATTCACACTTCGCCACCTCAATTCACAAGACCCGACGTACAAGTCGGTCACACACGATTCTCAATTCACAAGACCCGACGTACAAGTCGGTCACACACGATTTTCCCCAAATCAAGCATACTGTCTAATCCAATTCAAATTGCATAATTAAATCACAATATCACTAAATTAATGCACGCCCTAGCCGTTCTAACCCGAGACTAGTCAATGAATTACCCAAAAGACTAAGTAGGGTCTAGGAAGTCGCTTACCAAAATTTGGCCCGGAAAAAGTCGACTCGGGCTCAAAATTGCCCGGGGGAGAAGTTCTGATCGGGCGCGTGCGCTGGCCACACGGGCGCGCGGCTTGTGCGCTCGGGCCACGGCTTGGCCGGCCGGTTGGCTGGCCGGCGACGGCTGGCGGACGGGGGCGGAGGCGGTGGCCCGACGATGCGCCGGCGGCTGGGCTGGCTCCGGGCGCGGTGAGCAGCGGCGACCAGCTCGCTGTCGCGCACGCCGGAGGGAGGGGGAAACAGCTGAAGCGGGCGGGGTGGCTGGCGGCGACGCTAGGCTGTCTGGGCGGCGCGGCGCGGTGGGCTGCGACGGCGGCGAGCTCGGCGGCGTCGGCGAGCAGTGGTCGGGCGAAGGAAGAAGCAGCAGCAGGGGTCGGGGGTGGAAGAGACGAAGAAGAAAGAAAGAAGAAGGAGAAGAGGAGGAGAGAGGAGAGAGAAGGGTTGGTCTGCATGGCAGACAGGGAGGGGACGTGCGCCTGGGGAAAGGGGGAGACGTGCACGGCACCCGGGGGAAAAGAGAGAGAGAGAGAGAGAGAGAGAGAGAGGGAGAAGGAAGAGAGAGAGGGGGAAATGTGCACGCGCGGGAGGGGTTTCCGGCCGAGAGAGAGAGGAGAGAGAAAGAGAGAGGAAAAGAGAATTTTCAAATTTTAAGCGCGAACAAACGGACACGGTTTAAACCAAAGATCGACCTATCAGTCCCGATTAAATTCGGGAAAAAGGCCTAACGGTCCCCGAAAAATCCCAAATAATATTTTAGGGCAAATGACCAAAATATAATAACCCGAGACACACTACGAGGGAGGTCTACTAGTCTAAATCTGCACCCGGTCCAAAAATCTACTTTCTCACTGTTCGTGATAATCTCGATGCTGGCCACGATAATATCGACACCGTCCAATTTATTTCGTCCCGAAACTCCCGAAAATCGACTGCCAAGTTCAGGGTCTAAATTACGGCCAAATTCGATCGAGTGCGATTCTAGCAGAATTTCTATTTTTAAAAACAAGAACCCGAGAGTGATCAGTTCTCGGGCGAAATTCCATTATAAGCGCACTAACGAATTACACGTTTTATAAACCCCAAAAATGGGCCAAAATCTGGACTGTCACATCAACTGTCGTCAAGGCTCGAATCGCTCTACTCGACGAGAACCTTGATGAACAACTTACTGTTGAAACAAAGTTTATATTCGCTATGTATGGCAGGATGTCCGTCTGTAAATGAACCGATTGTGGAAATTAAAAAAAAGTCGTATTATCACAATTGACGAGGTGAGAATCAGGCGATGCTTTGCTGTCATGTACTTCTAATCTTAAAAACTAGAGTTGAAACGACAACATTCTCCTTGTTTCTCCTCATTTGAGCATTTCTATATAAATATCTATAAAAAATTGACTGGGATGACTAAATTGGCAAATCATCAAAAGGTTGGCGACGAAATTGACACAATTTAAAGATGTGGGACCAAATTTGCAGATTGTCAAAATGTTTAAGACTAAATTGGCCAAACTGAAAAGTTTCGGATTGAATTGGCACATGCACAATAGGTTTAAGACTTTTTCGATAATTTCCCCCGAAAATGTGTGACAATTTACGATTTAAATTTGAGAGGCAATTCTGCAACCGTGAATGGCTTTTGCATAGCCAAATTCATGAATAAGGTGGCGAAGGGGCATCTTTAACAAGGTGATTATTACATATGGGCTTCAGGAGCTCCAAAAATCCAGAGATAAAAAGGAAAAAAAGTTGTAAATTAATGGATCCGAGGATAAGTAGACCTCTTTTGCTGATCCTTAATTAACAAGGCAAAGCACTCGAAGCATTCTATTGAGGCCATCACATGCCTCCGTTATTGAGACAAATTCCAACTTCATTTCCCTACTTCGTACTATGAGAAAACAAGAAAGTAAACACACCAAAATGAAAAGGCATTGAGAGTGACTGCCAGGACTAAACAGGCCAAAACACCTTGAGATCTACTCTGCAGCATGTGCTAAGACCGACGAAATCCTTTCCCTGGTCAGCCGCGGCATCGGCATCGCTTCACGATGAATAGACGGGGACCGCCATCTTCTGGTTGGCGAAGTCGCAGTGATACGAGCAGATGAAGTACCATGTGCCGGTGCTCGTCAGTGTTATCTCGTCACGGCCACTGGTAAAGGTCCCGTAGCTTGCACTCGTCGAGCATGTGTTGTACCCATTTGCATCAACGGAGACCACGTCATGAGCGGTGTTGTCATATATGAAAACTGTCCATTTACATGAACGCTTAGAACCGATTCAGTCAAAGCCATAAGCACAAAAAAAGAAATGACGATATGCTCCCATTCATCGTATTGCCGTTATTCAATTTAGAAGCTGACTGTTCGATTTATCCAAATCACAATCGAAGTACAATCTCGACAAACTATACATGATAAACGACATGCACGTAGTCATTCGGCATCGGTAAGCGATGTACATGCAGATTGTATATGTAGACACGCCGCTTCAGCCAATTCGTGAGGACATGCATTTCCTACTCTTATAATGACAACGGCAAAATCGATTACCTAAAACATCATTGACATAGAAAGTCTTGTCGGCGACCCACGCATCGAGATCAATATCATAAGACCAGCCGAAATCATCCCCTACATTATATGAAGCGGCATAGCTCAAGGATGGAAGAATCAACATCATCACCACCGCCGCGACATTGAGAAAGCACTTTCCTGGACGTGCCATTTCCGAGCTATTGTGGGGAGTGAAGTGTGTTTTCTATGGAGATAAGAAGGTGTTTCTTGTGCGTTTGTGTCTCTGTGTGATTGCATTTATGTACTGTCAGGCTTGCTCGTACTTATACTACACGAAAGGGCAGTTCATTACGCTTGGTGAGTGATTAACCATTGGAAACTGCTTTGGAATACTCGCCATGGCGATGAGATAAACAATGCAGAAATTGGCTCAAAGTGGGTCATCCTTTTCTGTAGAAGGCGGTCGAGTCATAAATCCTAAAGCTCAAACAGTCAAAAATCAAACTCTTTCAGCTACTTTCCGGGTCCATAGAAATTGCCGATTTTGTCGACCCATTAAGAAGGATCACGGCAAAAACTGTCCAAAAAAATTATAAAACCTATTACATTTTTTTCATTTCAATCATAAATCTTCCAATTTTGCCAATCGATTCGTAAACCGTTTTTACATTTTGTCAATTGAGTCTATCCGACCAAAGTATCGATAATATGTAACAAATTGTAATTCAAACTTTGAGAAGGTAATTCTGTGACTCCGAATGATCATGCATCACAAAAATATTGCAAAAAAATGGGGAATGTGATAAAAAAGAGTTTATGAAATGTGACAAGAAAAACGGATCAATTTGGTCCTCGTTGAGCTTCACAAATCCATACGTTAACTGACAAAAAAATGGTAAACCGATGGCAAATTGGAATCCAACGGATTCGAGGATTGATCCAAGCTCTCTTCTTGATACGTATGAGTGAGGCAATTCCAACTTCATTTCCCTTCTTCATATTTTCATGTCTTCCCACAAATTTTAACTAAACAAGATGAAGAGAAGGAAATTGGCCAATCACCAGAGAATCACCAAGTGTAATCATAGTTCTATTGTTGAAAACGAATTAAAAGAAGATCAGCCCTCGTTCAAACCAAACGGTAAGGATTTCGAATATTTCAGTGAACCTGGTGACAGCGGCATTCAAAGCATAGCCTAGTGTAGAGATCAGTAAACATTGCGTCAAGCAGGTGAAAATGAAATGAGAATTTGCAATTTGATTGAATCAATCAGAACCATCGTCTCCATATACACCATTACTAGAATCCAGATCAATCACAGGTTGTTTAGTTTTCGACAATCGACCAGACGATTTCAAAGGTTTCGCAGGTTTCTTGACCTTCTCTGCCTGCAATTCCAGCCCCTTCTCCGAAGGCCTGCGTTTTCTTTTTAATCGCGCTCCGTCTGTGTCCTCGGCAGTTGAATTCTCCATGGCTGCATAAGTTAGACAAGTCAGGTGAAAAATCTTTCAGCCACACATGAACTCAGAGAATGACAATCTATTAACTTCCCCACAAGAGACCAACACAAAACAGCCTAAGCATCACTTACCTTTTACATGCTTAAAAACCATTAATCACTTATTTTGAAATCACATTTTCATCTACAGATTCCTGCAACTTGATGACTACCTCTCCTCCGAGACTCTCCTTTGCCCTCCTCCGTAACATCCATTAATAGTGTGCCTATATTGTCAGCTAAATTTTCATCACACATACTCAATGTAGTCTTTTCTGCCTCTATGCCATGTCAGAGAAAAAAATGCAATACCAAGATTCCTAGCAGTTGCTAAGCAAATCTAGAGGGCAGCAATGCATCATGCAGACATTAAGTCAGGCATCTGCTTTAGGTAAGAACAACAGTCACAGGTACAACCTAATTGCTATATTGCAGGAATTGACAGGAAAATCCAGTCTACTGTACAAGGGAAGCATCTGAACACTTGGAAAATACAGCAAGCGGGGAAAAGAAAACTTACGTTCGAGGGGGCTTGAATTATGGTTGCTTCCATTTCCATTCTGGCCAGCTTCTACTGAAAGTGGCGATCCAGAATGGTTACCATCTGGCAACTTGGAATAACTGCCAACATACTTGTCTTGCTGCTCAGGACCATCGAGACAAGGAACTGCAGGCAAAAAGCACAGTTCCTCCTGGGACATATCTGAGTCACTAAAAGCTGAATCCCTCTCCATAGTCAGAACATCAACTTCATCATCTTCATGAACATCTGGTTCTTTCACCTGTATGCATACACATTCAATAATTGTTAACCTTTCAAGCAAAATAAGCCGAGCTCATAATCTGCTCATTTACCTTTTCAGTTTCAGGCACCAAATCAAATTCATCTTCTCGTTCGACGTACTCCTCATTCTCCTCAAGCTCTTTGAAATCTGGAGCAAACGCACTCCAGTTTTCAGTATAGTCTTTAGCCCATATATAAACCAAGCCAGTCAAAGAAACAGAAATGATAATCGGACGAACAGGATGCCATGCCAAATCCATCAATGCTTCTTTTGGGCCTTCAAGAATTTTAACAAGATGCCCGGCCCTATCCCATATATAAATTTTGTGCTCTCCTCTGCTTGCTGCACCACCAATCACCCACTCTCCATCACCACTAAAACAAGGTGCTTTCCACTGGACCCTAGTGATGGAATCTTGAAACTCATGGAGAAGTTCCAAGCACTTCGATCCAACAGCCTTCAATTTCTCCACGTCATCTGGTTCACTGAAGCCCTCGTTCAATTCATCAAGCATCTTTAATCCATCTTTAGGAGGTAGAAGATTCTTATAGATTCTAATCATCCGGTCATTGGAATTTGTCAACATGTACTGTCCATTTCTACTAAACACAATATTTTTTATAACAGAGCCACCAGAAACAAGGACGATGGCACACACCCTGACATTCTTGTGATCTATTATAAGAATTTCTCCCTTTGAAGTTCCTGCATAAACCAGATCCCCATGCTTGTTAAAGCATGCGTTGCACGGAGAGTAAGTTACTGATGTATCTGATGTCTTGTTACGGGGCAGAGGAGCAATTCCGTTGCTCACATCAGCAGTCAAAACTGGAAGAGCTGTTGTGCTTCCAGTGTTCAAGTCAACGATCATGGGAGAAGATGAGAAAGGGCAGGCCAGGCAAATAGATGGAGTCGAGGAACCAGGATGAAGACGAGCTTGTAGAACTGTATGCTGCAGAGTTGTATGTGCTATCTTCTCTCCACTTAGAACATCCCAAAGAATAAGAGATTTATCAGAAGCAGACACAAGTATGCAGTGGCCATATGTGGACCAGCAGACACTCGTAATTGCAGCAGTGCATTCTTTGTCCCGGAGCTCTTTTGCGACGCCCCGGGTCTCAAAGTCCCATATAATGCAACTTCCATCGGTGCATCCAGCTGGAAAAGCAAATCAAACTGAGTATGATTCACTGATCGAAGAAATAGCACAATCAAGAACCACAGTGATTCCTTCATAGGACAACAGACAGAAAAAATCCTTAATTTTCAAAAGAAGCGCCAAAAAAAAAATCAAACAAAGATGTGGATATTTACAGATCACACTCACTGTTTTGATCACAGGACTTCCAGAACCAGCATTGAGTAAAACGAATGCTAAAATTTATGAATAGGACTGGCAAATTGCATTCAATCAAGGAACTAGAATTACTTCTCCAGGTTAAAATTAGGGACCAGCACAGTCAATGTGATGCTGATCCCCTAATGTAACTGATGGATGCACCAAGAGAAGATTCGCCACATGCCACAACTTGCAAGAAAAAGAATGTCTGCACTGCGATTCTAAACTGTAGCCCCAAACTTAAAAAATCACCAAACGGTTTCAAGTCCAAGATTCTAGTCATCAATAATGTGTATTCCAAAAGTATGAGATCCGTGTTTCAAACCTTCCACTCCATATAGATATTTACTTTTCTTTCCACCTCTAATTGTGTTCTAATCTAGACTCGGAACAAATCAGAACAATTCTCGGATAGAGCTGTTGACGTATTCAACCTATTTTTCAACTTTCTAGTAATCTTTAAGCTTCCAGCATGCCCAGATTGCAAGGAATCAAAGGCATTCTCTACGGCGAGTAAATGGCGGCAATAAATGACTCCACCCAAAACAGACCAGACAGTCCGAGACAAGGTCAGGATGGGGATAGAGCTTTTACGAGCTCCGCTAACGACAGAAGTGCCGAGGTCAAGCCACGTCTTTTCCAACTTCAAAGCATCCAGTTTGAAACAGTAGCTAAAAGAACTCATCTTCTTGTCTACCACAAGCAAGATAGCTAAAAATCAAAGCTGTAGCGGAACCCAGAATTAGATGCACCGTCAAGAATGCAACTTCAAAACAATCCCACGGAGAAAGAGCGAGAGGGCGAGAGAGAGCGAGAGGGTACCGGCGAGGAGGGTACCGCGGCGGTTGAAGGCGACGCATTTCATAATGCCATGTTCCAAGTACTCCTCGATCACTTCAGGGAAATCTCCCTGCAACGGATCTGCTCATTCGAAGAGACACACACGCCGCGTAAGCTCACCTTCCGCCATCGGAATAAAGCACGGGGGAGGACCCAAAGAAGATAGCAGCGCATGGCGAGCAAAACTCCGCACAACCCAGACATAGAGATGGAGAGGGAGAGGGAGGGAGGGAGAGAGGGAGGAATTACCGATGATCGGAGCATCCATAGTCGCTCTCGCTGTATCGCTTCAATGGGCAGAGCACAGCATCATCGACGACGCCATACGCAGTCAAGGTGGTGAGAGAGAGAGAGAGAGAGAGAGAGAGAGAGAGAGAGCGCAAGAACAAGAACCCTTCTTTCGCTGTTTCGGGTCTCGACTGGACTTCCGTAGGTTTTCTTGGTAATATAGGATAAGCTATCCAGGATTTCCTGTGATTTACGGTTTCTGCCCCTTTGTTTTCTGTTAAAACTTGATAATAAAAAAACACTTTTTTTTAATTTGAGGAATTATACAATAAGTTTGTAGATATTTGCAGGGTTTTGAACTATTTACATTTTTTTTGGTCGGAAAAAATTATTTACTACGATAAAGTTTATAATAATTCGAAATATTAAGAGTAGATGTTACCCAGACAAATTGTATCGCTTCGTGGTTCATATGAGGTAATTGATTTGGGGAAGCGATGAATTGATGCTACAACAATAGTTAAAAAAAATTTATGTTCCTTTGCCGATAACTTCATAGTGAAATCATTGTGTTGGATGGCAAGCTTACCGTTCATCAATTTATTAACGCATTTTAAAAGTTGGTGATAAAATATCGAATCTTTTCATTTCATTAGATTTAAAAGTTGGCAAGCTTACCTATCATCAATTTACTAACACATTTTAAAAGTTGGTGACGAAGTAATGAATCTTTTCATTACTTTAATTTTTTCCGAGTTGATGAGCTTACCGATCATCAATTGACGCACTTTAAATGTCCTACGACTTACCATAATCGTATACTTTAATTTTTTCATTAGCTCCGTTAGGTTTTAACAGATGAAAGCTTACGTGACATTTTTTTCATCAAGGGTCACGTAGGATTGAAAAAATAACCCGCGTAGCATAATTAAATGGAGGCGTTTTAAAGGAATTAAAGAGCCGCCGCAAGTACATCAAAGTTGCGAGTTTTAGGATTTAAAAGCTCCAAACATAAATTTTTAGGGCTCAAGGACTTGCCTTATGATTGTCCCTAAAAAATTCAATGCAACTCCAATTGTCATCCACACATCAACCGAATTGAACCGCGAAAATTCGAGAATCAAAGCAAGTGAATTGCAACATTCACATCTTCCATGGTCTTTCCAATAGGTAACCTGGTCATGGAAAACTTGGAGCACTCCTGACGAAGTTTTGCATTTTCATTAAATTGGTTTCTTCCTTTTCTGTTTCTTCAATAAAACCTTGCATTCATGATAAGATGAAGTTAGGAATTATCAAAAATCAATTCCAACCGGTGGCTGATCCAGTATGCTAGTGTAATTGGACCGATTGACTTCACAATAATCTTATGTATGCAAACTATGCTGTTCATCAAGCTAATCCATTTGGCTTCGAATACTAAAGAATAAGGCCACAGGAAAAGCACGGTGAGACTCATCGAGTCCTCGGGAACTTAGTGTGGTTGCTTCACATTCCTCGGAAAATTTCTGCTCAACTCTTTTACGAAAATACGAGGCCAACTTAATGACCAAACACGATGAACAAGGAATAAAGTGAACACAAGTGATTGATAAGTTCGACCCATCTGACTTGCCCCCAGGACTACATGCCAAGTAGTAAGCGGAGGGCACAATACTTACTAGACTTAGTTTTACTCTGTACTAAAAATATATTTTGGGTATATGCATCGACTGCACAAAAACCAAGCCTCAGTAGCTTCAAAACCAGCCTCAAAATGAGTAATCCTTCAAATCTGCTCGCGAGTTGTCCAAGTCCATATCGGCCATGCACTCTTCCGCTGAGAGAGGGGGGAGTTGCCTGGTCTTCCGCTTCAAATTGTGCTTGTGCCAGTCGCTCTTGAAGTGCTCCCTGTACTGCTTTGTGTCCCCTACCAACACATTGCACGTGCTGCACTTGTTCTGCTTTACTTCCTCCTCCGTGCTCTCCTTTTTAGACGTGAGCGTCTGTTTCTGCATCCTCTCACTTAGCTGGACTACCAAATCGGGTTCAGACCGGGATGGGATGTCCTCATGATCATCATAATGGTCCACTTGGGTATCTCCTTCAGCATGCACTGAATATGCAAGAACTTCCACTCTCCCCTGCAAGTTTCTTACCAAGGCTTCACAGTCCCGGTAGAATCCTGGTTCAATTTCACATACCTGCATAAAATGCGTGTGCTCGTAAACAAAGGCACATCATACCTAAACACACAAGACTAATCCTCGTTGCACAGAGCATCACTAGCTTAGGATTATTACCACATCATCTCAACTTATCTAGAGCAGATCTGTAATGCATAAAAAGAATGTACTTCTTGTCATCCTAGGTGCAAGAAAACAATATAGAAGAGATCCAATTTATTTCCATTAAAGAGGGTTTTGGATATTAGTCCAAACTTCATCACTTGACAAGAAAATTCCAGACTCACGGAGTACATATACATAGAGGCATATTGTGGCCAGCCAAACATCTATGCACATAGAAGATGTCATTAATTCTCATCGCAGAAAACTACGAACAACACCAAGTAAAAATTAGAGAAACTGGTAAATTGAAGAGCCTACCCTAATAGAAGCAGGAGCTTAAGCTAATATGAGAGAAAAAAAGCTCCTAAAAGGGGGACAAAGGAAATGAAAAATGATAATCAAACAAGAAAGAAGTCGTCCTAACCCTCATCCAACGTTGAAAGTCGGTATGTAAGAATCACCCTATTAGAGATACTCTTCGATATGCACTTTATTCTGTGATGGGGACAATCCAATAAATGCATGCAAAAGTGAAGAACATAATTTCAGAGTTCACGAATTCAGATATGTTTTCATGTATGACTTATGTAGCATAAGTGCAACTCTTCCAAGAACCATGGTCTGAGTCTTACAACAGATATTTGACTTGCAGATTCATCCCTTGAAACGATACTAGCATTCCAGGCATTGAGCTTTTCCACGAGCGAAGAAACATTCTGTTCAGTGATGGTGAATCTGAGCCTCATAGGAGCTCTTTTTATTGGAAAATGCTTTTGAAGTTCACGTATAACTTCCAGTGCCTGCATGAGAATTTAGGATATAAGCTTATTAAACATAGCGATGTGAAGCGCTGCAAAAGATTGATTCCTCCATTAGGTTTCGTACTATTTAACGTTTGTGTTAATATGAGCATATAGATGTCAGATCTAGCTATTTTCTGCATACACAGTTCAAAGCAGTAAATGTCCAAAAATTCCTCTGTAAATATGTGAAACCAGGAAAAGCTAGTTACCATAGAAATTTAAATGAGAAAGAAAGGAAAAAGAAAAGAAAAGATAAGAAAATCCAACAGTAAAATATCACGATACTCTAAAGATGACAAGGCCTCATATAGTATGAAAACAGACATTTATAACACCAAGTTCACGATATTCTAAAAGTTTAACCGAAGCAAAACATTATTCTGCAAGTCCATCTTTTTAACAACATTTCTATTACAAGTCCATCAAAATTGAATATCTTGATACCTGCTTCTTTGAGTTGCTATTTGGCTCAACAGCGAAGTGAATTTCATGCATTAGTCGTTCAATCATGCTAATAGTATAAGGTCGTTGAGTTTCAGGATTGATTGTCCTCTGCATAACAATTGTGGCAATATCTCGAAACTGACTTGCCAATTGGATCTCCCTCTCCTTTCCAGCAACTTGAAGCTCTCCTTTATCCAAAATCTACATGAGCATTAGATGCAAATAACACAAATTGTAAGACTTGCGAACAGCAGACATCTCTTCCAATTCACCCCCACAGAATTTTGTACACACATGATTTTCTCCTTGTAATGATCCACAATATAATGTCACTGACCTCCAAACATATTTTTGTCTGATCATCTGTCCCAAAGGATTTCATTAGGTCTTTTGACTTGGCAAGAACTCCTTTTGAAACGTTTGAATAAACAGTATGCGACTGGAGTACTTCATCCACATCCTTCTCTCTGTTCCACGAAAAGCAACAATTTGAATTTACATCGCAAAATGCTTCTCTTCTATATAATTTTTGAATCATAGAAGCAAGTATCAACAGGGAGTCTTCAACAGTTTGAATGAATATGAAGAAGTATCAATTGAAAACACAAAGAATTTATATTTTTGACCCTCTTCAACATTCTTGATGCTCACATACATATAACTCAAATTTCAAATACTAGACAAAGAATCATGGAGGAGTAATTCTCCTCCGCAGCGAAGCGGCCATTAAAAATTTAACACGGCAAGCGGCGTATAGGTCATTTTAAACTCAATACAGTTCAAAAGAAGATGGCAAACAAGCACGCATCATCCAAGGAGTCAGAGAGAGAGAGCGAGAGACTCACACGCCAGAGCGCCAAGATAGGACTTTGTTCTTGTAGCAAGCAATCTCGAAGCGCATCCCATGCTTCTTGAGCCGGACAACGGCCACGTTGGTCAACCTCTTCTGCCCGACGGGCTGCACCAGCGTCTTCGACATGTCTCCTTCTCTTTCAGTATGGACTCAAATCGATCAGACCTGCAACAAGAAAAGACGCACCGTCATGTAACCAAGCAAACAAACAAAGAAACTGGAACAATTTCAAAAGAATCCACAAATCATTTCACAACAGTAGCGGCACATCCCAAAGTCACAGAAGCAACATGGTCTTGATCGAAGCGGCATCGTGTGCAGTAATCAGCAGAAGCAAATCATTTCTAGTTACAGAGCAGGACGCTGAATATCGACACAATCAAGAAGAGGTAGAAGAGGAAGAAGAAGAAGAAGAATAACCAGGTCGGGGGAAGCAACAAATTCACCCGGTAATCCAGATGACCGGAAAACAGCACCCAATCACGAGGCACTGGGAGGGGGAAGAAGGTAGGAATTCGAGTCTCTTTACCAATTCAACTCCGGCGGAGAAGGCGTCTCCGGTGATCGGCGCACGCTGCACAGAAAGAAAGCAGGAGGAGCAAGAGAAAGGAGAAGGAAGACGACGACGACGACGACGACGCCGACCTTTTGTGCTCTTCTGCTGCGGTTTGCAGAGCACCTTTAGCATCTTCTCGAATGGGCCGATTCGCTTTTGGGCCTGTCATGGCCCCTCTTTCTCAGGAACAGCCCAAGAAATGACCGAAACCAGAGAGAGAGAGAGAGAGAGAGAGAGAGAGAGCGCGAACGCTTGCTTCAGTCTTGAGAGAGAGAGAGAGAGAGGCTGTCAATGCCTGAAGAGTTGGCGACTTCGGCTCTTCCATCCAGCCTTTAGATGGAGACGCCTCGGTCGCCTTCCTCGGTAACGTGCCTAGCATCATGCTGAGATGCGCTCTTCTGGGGCGCACCGCCAAGCCCATGCCCTGCGCTTTCGTCAGCAGGCGGAGCAGGGTCTGCAGCTCCCTGTTCGGTCTGTTTACCGAAGCAACGGTTTCCGAAGGGAGATTCTTCGCGACGAGGCGATGGTTTTGCGGCTATGCCGCGGAGCAGTTCTCGGACGATGAGTACGAGGTCGACTTCGAGGGCCACAAGGTTGCTCTTTGTTTCTTCTCCTTTCTGTTTCGGTTGAATTTCAGTCGAATGTACAGTTTTTGGAGATGGGTTTGGTTTTGATGAGGAGAAAGTGATTCTTTTTGAACAAGTTGTGTTTGTTTGGGCGCATTCTTTGGCTCTTGGGCTTGGTCGAATGTCGTTTGAAATCAAAGTTAAACACTTGGCTGTTCCATTTCTTGAAAACTGTGTCTCCTTTGTAGGCATCATCTTCGGTTGCGAACATTGATGAGTGGAAGTGGAAGCTCAGCTTGCTCTCGCGCAGCGAAAAGGACCAGGAAATTGTGTCTCGAGATAAAAGAGATAGAAGAGACTATGAGCAGATTTCTAATCTCGCGAAAAGGATGGGGCTTTACAGGTTAAGAAGCAGTGGCTACTTTAGACTTGTGCATTGATCAATTTTCTTCCAATTATCGCTATCCTTGCTCATTCGACTTTGTATGCTCTTACAGCGAAGTTTATGGAAAGGTAGTGGTTGCAAGCAAGGTTCCTCTCCCAAACTACAGGCCAGATCTTGATGACAAGCGGCCTCAAAGAGAGGTAATAAATTTGTGGAGCTCGTAAAGAGTAGTGAAAGTCCTCGGTACTCACGACCTCTAAGTTTCATCCTTCAAGTAGAACTGAACTGCCTTATTTGTTACAGGTGGTTATCCCTCTAGGCCTGCAAAGGAGAGTAGAGGGCTTACTTCAGGAACACATTGATAGGATCCAATTACGAGTTGGTAAAGAAGGCGAGGACACAGGTGCTGTTAAGTCAGCAGATCACGTTGAAGAGATCAATCCAGATGACAATCCAGACTTATTTCTTGATTGTTCTGTCATGGAAAAGGTACTCCAGAGGAGGAGCTTGCGGATGCGTAACATGCAAAGAGCTTGGCAGGTGTGAATCATAACTTACTTTGTAATGATCTTTCTTCTCCTGGCACTCCAAATGCTCGAGTGTACTAAAGTTTGGTATTTATCTGTTGGTATTTTTCCCAATTGTGCAGTCTTACATTGCTTGTTAGAGGTTATACCGTTAGTT
The DNA here is from genome assembly GCA_031216285.1 of Syzygium syzygioides. Classification (NCBI taxonomy): domain Eukaryota; kingdom Viridiplantae; phylum Streptophyta; class Magnoliopsida; order Myrtales; family Myrtaceae; genus Syzygium; species Syzygium syzygioides. The sequence goes on along the minus strand of CM062248.1, from coordinate 34,760,763 downwards.
AAACTTAAACCACCTGTGTTGTAGTGAGGCAATTGGTCTTGAAGGTTGGTAGTTTCCTGTTGATCAATGTCTTTAGTCCCATCCTTGCAGCACTTTCGGTTCACAGCAATAATTAATTTTACTTCCTGTATATTCCTGAGAGGAATGTTGTCGAGCTTATTCCACTTATGTGCTGGCACTAAATTTTGAAACTCTTGATTCTTATTAGATCATCGCGGTTAAGCAGATTCATTTGAATCCTAGACTAGCTTTTTTTTCTTCTTGATGTGGATAGTGAAGAAAATCCTGTTTGGGCTCGCTCTTCTTTTTGTGATCAGAAATGGAAGCTGGCCACATTTAATAACTGTAATGTCACGAAAGTCATACTCCGAAGTTCTGCATGATACCATCTAATCTACCTCCTTTTCTTCCCTGACAGGAGTCACCAGAGGGCAGGAAAATGGTGGATTTTCGGAAATCTCTACCTGCATTCAGGGAAAAGGATAGGCTGCTTCAGGCGATAGCGAGGAATCAGGTTCTTACGAAACTTAGCCTGATTTTATTGAATCGAGAAAAACTGTGTGTCTCGGTCTGGTCTTATGTTCTATTTGTTTCTTGTGCTTTCAATGAGTATCTCCATCCATAGTTCAGTAGAGCTGAGTCACTGAAATGAAGGTGGTCCATAATATCCTACTATGCCCTATTGTTGGATGGGAAACTCTATACAAGAAGTGCTAGTCGTTTGAGATCTAACCATTAAGTCAGATTCTAGTGAAAGATGTTTACGATGCACATTCCAGTAGTGGTCCTGTTGTACATCTTCTTTTCTCTTCCTTTTGGATAATTCATGACCCTGTGGATTTCTAGGTTGGGCTACAGCCTAAGCACATAAATTTCTTGTAAGCTAGAACCATGCCTTGTTTTCTCATTAACAGATCTAAGCAAATAATGTTTAGCTTTATCTTAACACTGGCATTGAACTTTTTGGGCACAATTCTAAAATTTTTTGCTTATTAATTATTCTTTGTTTGTCTGGAGAAGCTCAGTTTGTTGGAAGGAGTCTGGCTTGGTTGATTTATTTACGATCATGGAAATGCAAGTGGGTTTTCTTATTACCTCTTTGTTTTGGCCATTGTAGGTCATTGTAATATCTGGGGAGACTGGATGTGGCAAGACCACTCAGCTTCCTCAATACATCTTGGAGTCAGAAATAGAATCTGGTAGGGGAGCATTTTGCAGCATAATTTGCACTCAGCCTAGACGAATATCTGCTATGGCAGTTGCCGAAAGAGTGTCTGCTGAGAGAGGAGAGCCTCTTGGTGAAACAGTGAGTCTTTTCCCTAGTTAAAGTGCATCACAACTTTTGTTCATGTTATTTGTTACTTTTATTTAAATTCTTTGTATTGGTTCTGCTATACGACAACACAGATTTCTTGATAGGTTGGCTATAAAGTTCGGCTAGAAGGGATGAAGGGAAAGAATACACATCTGCTCTTCTGTACCAGTGGAATTCTGCTACGACGATTGCTTAGCGATCGGAACCTGAATGGTATAACCCATGTATTTGTAGATGAGATTCACGAGAGAGGCATGAATGAAGGTGCAGTTGTTAACGAATTCATGTTCCTCTAACTTCATTAAAAGTGGTAAAAGCTTTGGTGTTCTGACTTCTTACATGTCATTTGCAGACTTCCTCTTGATTGTCCTAAAGGATCTTCTTCCACGCCGTCGAGATTTGAGATTAATATTGATGAGTGCCACATTGAATGCAGAGTTATTCTCCACCTATTATGGAGGTGCCCCAACTATTCATATACCGGTAAAAACTTGTGTCTATGGATGCCACTAATTTCAAGTACCTTATCTGCGGTTGTCGGGTCTGTTCTGTGTTTTCTCTGTGGGTGTCACTTTCGAAAATGGTCTTGTCTAGCCAAGTTATTGTGAAATTCATCGGTTTGATCATTCTTCTATCGATAAGAGCAAATAAATGAAGTTGGTCATTGTTAATATTCTTGCATCTGATGGGGATGAAAAGAGGACCGTGAATTTCATTAGCAAATTTGGTTAGCCATACTACATAAATTACTATTGTCACAATTCATCCACTGAAACATGCCATGTTGTTCTTAGAAAGTTTTTGAAGATACAGTGAGGATTACTAGTTCTGATTATTGATTCCAATTTACCCTAAGGGTGGGACGAATTTTCTTAGGATCAGCTAGTCTCAACCTTTGAAAGTTTTCGTCCTGCCTTTTCCAAAGAAGTTGGAATAGTGGAACTTTTCAAATTTTAAATTGCAGTTGATATATAGCATACCTAAATCTCCGAGAATTTTCATCTCCCTCCTTACAATGGAAATTGTAACATAATGTATGATCTTCACGAAACATTTTTCTAACCTTGGAAGTCAAGATTCTTGGGAATTTCCTTGTGCTCTAAAGTGGACAGGGACTAGTGTGAGTACAATCCATTACAGTGTCCGGGGAAAAGTCACCTCTACGAACTTGGCAACCCTTAATTTTGATCGTTTGGGAGTAATTTTTCTATGGTACAAGTTTATTCGATTTTGATGTCCTTTAAAGAATGAGACCCTATTTTCTTGGTGGTGAGAAAGTGACAACAACTTTCGCATTGAGTTACTCGATCCCACATGGGAGAGATTCTTTAGATTTTCTTTACCTCTTTTGTGCGAGCTGATCTTCCTGTGTTCATGGAAAGCCACTTCCACCTCCTTTGGCTCTCTATTTGCTTGCTCTGAGTTTTCTAGTCTGTTTTTCATTTTTATTTTTCTTGTATTTCTCTTGCTCTTGATTCTCTTGTATTGTCACAACAGCAGCTTTTTTTCTAGCTTCCTGCCTACATAATGAAATAGTTCACTATAGAATTTACTCTGGTTGAGTTTTTGTTCGGGTGGTGAACAGTCTACCAATGATTTGACTTGAGTGGAAACTGTGGATTTTAGGGATTCACATATCCTGTGAGAGCTCATTTTTTAGAAGATGTACTGGAAATTACTGGATATAAGTTGACCTCATTCAATCAATTAGATGATTATGGTCAAGATAAATTGTGGAAAACGCAGAGACAGCTAACTCCACGGAAGAAGAAAAACCAGATTACTGCTCTTGTCGAGGTTTGACACTTCTACTGTCATCTCTAGTAATAACTACTTTTGTGAGATATATGATGCATGTTCTAATTCGTTATGTTACTTCTATCCGCAGGATGTTCTTACTAAATCAAGTTTTGAAAAATATAGCTCTAGAGTGCGTGATTCTTTATCATGTTGGACACCCGACTGCATAGGTTTCAATCTTATTGAGGCAGTGTTATGCCACATATGTCGAAAAGAAAGACCAGGTGCTGTACTAGTTTTCATGACTGGATGGGAGGATATAAGCTGCTTAAGGGATCAACTCAAAGCTCATCCTCTTCTAGGAGACCCTAACAGGGTTCTGCTCCTAACATGTCATGGTTCAATGGCAACATCTGAACAGGTAGGACTGCTTCTGTATATTTCTTCACAGTAGCAATATTATCATAAGGACTTGGGAAAGATTTGTAGATGTGCTTGTTACTTGGAAATATTTAACTGCACATGCGGTCCCAATAAGTAATGCAGCTTTCCCTTTTTTTTTGCTTGGTACTATCAGCTATCATGCTGATGGCTTCAATGTGAAGAAAGTTGCTATTATCACAAATAAAGCATGTTGTGGCTTTTTATTATGTTGTTTATTTGCTGTCACTGGATGAAGATGGTAATGCATTATTAATGGTTGACTTTATTGGTGTCATCAGTGTGTCATTGCCATGACATGTTGGCCGAGTTGAAAATTGCGTCTTGGATGGTGTTTATAGAAAAATTGTAGGCAGGATGCTGCCTTCAAAATTGGTTTTTAAACCTTATATAAGTGCCCTCACTTCTAGGAATGTCTTACAAAGTAGTGCAACAGAGGTGGGAAGTGATAAACTTCTATTCACATGCTTTGCGAGAACTATCAAACAAGTTAAACAGAAACAGAAAATGGTAAACAGGATGCTTCTCGATATAATTGGTGGCCAAGTGCTAGGTCGCTGCACCTAGTATTAGTTGCGTATTGACATCCGCTAGCAAAGAGACTACAATGAATATGCAAGATAACTCTCCTTTTTTGGAACTTTCCTAATGCTTTATCTCTGTATTTTTCTTTTTCCACAGAAACAAATATTCAAGAGACCACCATTCAACATGCGTAAAATAGTTCTTGCCACCAATATGGCTGAAGCAAGTATTACAATCAATGATGTAGTATTTGTTGTTGATTGTGGAAAAGCGAAAGAGACCACTTATGATGCATTGAATAATACACCATGTCTACTACCTTCTTGGATATCACAAGCATCTGCCAAACAGGTGTGTCTCTTCTAACCTTGTTGTTAGTATGCACTTTTGCCTAGAGAGGCATTCCCAGACATTGCAATCATTTCTGAGAGATTATTTGGTGGGACAGTGTGGTAATTGTATGGATCTAAATGTACATTTTCCGTATATGGTGATTGTTATTTTACCCTAGGATCCTAACCTATCTAATGGTATTAAATTTGTGGGTTGCTGTTTTGACTTACAGAGAAGGGGTAGAGCAGGCCGTGTACAGCCAGGCGAATGTTACCACTTATATCCCAGCTGTGTTTATGAAGCATTTGCTGAGTATCAGCTTCCTGAACTTTTGAGAACTCCTCTGAACTCTCTTTGCCTGCAAATAAAAAGCTTGCAGGTTGCCAGTATAGGGGAATTCCTATCAGCTGCACTACAGCCACCAGAACCACTTACTGTAAGTAATGGTTCCCTTTAGATTCTTATCTTGCTTTATTAATGGATTTACTAGGCTTTTTCCGTCATAACTTTTTTCATGTTCTTCATGACAGGTCCAAAATGCTGTTGACTTTTTGAAAATGATTGGGGCATTGGATGAGAAGGAAAATCTTACAAATCTCGGTTAGTTTCTCAGACTTTTGAATGACAATATGCACGCTCACTATATGCAGCAGTTTTCAGAATTTAGTTGTGATTGAATTTCAATCATGTTAACTGCCTTTCATTCTGTCAGGGAAATTTTTGTCAGTTCTTCCAGTTGATCCGAAGCTGGGGAAAATGCTAATTATGGGTGCCATATTTCGTTGCTTTGATCCTATTCTTACCATAGTATCAGCACTCAGTGTGAGAGATCCTTTCCTTTTGCCTCAAGACAAAAAGGAGGTACGTAAATTTTGCCCCCTTTTTTCCTCAAACTGGCTCATTTGGTCATCTTAAATTATTAATCTCTTTATAGACTAACTTCCCTTTTATACTTGTCATACTTGTCCTTGAGCATGATTCATCAACCATATTAAAAATTATTTGCAAGCCCATGCTACCATGGGTCTCCAAACCGGCTAATCTTGAAATAAATTTGAGCAATTATAAAGGAGAAACCATTTATGGATCTGATATGACACATCGGTCATCCCGTGCATCCATAAGAAGAAGGAACATTTCGACATGTGGCACAGCCTCTGCAGTGCATTTTATTTTATTTTTCCTATTCTACGTTAGATTAGATGTCTTAATATTTGGCTCAACTATATGAAGCAGTTATTAGTTTCTTCTTCTTGTGTAGCATCTGTGTAATCGAACAATTGACCTGGCCAATAGTTTAATCATCTTCCTATTGTGATGCACTTCATCAGCTGATACTTCCGTTAATATTTAGTTAGCAGGGACAGCAAAATCAAGGTTCTCTGCAAAGGACTACAGTGACCACATGGCTCTTGTTCGTGCATATGAAGGATGGAAAGATGCAGAGAGAGAAGGTTCGGCTTATGAGTACTGCTGGAGGAATTTCCTCTCTCTCCAAACTCTGCAAGCTATCTATTCTCTTAGGAAGCAGTTTAGTTTCATATTAAAAGATGCTGGCTTGGTAGAAGCTGATTCAAGTATTAATAATAAATTAAGCCACAATCAGTCACTTGTCCGTGCAATCATATGCTGTGGCCTCTTTCCTGGCATTGCGTCTGTAGTTGTAAGTTCTTACAAATTGAAATTTTAGCTCTCTTTTTTTATTAGAAATTCGTGCATCTCTACAACACTATAATTCCTCTTAATATTTGCAGCACAGGGAGACGTCCATGTCTTTCAAAACAATGGATGATGGCCAGGTGCTACTTTACGCGGTATGTGAAGTTTGCCATCTGTCTCATGTTCGAAGTCTGTGGGACAGTTTTATGTACTTTCGGAGTATTGGATATTGTACAGAACCAACCCCACTCTTTCCCTAGTTTGAAATTGATATAGATGTGAAGCACTTTTTCATTGTATGTGCTTGTACTTCGACTAATTGATAGTAATAGATAAATATTTGAATCTTGGAAGTCATCTCAGTGGGGTGAAACTGTTTTTTAATTTCATAATGCTGTTCTCCTATCACTTGATTGTATTAGATTATTCTTCATGTATTTCTTGAATATTTTGCAAAGATGTTGCTGTATCAGAAGTAATTTACACCTTCATCAGCTGTTTCCTAGGGTACATGTGATCTTTTCATTGAATACTAGCAATCTTCTTCTGTAGAACTCTGTCAATGCAAACTACCAGACAATTCCTTATCCATGGCTAGTGTTTGGAGAAAAGATTAAAGTGAATACTGTCTTCCTACGTGATTCAACTGGTGTATCTGATTCGATATTGATGCTATTTGGTGGTGCTCTAAGCCATGGAGTACAGGTGATTCCTGCTAAAAGATAGTCATCTTTCTTCTGTTATTAAAAATATTATTGCTTGGCTCCTTTAATAGCTAAATTGCCTTTTCCTAGGTTGGGCATCTGAAAATGCTGGAAGGGTATATTGACTTTTTCATGGGTCCGAGTTTGGCAGAGTGCTATGTGAAGCTCAAGGAGGAGCTTGATAAGCTACTTCAAAAGAAGGTAAAAAGAAAAATGATTAATGAATCTCTCTGTTTTTTCTCTTCCTTTTAGTACAGTCGTGGAGAATGAATGAGAATTGTGAAAACCGGACGGAAATGTATAATTCACAAGCACATTAGAAGGCCAGAAGTAATGAAATGCACATACCTAAATGAAAGTTCATTCTGCATGCAAAGTGAACACGCATTTCAGAAAGACAGCCTTCCACCGTGATCTCATTACACAACTACCCATACATCTTTGGTAACTGATGAGTGATTATTTCCTTCTGATCTTGATATTCTATTCAGTGATGGTAGGTTCGCATTCATGGCTGGGTCCTTGGTTTTTGTAATATGGTCTATGCCAGCATTATATTGCCCTTGTGCAGACGCATTTTGGAATTCTAGAAATCATACTTCACTTGAGAAGATAAATTGACTTGGTCACTTTATTGGTGCTGCAGCTTCAGGATCCCAGCTTGGACATTCACAAGGAAGGGAAATATCTAATGCTTGCTGTGCAAGAGCTCGTTTCTGGCGACCAATGTGAAGGGAGATTTGTGTTTGGCCGAGAAAGCAAGAAGCCCAAGGAACCTACCGATGGCAGCAAATTCACAAGAGACGGATCAAATCCTAAGAGCTTGCTCCAAACTCTGCTGATGAGAGCAGGGCACTCTCCTCCAAAGTACAAAACAAAGCACCTGAAGACGAACGAGTTCAGGGCACTCGTAGAGTTCAAGGGAATGCAATTTGTTGGGAAGCCCAAGAAAAATAAGCAGCTCGCAGAGAGGGAGGCTGCTATTGAAGCATTAGCATGGTTAACTCACGCTTCAGATGATACCCGTGATGAAGATGACAAATCCCCACTTGATGTCACCGATAACATGCTGAAACTCCTCGGCAGACGGAGAAGATCCAAGAGACATCCTCATTGAGGGCTTGACAATGCCACTTTTCCGCATTTGAAATCTCATGCGGACCATTGATTCTCAGGCCGGATCCTATGTCATCGAATTTGGGATGTTATATGGTCCCGGGACGATGAACTGCATATGAACAGCTCCAAGCCCCGTAGCTTTCGGTAGAAGGGATGCCTCCTCACAGCGGGGGGGTCGCAGTAACCAAGCTCGGGTGACTACTTCCTGAAAACACCGGTTTCAATACAGTTTGTCATTCTTTTGTTGTATATATAGGAGGAATAACAGAGATCCCATCGAGATGAGCTAAAACATTGTTGTGTAGCTTGTTCATCGATCCCTCAGGAGAGCGTAATATGTAGTAGGACTGTTTAACTGTAGGTCTCTGGAAGGATTCTGGAAACCCACCTTAGGTCATACCTAGGAACAAATCTAAAATCTCAATAACATGTTTCAAATTCAATAATTGTTCGTGTGTTGATTCTTGGTGGCAAAGAATTCTTCAACTGTACGGACATTAGCATACTACCATGCTTTTAACTTCTGCTTCTGCTTTTATACTGGGGCCGGCGGGCGACGGCGGGTCTTGGCAAGCTTAGCGAACCACAAGGGCTGTGATATTGGGTGAGCCCGCCGGTTGTATTGGAAGCTATTTGTTCAAAACACCTGCTATTTGCTCGACTACAACATGATTAGAACGTGAAACTTGTTTAGAGTTCATTTGGTTGGAGAAAATTTCATGATTAAGAAAAATATTTTTCATGAAAATCATTTTTAAGGAGAATTGTTAGTTTTCATTTATCTGGTGATTTAGAGAGGAAAAAACAACACAAATTATCATTGAATTTTGCTTCAATATATAATGCTATCTTTAAATTTTTAATTTTTTAATGTAATCTTTGAACTTTCCGTATATATTCAATTTAGCTATTGAATTAAATAATCCAAATACTAGATTAAATCTAGGGATATAATAATTTATGAACTATATTGAATATTTAATAAAAGTTCAAAAATCATATTGCATGATCGCGTTGAACAAATTAATAATTAAGGGACCACATTGCATATTCAAGTAAAGTTCAAGAACCATATGCGTACTTTAGGAAAAGTGGTTTTCCTTTCTATCATAATGAGAAATCGTTTTTCCTCTAATATATCCTTGCTGCTTTCGGTTAACGAATAACGTTTTTCATAAATCTATTAATTTTCTTTCATGTGAACATCGAAAATACTTAATATTTATTTATTTACTTAAATAGTCCAAACAATTATTTTAAAAAATATATTTTTTCGAATTATTGATCCATTCTATCTCGATCTTCTCCTTCCTCCGTGACCGTGAATCTCCCCCGTCCGCTGAGATGAGTTTCGTCTTCCATTCTCAATTCATTCTCGTTAAGCTCGGTCGCGAGTGGTGCTGGTCTCCTCCTCCTCCAAATGGCGGCCGCCGGTGCTCTCCTCCTCGCTCCCCCGCCTCCGTCCACGACGGCTCGCCGCGAGCTCCCCGCCGCTCCCCTCTCTCGCTCTCGTCGCCGCATCCCCAGCGCTCGCCGCCGTCCCGCCGTCGGTTCCCGCCAAAGACGCGAGCTTTCGACGACGCGTCGTCTCGGCGGCGCGGGCTCCGTGGGTTCGATGGCGGGGGCGGAATCGTCGGCGACGAGCAGAGAGCCCATGACTCCTCCGTACAATGTCCTCATCACCGGTTCCACCAAAGGTCTGGCCCCTCTCTCTCTCTCTCTCTCTCTCTCTCTCTCTCTCTCTCTCTCTCTCTCTCTCTCTCTCTTTTCGCGTGCTTTCTATCTCGTGGGACATGAAGTTGAAGTTGAAGTGGAGTTTTTTTAAGGTTTGGCAGCGAGTGACGTTGGTTCTGGATTGTCCTGTTCTTTCTTTTCTCGAGTTCAGGCATAGGTTATGCGCTGGCTAAGGAGTTCCTCAAAGCGGGAGACAACGTCGTAGTCTGTTCGAGATCAGGTCTAGTGTTTCTCCTAATGCGCCTACCTATCGTAAATTCACCACCTTGCTGTGACCATCTCACGGTTCGCGATGTCGCGTGTGCGGTGGGCGTTCTCTCTGTCGATTTCATGTTGGGTCGAGGATTTGAAGATTGTTGAGTCTTTTTTTTTTCTTTCTTTCCAGTGGAGAGAGTGGAATCTGCTGTTCAGGACCTTAGACAAGAATTCGGGGAGCAGCATGTGTTTGTACCTACTCCATGACCTCCTTATCACATATTCTCACATACTGGATGTTGTAAATTTTTCCCGTCTGCATCGGGGGTTTCAGCATCGTCTCAAAGTCCTTTTCTTCCAATTAGGGTACAAAATGCGATGTCCGTGAAGGTCAGGATGTGAAGAGTTTGGTAGGGTATGCACAAGAGAAACTGAAATACATCGACATATGGGTATGCAAACTGTCTTCTAATTTGAGTGTTTTTGTATGCGTCTTTGCTATGGTGGATGAAAGGTGGAACATGGAAGAATGTGTAAAAGTGGTTTCCTCTATCCTCTCATGCCATGAATCAGCTCGAGGATTTTTCTATATTCCTGACTCAGGAACAGATGGGCCTGACTCTTGAGAAGGGATTTCCATTTGCATTCTATTATTCTCAATTAGTCCAAGAAACAATGTAGGTGATTGAGGACCCATCTTTCCGATAAACTGACACGAGTTTGGTGATTGCCTCTGCTACTTCAACTGAATGTAGTTTCACTAAGTAAGACGTCGGTCAATAAATACCATGAATTGGTTTTCGTTAGGAATATTGTTTTGCTAGCTGAAGTGCAAGATAGTACTGACAATACTTTTTATTTTGGTGAAGACTTCTAATTAGCAGTATACTTACGTCTGGAATAGCAAGGCATCTAACTCCTATAATTGTTATTTATCCGGTCCCCAACAATGATTTGATCCCTTGCTTTCTTCTACCGGTGGTTGATTGTTTTTCAGAAATCCTTTTTCAGTCACCATCTTACTGACTTTGAGAATAATGCAGATCAACAATGCTGGATCAAATGCATATAGCCATAAAGCACTAGCAGAATCTTCAGATGAAGATCTTTTGTGAGCTTTCTGTCTCATCTCTGCTTCTTCTTGTGGCGTCATTCCTGACCATATTGTCTCTTCTGATTTATTCAGCTTTTGTCATTTACTTATCCAGTTCTACATATGTAACTTCTTTCTGCAGAGAAGTAGTTACAACAAATTCTCTTGGGTTGATGCTTTGCTGTCGTGAGGTAATATACATGTATATCTATAAGTTCATTTGTATTTTTCGTTTGCAGTTCTCATTTGAATAACATCTAATGCTAGGTTGTTTTCTAGGCAATTAAGATGATGCTAAGCCAGCCTAGAGGGGGTCATGTTTTCAACATGGATGGAGCTGGTGCAGATGGAAGACCAACTCCCAGGTAAATATGATGATTTTGCTTTGAAGTTTCATAAAAACCTGCATGTGGACTATCCATTTAAGATCACCAGTTTCTGATTTTTTTTTTAATAATTTGATGTTGTAAGGGATTGTTATTGCCCCCACTATGTTTGAAGTCAAAAGCTTAGGTTTGAGTGCTATTTTTTTTTTTCCTGACAAGAGAGTTTTTCTTTATTTTACTGAATTGAAATAGGAATTTTGCTCCATGACGCATGATAGATTTCATCATCTTCTGTCCTTTATGCTCCCAGAATTTGTTCTTGTTGACGGTAGCTCTTTGGAGTCATCTTGCTTGGTGATGGTACTTGTTTATATCTTGGATGTAGGTTTGCTGCATATGGGGCCACTAAGCGCAGTGTGGTGCATTTAACAAAATCATTGCAGGTATCGTTTTCTTGTTTCGAATTGATATTTGTCATAACAAGGTATATGAATAATTCTCCATTTACTTCTCGTTCTTATGGGACCAATGACATTATTCATTTGCTTGTCACCAAATTCTAGCAGTATTTCTCCTGTGGTTACAATACTGGCAGAGTACGGCAGTCTTACTGCTTAACACTAATCCAAATCTCTAAAAAATTGTGTAAAAGGACCTTTAATATGCATTGACGTGCAAATGTCTACCCCACTTATCAATGACAAATTCATGACTGACAACAATTAGACATAAGCCATCAGTCAATAGAGGATGAGCTTGAACTTGGTTGTGTAACAAGCACCTCTCTGTTTGACACTATAAACAGATATAAAGTTAAGTTGCTTTGTGATTTACTTTCAACAGTGATTATTTGTCATCTCTGTGAGGTGGTAAACGCTGGCTAGCATCTATATGTCTTCATACAAAAGAAATGTCATCAGGTCTTGATGCCAATTTTAATGAGGTTGATGGTGGAATGCTGCTACCTGAAATGTCTTTTGATTACTTACTGTTGAATAAATGTCTTTGAGGCTCAAAATTGCATTTATATGTTTCCCATTACTCCTGACAGAATCTTGTGAAAGAAGGGGGCATATGTTTCATTTGATGCTTGTGCTTCCTTCCATCTAGTTGTCCTATTCCGGATCTGCTTTCATATGTTTAATCACTATGAATTACAAAGACGACTTTTAGATATGTATTCTATTTATCTTTCTTTTCTAAGGACCTATGTATCAGACTGACAGGTTCAGAAGCCTATGATTCCTTTTGCAGGCAGAGCTGCAGATGCAAGATGTGAAAAATGTTTTAGTCCATAATTTATCGGTGCGTTGGTCTCTAAATTATCTCCTTTGTTTCTTATTTATGCATGTAAACCTTTGTACAAGAGAAAAAGTTTGGTTGATTTCCATGAAAGATATATCTTTGGACTATTAGAGCTTCCACCTCTATGGGTCGGCGAGTAAACAGCTGCAGGGTATAACACCTGCACACTTTTTTGTCCAAGCCTTGTCCTTCCAGATGCTTGCTTCTTTGTATACCGTATGTATGCTGACACGACAATGGTTATGCATATCGGCTATTAATTTTGATTGGAATCTGCTGAAAGGAATTTCACCCGTAAGGTCACTTTTAAAAATTATCTGAAGCATTCAGTATAATCAATTGCTTTGCCTTTCTCTGCATGCTTGTTGGATCTGAAGAAGCTCAATAGCATAGTGGAACTTATTATGCATATAATGCATCATTTGGAGGGAAGTGATGCCTTGAGTGCAGTAGAAACTTTCGAGGTCCATTAACGGGCTCCATAAAGTTTCATGTCTGCCACAATACAACGTACATACAGACAGATAGACACCACTCGTTCAACTTTCTGCAATGATTTCTGCCTATTGAAGTTGAAACTTAGTCAGACATGTTATGCACATTTCTCTTGAGAAATGATGAAACTTACTCCTACTTGGATATATCTTATCTGGGATGATCTCAAGCAAGTACTAACTGTTACCTCTTAATGAGCTGTTGCAGCCAGGAATGGTCACAACTGATCTTCTGATGTGTGGTGCTACCACAAACCAGGTTTTCAGAATGTCATACAGTTTTTGGGATATCTTTTTTCTTTCGTTATTGGACCAGAAAGTAATGTCTTGCTTATTGCAGGCAAAATTCTTTATCAATGTCCTGGCAGAACCAGCTGAAGTGGTAGCATCTTATTCATCAACCTGGACTAAAACTGTACTTTGGATTGATTGGTAGAGAGATATTAGTTTGGAGAGACTTAATTATCAGAGCATGTAGCTTTAGTGAATATGCACAATAAGTACTTGGGAGGTTATGCTAAGTAAAAGGTGATGCAGATAGCTAGTTGTATAATAATCAATTCATCAATAAGTGGACACGTCATGATGAACATGACTGAAAAGCTTGAGAGCATATATAATCCTACTTGATTACTTTCTGTTTAAGATTTTTCTTACCCTTGTTTTGTCTATTCTACATTTGTTCTTTCCCCTTGTGCTTTTCTGCTTACCATTCTTAAACTTATTGGCGGATGCTCTGGGACAATACAGGTTGCCAAGTATCTTGTTCCAAATATCAGATCAGTTCCGACCAATGGATCACAGAAACCCACTTACATCCGTTTTCTTACAGGGATCAAAGCGTACACCCAGATATTCTCAGTTCAGTAACCATTCCCCTCTCTATGTTCGTTGAGAGCTTGGTTATATTTCACATTACATATACCTTTGGGGTGTTGGTTGACATGTTTGTTATTTCCTTCTGTCAGAGAATTGCTTTTGGTGCTCGAAGAAATAGATACGTTCTTGAAGATTGAAGAGCATCTGAGGCAGAATCCGCCACTGATTTCCTGAAACAAATTCAAGATTTGTTTGTAAATTCATTTTGGTAGCTCCTTGGTTTATTCTTCAGTGGAAATCTGTTTGCTTGAATAGTATATGTAGATTGAGCTCATAGAATCCCATTTCGTATCTCGGGCCAGGTGCCACCAGTTACTGGGAGTTGATTCTTACCTTTTTATATGGAATGATCTATTATATAAGTGAATTTACACTTCCATATGACAAGACCACTCTTGATGCATCATCAATATCCAAAATGGAGTTACTTCTATCGTCTTTCCAATATATGTTGCCCTTCCATCTTAGGTGCAATATCTGACATATCAACCACTTATTTTTGTAGCACTGCTACTTCTGAGCGCTCCGGACAGTGAAATCTGAATTCTATTTGTTTTTAAGTTTCTGCAGCATTAGCATGCAAAAACATAGGTGCTTACTTCTTTCTGGAAAAGCTTTTTCTCTTCCCGTCATGAATTGGATCCGATTTGCAACCCTAATCTTGATCAAATCTTAGTTAGGACACAATGATGCTCAATTATTTGTCTCAATCTTCATCGAACCATCGATGCTCAATTTTCGTGAATAGTAAAGGATTTGAACATTTCATTTGGTTTATACTGCACTCAATCAAACGATTAATGCTTTGTTTGATAAATCGAACTTGGTTGATTGAATAATCAATGATGAAAAACCAATTTCTTCTATTTCATTATTATCATTATAAAAAGGAATTTGGTTTAACTGCTCATGAGACTTCACTTCTTGCACAATATTCTCTGAAATTGTCATATTTTAAAGTGAAGTTTAACAATACAGGTACCGCACCTCTTAGATGAAAGCTTCACTTTAAACTTCCCCTCCCCCAGAAAAAGGGGAAAAAAACAGGATTCAGCTTCATTTCCATCACTTCATGTAGCTTATTAGCTTTTTTACTCACATCGGGTCAGTCCCTCATTAATGCACTCTCTTTTTTTTTCCATATTAATGCTCTCTCAGAGCTGGAGGTATACAGACAAGTAGAGTGCAATTCAAGTTGGCACAGAATTAAAAGAAGGGCGAAAAAAAGAAGTAACCCCATTTCTCTTTTCTCTCTTTTCTTCTCTCTTCCCAAGAGTGTCATTGGAGGAAGCTGTTGAATTGGCAGAATCAGCCAAGATGGTTCGTGTCCTGGGATCTGCACTACCTGAAGAAGAAAGTGCACTGACACACGTTCATTATCATCACTGGAAGAAGAAAACATAGTTGATCCTCAGTGAAAGCTGTGCAGTGAAGCCAAATGGTCCCAATGCAACTTTCAGAACAATTGTATTAACTAGTACTTATCTTCTTTACCCACCATTTGACACAAATGTGAAGTCAGGTAGTACCATAGTGGGACTTTGATGGTTGATTGAACTGCCCTTCCGCACCAGACTTAAAGAAGCATTTCACTTTTACACAGACACAGCAATAATGTGCAGCATGTCTTGGAACGTTATGGTAAGTGCCTGCGGCTGTAACTGTTAACTCCTTATATCTTCACACCTCGAGCTCACTAAATGAATCATTTACTTTACATAATCGAGATAACGCACATGCACTGCCCTTATCAGCTTTCATTTTCAGAGCAGATATACAGTAGCTTAAGGCCACCAGTTTCCTTGAATCTTCATAAAGTGAAATTAAGCAAGCTATGAATTACCCAATTCGTGATACCGCATCAAATATAGACAAACCGGTATGGTCAATATGATTAAACTCTCCTCATCTTTCATTTAGTGGTACATTCAAGACTACTCATCATTCTGCACTGACGACGGTGCACGACATACGTTCAATGAACTTACAAGATACACAAACCAAAAATTTTGAATCTAATTACTATGCACACTATCCTTTGGATAGCAAAACAACAAGAAACTGGCATCTAGTATATGCCCTAAAGATGCCAAAAGAATGTGATATCTTACATAAGAAAAAAAAACAAAAAAGGAAAAAACACCTTGTCATCTCCGCTGAGGTTCCGAGATGGGATTCATTTCTATTTCCATACGTTCCAGCTCCCGAAAATTCCCAACCTTCTCTGCCTCTCTTGCTACTTGAATATCACAGGGGCTATAATACTGATGGATAACTTTTACAACAAAGCGGGGAATTAGTGCTGCCACGACAATGATGAGCAAGCATAACCAGAACGCTGCTGTTTTACCAATATGGAAGATGGCCCTGTCGATATACACAGATATAAAACATTAGGAAAAATAGGTTGACTCTTTATTTGAGATTGAAAGTGCAGAATCAATCATTTCAGAGGCATGAAACAGTAAGAGCATCATTTTGGTTTCCCTCAATTCATTAAGAGTCAAAACAATTCCAAAATTCTTAAAACCTGATGTCCCGCTGTCTGCTTAGTAGTTAGTATATAGCATCAGAAAAATGTAGAAACCACCTTAATTTCATTTTCCGCCCAAGCGAGTAATAGCAGATCAGTTACTTAAGATGACAATCGACCATAAAACAGGTCTGAATTACGCTACCAAAGCTTCATGATCAAGGTCCAAAACATATGGGTATCCTGTGTATTTCTTAGTTGCCTACATTGGTCTATTCATGACTTTCCATTTAAACAATCAAGAGATGGGTACACCATGAAGTACCAAACAATGGTACCTAGGCAAAAAATCAAGAGCCGCAAATTAACCAAGCATAGGTGAAAAAGGAGAAGAGGCCCTTCCATCCAATGAAGATTGGCCTAAGTATAGTGCGAAAATTTGTAGATAAATGTGTCTCACTGCATTTTATGCTACTTGGCCAACCAATAAAGGCAAATTAATAAAATGATATCAGCTACAACCAAACCAAAAAGCATGCGTATCACTGAGTTCTTGACAAGGGCAAGAGGGTGCTTATGCATATTCGTGGTGGGAATAATACGAAGACAGGAGGATGTACCAGTAACCGAATAAAAATGGCAATGCGTCGATGATGATAACACAAATGCACGTAGCAAGAATAGACCCCCAAATGGCTGCGTGAGTAATCCATGTCCACCGAATGACATCCATGGCCAAGTGTAAATTGACCACCACAACCGATGCTATTGTCCAAAGATCTCCGAGGCCGGATATATCGATGGTGCTCCTCCAATATGCAAACAGAGGTATGAAGAAGATGGCCACACTTTGCCATATCGTATCCATCATAATGAACCAAAACAATTTTGAACTGTAGCTCTCTTGCCTTTGCCCTGCCCCATACAGTTGAGGAAACTTGAGAAGAGTCCTTCTGCCAAGATCCTTGTCAAGAATTCCGACAACTATTGTAGGAAATGAAGTGTAGATGATAGAATATAACATGCTGCTCCATTCAGTAATTGCCGTTGTCAATGTGAAGCAAGTAAAGAGCACATACCTAAAAGAGATGTACACCGGATTTAGAAACCTTTCCCAAGTTAACTGGTAATATACATAATGAGCTTATCAATCTAAAGGAGGAAAAACAAAATGTATCCATCACCCCAGTAATGGACAAGAGCAATTAAAAGGACCATTTATATAGCTCAAACTCAATGACATTCCAGTAGCCTCTATTTGGGAAGTTCAAGAGTTCATCTACATGCCATCTGGTCACGTGACAAGCCAGTTTACAACTACGACCATAACAAAATTTTATCCATGTTTATGAATATTTGCTGGGTGAAACAATTTTACGACATGTTCTAAAGTACAGGCGACTAGCCTTTTAACCTACAGGAAGCAGATGAGAAACTCAGTTATTTGAACAGAGGACCGTGCAGATGCTAGAGTACATCAATATAAGTACACACAGAGTGCAAGCACGAGCTTTTCTGTCCCTACGTGTTGAGTGCAGCGGTACGGAGGAGTCCGGCAGATTAATACTCACCAAAATAGAACAAAAACAAACACCGCATTTCTGTAAAAGTTGTACAATATCATGTAAGCCATCCTTTGGTAATTCCAATGCCCATGGACTAGTAATAGGGAGACTAAAAATCTGAATTGTCCCATTGCAAAATCCGATGCCATCACAGCTTGCCTGCCCTCTTGCCCGGTAATTCCAACTCCCACGTCAGCCATTTGGATCATGGAAACATCGTTGGCACCTGCCATTTATCCAGTGGAAAGATTAATCCATGAAAAATGATCCAGAATAACTTGCTCGTCATACTTTTAATCATTGTCATTCATTTCAAAAGCAAACATTATTACCATCGCCAACAGCAAGAGTCAGGTCTGAAGTCCTTTTCTTCACCAGGGCAACAATACCAGCCTTCTGCAGAGGAGCCACACGACAGCACAATACAACAGAACATATACTGGCTAGTTTGAAGAGCTGCAGCACAACATCAATAAGCGCTATTAGCATATAGAGCGTGATTTAGGAATTAAAAAGTGGACAGTTTTCATAAAATATTACCTGCTCTTCGAGCTCACTATCAAGAACATATACAAGACTCGTACCATCAATAATCAAGGCTTGCGGAGTTACAGCAGCTCCGGAACTTCCTCCAGTGTTATTTGTGAAGCTGGACTGAGTTGTGAGCTTACTGGACATCAAAATGCCATCTTCCAACCTCCTTTTACACGACTGTTTGGAGTTGCTGTTTATTATTATCTGGGTCATCTTGCTAGTTAGGAGCTTTGAGGAGTAGCCAATAGATATGGCAGTTTCTTGCTTGTCACCAGTCAATACCCAAACCTTAATCGCTGCCATTCTCAGAGACTCGATGGCTTCTGGCACCCCTTGTTGCAGCTTATCTTCAATTGCAGAGGCGCCCAATATGCAGAGATGCCTTTCCACATTGCTTGCAACTTTGCGAAGCAAAGCAGCCCTACCCATTAAAGCGGCACTTGCTGCCTCGAAGGCAGAATGCCACTGCTCAAATTCTGAAGAGCTTAGTTCTCGCATGCCAACCACAAGCGTTCTCAAACCCAAAGAGGAATAAGCATGAAGGTGCTGCTCAGTCGCACGTATCACATTCTGCTCCAGTGATGTATCTATCACACTAAACATGGATGAATCAGCACCTTTGACAAAGACCTTCACTGTCTTGTCAGGGAATCCCAAGATGACAGACATCCTTTTCCGGTCACTATCAAACTCATGCAGACCCAAGACATTAAACCTGCACTGCCCATTAGGGTGCATTGGACAAAAGGAAGAATTAGTACGGTTCAATTTCATGTCACGTTTCATGAATACAATACATCGACTGCTAAAACACGCAGCACTCATGCAAGTGTGGAAATCCATATTCCAGGCTCCAGCAACAAACACAACCCCTCCATAAGGACAATCGAAAAAAACCGAACGAGTCTCTAAATTGATTTAAAATGAAAAGGTGGTTATGTAAGAAAATAAACAAACAGTCGAATTTACCTCTGCCTTTCTCCTTGAATATCAATCACTATATGACCAGAAGTTCTCTCTATGAGCGTGAATCCATAGGCAGCAGCTGCATAAGCCAATGCTTGTTCATCTGGAGACTCACCTTGGTAGTCAATCAACTTGACAGAAGGATCAGAAGTATCATCAAAAAAGGGAACTAATGTGTTGCATGAAGCCAACGCAAGGAAGAAATCATGAACATGTTTGCCTTCAGGCGAATCTTTTCCACTCTTTGCTAGTTGCAAAAGCTGAGGGTAAACTTTAACAGCCATCTTCGGCCTAAGAATCTTCCCGTCCACTGATAGGAATAAGAACTTATAAATAAGATGATGGTTCGAGTTGATAAAAGAATAGCATAATCAGCAGGCCGAACTAGAAATACTACAGGACATAATAAATTAAGTCTCACCTTCAACTGGGTTTCCAACCCCGTCATTCTGAGAACTAGCCTTTCCACCACTGTAATCTACTCCCCAGATGCTCGCACATTGAAACTCCATTTTGTTTTCGGTCAGTGTACCAGTTTTGTCAGAGAACACGTACTTTATCTGTCCTAGATCTTCATTTATATTCAAGGCCCTGCACTGAAACCTTGTATTCGTGGCCTCGTCATACATGTTGGCATCTCGAATCATGAAGTAAGACTGACCAACTCGAACAAGTTCCATAGAGATGTATAACGATATGGGAATCATTATTTGGAAGACAATAACCGCCATGAGGAATGTGAAAAATATTTCCATTCCCCAGCCATAGTAGTTATAATCTTTAGGAGGCACCTCAGAGTAGTCCATTTTCCGGTAAAATGGAATGATGTTTAGCTCATCCTTGTGGCGCTTCAACCAAATGGCAGCAAGGACAGAGACAACTGTGCACAAAGCAATTAGGAAAAAGGAAAGTATGATGATTTCCAAGTTCATACGAGTCTCAAGGCTACTCCTTTTTGAAGGGGCTCCAGAATTGTTGAGCATAGCTTTGGTCTCCCGTCCAGCATATACTACAACTCCAAGCGCCCAGGTAGTGTTCTTAAGCTCACATCCACGAAGAATAATATTGGAAGGTCCAAGGGAAAGCCTTTTCCCATCAAATTCCATATTTGCCTGAAAACCGTAAATATTCCTATTGGGTTTCTCGCACTTGATCAAACCACTAATCTTCTCTTTCTCAGGCACCTTAGACAGGGTCTCTTGCTTCGCATATCGGGTTTTCAAATTCGACTCCCCATCCAAATTAATAGTCTGCACATAAGCAACTCCGGTTGGGTCACTGGTCGAAATAAGCACCATATCACATGGAAGAGTGTCATTTGCCTGAATTTTGATGATTTCTCCAACCCGAATATCCTTCCATTTCTTCTGTTGAAACTGACCATTTACAAAAACCCACGCCAGTCGGTTGTTCTCTATCCTATCCGAGCGGTGCCGCCTCAAATCCTCGTATGCATCTTTAATTGCTGTAACTAGCAATACAAATGCCAATGGCATTATGGAGGCTCCTCGGCCAAAAACCGCCAGCTGGGGAAGCTGATTGAGTATGGCTATCACTAAGAAATAAATGTACGCAACTCTGTGGAACTGTTCAAACAAATTTCTAGGCAAGAAAGTGATAATTGAATACTTGGCAGTGCGAATCGAGTTCCCAGTGAACTCGTACTTCTCGTTCGTCCTGTCCGGATCGTTTATGTAAACCAACCTCGCATCGTCATCGTTAATTTCTTTCTGTGACATGCTCATAAACTCCGAATCCGTGCCACGTGACCCATGACGTACCCGCTTGGATCCTAAATCCGCCAAAATCACTTCCTTGACAGAGTTTGTACCGGACGTCTTCGACTGGTGCGAGGAAATGCTCCGCCTGGATGACGAGTTGTAATTGGACTCGATACTAGAGGGGTTGTCAATGGTGATATTGGACTCCATGGTAGAGATGGGTTCCGAATCACCAGAGCTGGGTTTTGCAAGATCGGCGAAGGTGGGTATGGAAGGGGTTTGCGGGGTATAAGGGGTTGTCGGGGACGGGATCAGAAGAGGGTGGTCTGTGGACATGATCTACTGATCAGAAGCAGCATTAAGAGGTCAACCCTCAACAAATTCATGACAAGAGCACCATCCAAATTCGTCCGATCAAGAAATAGAAAATTACTTTACAACAACCACGACGAGAACGGCGGCGGCAGCGGCAGCGGCCGAAGCAGAAGCAGCATGAAGAAAACAAGCTAACCACTTGAAATTACAACAGCAGCAGCAGCAGCAGGAGGAGGAGGATTGACCAAGCAAAATTAGCAAGAGAGGCGAATTCCAAAGGAAAGAACACACCTTTCTCTTGATGGGCAATCGTTGCTCTCGTTCTGGCTCTCGTCGCTACAAGTTGCTTGTGCAAAAAGCCATTCTAGAGAGAGAGAGAGAGAGAGAGAGAAGCAAAATCGACGAGGAACCCAGAGACGGGTCTAAAGCTCTTCCCTTATGCAGACACAGGGTGGTTCAAAATGCGTGTTTTTTCTGTGGTGGGGGATGGGCAATACAAAGCGAAATTTCAAGAAAGTCAAACTTGGAATGCAGTCTCGAAGAGGAGAGGAGGATGAAGGGGGGGCGAGGGGCGAGGATTGCAAGATATGAGGAAGAGTCGTCATGGGGTAGCGACAACGACACCGACGACGACAGCAACAAACCCCCCCATCAAATTAATCAAGAAAGTCAGACATTGCATCAACGAGAGAAATTAGTAACATCAATCGAATAAAAGAATCTCTCTCTTTCTCTCTGTTTTCGCCACCAACACGGAGGCGCCAGAAAAAGTCCTCCTTCCCGAGAGCCAGGGGCCGATTCGTCTTTCAAGAAAATCCTTCCAGAAGACAGGACCGCGAGCGAGCTGGGAAGGGTCTTATTCAAATGGAGGAGGAGGTGGCTCAATTTGACCGGAACCCAGACGAGGACGAGGACGACGACTCCATCCTCGGGTTTAGAATTTTTTTTTTTTTGTTCTTTCCTCTCCCTACCTGACAACTTGGGGGTGAGAGAGTGCGAGACAGAGCCGCTGCTTTCCATCCTCTTTCTCGTCCATTTTCGTCGATGGAACAGAAACAAGAACCGAGAATCGACCCCCCTGGTCGATGGTGTTTGAAACCGAGCTGAAGGGGCCTCGGCTTTCAATGACCTCGACGCTCCCGAGAAATCTAAAAGCCGTGCGAAGACTTGGCTTGCTTTTTAACTCTTCTCCTCCTCTTCGTGTCCGTTCTTGATCTCTCTCTCTCTCTCTCTCTCTCTAATAATGACGAACTGACGGCGGCAACAACCGTCTCTTCCATCTTTCGTAGCTGTTGCTGATTTCGCCTCTCGTTTTGTTCCTTTATAAATCTCCTCCTCCTCCTTCCTCGAGGAGAAATATCGTACTTTAAAAGCCACGAGCCCTCTGAGAAAACATCGATTGCACAATCCGGTCCGCTCGTAATACTCTCGCTTCGGAGGAGAAGAGGAAACGAGGTTAACCTCGTCAAAAACCTCGAAATCGATACGATCCGGTCCGTGCGTACGAGTCATAAGCGCTTGGAACGAGTCGCGTTGTTGTGATAAGCGCCTGGACGAGTCGTCGTGCTGCTGTTATTAACGAGTCGCCGGTAATGTAAGATTGCCTGTCCTTTTTCTTTCCCTTGCGCCCTCTAAAAGGCACGATTTGTAATGCGTCGAGGCAGACTAGCCTTCAGCAATGAAATCGCATTGTTTAGATCATCCTTAAGCTAGTTTTCCCTCGCGCACTTGCCTTCGTAAGGATCTTGCGCATCGAAAACTGAGGCCGCAAGGTCTTATGTTCGAAATGAGGGTTCAGATGGATGCTGAAAGTCGGTCTTTGACAGGAGTAAGGCCTGTGAAAGGCGCCGCGAGGGGATCGAGTACCTACATCCGCTAATTTCTTGTTCAGATAGCAAAAAATCGCAAACCGGTTCGCTCGGTGACGTACCCTCGGTTAACTTTCCTATGATACCAAGCAGCTCGGGCGATCAGCGCGCGATGTGGATCCGACGTGAAAATTCAACATAAATGGGTCTCATAAACGACGCCGTTTTAGGGAAGTTGGATATGAAGAAAACGAGTTTTTCCCTAAGAGCTCCTCTCACGTCTTCGGAAATTTGCTAGAATCCCTAATTTTACCTTAAATTTTTTTTGTATACGTAGCACAAATGTACCGATTTAATTTTTTATGACACGAAATTAGTTTGAATTATATATAGCACGAGTGTTCCGGTTTTTGATTTTTTGTTCCACGAAAATTAATTGGCGGTAAATGTCGCACTTGTATAACAACTTGAGATTTTTAGTGGTATTTTTTTCAATTATAATAAGTCAATATTAGAAAAAAGAATAACCAAAACATTCTAATGTCAATATCACCAAATTTTCAAACATCTAGATAGCTCAATAAAAAAAATTATTATTTTTTCTTCAGTAAGAAACGGAAATTGCGGATCATGTTTTTGCTTATGGTTGGACGAACCAGCAAGCTTGAGCGTTAAAATGAAGTTGCGTAGTCAAATTTGGCTACTGTTTCCTCCTTGACATGCATGTGCGCCAATGCGACATTTACTAACATAAAACGAGGCTAACGGGATTAACTAATCTCGAAATCGACATCATAAAAAAATGAAAACATCATTTTTAAAAAGGATTTTGTCGAAGACACCAATTTTTTTTTTTTTTCTGGCATTGTATTTTTTTTTTGGTAACCCAAGGAACCCCGCACGGCCGACAGCCGGGGAGTAAACCCTGGGGGCGACACGTGCTAGCCACCACACACGTGCCACCTGTTAAGTCACCTTGAGGCGCCTGGGATTCGAACACTCAACCTTTTGCGAGAGGAAGAGTGCGCGTTCCAGCAGCGCCACCCAGGCGGGTGGTTTTTTTTTCTGGCATTGTATGTACTCGGTATTTCGAAAATTAAAGTGCTCGAACTTAAATTCTTTTTTCGAACTTCGGACTACATTAACGAGACGGACCTTTAGGACGGACGCAGCTAATAATACGTCAACAAGTCCGAGGCGAAAATGTTACGTGGTTCAATTAAGTTCACAAATTTTTGTTTGTGTTTCCCCTTTGTCTTCTGCTCTTGTACTTCTTTAGACAAAGGTCCAAGGAATCCTTCCCATTAACAGCACAAGTGTGATTTTGGACCTTAATTTTCCATAAACTACAAAACAAAAGTGCTTAGGGGGGTCGTCCAACTTCCTTATGTGATTTTGCCCTTTGGCAACAAGGTTTTGGACCTTAATTTTCCATAAATCATAAAAAAAAGAAGAAGAATATTGATTCTAAAGCAAGTATCAAGCCCCAACAATACCTAATCTTTTTTTTCCATAATTGATAAAGAAAATATGGCAAAAATGAGATTGATGACTGCCCGACATAGGGCCGACCCACCTTATTTATGTATCTATTTATTGCTAAGCACATAGAGCCTACTATCATAATTGTCAAAACAAAACATAAAAAAAAACACAAAATAAAAATATCGTGACAAAATATAAATATAACAAGTGAAAATATATTGTTTGATTTCGAGTATCTTTGGTATCATACGAGTGAGTTGAAATCCTTGACATGGATAGGCTATGCAATTACGACCTCAAGATACAAATTCCAAATCGACATGTCTTTATCTTTTTGGCTTTTTAAAAAAAAAAAATTGGAGGTTATTTTTTTTTTTTTCAATTGGGTACGTGTTAATTACGTAATTCTCGTTCGTCCACACTTATTCTAAAATAATGGGTTCTAGAAAGTACGTCATTTTTCACCAATTCCATCCTCGATATGCTGTCCAAGATTGATTGAAAATTTTTGGAATTATATAATTACGTGATTAAGGAATGGTCAAAATAGAGACCCACTCCCCACGTCCGATCTGAAATTTTTTATATTTAAAAAATACAAGCCTTCTAGATGGTGGTTGACCTTGACTCCACGCAAGCGATTTGCCACAATGAGATAGTGAATTTGACATTGAAACGAGCACATCGATATCTATTCAAAAGGGGAAGAACCACGAAAGTCCCCATCGCAAAGACGTAATGATTTTGGGGAGGCCGTTATTATTAATTTGCATCTCACTAAGTAGTGGGGATTAAAAATGTTAGGAAAGGCGAAAACATCGTCGAATCCTGCGAATAATCGACCATTGCATTACGAATTAATGAAAATGTTTTGTAAGTCAGTACGGGCACCCTTTCTAGATTTCGAGGGTAGGATAAGAAAAGGACGATACGGTAGGAAAATAGACGGATTAGGGCTTAGGGGAGGATGCAACAACTTATAAAGGGACACGGCTTCTAGTTTCGATATTCAATTTAACGAGAAAAAGTGCACCGGAGCTAGTAGGTAAGTAATATCTCGCAGGGTAAATACCATGAAAAATTCCAAACTGGTACACCCGTGACAAATTTACCACAAACTATTTTTTTGACCACAAAAAATCCTAAACTGGTACACCTGTGATAATTTTACCCTGAACTATTTTTTAACCATAAAAAACCCCATACTGGTATACCTGTGACAATTTTACCTCCGAACTAATTTTTTTGCCACCAAAAATTCCAAACTAGTACACCTATGATAAATTGACTCTATGTTAGTTTTCGTTAAATTTTACTGTCAAATTGCAAAGTTTAATGATACTTGGTAATTGATATGTGTACCGATTTTGGGTTTTACCCCTTTATTTGTCACAAGTTTATCAATTTATGATTTTTTGTGATATTAATATAATTTAACGGACACTAACAGAGAGTAAATTTGTCACAAATGTATCTGTTTAGGGTTTTTAGTGGCCAAAAAATTAGTTCGAGGGTAAAATTGTCACGGGTGTATCGGCATAGGATTTTTAGTGGTAAAAAAAATAATTCAGAGTAAAATTGTTACAAGTATATCAGTTTGGGGTGTTTGGTGGTTAAAAAAATAGTTCGGAGTAAATTTATCACGAGTGTACCAGTTCGGGGTAAAATTGTCACAGGTGTACAAGATTAGGATTTTTCGTCGTATTAATCCTATCTCGCGCCGGCAACGGATCTAACCGAAAAAAAAAATAGAAACAATCAATATGATTTTTTGCATACGGCGATATGAATGACTTCACCTTATTTCTCAACTCGAGGGAATCGCTACCGTCGAAGGATGCTGAGTTGTTGCTAATCAACGTTTTCTCGCCACTTTGTTTGGAGCGGCTGTTCTCGACGGCCGATACCGACATTGCTAAGCTCGACGGACGTCAAGAGAAACCCATCGTGGAAAACGCTGCTCCGCCGATGGAGAAATTTGCTCCGGTTCGCCGGCGAGGAAATCTGGAGCAATCTCATTCGGGACAGTTTTGAAAGTGGACCGAATTCAAAGCGAAGCAATTGATCGCAACGTGTGAACGTAGTCATGCGACACGACCGGTGTCGAGTGCATCCAAAGAGAACACGACGAACCTAGCCGAGCTTGGCTCGGTCGCAGCCGTCCATGTTCTGTAAAATTCTTCCATCCGCTCCTACACAAAAAGAAAGAATACATTGTAATCATCAGATAGTGTCAATTCCGATATGTCAACATATTATTATTTTCTCCAGCATATATAATATACATATAATGAAAAGAAAATTGAAAAAAAAATGGACCCAAGAAGACGTGGTGCGCGCGTCTCCACCCACAATGCATTCGTCTTTTCGAACCGACTCCTAACGTTGCGTCGAATCCATATGATGTTGTCCATTGTTTCTTTAATTCTCAGCCACGTTATTGTACTAAGTGCTCCTTCTCTTTTTTCTCAGGACATTATGAATCCATGATAGCTATACTGCCCGAAATGGACTTTCCATTATGATGCCGGTGAAAGAAGCGGGCGTCGGGAGAACTGGCTAACCCGTTCGATGCGCTACGAACGAAATTTTCGGGATCGTATGTTGAATCACTAGTAAATGATGAACAAATCTACTTCATGTTGGTCTGAATACAATTACAGGGAAAGTATTCTCGTTCCACGGTGTTAATGCCGATTGTCTTCTCAAAGTAGATACGGAATCCTTATGCGTCGAGAGTTGATGAAGAGAGGAGAGAGAGAGAGTTAGAGAATTCTGTTATTCAGAATTTATCTCTTGTTCGATGTTTATTCTAAGGAAGTTATCTTGACTTCCTTTAAGGAAATCTCATCGTGCCTCTTCAAAAGGTGTCTTTCAGACACACTTATAATTAGAGCAAATGGTGTCCCTTGGACACACTCATTATGGGCGGACCGACGAAATATAACAGTCGGAACCAAATACTGTCCCGTTTTCACATGCGTGGCCCCCTCGCTTATCAAATTCCACGTGGGTCGTTCCTAATCCGGCTTGCATGCGAGATGGTTTGTTAAAGGTGTCGCATATTGTTCATTTATGGGATTATATACTCTTAATGTACATAAGCTTTGGAATTCGAATTTTCATTGTGCTAAACGATCTTTGTTTTATTTTTTTTTTCCCGCATTGATCCCTCCCTTGATGCTTCTTGCCGTCCATGGATGCCAAAACCTACGTCCAAGGCAAAGCATATCACGAGAAAAAGAACAAAAGAAAGAAGCACC
This sequence comes from Syzygium syzygioides, assembly GCA_031216285.1. Taxonomy (NCBI): domain Eukaryota; kingdom Viridiplantae; phylum Streptophyta; class Magnoliopsida; order Myrtales; family Myrtaceae; genus Syzygium; species Syzygium syzygioides. The sequence goes on along the minus strand of CM062248.1, from coordinate 34,732,771 downwards.
AACGTATAGACATGGTCGTGACGGCCAAAGTTCGTGTTTTAACCTATGTTTTTTTTTCTGCCCAAAGAAAGCTGAAACCGTCGTCTCTCAACATGCCCTCCTTTGGATTCATCATCAATACGGTTCTTCTCAAATCGATACGAGAAAACGCGATCCGCGTCGCCTTGGCTCTGGTCGCGATTCTAATTTCTGGGATCTACATTTTCAGGAGGAGCAGATCAAGAGGTTCGTGGAGAATTCTAATTTTGCTTTCGAAGGGTCATTTTCTTATTCAGCATCCTAGCCAAAAATGTCTTGACGAGCTACGATGTTCGACGTATTAACAACCCTAAAATTCGTCCACTGGTGACTGGGCCACGTGGTCCTTGAGCTATATATAGCTTAGCTGCCGTCTCGATTACTCGTTTTAGTGTTTAACTCCGATAGAATTCAGACAATGGCGTAGAAAAGGGTTAAATTTGACGGCACCTTTCCCGTGTTTGGACCGAATTATGTGGACAAGACATTGATTCTTGGAAGGAAGAGAATCGAATGCAGTTCAGCTGACCCCAGGGACGTGTTCCTCAATCCAAGGGGAGAGGAAATAGTTTGCTTTCTAATTTTCCAATCGAACGAGACGTGTTTCGCGGCCTAATTTACGTGGATTAATTCTTGCAAACTTCATATATACGTCGAGACGGGTCGGTGTGATTTGACGGTCTTTTCCCCAGTCCTCCACGGCACTCGAGTATGTCCCTCTAATTTAAAATATTTCACTCGTCATCGTAGATCTCGTGAAATTAAACCTAGTCGACCATCTTCTCGTGCCGATTTTATTACATCGTAGCCAATTTTTGTATGGTCCATTAAGGCTGCTTGGACCCCAAGAAGTTCAAGGAATTCAGACTCATCAAGAAGACCCAGATCAGCCCTAACTCAGCAAGATTCAGATTCGCTCTTCCCACGCCCACTTCGGTCTTGGGACTTCCCGTGGGACAACACATAGTTTGCAGGTACAATATAAAAAAGAATTCTCAAAAAATAATAGTTAATGTGTATTCGTAAATTTATAATGGACAGTATATATATACGGAGTGCAATTGCCATTTCACTAATCTGCGTCGAGCAGAGGGAAGGATAGAGACGGCAAAGAAGTTATCAGGCCGTACACTCCCATCACTCTGGACTCGGATCTTGGTTACTTCGAATTGGTTGTGAAGGTATATATTTTCATCAAAGCGAATCATTAATCAAACTATGCTAATCTACTATTATTGCCAAAACTTTTTTGTGATTTTGGCCAAGTTATAATGGATTGATCTGGCGAATGCTTTCAGATGTACCCAAAAGGAAGGATGTCTCACCATTTCAGAGAGATGCGTGAAGGTGACTGCCTCCCTGTCAAAGGACCCAAGGTACCAATTAGTTCTATAATTCCTCAAGTTATAGATGATATGTACATGCTACGGTTGCTACCGGCTAGCTAGCCGCTTTCAACTTGATCTGAACATGGGCCTAGCTGCCCATGGGCTCTCGCCCGGGCCAAACGGGCCCGGAGAGTTAACTTTTTGCTGGCTCGGGGCGAGCTTGGGCGACGAGTTAGGCCTAACTTCAAAGCTCGGATCGGTCTAACACGAGCCCGATGATAACCCTCCTCTTGATTTTTTAGCTGGCCAACAAAATATAACATCTTTTGCTCATCTCATCTCAAGGGACGATTCGAATATAAGCCCGGTCAAGCTCGCGCGTTCGGGATGCTCGCCGGAGGCTCTGGCATCACCCCCATGTTTCAGGCAATGCTCCAATACTCTCATCAACTCCTGCACAAAATATTCTTATTTTTCTTCCTCTCTTGTCTTTTGAAAATTTCTATTTCGACGCAGCTTATTCACGCAATCCTGGAAAACCCAAAAGACAAAACGAAAGCGCACCTCATATACGCCAATGTTACCGTCAACGACATACTCTTGAAGGTACACGTGTATTTCTCCTCGGTTTTCCACTTTCCGAAATCGAATTCATCATTTATATTTCATTCATTCCACTCTTCTGTAATTTGGTGCGCCCCACTAGAGCATCTCAGGCAACGGTTACTCATGCTTTCCCTGAAGTTGATTTTACTCTGCATTAAGTTTACCTGGTTTTGTTCCTGCTTTTACTGAGAGATTGCAAAGCATTGAGACAGTTTCGGCTTCCTCATTGTATAACTACGGAGCGATATTCGCATCCTAATGACTTCCTACATTATTTTGCAGGAAGACTTAGACACCTTCGCCAAGAAATTTCCCGACCGTTTCCAAGTGTACTATGTTCTTAGTCAGGTCAGTGATGGAAAATTTCAGGTGGCTGATAAATCTTCGCTTCAACACGGCAGATATATCGAGCATGTTCATCAGTTATTATGCGCTATTTATCCCGGCGTGTCGCCCTCGAAAATTAGTTTCGCCATTAATCGATCTTTGCCATTTTCAATTATTGACTAGAGATGATTACGTTGAGTTAGTTTTTTATTATGAAAAGGGGCGTCGACTCTAAGTTATGAAAAGGGGCGACTATTGGATACGGAAAAAAGTGATTGTTAACATGAAAAGTGATGATGGTAGGGATAAGGTACCTATTCCCAAAAGATGTGTTTATTGGTTATCTATAAATAGATCTAAATCAAACATATTACATTGTTCAAACAACATCTTCTTCTTCTTCGTAACTTTCACTTTTTCTCTTTTCATACACCTTAATAATACATTCAATGTGAAATTCCAAGAAAGAAATTGAGTAATTGCTTAACTAGTTTCTCTGCGGCATTGGTACATATCCCGGAGGTATATTTGTTTTAAACTCGACAGCAACGATATTGATGGCAAATAATACCTTAAGACAGTGATCGTCGTCACGCATCAAAGCATCAAAATTGGATAATGATGCTCTATCTTCATTGATAATCAAATTTCCCCAACAGTTTATGCATTATTTTCAGCCTCATGAGAATTGGAATGGTGGAGTCGGGTACGTATCGAAGGAGATGATCCGAACCCGCTGCCCACCACCAGCTTCAGATATACAGGTTAATCTCTCCGCTGTTCGCGTGCTTCTGCAATTCATGTTATGGAAATCTTTTCTCCCTAATGAAGCCCTTTTTTATTTTCAAAAAATAGGAATTCAATATTTTTGGCGTTTTAGGATTGAAAAAGATGAACAATAATTGAGGGAGAAATTTTGGTTCTCTCTGCAATTTTTCTTTTGGTGATTGACTGATTGTTACCTGTTTTTTAGGGAGCTTCAATTTTTTTAATTCTTCAAGAAAAAAAAATGCACTTTTTCATGAATCTGAGAAATACTTGGTTTCCAAACTAAAGTATCATTCCGTACATCCTATTTTTTTTTTGTATGCTTGTTTATAATGTTGCAGATACTAAGGTGTGGTCCTCCGCCCATGAACAAGGCAATGGCTGCTCATCTCAACGAGCTTGGTTACACCCAAGATATGCAGTTCGAGTTCTAATCGGGTGAATTCCTCCGTATAATTATTCGGGTCTCGTTACCCATCGTTAATAAGGAAATGATCTCTTTGCCAAACACATAACTAGAGAAAGATAGCGTCCAAAAAATGACAACTTCGAGATTCTTGTTATTTATTTGCATGTAAATATTGTCAATCGAATATTCATTGTTTAATATGTATTTTCATAATAAATGATTTGGGAGGGAATAGTCATTCAATTTAAAGTGGCAATCGTTTAAGTAGTGATGTTTTTATTAGAAATGTGGATTTAAGATAAGTTCCGCTTTTGTTGGTATCTGAACTTATAGAGAGAAATACAGTAAATTGCCGTAGGAGATATTTAGATTGAAATTTGAAGAAGTTGATTTTTCTCCAAGTATTATGATTGGAAGTATTTTAGTCATTGACTTAATACTTTAATATTATGGATCTTGTTCTGGATGTATTGAAATATAATTATTTTATGGTGCTAGAAAGGACCAATTTTGAAGTTATGTTATTAACGAGTTCTATTCGAAAAGTTAGTAAGAATGTAAGATCATAAAAAGAATTTGAAGGTTTTTATTTACATAAAGCTTCGAGTGACTAATGAGACATTCTTAGGCTTTGTCTTAATTGAGATTACGGAAATCTCAATAGATTAGTCGATGGCTAGTGAAAAAGTTCAAGTTGTGATGAATGTGAAAGATGCTTTATATTGTGATCGGATAGACATATTGCAGTATAGAATTTAAGTTTCAAAGATGGTAACGGATTTTAGGTACCAGATTTTTTTTGTACAAGTACGACATTTTAAAGATCTTAGAGACTATTTAAGAATTGATAATTCTTTGAATTTGGAAGAAAAAGAAAAAGATTGCCATAGTGCTACCATAATGTAATTCGAGCATAGTTATGCAAAGTGGGTAGATTAAGGGCGCGTTTGGCAACGTGCCAAATAGTAAAAATTTCTGTTCTTTTGTTCTCAGAAATAGTTTGGGAACAGAAATGCGTATGGTAAATTTTTTGTGCCCGGGCACATTTTTGCAAAAATTTGTGTTGAGAAACAGTTTTGGAAGAGAAACAAGAAGTAAAAAAAAGTTGCTTCTTGTTTCTCGGCACAATTTTGAGAATCAGTTTTTTTCTTTTTTTTTTCTTATTTTTGTGTTCTTCTTCTTCATTGGGCTGGGCCGGCCGGCGACCGGCCACAGCCCAGGGCCGGCGAGGGCGTCACGGCCCTCGCCGCCTGGGCGAGGCGGCCTCGCCGTCGCGACCCACGGCGAGGCCGACGTCGCCGTGGGTCGCGACGGCAAGGCTCGGCCTCGCCAAGATCTGGCGAGGGTCCAGCCCTCGCCGTCGCCGGCGAGGGCCGTGACGCCCTCGCCGGCCCTGGGCTGTGGCCGGTCGCCGGCGACCGGCCATGGCCAAAGGAGAAGAACACGAAAATAATTACAAAGAAAAAAAAATAAACAATTCAAAGTATCATTAAAATATTATTTGGGAATATAAATTTTATGTAGTTTACCAAACGCATTTCTATTATTTTCTACTTTAGGAATAAAAATTTTGGACAGTTACCAAACGCCTTAAAATACTCAAAAATTGTTTCCGGGCACAGAATAAAAAAAAACTATTTCTGTTCAGAAATTGTTCCAGGACACAGAATAGTTCTCATGCGCACCCTAAGAGCCCTTTTGGTTCAATTTTATAAATGAGCCTTGGGGAATGTAAATAACTTTAGGTTAAAGCCCTTTGAGAAAATGCAAATAGTATTTGGTAAAAAATCCTTTGTAAAGCTACCTTGACCCAAGCAGTGTTTGGATTTTTTTTTCTGCAAAAGGTTTGGGATTTCTTTTTTTATTAAAAAAAAAACTTACCATTTGTCAGAGTCGATGAAGGGCTATGGCCGCCGGCACTAGCCGGCGAGCCAGATTTAGCGCCGGTGGCCATCACTTGAGGTCGTGCAACTGCCAGCAAGCCAGATCTGATATCGACGGCCGTCGCCCGAACTTAAGCAACGAGGCCTGAGGTCGCGCAACCTAGGTGCCGTCACCTGAACTCATACGACCTCAGGCAACCTCGCCAGCCCTTCGCCGTTCAGATCCGATGTCGTCGGCCGCCCTCGCCGAACTCCTTTGTGCAAAGAAGATGAATAGTAACAAGGGGCAAATATATGATTATTAAAAAATAAGTTAGGGCAGTTTGGGAAGAAAAAAATTGATTTAAGCATTTGCCAAATGTTTAAAACCCAAAGCTAGTTTGAGCTTTAAGCATTCCCAATGCTGGCTTTTGGCCGAAAGCCCATTAGGAATGCTTACCAAATGCCTTAACATTTCCCCAGGGACCTTTCAGCTTCGAAAGCCCTTGGGAATGCCGAATCAAACAAGGCCTAAGTTGATTAGAAATTAGACATTATACAATGGAAAGAAAGAATATCAGAATGCCGACAATGGAAACTCATTAGAGTCATAGCAGTAGTACCTTTGAAGACAAAGGTATTACAATATAATTTGAGGAAAGGCTTTAAAAAGAAAAAAAGGATTAGACTTTCAAGTGTTAGAAGATGGAGTTCTAAGATTTTATAGACATATTGTGTACACAATGACGCTAATTTGAGGAATGAAATATTGTCAAAAGCTCATCAAAGTAATTACAGCGTATGTCCAAAAAGCATGAAGATGTATCAAAATCTTTGTCAGCACTATTGGTGGAATGATATGAAGGTAGACATTATCAAGCATGTCTTGAGATGTTTAACATGGCATCAAGTGAAAGCAGAACATCGTAAGCCTTGTGAAATATTGAAACCATTGGAAATACCTAAATAAAAATAGGAGCAGGTAACAATGAATTTTGTCCAATGATAATAAAAAATCACAATTTCATTTGGGTAATAGTGGATCGTTTGACTAAATATGCTCACTTTCTAGCAGTGCAAGTAGACTATAGTTGAAAAAGTATGCATAATTGTATGATCAACAAATAGTTTGATTGCATGAAGTGCCTGTGCCTATCACATCAAATCGAGACCCAAGATTTATTGTGAATTTTGGGCGAAGTCTTGAAACTATATTGGGAATTAAACTTCAATATAATACTGTTATCTATCCCCAAAAAAGGGACATTTAAATTTTCAAAATATCGATTGCATATAATATAAGTAAAATACAGCACTAAAATATTGTACGCTTTTTTTTCTTTTTTTGTCAAAATTTTTTTGGTTACTTACGTGAATAATATCCATTTTGTTTTAGAAATCAATTTCTTATCAAAAATATATTTTTATATTTCTATTCCTTTGACAAGTCTAAGTTAAAATACGTGTTTGATAACGATACGAAATTTTTTTTTTTCAAAATAGAAATTTGTTTGATAATGACATAAAATTTCTCCCTACCAAGCGGCGGCGAGAGGTGGGTGAGAGGTAGAGGACAGCGGGAGGTAGTCAGCGTCGAGCGGCAGACGACGCTTGGCAGAGGATGGTAGAAGGTGGCCAATGGGCAGTGGCAAAGGATGGCGGGCGACAGTGGGCGGCGGCGAGAGGTGGCGGATGTCGACGGACGAAAGGATGGCGACGGGAGGCGGCTGGCTATCGAAGGGCAGCGACGGGCGGATGCTACGAGCGGCGGCTGCAGGGTGGGCAACCGGCTAGTAGCAAGAGCGAGTGACGAGAAGAGTTTTTATTTCTCATTCTTGTTCTAGAAATAGAAAAGTCGAAAATTTTTACCTCTGATTTCTGTTTCGAACCTATTTCTAAAATAGAAATTTATTTCGGCAATAGAAAAATAAAATTATATTACTAAACGGAATTTTATTCTAAACTTGTTTTCGGGAACATAGAAAAATACAAAAACGGAGAAAACAGGATTATCAATTTATCACCTAGAGATTTGCTAATGGTTTTTTCTTTTTTAAATTGGAAAGGCCGGCCAAATCCGGGTCGACTGGCTGCGGTCGAATCTGATCCGACCCGCTCATTTCCGAGGGAGGCCGAGACGACGAGAGCGCTGATCATTTTGGGACGTCGAGCTCCGTCACTGTCCAATACCGCGTGGCGTGGCGTGGCGTTGCGTCGCGTCAATCGTTGCGTTCTTCCAAGGTAGACACCGCCCAAGCAGCGGAGCTCGGTGCCGTCGATCGGTCGATCGCGCCGTCCGCCGTCGTCGGCCGCCTCCGTCCCTCCTCTCCCGGTCAACTCCTCTCTTCCTCGCCTCGCCCCGCGCCTTCTTGTGGCGTCGCGTTTTTCCCCTCCTCGCGCCATAACGAGGATTAGGCGGCGATTCGAGCGCTCGTCCAGCTTCGACCGGCGCGAGATTAAGCTCGATCGATGGCCGGAGCCGCCCTCCCCGCGGCGGAGCTGACCACCAGCGGCCGCCCGATCCTCCTCCCCGGCGAGATCGAGTGCTCTCTCCTCTCCAACGTCGAGCTCGAACCCGAAGGCTCGCCGCCGCGTAGCTCCTCCATTCACCTCAGGTCGTCCTTCTTGATCCTCACGACTCACCGCCTCATCTTCGTCTCCGACTCCTCCGCCGCCGCCGCCGCCGCCGCCAAGGCCGCTTCCTATGTCCCCCTCGCGTCCATTACGCACATATTCTCGCTGAAGAAATCGATCAAATCGATGTTTGCGTCGCCGCGGCTCAAGTTCCAGCTGTCCGTGGGCTCGGACGGGCGAGTGGGCGGCTCGGGGACGAGGTCGCTCGTGGTGACGCTGGTGATGAGAGGGAAGGATGACGTGGAGGCGTTTGTGGACAAATTTAGGCAGAATTGGGGCGCTAGGGCTTGGGAGAGAGAGAAGGAGAGCGAGAGCGCGAGTTCAGGGTCGAGTTTAATTGTGGAGTCGACTCCCAGTTCGAGCGGGTATGATTCGAGAGGAATGAGAGTGGTTGGGGTGGCAGGGATACTGAGGAGAGAACAGGAGATGTGGGAGAGCACTGATAAGAGCTTGCAAGAGGCTTTCCAGGACTTGAATGCACTCATGGTAATGTAATACCTAAAAATTCAGTTTGTTTGATTGACATTGCTAAGAACTATTTAGGAGCGGGGTAGGGGAGCATTTAAATTCTCAGCACTGTGGTTTAGTTGATTGCTTTGATTGACTTCTATACTGAAATAGTAGATTATTGATGTGATTATTTGGGATGGACTAATTGCGGTTGTCCTAAACTTATGGCGAGAAGGGTATGCGGCAGTTAAAGAGTTTGATTTATCTGTCCTAGTTTGGCACATTACTTGGATTTTCTTTCAGAAAATGTTTATTGGACCCTATTGGTTTGAATTAATCTGCTCTATAAGGTGTAATGACTTGAGAGAACTGTCTAATTTTATGCTTTTGTTGACTAGCATAACATTTTGCATAAGGCATTGTTGCTTTGGGATGAGAAAAATGGGAAGGAGAACAGACTTAATTTTCAGCTTACCATCCATGTACCGTATTGGCCCTGCCGAAAAAGCTTGAAGAAAGAGGAAACCCTAGGCAGATGTATAGGAATTGTCCTTTTTCATGGCAAATAGCAACTATGACTGTCTGTTCTGTTCTATAGCTCTTCTGCTATCAATGAGTGGATTGCACCGAGGACTCCATATTCTTATTTCAATGTTGCCATGTGCTTGCAGAGTAAAGCAAAAGAGATGGTGATGCTAGCTGAGAAAATGAGGTTGAAACTTTTATCTGCCCCATCTCAAGCTGGATCATCCCATGACGAGGAATTGGGTTCAAAAGAAGAAATACAGGATTGGTTGTTGAGTGTTGGTATTGTATCTCCTGTTACAAAAGAGTCGGCCGGTGCTTTGTATCACCAACAATTATCACGGCAGGTCCTCTTTTCTTGCCATTTACTTAAAAAATGCAATTTTTTCTTGTTGATTGTTTGCATCTGTAACTCTGGTAAGCAGGACTTGGGATGGGTAATTAAAAATGGAACTCGTGGCTTTTGGTCGGCATTTTACATAGTAAATGTGTTGATTCTATATCTTTGTCTCAACATGACAGGGTAAAATAGGGTTGCAGTCAATACTTATTTAGTGTAATGCTTTCACAACAGTGGTAAAAATAGAATTTTTAGAGCAAAGTTGACGGTGGTGCATATTTTATCCTATCTGACCGTTAGCAGGGGAGTGCATATTTTTCCTATGATTCCTGGTTTTTGTGCAATGTGGACCTCCCAAAATTTGGAACATCTCAAGAGTGCATGGGAAAAGATATTATTAATATGCTTTTTGCTGAATAGCTACTGTAGCCTAATTGTTTCTAGGTCGAAGCTTGCTTATTGTATTTAATCTATGGTTATTATTTATATAAATGCATGTTCAGTGTTTATCCTTTTGTGTGTATGGGGGAAGCTTGATGTATATACCCTCTGTAGCAGTTTTGTTTAGTAGATATAGTGGGTCTACACCTTCTTCTGCAGCATGATGTCATCTAGGTGAGATAATGTTGATAAGCTTTTCAGCATCGTGCCTGTGGAACACTCGTAACAAATAAATGTACCCTGAATTTGGAATAGGATGACATGCTGTGGGACTTGAGACAGCACTCTTTATATATGTATGAGGCTGAGCCCTTTGATGTGATATTAGAGGACAGGATGAACTACTGTTTGAAATGATTACAGCATTGAAAATGATGCAACTCAAGGGAGAAATTATGGAGGTGTTTTATCTCTATAATATGCATGTGGGTATCACTGATCAATGGCTGGAGTTGGGGAAAACATTAAAATGCTTGTTTCAAAAATTTTTCCATAAGGAGTTTGCTGGTATGTGCTTCGCAAATTACCATCTGAGGGTGTGCTCATGAGGAATTTGTTCCATTTTCTACTTTTGACTTATATAGCCCGATTTCCTTGCTTCTTTTTGTGTTGCCTTGTTGGCCCTTTTCTCTTATGGGGATAGAGAGGTAGAAGGAGAGGAGAAGGAGGGGTGGGGGGGAGGGGGGTTGTGGCGTGTGTCACATCCTGTATAGTAAATCAAAGCAAGAGAATGAAGATGATATTATGCGTGCTGTTACAAAGCACTGATGGTGGAGTTATTCACCATTGGCTCCTTTTAGCAGTTGTGAAGTTATTCTATACTGAAGCTTGTCTCTAATACACCTGCTTAATATGTTCGGAATTCTAAAAAAATGGACTACTAGTGTCATTCAATTTGTACCATGTGATTTATTATCTTAGGTTTTTGGTTCTTTTTTTTTAAAATTTTAACGTAAGGTTAATTATCCTTTTGTGGCTCTTAGTTAGCAGATTTTGTGAAGATTCCTCTTGAGAGGTCTGGAGGAATGATTAATCTAATAGACATGTACTGCCTTTTTAACCGGGCTCGGGGCACAGAACTGATCTCTCCAGAGGATCTGTTGCGAGCATGTTCTCTATGGGAGAACTTTAATGCGTAAGGCATTTTTATCTAGCTGAGGGATGTCGGTGTAATTATTACTTGTTCGGAGATGATGTTCTCATTTTTTATATATATACTTATGGAGCTTTCCCTTTTCTCAGTCCTGTAATGCTTCGGAAGTTTGATAGCGGAGTAATGGTTATCCAGAATAAGTCCCACAGTGATGAAGAGGTGATCTTTCACTTGCTTTCTAATCTGTGAAGGTGTTGATCGAGTTGACTTTGGGGAGAAATGCCCCATGTTTGATTATCTGTGTTCAGTATAAACTGCCGAGATGAAATGATGTTATGCTTGTAGCTGCTATATAAGTCTTGCTTCGGGAACTGCATTATGGACTGGTTTTCATAGATATGCCACTTACCTGTGCTCTCTAGACAGTAAACACCCTCTCCAAGAGAGAAAATTTTATAGTTTGAGGCAAGAAGCTGCCAAACTTGGTCATGATCAAGAGTTGCCTCATATGAAATGATCAAATAATGGCATTGGTTTGTATTGCCCATGGAAGTAATAGTACTCTTACTGCTTATCTCCTACTTTGCCTGATAAAAACTGAGGGATGCTGTTTATAGGTTTTTGCTAGAATCAAGTCTCTCATTACGCAGCCCGATGCCCTTCAGATGGGTGTAAGTGCTGGTGATGCTGCCATGACCCTAGGGATGGCTCCAGCAATGGCCAAGGAGCACCTCTTAACTGCTGAAAGCCGAGGTATGTGGCTGTTAGAGAGATAAAAAATAATGTTGAAACGACTGGCATGCTATTGCAACAAGCATATTCTTACATTGCTTTGCTCTTTGGCAGGTTTATTATGCCGAGACATAAGCCCTGATGGCTTTCGTTTCTACATTAATTTATTTCCTGAGATTCGTACAGATGACATTTACCTGTGAGTAAAAAGCTTCTTATTAACAACGGTCATCCTACTTTGCTATGGCTTGATAATGATATTTGGACTTTGGGTTTTCTTGTACAGCACGCTTTTTTAGTGAAATTTTCATATGCAAATGACTGTGATATAATTTCCTTAAACATGACCACACATGTTCTTTGTACAAAAGAATAATTTGATTGTTTTTTAACTATTTGTGGTAGGCACTATTAATTCAAGAAATTGAAGTTGTTTTTGCCAAAAAAACAAAATTACTGTTTCTGCTGGACTAACAACAGTAACAACTTCACGGAGCATTTTCATACTTGGCATAATTGCTATCTCTTAAGCTATCTCTTAAGTTCTTCCCAATGAACTGCCGAGTGCTAAGTACGGGAGACTCTTTGTTGCACTTCCGGGTCACAATTCATAAATTATTTATTCACCTAGCTGTTTAGTTCTTGAGCCATTAGGCTTCCTTAGATCTCTCATAAAACAAGGAATAATATTTAAATAGATGTGTGATAATTATGTTTATGACAGAGTCTTCTGGACTATAGTATGTATACCGCAAATTGGGTTTGTCGCCAGTCATTTTTTTGTAAACATCCGGTGTCGTCTCTGTTTATCTCGCATTTCATTTCCATGAAAAGTGGCTCTTGGATCTGCTACCCTGTAGCTGCTGGGAAAGCACTTATAAAATGATGAAAGACTGCTGCCATGTTTAGCACTAGATAGGACAATATCTTGCGACTGTACAATATGTTGTCAGTGTTGTATGGATTGTTCAATTGTTGCTTGGTAAGCTGTTTTCGAGAGTGGTCCATTGATGTATATGTGTACCAGACATCTCATCTTATTCTTACATGGTATGCCTCTAATTTTGAAAGCACCGCCCATGAGGTCATCCAGTATGATATTAAATGCAGACGGTGTTGTGATCGCGAATTGTGTTAGATGCTGTGGTTGTTGCATATGTTTTTCCCAACCACATACGCATATTAGCTTTGGTTTTCCTTTGCAGAGTGAAAGATCAGGGAATCTATGCTACATGGATCGAGTGTGCATCTTCTACTTCTAGGCAAGACACACTTCTTCTATCACTTTGATCTTTGGTGGAACTGAATATGATATCCAACTCGGGTTGCAGCAAACATCACAGAAATGAGGTTGAAATTGTTATTGTTTTCTTTTACTAGCCACGGACTTATGTCGGTCTTTCTCCCCCATAATATTACAGGTTGGAATGAGAGAGACACCTCCTGGTTCCTCTACTTTGTCGCGAACAAATCTCACGTCTGCTGACATCGAAGAGGGATCGCACTCTGCACACCTGCATTTCTTTGGAGCCGTGCTTCCATCATTTGATCATCTTTCATGGTGCAAAACAATTGGAGCGGGATTGGCTGTTGAGGCATAAGGTGCGTCCCTATTTCGGAGACCGGAAAGAGACGACTTATGGAGTTCTAAGTCTGGGAGGTTTATCTTCTTTCATCCTCACGATTTGTTGTTACAATAGAGTTAGTCAAAATTGAGGGCCTTAGTCCATGTGATTTATGCGACGAGATGAAGGTTTCAGGGGTTTGCCGCCGACTCGCCGTGGCATAGCAATGCCCCCATTCTTTCCCAGCTTCGGGTTCTTGTTTCTAGCATCATTTATATAAAGATCGCGAGGTCCTCCCTTCTCCTACTGCCTTTAACCTTTTGCTCTTGCGAGATCATTCCGGTACATCTGCGAACGAAAGCCCGAGATGTCCATCCTTTTTATCGTTTTCATAAATCGATATGCGACGTTCACATGCTTCGTAGATACACACATCTCATCGTCACGAGCATCTCTAGATGGAAGATTCATAGATCAGCGCAACACTCCAAAGATTAAAATAAGTCCGCTCATCGCTCGAACTAGAAGTAAAAAGATCGTACAAGCTGTGATGGTTCTGGCTTTCCAATTCATTTCTCCAAAATCTCGGTCGTCCCTCAGAGCCTCGCCCGGGCCATGGTTCGGCCCGATCTGATTGGAAGCTGCAAGTCGACCCAATGCGGGTCGATCCCGGCGAGACCCGTGAAGAACTTGCCGACCATCTCGTCGGTGATTGATTCCAGCTTGGGCGGGTCCCACTGTGCTTGTCAAGATTTAACAGCGGAAGGGGGAAACTATTAGAAAAAATTGAAATAAATGTAGGCAATTCTTTTCTACTTTTCTAACTTCGTTAGGCTTTTTCTTTCGACTCTCAATGCTCAGGGGTGTCCCAAAATTTTTTTTCAACAATTTAAAAAGTTTCGAATTTCTATAACACGATACATGCACATAATTTGCTAATCCTATCATGATTATGTACCTGGGGCTTTCTGTCCTTGTCGAATAGCATCGCTCTCGAACCCTGAAAAATGGGGATTTTGTCATCATATATACATAGATAATATGGATATATAGAAAATTAAGAAGGAATGGAGAAAATTAATTTAAAAAGGGACCTCATAGAAATCTCGATGCATGGACCGGCGCAACATGTGGCAAGAAATTGTGTATTCATGAGCCAGACATTGTTCAATAGTTTGTGCCCGGCCTTCTCTCATCTGGGGGTGGCAAATTTGATGACGTCAATAAATGTTCCTAACTCACTTAAGTTCATGATTACTTGTACATGATAAAGTTTCACATATGAAAATAAAGAAAACTAAAGGAAAAAGTGATGGAAATGCAATTGTGTACCGATTTCAGAGTTATCTTGAGGCTTGTTGGAGAGGCTGATCTCATTGACCTTATAGCATCCTTGATCCATTTCTTTTCTCCATCGTTTTCGACCTCATTTTCCTGCCAAAAAAAAAAAGAAGACCTAAGTTAAGTGGTTTAGTAAATACGAAGCACGAAATCACACGAAATTATTCAGTTTTCACATGAAATTTCACTTTTCGCTCGGATGTTACCAATGATGATAATATCTCTTCGACGGTGGGTTTTGAGAAGCACCTGTTGATAATTTCCAACCTGCATCGCCAAATGACCGATGTCAATCGAGCAGATAATCTTCGACCCCTTTTTGTGTTTAATTCGAATCGATTTAGTATAAAGGACACGTGATAACGACGCCAAGCGTTTGTATGAGAAATTTTGAGAGCACACAAATTAATTACCTCCTGAAAGCGCTGTTTTCCTTGAGGCTTGGTTTATGAGCGAATCTGTTTAATAAATCGGAAATGGTTGATTTCTTAAGAGGTGCTTCCTCGCACACACTCTTTTCCAGCAATGGAAGGTCCTGAAAATAAACTCAAAAGAAAATTGGTTTTTTTTTTCGAAAAATAAATGATTATGAGAGAGAGATGATAATTATTAATCAGAGGAAAGACAAAATTTGTCATTTATATTCCATAGTCTCAAACAAAGTACAGTGTGAAGAATGCGATAATTACTCGAGAAATAATATAGTTCATGTAAATAAATAAACAGATAAATAAAATTACCTTGGAGAGCACAAAATGAGATGCGAGACCACAAGCGAGCATTTCGCCGCCGCCGAGGCGAGCGCCGGTGAGCGCCAGATATTCTCCTGAGACATTCGACCTTCCACGGTGTGATTTGCAAAAACAATGACTCGAAAGAGATATAATCAAATTCGTTTACTGCACGTTCAAGTTCCGATTACCAAAAGAGCCCGGAAGCTTGGATAGGAACTTCGATGCGCCGACGTCCGGAAATAGACCTATCGATGCTTCTGGCATTGCAAATACCTATTCATTTATCCAACAAGAAAATGATAGATCCATAGATTAAGTAAAGCATCGATGGTACGTATATCTAAGCTTCGTTGTGAAGCTTAAGCAGCATCGTATCACAGAGACTGGACAATTGGTGGACCGATAGTTCGTCGCGCGAACTAAAAACCGCATTCAAATCAATAGCGAGAGATCAGATAATCTGATACCGTGTTCTCGGTGACGACGCAAAACGCGGCATGCATGGCGAGGCCGGCTCCTCCGCCCATCACGATCCCATCCACCAGCGCGATCTTTGACGGCATTCAAGTCATACGGTCAGGAGAAAATATGAATATACGTGTAAAACGATTCCTCTTCGACCGCAAGCCGTTGCAATCGATACATGATTTTAATTATGCAAAGAGAACTAGCAGTGAATTGAACTGACCACGGGTTTACTGTAAGTGGCTATCAGATAATCCAGCATGAGCTGAATCCTGTAAAAAGCACCAGCAAAGCTCCAATGCCCTGTACTTTGATTCTCCAAATGTAAGGAAGCATCCCATATATGAACAGAAAAAGAGCAGATGTGGGGGAGAGAGGGAGAGAGAGAGAGAGAGAGGGAGGACCTGCCCCTGATGAACAGATGAATCCTTTGACATCTCCTCCGGAACAGAACGCCTTGCCCTTTCCCTGATAAAAGAAGTTTGTCTCATGACATCTCTACATCGACTACATTATACAGAGTCAAAAGCTCTTTCAATCTTAGACTTTTACTGAACAGTCTCGATAGAGATCAAGCCTGCTGTCAGATGGACAGAAGAAGGGGTAAGCCTCGGCTTCTATAGGCCCGCGGTCATAGTTGACTCTCAATCAATATGTGGGGGGTGGATTTATGAACAATGGAAAGGAGGGTCGGTTCTTAAGATTGGCAGATCTTACGAAATTTTTCGGGAGAAAATTGTCCAAAAAACCGTAAATTTATTATACAGTGGCGTATTCAGTCCTAAATTAGTTAATTTGACTAATTTAGTCCTACACATTTTGACGATTTTTCAATATGGTCATTCTGGCCAAAATTGCCGACGTTGAAGTCTATTCAGTACTGGCTATCTATGTGGCATGGCCGGCCAGTGACGGAACGCTGAGACATGGACGGTTTTTGTAATTTTATGAAAGTTTTCTTTTGTTTCTTCTTCTTTTTTTTTTTTTCTGTTCAAGTTGAAGGACAAGGCCTCCTAGCAGAACATCCACCTAGATTAGGCCGCTGTCCTTTCAACCTAGGGGCCGCATACAACCCAAGTAGGCTGAGCTACAACCGGTCGACAATGGAGGGGCGGAGGCGGACGATCCAAGCGTTCATCAGTGTGGCGAGGGCATTCACTTTCCTAAGGGACAACGCGGCTGCCAAGGTCTCGATGGGTAGCATGACCACAGCCATCGCCAAAACCAGCCATGGGCGAAAAGGAAAAAGAAAAAGGAAAGAAAAAAAATCATAAAATTGCAAAACATGTCAACATTAGCGATTTTTTGTGAAAATTAGCTAAAAGAACCATAGTAAAAAATTGACAAAAGTTTAGGACTAAATTGGCCAAGTTGAAAAGTTTATGAACGAATTGGCCGTCGTACAATATGTTTAGGATTTTTTGGATACAACTTTCCAAATCTTTCAGCATCCGAAAGTAGGAATCACAGCGATATTTAGTACGCACCTTCAGAATTATGCATTCGACTGCAGGATCACATTCATATGCTTCCAAAGCCCTTAACATCTGAACCACCTGTAATTTGGAACCAAAAAAGGTGCACAATGAAAACAACAAGCAATCCCGTAATGAAAGCATCGATCTTATCACGAAATGGGTCTAGCAGAATATCACACAACGTGTCTTCTGTATAAATCTCGACTGTGAAGTAATATATTTCATATCGTAAGGTATATATAAAGTAAAACTCCTGAACAAAACATCTTGTAATAATTATCCGACATTCCTTCGAGTTTTGAGCAAAATTCATTGTACTATCAAATTATACTCCATTACAGTAACTGTTCGTACCATTTCATGGGTGAGGCAGTTCAGTTTCGTGGGCCTGTTCAGTATCATCTTCCTCACGCTCGAGATTTCTTCGAACAAAACCTGTTTCACCAGCAGTTTTGCATCAAGAAAGATCACCCCCCAGAAAGGAACCACAGATCCGAAACCCGGGCAAAACATCAAGAAGCCGCATCGCATGCATGCGCGGGCTGCGGCGACGACAAAGACAACAAACCATGTGTCGCGCAAGATACGAAGTACGTGCATGACGATATATGTGCACCTGGTCGTCGTCCTCGAGGTCGAACGAGCAACGGAACGCCATGAGATACCGGCACAAGATTTCAGAAACGAGAGAGATCGAGCGAGAGAGAGAGAGAGAGTGTACAATGGCGAGGTACAGATTAGGGTTTATATGGATCTTGTTTTTTTCCACCCTTCTCTAAATCAGAAGGTGCAAATTTGGTGCAACCAGCTCATTAAAGTCGTCCGTAGATACGCACCGGCCTCAGGACTATTGTATTAATTGGCGTGGCTGAGAACTTACCATTTTTATGCTCATTTTGCAGATGCAGCAGTTGCTCTCCCTCGTTTCATTGTTGCCCCAAATCCATTTCACCATTTCTACTCGGTTCCCCACGACGAAACTTCTATCGACCACGTACTTTTAGAGTAAATAAGAAATATCGGTTCGATTTCCGGTTCGTGCTTTTCTTCATCCTTGATAGGACGAAACTTTCTTGAGCCGGTAGTGGCGGGTCACGAGTATGGAGATCGTCCCCGTGTAAACTTGACTTAGGAAAACAAATATGGACAACGTCGGTCCGATTCTCCTTTTTCTCGGTTGGAGGGGTCGCATTCTGGTTCACTTGCGCGGCGCAAACTCGGGCACCGCCCTCATGGGGGCCATGTGCTCCTCCCACCTTTGGTCGGAGGAAATTCGCTCCAACCATCATTGATTGGCGGGTTACAAACATGTATGCCCATCATTTTCAGTTTGATTTTAGTTAAGAATGCATGTGGTGAATGTTTATAACTTGTATCCCAACAATTGGAGACAGGGTTGAAGAAGAATATAGTCCACCTTTGTTTGTTTTAAGAAGCATGGTTGGATGTGTTCAGGGAAGTTTCCTTTGATTTGGGATGCAAACAAATATAACCCATGTTTATATTTATAAACTATCATCAAGAGATTAATTATTGAGAAAAATGAAGTAAAACACGAAACCTTTTTATTTTACCCTGCGCCACTTCAATGGGCCACATGGAATAAGTAGGATTGGTCTTATATGATAGCAGCGCAAGACCTCCAATATACATGTGCATATTTTAACAAGTCAATAAATGAAATATATGTGACTCAAAATAATTTACAAAAAATGATTAGCAATATTTGTATTACACGCGTGTATGGTGCGCCTTAAGAGATTCCATGGTCATACCGTATTCTCGATGACGACACGAAACGTCGCATGCTTCGATAGCCCAACTCCACCCATGACAATTCATTCGACTACAACAACCTCGTACATGGATAATGAACATATAAAAAGAAAGTAGCGAGATTTCATACTATGATTTGGCAGATAATCTATATTAACATTAATGTCAGGAGGCATTGCTACAGAAAATTAAGGATAAAGAACCCGTATTAATTCCTCTAATATAGTGAATAATTCTTCTATTTTAACTCAAGCACCATTGATGGAATGCAATGAGTAGAAACATATTTTTATTCGCGGCATGGATAACAGCAGCAACAATAGTAATAATAATAATAAAGACATGAAGTGGGGCATGTGCCTATACTTTGATATGTAGAGCTGGGGGACTCACCACAGGTTTTGGGTAAGTGGCCAGCAGATAATCTAAGATGAGCTGAAGACCATAAAATCTTGTACCCAAGCTCCAAAGTCCTATGATTTTTTTTTCCATATTTAATGGGGCATTCATTAAAAACAAAAAAGCTGAAAATAGGAGCATAAATGGTTAGAAAAAACATATATATATATATATATATATATAGAGAGAGAGAGAGAGAGAGAGAGAGAGAGAGAGAGAGAGAGAGAGAGAACCTGCCATAGTTGTGCAAATCACTCTCATGACATCGCCTCCAGCACAGAAGGCCCTACCATTCCCCTGATGAAATTCTTCTAAAAATGCATTAAGTCACATGCAAAGCAAATTGCTAAAATTGGCAGATTTGTACATAAAAAAATAACCCCAAGAAAAAAGATTTATGATTCCTAGCACCCAAAAAGGAAAAAAAATGAGAGAGAGACAGAGAATGATAAAGCATGTGATTTGTCATTTTCAACTTTAACATTATGCATCCAACTGCAGGATCATGTTTATATGCTTCCAATTTCCTCAACATCTGAGAAGCCTATCAAGGGGATAAAGAGGAGAAAAAGTTAATTGTCTCTGTTTGTAGTGGGCGTGCAAAAGATCTAAAAAATATAATATGAAATATTTCTGCCACAACTAATATTACTAGACAATCCATGATAACCACAAACTTTTTCGTTTTTTCTTTTTTAGTTTCTGAGAATGAGGAAGCCCATTTGTGCCTTTGCATAAATTTAAGTCATCAAGAGCTGTGCAGAAGATCTCTCGTTCAGTGGTAAGAACGTTAGAGGAAGCTGTCCTTTGAAGGTTCACTAGTAGCACAAATTATGTGGTAAAAAACACCACAAAATCATCAAAAACAGTTTCATAGAGAGAGAGAGAGAGAGATTAATTATCTGTACTATTTAGTACCATTTCATAAGTGATGCAGTTCAGTTTCTTGGGCCTATCCAGTATCACCTTTCTCACACTCGAGCTTTCTTCTCCATATTCACATCAACCAAATAAGAAGCCAAAGAAAGAAAGTTCGTATACGCCATGCTATAAAAAGAAAGAAAAGATAGGCAAAGATGAGCAAAACCCTAAAGAAAGATTTATCTGAAGACAAAGAGTAAGCTTGCTCATGAAGAAGATAAGTACATAAATACTTACATATACACTCAGACGTATAGATACATATCTGGTCATCGACCTCGAGTTTGAAAGACAGATGCAAAGCTATGACATCAGGTTAATTATTATCTGAAAACTCAGAAAGTGTGGGGGAAAATAACCCTAAAAGAAACAGAGAAGGAAAGAGTGAATATATTTTGAGAGGAATCCAAACACATTCAAACTTCAAAGTTCGCATGCAACCACTTAACACACCCTGCTGAGAGTTGACCCACCCTCACAAACTCGTTTAGGATTTCTGGGGTTTGATGGGTTTTTTTTTTTCCTTATTGCAAAACAAAAGTTTCATGCTTGTCTGCTTCTGCGGAGAAAGACGGGTTTGGTACAAGTACGGGTCTGAAGAATTTAATGTTCTGCAAAGGCATTGGGTTGGCAATGGCAGAGAGTTCTGCAATTTTCGGTCATCGCTTGTGAGTACGAATCGGAATTCTGCTGTGAATCTGTTGTCATTCCCATGTTAACGACTCATTCCTCACTTCTTCCCAGAAAACGAAGACTCGTCTTTTCACTGGCGACGACACATGGGCTTCTGGTCAAATCCGATTTGAACTTGAGGATTGGTATAAGGAGCGCACACCCTGGCCTCACTCGAAAATAAAAATGGGTTGCATGTCTATTTTGCTGAAATTAAGAAATTGGACTTAATGCATTTAGCAAAGATCAATTAGATACACATGTTATATTTAATAATGTGATCCCACATTTAAGTTTGACCCACTTTTTCTCCTTAAGTGACGGTTATCACATTCGGTTTTTTCCACACTTCTCGCCCCTTCGGTGATAACCGCCCTCTTCAGTAACCGCCTTGATGGGAAGCGGTTTATAAAGTGAACGTTCATTCCATAAGGGCTAACACAAGGTCTAACGCAAACCCTCTCATTCGGAAATACACCATCAGTACGCGAGGGGATTGGGTTAGTAGAGTGCGCCCGTAATCGCTTCAAATTGACGTCAAACTACTGTGGATTTCCGACGAACGTAAAGTTGAACAATGGCTGGAGGTCAGTTTATTTTCGATCCTGTTTTCCGCATTTGATTCTTATTGTGCACGAATTTTGTTCTTCAATGCACAAAAGAATCCTTCAGTTTTAGTCTAACATTTGGTATCAGAGCATGTCCAGTGCCTCTGCCTTGTTTTTGTTGAATTTTGGGTGCAATTTTCGGAGTTTTTCGGCATGAACAGTAACTCGGCATGAACAGTAACTCGGCATTTTGGGGTTAAGAAGGGAAATCGTCGATTCCGGCCAAAATTCCGACAACCCACCGCTCAACTTCGGACCGGCACGGTCGCACCGCCATGGAGAAGAATAGCCCTAAGTTAATCTGGCATTTCGGTGGTCGCCGGAGGCTATTTGAGCGGCGGAAGTTGCGAGTTGGGTTTGTGCATTTGGACGGAATTTTGCTTGATTCGAGCCAATTTCTTGATTGTTTTTGCCGATTTTTGGGTCCATATGATCGCGCCGATGTGGTCTCCGAAACCCATAAATTATTTTGGTGTGATATGGGCTACCGGAGGAGACCCATCCGGTTAAAGGCGCGGCGGAACGGCGAAAATTGGCGAGAAAAAGCTTCTGATCGCGCGGAAGGAGAAGGCGCGTGGCTCCACGCACGCGCAACCGCTGGCGCGTGGGAGCCACGCGCGCGCGCAACTGCTGGAGCGTGCGGCCCACGCGCGCGGCAGTTGCTGGCGCGTGCGCTGCACGCGCCCACGCGGTTATGAGGCGCGTGCGCGCCACGCGCCCGCGCATAAAGCAGGCGCGTGCGCGGCACGCGCCCTGAAACCGGCGCCCTCCCCTTCGGTTTTTACGTTTATGCCCCTGCCCTTTTTCCCGTTATTACGATTATGCCACTTGCCGATTTAAGCTTATTGTTTTGTCTTTCATGCATTTTATGAATAATTTTTATGCATGAAATTAAATGTTCAGTGATCCATATATTTTTTAATTAATTGGGGAGTAGCCACAGCATCCTTAATTAATTAAATTATATATTAATAGTATTCGGATCACATTTGAAAATGGACATTAATTGTAATTAATTTTATTAATATGATGAATTTAATCCCACAGGAATTTTCATTATATTAATTTGATTAATTAGGTTGAAATATCATATTATTTTTCTTAATTTACCCACAGGGATTAAGGAAAGGAATATAATATGATAGTTTCTTCATGGAGTATTTATGAATCTATTTAAATTAAAAAACTTAGCCCACAGGCAGTTTTTATGTTATGTGATTCATATTTTGTGACATGTTTTACATTGGTAGAACATGATATATGTTAATTTTGCCTCAAATTTTGTGACATAAGCATGATTGTTTGATATGCAGTTTTACAACCTGTGAATTTCTCTGAATTTAAGAGTGATGTTCCCATATTGAATGGTGAAAACTATAAAGTCTGGAAGGAGTCAATTCTTCTTCAATTGGGGTGCATGGACATTGACTATGCTATAAGGAAAGATGAACCACCTGCTCCTACCGACACGAGCACTGCAGCTGAGATAGCTCTTTATGAACAGTGGGAGCGGTCCAACCGCCTTAGTGTTATGTTCATAAGGACCAAAGTATCTCCTAGTATTCGTGGTTCAGTCGCTCAGCATAGCAATGCTAAGGCTTTATTGGAGGCCATTGATGCGCAGTTTGAGACTTCAGAAAAGGCACATGCCATGACCCTAATAATGAAGTTTTCATCTCTCAAGCTCACAAGTGTCAGAGGTGTGCGTGAGCACATCATGAAGATGAGGGACATAGCAGCTCAGCTGAAAAGCCTTGAGGTTGAGATATCTGAATCATTTCTTGTGTACTACATTCTGAACACTCTCCCACAACAGTATGCACCTTTCAAGATCTCTTACAACACACATAAGAATAAATGGTCAATTAATGAACTTATGACTATGTGTGTTCAAGAGGAAGAGAGGCTGACTATGGAATTGGGAGAAAGTGCTCATTTGGCAACACATGAAAGGTTCAAGAGTCACGGCAAGCAGAAGGGAAAAGGTAAAATACCTCCCCAAGCTGACATTAAGAAGGAATCCAAATGTTTCTTCTGTAAAAAGAAGGGGCATATGAAGAAGGATTGCGTCAGATTTAAGGCCTGGCTCGAGAAGAAAGGTAATCCAACCTCTTATGTTTGTTATGAATCTAATATGGCTGATGTGAGTCACAACACTTGGTGGATTGATTCTGGTTCTACAATCCATATTTCGAATTCCTTACAGGGTTTTCAAAACCACAGGAAGCCAGTGGGAAGTGAACAAAGCATCTATTCGGGAAACAAGATGCGTTCGCCTGTAGAAGCTATTGGGACATGCAGATTAGTTCTCAATAGTGACTTTGTTTTGAATTTGGAAAGGACCTTTTATGTTCCAAGTTTCTCTAGAAACTTAATTTCAGTTTCAAGACTTGTACCTTTGAGTTACTCTTTTAACTTTTCAGATTCAAACTTCAGTTTATTGTTTAAATCTGAAATTGTTGGGAGTGGTATTTTGTCTGATGGTCTTTTTCGAATTAATTTGCAAGACAATGCCTATTATAATGCGATGCATGTTCATGATAATGCTGGTATAAAACGATGTGTTGTGAATGAAGATTCCTCTATGTTGTGGCACCGGAGATTGGGACATATCTCCATAGATAGAATTAAGCGATTAGTAAATGATGGAGTACTCGGTACTTTAGATTTTACTGATTATGATATTTGCGTGGACTGCATAAAGGGAAAGCAGACCAACAAGACAAAGAAAGGTGCCAAGAGGAGTACGGACATATTAGAAATCATACATACAGACATTTGTAGTCCTGATATGGACTCGTATAGTCAGAAATACTTCATCTCCTTCATTGATGATTACTCACGTTATATGTATCTCTACTTGCTTCATAATAAGCATGAAGCGTTGGATGCCTTTAAGGTTTTTAAGGCGGAAGTAGAGAAACAATGCGGCAAGCAAATTAAGATCGTGAGATCAGATAGAGGTGGAGAATTTTATGGTAGATACACTGAAGATGGACAAGCACCTGGTCCGTTTGCGAAGTTTCTTCAAGAGAATGGGATAGTTGCCCAATACACTATGCCAGGTTCTCCAGACCAAAATGGCGTAGCAGAAAGAAGAAACCGAACTTTATTGGACATGGTGCGGAGTATGCTTAGTAGCTCCAAACTTCCTAAGTCTTTGTGGACTGAAGCTCTTAAGACGGCAGTGTACATATTAAATCGAGTTCCAACCAAGGCTGTCCCAAAGACGCCTTTTGAGTTATTTAAAGGTTGGAAGCCAAGTTTGCGACATGTACGCGTTTGGGGTTGCCCGTCTGAAGTAAGAGTCTATAATCCACAAGAAAAGAAGTTGGACCCAAGGACTATAAGTGGGTATTTCATTGGATATGCTGAAAAGTCCAAGGGATACAGGTTTTATTGTCCATCTCACATTACTAGGATTGTGGAATCGAGAAATGCTAAGTTTCTTGAAAGTGACTTGATTAGTGGGAGTGATCTATTAAAGGACATTGTTCCCGAGAAAGATCATTCAGATATTCAACCTTCCACTTCAAGTACTAGGTTGGTTGTTGTTCATAATGCCCCTTCAGTTCAGCCGGCTATTGAACAACCAACTATTGAAGTTCCACAACTTACTGATAATGATCCGGTAGATCTAGTTGTTCAACAATTACCAGAAGCTGTTGAACAACCAGTTGAACAACACGCTCCTCCAGAGAATGTTGATACAACATTAAGAAGATCTACTAGAATGAGGAAATCAGCAATTCCTAGTGATTATATTGTGTATCTACAAGAGTCTGACTATAATATTGGAGCTGAGAATGATCCTGAAACGTTTTCACAAGCCTTGAGTAGTGATGAATCCAATTTGTGGTACAATGCCATAAAGGATGAGATGAGTTCTATGGCATCAAATAAAGTCTGGGATTTGGTTGAGTTGCCTAATGGTGTAAAAGCCATTGGTTGTAAATGGGTCTTCAAAACTAAGAAGGACTCGTTGGGCAACATTGAGAGATATAAAGCTAGACTCATTGCCAAAGGATTCACTCAAAAAGAAGGAATCGATTACACGGAGACCTTTTCTCCTGTATCTAAGAAAGATTCTCTTCGTATTATTTTGGCATTGGTTGCCCATTTTGATATGGAATTGCATCAAATGGATGTGAAAACGGCGTTCCTCAATGGAGACCTAGAGGAGGAGGTATATATGAAACAACCTGAAGGATTCTCCTCTAGTAAAGGTGAGCAATTGGTGTGCAAGCTTAAGAAATCTATATATGGCTTGAAACAAGCATCCCGTCAATGGTACTTAAGGTTCCATGATGTCATCTCTTCATTCGGTTTTGTAGAGAATATCATGGATCAATGCATATACCAGAAAGTTAGTGGGAGCAAAATTTGTTTTCTTGTACTATATGTGGATGATATTTTACTTGCAACCAATGATAAGGGGTTGCTGCATGAGGTGAAACAATTCCTCTCTAAGAGTTTTGATATGAAAGATATGGGTGAGGCATCTTATGTTATTGGCATTAAGATCCATAGAGATAGAACTCGAGGAGTTTTAGGACTATCTCAAGAAACCTATATCAATAAGGTCTTAGAGAGATTTCGGATGAAAGATTGTTCACCAAGTATAGCACCCATTGTGAAGGGTGATAGGTTCAATTTGAACCAGTGCCCGAAAAACGATTTGGAAAGGGAACAAATGACGAACATCCCATATGCTTCTGCTGTCGGAAGCTTAATGTATGCTCAGGTTTGCACTCGACCTGACATCGCTTTTGCGGTGGGAATGTTGGGAAGATATCAGAGTAATCCAGGGATGGACCACTGGAAAGCTGCAAAGAAGGTGATGAGATACCTTCAAGGTACTAAAGGCTACATGCTTATGTATAGACGAACTGACAACTTGGAAGTAGTTGGTTATTCAGATGCGGATTACGCTGGTTGCGTTGATTCTCTAAAATCAACATCAGGATACATTTTTATGTTAGCTGGCGGAGCCGTGTCATGGAGGAGTGCGAAGCAGACTTTGACTGCTACTTCCACTATGGAGGCTGAGTTCGTTTCTTGTTTTGAGGCTACCTCGCATGGTGTATGGTTGAAGAGTTTCATTTCAGGGCTTAGAATTGTTGATTCTATTTCTAGGCCATTAAGAATATATTGTGACAATTCAGCTGCGGTTTTTACGGCTAAAAATGCTAGAAGTGGCAGTCGAAGTAAGCACATCGACATTAAGTATTTAGCCATAAAGGAACGTGTTAAGGAGAATAAAGTGGTCATTGAACACGTTCGCACTGAATTGATGATAGCCGATCCTTTAACTAAAGGCATGCCACCTATGAAGTATAAGGATCATGTGGCCAATATGGGAATAGTTCCCATGATGTGATTTATCGTCATATGGACGACTTTTGTTGTTTGAAACTCTTATTCAATTGTAATGTTATTCTCAAATTTCTGGTGTACACATTCAGTTGTTTATGAGAATAACAATTATCCTTGGTTCTGGAATAAACATAGGGTTTATTCATTAAGATGTGTTATCACATATGGGCTAACATTAAAGGAATAAGATACATTGTAATACATGGAAGATATTACTCGCTCTTAGAGGATATGTCGCCATGATTCATGTGTCTTGTTTCTTTTCTTAAGCATATGGTTTTTGTGGATTTTGTTGGATAATTTGTATGATGAAAATGTTGGGATCAAGTGGGAGAATGTTATATTTAATAATGTGATCCCACATTTAAGTTTGACCCACTTTTTCTCCTTAAGTGACGGTTATCACATTCGGTTTTTTCCACACTTCTCGCCCCTTCGGTGATAACCGCCCTCTTCAGTAACCGCCTTGATGGGAAGCGGTTTATAAAGTGAACGTTCATTCCATAAGGGCTAACACAAGGTCTAACGCAAACCCTCTCATTCGGAAATACACCATCAGTACACGAGGGGATTGGGTTAGTAGAGTGCGCCCGTAATCGCTTCAAATTGACGTCGAACTACTGTGGATTTCCGACGAACGTAAGGTTGAACAATGGCTGGAGGTCAGTTTATTTTCGATCCTGTTTTCCGCATTTGATTCTTATTGTGCACGAATTTTGTTCTTCAATGCACAAAAGAATCCTTCAGTTTTAGTCTAACAACACAAGCCCTTGATCCAACCTTGGTTTCGTTGTAGTTTATAAGAACTCATTGTGCATTATATTCCACCTTAAAAAGCACGACCGGGTATTATTCATGCGCTGTGATTGATTCAATCCACTACGTAACTCATTGAAATGTGCTCATACAGAGCTGTCCCCCACCTCACTATCTACCTTCTCCGAGAACTTGTGTTGTGGGCACAATCGATGTTCTCATTAATCAACGGGGAAATAAAACGGTTTTTGATCGGCTGACCAAGCATCGCAAAAGACAAGTCTGAAGAGTCGTCGTACTAGCAGATTGATTTGACGATTATACTGTTATCGAACTAAACATGCATGATTTCAAAGAAACTAAATTAAAGCAGTTAATCGTTATCGACGTAAATAAGTATATTGATGAGTAAAGTGAAACTGTTCAAACGTCAAAACTGAGTTGGGCCAAGTGCTTTTTGCAATCTTCAATCAAAGCCCATAAGTCCATGGGCTTAGTGGCCCATGAGATTTTCTGGCCCCGGCACGGCCATCTTATTGGCGACAAGATTAAAGTAAATAGCCGAAATGGGGATGTTGCCAATCACGTCAGATTTCTCCACCGATGCCGAGTCGTTAGACTTTGATTCTATTGGCAATTCGCGGTGGCGCAACCTCGTTGCAGCGATGAGTGCTCTTTGAGTGTGCCTGCGTCTGGTACGCGCACGAATCGAGCTCCATTGATCGCGACCTCTCTCGTGCCTGCGAGCTTGTTGATGTGTGGATTTGGATTTTCTTTTTCCCATTCATGGGAGCTCCATTTTGCAATTCCATTCGATATTTCAGTTGCGCGCACAATTGTTTGATAAAAATCCTCAGCGTCTAGGGATCTCGTTTATTGGGCACTTTGAATTGCTAGTAGGGTAGGGTTCCGTTTCTCAATGTGGTGAGCTTTTCGTCTCCCTTGGGATTTATTTGTGGAAGTTGAGGTATAGTGAGGCCCATGCGAAAATGGTTTATAGGCTCGTTATGAT
This sequence comes from Syzygium syzygioides, assembly GCA_031216285.1. NCBI lineage: Eukaryota > Viridiplantae > Streptophyta > Magnoliopsida > Myrtales > Myrtaceae > Syzygium > Syzygium syzygioides. Next base: position 34,704,135 of record CM062248.1, on the reverse strand, counting down.
GCTAAGCTTGATCAAATGGGTTTGTGTTGGTAAATGGTTATTCTGTATTGAAAGATTTGTCGGGCATGTTATGGGAAGAGCTATGATGGATGGACTTAGATCGTTGTCTTCATTGTAGAACTCTGTGAGAGAAGCCAGTTGCGTGATAAAGTGCTTTTCGATGAATAAGGAGTGCCATCACGACTGACTGATGATGATTTGAGATCGAGCGTAGCATGATTGATTATTATTCATCATGAATATCCAACCTGGTTTTCTCAAAATACATGCATGGTTACCGAGGATTGTACTCTGCTGCATCTTCAGTTGGTTGCTTTGAAAAGAGAAAATGACACAAACGGTTCCTGAACTTTGGCCTAATGTGCAATTTGATTTCTAAACTTTTAATTTGTTCAATATAATCTCTAAATTTTAACTCAATGTGTAATGTGGTTTCTAAACTTTTAATTTGTTCAATATCATCCTTGAACTTTTGGTACATGTTCAATTCAGTCCCTAAATTATATCAAAATATTCAATGCAGTTATTTCCATTAATTCAAGTTCATGGACTACATTGAACATTTTCATATAGTTCAAGGACTGAATTGAATATGTACCAAAAGTTCAAGGATGACATTAAATAAATTAAAAATTCATAGATCAAACTGCACATTAGACCAAAGTTTAGGGACTGTTTATGTTATTATCCCCTTTGAAAATTGCAATCTCAAAATAGCTAAGTGAAACCTGACCCCACTTTTTTCCCATCATTCAATGTCCTTTTGAGTTTTCTGTGGTTTAATTATTCATCATGAACATTCCCACTTGTTTTACGGATCTAATTTTGACATATGAACAATTCACTTTACTTATCTTTATAGCAATTTATGTCGATATTATAACTACTTAATTTAATTTCTCCTTCATCGTGCATGTTAAGTTCGATTATAATATAATCATCGTGGGATCAACCAGGAAATTAAACGGTTTGTAATTGCTAAACGAGCATAGTGCGACACAAGTCCAAAGACTAGTCATACTAGTAGATCGATTCAAGAGCTAAACGGGAGCAATTATTATATTATTATCGAACTAAACTTGCACAATGAAAATTAAAGCAATTATAATATCGAAGTAAACAACTGTATAGATGAGTAAAGTGAACTGTTCATATGTCAAAATTAGACCTGTAAAATAGGTGGATAGGGTAAAAAATGATCATATCCAAATTGATCCATTTTTATGCAATACAAAGCTAGTGTCCTATACACAACTCAACTATATCCAATCTGGTCCATATTGTTAAGGCACACTTATATTTAACTAAATTTTGGAAAACTCATACCCAAACTGAGGTGAGAGCGCCGAGTGAGCGAGCTCGAAATTGAGTGAGGATGAGAAAGAGTGAAGAGAGAATCACAGACTTCTTATGGTTTATTGGATATTTAATTTGCTAAAATTATGAAATTGGAGGTTTCGTATTAACGCATTTAGCAAAGATCAATCAAATTCACAAGCGCCCAATCCAACCTTGGTTTGATTGTAGTTTGTAAGAACTCGTAGTGCATTATATTCCACTTCACAAAAGCACAACCCAGGTATTATTCATGCGCCATTATTGATTATATCCGCTGCATAACCCATTGAAATGTGCTCATAATGAGTTTTCTCCTACCCCGCTATCTACCTCTAAGAACTTGTGTCATGGGTAGAGCCGATATTCTCCTTAATCAACTAGGAAATTAAATGGTTCATAATCACCGAACGACTATAGCGAGCTAGACACAAGTCCGCAAAGTCCTTGTCCTAGCAAATTGATTCAAGAGTTGAGCGGGAGCGATGATTATACATGCACGATGAAGGAGAAACTAAATTAAAGAAGTTATAATGTCGATGTAAATAACTATATAGATGAGTAAAGTAAACCGTTCATATGTCAAAATTAAACCCGTAAAATAGATGGGTCGGATGGAAAATGATCATACCCAAATTGACCCATTTTCGTGTAATACAAAATTAGTGTCCCATACTTGACTCAATTATATCCAACCCAAATTATATTGCTAAAATACTTTCATATTCAACAAAATCTTGAAAAACTTATATCCAAACTGAAGTGAGAGCGCAGAGCGAGCTTGAGATTGAGTAAGCGTGAGAAAGAGTGAAGAGAAAGTCATGAGCTTCTACTGGTTTATCCGATTTGAACTCAAAAATGGGTTGCATGTTTAATTTGCTGAAATTATGTGGAAGTTTTGTCTTCTATTGAACAATGTCTGGCTCATGAATACACAATTTCTTGCCACATGTTGCGCCGGTCCATGCATCGAGATTTCTATGAGGTCCCCTTTTAAATTAATTTTCTCCATTCCTTCTTAATTTTTTATATATCTATATTATCCATGTATATATGATGACGAAATCCCCATTTTTCAGGGTTCGAGAGCGATGCTATTTGACAAGGACAGAAAGCCCCAGGCACATAATCATCTTAGGATTAGCAAATTATGTGCATGTATCGTGTTATAGAAATTTGAAACTTTTTAAATTGTTGAAAAATAATTTTGGGACACCCCTGAGAGTTGAGAGCCGAAAGAAAAGCCGAACCAAGTTAGAAAAGTAGAAAAAAATTGCCAAGTTTTATTTCAATTTTTCTAATAGTTTTCCCCTTCCACTGTTAATCTTGACAAGTGTAGTGGGACCCGCCCAAGCTGGAATCGATCACTGACGAGATGGTCGGCAAGTTCTTCACGGGTCTTGTCGGGATCAACCCGCATTGGGTCGACTTGCAGCTTCCAATCAGATCGGGCCGAACCATGGCCCGGGCGAGGAGCCGAGGGACGTCCGAGATTTTGGAGAAATGAATTGGAAAGCCAGAACCATCACAGTTTATATGATCTTTTTACTTCTAGTTCGAGCGATGAGCATACTTGTTTTATATCTTGTAAGTGTTGCACTGATCTATGAATCTTCTATCTAGAGCTGCTCAGGATGACGAGACAAGATATGTATGTCTACGAAGCATGTGAACATCGCGTTTCGATTTATGAAGATAAAATAAGATGGGCATCTCGGGCTCTGGTTCGCGGATATACCGTGACCGATCTCGCAAGAACAAAAGGTTAAAGGCACTAGAGGAAGAGAGGAGCTCGAGATCTTATATAAATGATGCTAGAAACAAGATCCCGAAGCTGGGAAAGAATGGGGGTATTGCCATGCCACGGCGAGTCGGCGGTTATCCCCTGAAACCTTCGTCTCGTCGCATAAATCACATGGACTAAGGCCCTCAATTTTGACTAAATCTATTGTAACAACAAATCGTGAGGATGAAAGAAGATAAACCTCCCAGACTTAGAACTCCATAAGTCGTCTCTTTCCGGTCTCCGAAATAGGGACGCAGCTTATGCCTCAACAGCCAATCCCGCTCCAATTGTTTTGCACCATGAAAGATGATCAAAAGATGGAAGCACGGCTCTAAAGAAATGCAGGTGTGCAGAGTGTGATCCCTCTTCGATGTCAGCAGACATGAGATTTGTTCGCGACAAAGTAAAGGAACCAGGAGGTGTCTCTCTCATTCCAACCTGTAATATTATGGGGGAGAAAGACCGACATAAGTCCGTGGCTGGTAAAAGAAAACAATACAATTTCAACCTCATTTCTGTGATGTTTGCTGCAACCCGAGTTGGATTTCATATTCAGTTCCACCAAAGATCAAAGTGATAGAAGAAGTGTGTCTTGCCTAGAAGTAGAAGATGCACACTCGATCCATGTAGCATAGATTCCCTGATCTTTCACTCTGCAAAGGAAAACCAAAGCTAATATGTGCATGTGGTTGGGAAAAACACATGCAACTAACACAATTCGCGATCGCAACACCATCTGCATTTAATCTCATACTGGATGACCTCATGGGCGGTGCTTTCAAAATTAGAGGCATACCATGTAAGAATAAGATGAGATGTCTGGTACACATATACATCAATGGACCACTCTCGAAAACAGCTTACCAAGCAACAATTGAACAATCCATACAACGCTGACAACATATTGTACAGTCGCAAGATATTGTCCTATCTAGTGCTAAACATGGCAGCAGTCTTTCATCATTTTATAAGTCCTTTCCCAGCAGCTACAGGGTAGCACATCCAAGAGCCACTTTTCATGGAAATGAAATGCGAGATAAACAGAGACGACATAGGATGTTTAAAAAAAAATGACTGGCGACAGACCCAATTCGCGGTATACATACTATAGTCCAGAAGACTCTGTCATAAACATAATTATCACACATCTATTTAAATATTATTCCTTGTTTTATGAGAGATCTAAGGAAGCCTAATGGCTCAGGAACTAAACAGCTAGGTGAATAAATAATTTATGAATTGTGACCCGGAAGTGCAACAAAGAGTCTCCCGTACTTAGCACTCGGCAGTTCATTGGGAAGAACTTAAGAGATAGCTTAAGAGATAGCGATTATGCCAAGTATGAAAATGCTCCGTGAAGTTGTTACTGCTGTTAGTCCGGCAGAAACAGTATTCTTGTTTTTTTGGCAAAAACAACTTCAATTTCTTGAATTAATAGTGCCTAGCACAAAAAAATTGATAGTCTCTTCTATCTCTTTTATCTCGAGACACAATTTCCAGGTCCTTTTCGCTGCGCGAGAGCAAGCTGAGCTTTCACTTCCACTCATCAATGTTCGCAACAGAAGATGATGCCTACAAAGGAGACACAGTTTTCAAGACATGGAACAGCCAAATGTTTGACTTCGATTTCAAACGACATTCGACCAAGCCCAAGAGCCAAAGACGGCGCCCAAACAAACACGACTTGTTCAAAAAGAATCACTTTCTCCTCATCAAAACCAAACCCATCACCAAAAACTGTACATTCGACTAAAATTCAACCGAAACTGAAAGGAGAAGAAACAAAGAGCAAACCTTGTGGCCCTCGAAGTCGACCTCGTACTCATCGTCCGAGAACTGCTCCGCGGCATAGCCGCAAAACCATCGCCTCCTCGCAATTAATCTCCCTTCGCAAACCGTTGCTTCGGTAAACAGACCGAACAGGGAGCTGCAGTCCCTGCTCCGCCTGCTGACGAAAGCGCAGGGCATGGGCTTGGCGGTGCGTCCCAGAAGAGCGCATCTCAGCATGATGCTAGGCATGTTACCGAGGAAGACGACCGAGGCGTCTCCATCTAAAGGCTGGATGGAAGAGCCGAAGTCGCCAATTCCTCAGGCATTGCGACCTCTCTCTCTCTCTCTCTCTCTCTGGTTTCGGTCATTTCTTGGGCTGTTCCTGAGAAAGAGGGGCCATGACAGGCCCAAAGCGAATCGGCCCATTCGAGAAGAAGCTAAAGGTGCCCTGCAAACCGCAGCAGAAGAGCACAACAGGTCGTCGGCATCGTCGTCGTCTTCCTTCTCCTTTCTCTTGCTCCTCCTGCTTTCTTTTTGTGCAGCGTGCGCCGAACACCGGAGACGCCTTCTCCGCCGGAGTTGAATTGGTAAAGAGACTCGAATTCCTACCTTCTTCCCCCTCCCAGTGCCTCGTGATTGGGTGTTGTTTCCCGGTCATCTGAATTACCGGGTGAATTTGTTGCTTCCCACCCACCTGGTTATTCTTCTTCTTCCTCCTCTTCTACCTCTTCTTGATTGTGTTGATATTCGGCGTCCTGCTCTGTAACCTGACATGATTTGCTTCTGCTGATTACTGCACACGATACTGCTTCTTCGATCAAGACCATGTTGCCTCTGTGACTTTGGGATGTACCGCTACTGTTGTGAAATGATTCGGCTTCTTTTGAAATTGCTCCAGTTTCTCTGTTTGTTTGCTTGGTTACATGACCGTGCGGCTTTTCTTGTTGCATGTCTGATCGATTTGAGCTCATTCTGAAAGACTTCAGCAAGTTACTTTGGAAATCACAATCTCAAAATAGCTAGCGAAACTCGATCCTGCTTTTTTCCCATCATTCGATGTCCTTTTGAGTTTTCTGTGGTTTGTTCTTGTTGCCGTCGTGACTACGCAGGAAGCGCAGATCTTGTGGAGGTCCTGGCATACATCCATTTCACAGGGAACAACAATAGGAGGATTCGACTGTGGATCAACATCTCGTTGACAGACATATACTTTATTCGGTCGCCATGGATGGAGAAAACTCTCCTCCGACTAGACCCAAATGGAGAAAAGTGGCGTATGGAGGAATGCAGCCTGGATATGACGACAATTACACGGACGAGTCTTTCCTTGAAGATATGGTCACGAATGCCAATGTCGTCAAACGGGATTTGCTGAAGGTGATGCGAGACTCGGTTTCGATTTCTCAATACATATGCATTGTTGTTCTGGTTGGTGTCGTTTGGACCTACACCCTGAACTCTAGTCTCAGTGAAAAGTCTCTCCTGCTTATTGATGCTACCCTTCTTATGTCGGGGTTCCTGATTCTCCTGCTCACCGAAAAGATGCTCTCGCTCAATCAGCTCCTCCATTATTTAGCGAATGTCGCCTTTTTCACATCCGGGTTGTATGTCTTGGCTCCCATCTACAGAACTCTAACAACGTCCATAAGTTCGGACTCCATCTGGGCAGTAACTGTTTCACTGCTGATCATCCATCTATTCTTGCATGACTACTCGCGGAGCACGGTACATGCTCCAGGAAGCTGGAAAAATCCTACCTTGACCAGTTGCATATCCCTAAATGCCTCCATCGTGGCTTCAGTTTTCATTGCTTCTCGGCTTCCTTCATCAGGAAATGTTTTTGCTATAATGCTCTTCTCTCTCCTCATTTTTCTTTTTGCCCCATTAGTCACTCATTGTATAAAGGAACAGTCTTTTTGTTTACATCTCCTGTTCTCGTTCGTGTTAATGGTTGTTAGTTTGACTTTTGTCTATAAATTGCATCGGGTGCTTTTCTTCATGTTTCTAGTTTTGCTGGTTTTTGTTTCCTTGGTGTGTCCTTATTGGCTTATAAGGATACAGGGATACAAGTTTGAGATCAATGGCCCTTGGGACGAGGCTAAGCTCTGTTTTGATGTAACCGACTGAGGGCAATAACAGAAGTTTCTTTGTATCTTTTCACTTCACATTTCACCAGCAACAGCCGAATATGTTGCGGTTTTTATCATTTGCTATTGCTTCTTTTCTCAAGCTAGGGATGAATTGAACTGTGCACAGAGTTCGGCTTCACCTTAGGCTTGGCCAGAGCTTTGTCTGAAGTAGTTAATGCCTGGCAAGTAGACTGTTTCCTTACCGTGGTAACTGAACTGCTTCTTCGAGGAGAGAACTGAAGCAATTCCCCTCTGACCCGAACATTTTCTTGTTTTGCTTGTGATGTCGTGTTCCGTTAGGGTGACTCGTGCTATCAGAATGAGTTACAAAATGCAAAAGGGGAAGTATCACCATCGATCGCCCGGCACTGCGAAATCTACACTTAAGGTGAATCTGCAGGGAACCATCTTCGCGGAAGCATTCAATAGATGTTGACCGCTCAACTCGGAACTTGCAAAGCACGTGTTTGACAGTTTGTGTGCGCGTTGTTTGGGGATGGTAAGCAGGGACGCGGATGCGCCACTCTCGGTGCATCTTAATCTAAATCTCGCGTTTTCTCTGGACGGGGCCTTTCTTTGCGTCTCGCATCAGAGGTCTAATGCAGCTCCGAGATCCAACTTCGCGGCTTCCTACAAAAAAGGTCCATGATATGATAGGCACTTTACGAGTATAAAACTGGCAGAATCCAGTATGTCAAAATAAATTGAGGATGTCTGAAATACCTTGAGAACCGGTCGTAAAACACCAAATACCGGTCAAAAGACAATCGACAATTGAACTGGTCAGAGCTGACGTGGCGAGTGACGTCAGCAGAGCAGAGGACCGTGTCATTGGGGAGGCGCATGGCGGCAGTTGGCGGTGAGATTTCACGAGCTGCCTTGACGGAGAACTACGTTTTGTGGGCGTGTGTTCGTTTTTCGAAATGCACAACGGAAGGTCTCCAAACAGTGGCAGGCTCCTTCGGGTCTAAGACGCGCGTGGCGACGTCTGCTGGACTTGGCTCGTCTGACGGTGGTGCCGGCTTTCCAAAACGAGCAACGGAAGTTTGTCAAACAGCAACTCAAGGCTTCAGTCTTGGCAGAGAACCGGGAGCAATGGGGTTCATGTGGTCGGTGTTGTGGCAGGGCCATCGTGTAGCAGACTCAACGGATGCTCCTCAAGTAACAATGGCTTTCATAGCAACTTGAGATTTGTGATGTAAAGAGAAGAAAGTGTAACATACTCACATTGCCAAGTGAAGACTAAAAACCCTCCTTTATGAGAGGCAAACAGCTTTAATTACAATTAATGTAAACTACAATTAATCTAATCTCGAACACATACACATCAAACATGATTATAACACACGTCTTCATTGCACACACGACTTAAAGGAAGCCAGGAATAATGGAAGCGAGCCAAAACGGTTTCACTCATTGCTCAATAAGTGGCAGATATAATGCTCAGCCGAAGAAAGAAAGCAAAAAAGCTCCTACTGAGCAAGGTGGCTTGCTAATGAAGAAGCAGATGCCATTAATGAAGGAGGAAGACGAACGTGGCTATGGTTATGATGGCGAGAGTTTCCATGGACAAATTCGAAAGCCATGTGAGAGAGTGTTCGGGCGGGCAAACAAGAAAAGACAGCGCAGGTCAAACCCGAGGAAAAGCAAATAATAATAGCTTTTTTCTAACGTTAGGTAGCGCCGAGACTGGCGCAATCTGCGACAGTGAAAGAGCCATCAAAAGAAAGATGGAAAGAGCCTGTTCGCCCATCCTTCATTCCCATCACGGTCGTCACCTTTGTCCTTTTGTCTTTCTTGGGTCGATCTTGATATCATAGTTTCCATCGGGTGCGTGTCGCAGCTCCATTCCTTTCTTTTCTCGACTCCCCTCCTCTCTCCCTGTGTGGGTTCATGGCTGTTTCGGCCTTCAAATCCACTTCAAGAAGAGGCGCCGCGCAAGCTTCTGCCTCCGCCGGCTCCGGGTCTGGCGCCGGCGCGGCGGCGCCGACTGCCGTCAGAGAAGCTTCCAGGGACGCCCAGACGCGGGCCCCGCCCAGGAGATCGAGGAGCGTGAGCGCCTCCTCCAGGGTCCCCTCGGACACCGAGTTCTTGAACAAGAGAGACAACCCTCTGTTCTGCAGCGGCGATTCCCCGCCTGAAAACGGGACCTTGCCCGGGGAATCGTTCAGGGGTGGTGGGAATTCCGGGAATCTCGAATCAAGAGTAGGTGGGGCTAAGGCGGGAGGGAAAAGTCCGGGCGTTGTGGATGAGAGGAGGGGGAGATCAATCTCGAGGAAAGGAGGTGTCGGGTCGGATTCGTCGGGAGATAGGAGGGATGTCGGTCGGAGCTTGTCGAGGGTCGACACGAGGCGGCGGGTCCGGTCGGTGTCGCGGAATCCGGTTTCCAGGGGCCATTTTGTTGGCTTTGAGGTCTGGTCCTTTCTCTTCATTGGGGTCCTCAAATTTTGGGGGTGTTTGATCGAGTACTGAGCTTGTGTTTGTGGGCTTTTTTCTTTTGTTGTGGTCAGAGTGAAGTTGAGCCAGAGCATCATTCATCAACAAAGTATAAGAGTACTCGTTCTGTTTTGGATCAGAGGAAGGATTTGAGGACTTGGACTAGCCAACACCCGAGTATTCAGCCACCTGATGATTCCGCCACGAGTTTGGTAGGGAGCTCAGCACAACCCAGTGTTGTGCGCAATCTGAATGTATGATGGAATTAAACTTTAACTCACGCAGATTGATTATCGAATATGTTTGCTATCTTAGTCTTCTTCGCAGTTTTCGCATTGGGAAGATGGAGTTTCAGTGGGTTCTTTTTCTGGAGTTGAGGAGAAGACCATTAATGCAGTCTCTGTCTCTGAACAAATTAAGGTAACAAACTAACAATAGTTGCTCTGTTGTTGCTTTTACAGCTTCTCCAACGTTATAATGTGTATGTTGAATTTCACTGCTCATAATGTAGTTCCCATTGTGCTATGACTGCAGGCGGTCCGGGAGGATCATTTAGGAGGTGATGCCTCTCCTAGCAGCATTTATGAAACAGTTCGATCTGAAGTGAGACGAGCAATCTCTGACATTCAAACTGACCTTGAAACTGTAGGTCCTATTGATCTTATATCCATGTTCATAGCACTTTTTCCCTTGCAAATTCAGTGACAATGTAGCATCTTCACCAATCAAGTTTTTCCTAGAGGTCGTATGACTTCATGCTTATTCTGGTAGACCCAATTAGTAAAAAAATTATTAATGATTAATTTTGGTAGAGCATTTCAGATGGCTGGCGCTCAGGTTGCATGATCCAGCATGTATTCTCAGAATCCAAAATTCACGCATTTCTGGAATTTTTCTTCCTCATCTATTATAGGAAGGATAAAATGCATTGTGGAACTGAAACTAGCAGATGCAACTCTGAAGTTTGACTAATCAATGAAAATGAAGAAATATTGTTTTTGCATTTTAAGATCTGCGTTTGCATTCCATGTCACTTGTGGACCTCTACAACCTTGAATTGGGTACCTTGGTGAGGTGTACTCTCATCCAACCATTGCTTTCCATAGAGAGAAACAGTTCTCACACTTGCATCTAGCTAAATCTGTAATTATTGTTGCCAGTGGTGAGTTGCAAAAAGTGATGACTACGTTAGAAAGTTCTCTGCAATTATCAACGAGTGTGTGCTTATCCTTAAACCAGAAGAAACTAAATGGGCTGAACCATAAGGAAAAGTACCGTGGAGCTTTATCAGATATGTTTTAATATTTGTTGTGGCAGTTGCCATTGTCATTCTTCTGTACACCAGCAACTATGTGCATGAAATTATATGCAAGGTACATGCATATGCTTGCAGACTTTTTGAACAAATTTTAAATATCGGCTACTCTTTGTCCATTGTTAGGATATCTTGCATGTGTAATATGCCTATTGGAAGAATCTTAATTTCTAAAAAGGCAAGTTTAATGAATGATATATCTCATGTACTGGCTATGAAAGATAACATTGCATGACTGGTGATTGGAGGAAGACACAGAGTGGATAAATAACTTTTTGGGAAAATAAATGCCGAAAATAAGAGTCATTTCCCATCTCCAGAGGTTGTGGTATGTGCTTCGGCAAGCAACCTCTGCCATTCTTTATTGCTTAGACTGAGTAAATACATCTGTTTTGTGCAATATTGATGTAGTGTTCTTGTGCAGTTTAATTTCTTGGTAATGCAATGTTCTTTGGGGGCTAATTCTATTGCTTACATGAGCTGTGTGAAAATTGCACTATGACTACTGTGCTCCTCTGAATTTTCCAAAAACTCTTATAAGAATGGTAATAAAGCTCTTTCCCTTAAAAAAAGGTATGGAGAACCAAAGCCATGGAAATAAGGTAACACTAACAATGGCTTCCTGTTACCATAGATTGAGAGGTGTTTGGGCCGTATGGTGTGACTGGCACACTAGCTGTTGCGTATGAATAGGGAGTCTGATCTGATCTGTGATCATGTGTATGCTCTCTATGTTGACGATCCATATGCATATTCACGCAGGTTTTGCATGAGAAATCGAGAATGTTTGAAGCTCTGGGTTATGACATTTATTTTTGGATGCTTGTTATGAGCATGTAAGTGTGGTGGATATAATGTCCATTTCAATCCTTCGTCTATTTTTACAGAGCCTTTTTGTGCTATACATGTAATTAGGCTATTCGAAGGAGCAATACCTCTGCCATTGGAAGCTCCAACGTTGCAGATATCCCCCCTGACCTTGTAAATCCAGGAGCAGTTGAACTAGTCATGGACATCAGGAGAGAATATGCAGAAAAGCTCGAGGAGGTGTTTCCCTTGCTCGAGATCTTTTTGAGCAAGATCTGTAGTTATTTTTGTGGGTAGACTTTAAGTTTACTTGTTTAAATATCCACTTGTTATCACTCGGCTGTCACATAAAGAAGTGCTTTACTGCGTAGTAGTGAACTGGGCTAGCAGATTAAGTTTTTCCCATTGTTGGATTTGTAGCTTGTGAGCATTGTCTGGCATCTCATTTTCTTTTGCCTCTAAAATTGCTGATTGACATTGACTTGCAGTCCCAAGAAAGAGCCAGAAAACTAAGAGCAGACTTGGCTGTTGAGGAGCACCGTGGGCAAGAACTGAGTAGAATCCTGAAGGAAATTCTCCCTGATCCAAGAGCATCTTCCACACAAAAGTCTCGCCCAGGACGAAAAGTGAGCGCTTCATCTATCCTCTTTTCGATTTTTTTTTCCTTTTATTAAACAGGTCAAATCGCGTGAGTTAATTTCCCTCATTTAAAAAGTATATGAGCTAGATATGAACCATTTAGGTGAAAAGCTTCTTTCTTCTTTTTAAGTTTGGCATATGTTGGTAGAAATAATTATGTGATGCTTCTTTTAAAAAAATCTTAGCTCTTTCTGTGATGTAGGAAGATAGTTTTGTAATATGTTTCCGGAAGCTCGCCAAGAACATGGAAAGATCCTTATGAATGTGATATGTACTTCGCAGGATTTTTCTGATGGCATATATACACGAAAAAACCATTTGTAAGGATTGCACCAGTGATATTTTGCGTGACGATAACTTCATGCATTTGCTATGTCATCGTTTATATTGATAACTCTCTCTCTCTCTCTCTCTCTCATGAATTTCATCAAAATGACAACAGGGTAGCCTTGAGAGAAGAAAGATGTCTAAACGTTTGACAGAAGAAGCCCTGGCGTACTTTGATGAGTGTGTTTCACTGTCGACATTTGATAGTTCCGACTTCTCATCGCCAGAAGATCCACCACTCAAATTAGTCGGCGATGCTAACCCCTTAAATGAAGGTGGATCAGTTTGCGCATCAAATTTGAGCATGTCAGCCATGCATACTCCAAGTGGTCATGTCGATGAGAAACAGGTCTGTCACCATACGTTTTGCTTTATTCTTATAGCCTTTTGTTTTGTCATCGACAGTGAGCACAAGATTCTCAAATCATTATGATTGGTCTTATGCCATGATTAGAGAGAGATTCTCTTATTTATGTACTGCATGTTAATTGAAAGACAAATACAGAATCTGGTCTGTTTGTGCAAATTACACGTGAGGATCAGATTTCTTGTGGCAAATGAAAAGGAGCGCAGTTCAAGATTCGTGAGATGGTTTTAATGTTCTAAATGGAAATCGGTTTCAACTGTGCAGCAATCATTCATAGAGAAACGGTTCGAGCTTGGTGGCAAATCCTCAAGAGTAGCTGCCGGCTGCAGTAATGAAAATTCTACCCCGGAGCCAGGCAGTTCTGAGAGTACTAACCGGGAACCGGGATGGCAGTACAAATTCTCTTTCTCAGGCGACACATTCGAATGCTTTGACCTTCAACACGACATCAGCAACTGCGTCAAAGGCTTGAAGAACCGCTCTAGGAAGGACGATAGTAGCACGGCAAGTACAAGAAGCAATTACTTCCATGTCGATGAGTACGACTTTCACGACTCGATGCAAAGCTTGTTGGCGGACAGAGTGACCCACAGAAACCGTTTGGAATCTGGTGGTTTTCTTGTTTGTGGCGGAGGGGTCACACTAACATTCTCTCCATTTGGTTCTTTCATCTGAGTCAAAATGATTGAGGATCAGGCTAGCAGAAGTTCGTCAAAGAAGAGAGTAGCAAAATCCGCCCAGTGATGATGTAATTATCTAATGGCTGTTGTGGTTTGCATTACAAGAAAGTAATTATGAGAGGCGAAAAAAGGATTCCGATCTCCCGTAGCTCTTTTCATTTGCTCATCGTCATCTAGCGAATCTCGCCGCTTCTCTCTTACGTCCGAGAGCCTCAAAAGCACGAGCCTGCTTTGAGAGAGACTTCAGTTGAATCCGTCACGTAGACCTATCTCGGGCTTGGATCTATCGAGGCATGTTATTTTCTGCCGAGGGCAGTAAAATGCTTAACCATGGAATGCGACTTATGCGATGAAGCACTACTTCCACAATGGAACGGGACAATCTACAATTCATGCAGTGATGATCAGCTGTGTTGAGAAAGAGCCGTGGAACAGAAAGTTCAACAATCAGAGTTCATTGTCGACATCCTCTGCAGTTCTTGTTTCTTTAGTAAACGAGGAAATCCTGGATCAGCTCGTCTCGTGCGGGTACCCGCGAACCGCATCCATCAACATAGTAATATACGAACACCCGGGTGTCCTTTTGCAAATCGAATCAGTCCTTTCTTCTTGACGTGTGATGGTCGATTCAATATTACAGAATGATCTTTGGTGCCGCTTTCTCGACACAATCCGAGATGGATTCATGTGGGTCCCACAATGTGGCCCTTGGTGGATGCTCAGCCGTCAGTGCAATTTTCTTAGAGATAATGACACAAATGATCTATGAAATTTAGCTTAATGTGTGATGTGATTTTAAGACTGTTAATTTGTTTAATGTGGTTCATGACTTGCATCCTAATATGCAATGTGGTTCATAAATTTTTGATACATATTCAGCTTAGTCATTAAACTTTATAAGTTCAAAGATAATATTGAACATTTTCATATAATTTATTGACTAAATTGAAAATATACGAAAAGTACATGGGTCATATTAAACAAATTAAAAGTTCAGGGATTACATTGCACAGTGCCCCAAAGTTCAAGGATCATTTATGTCATTTTCCCATTTTCTTGTCATACCTAATTGGATCAATAAGTGAAGCTACACCCCAAGGCGACGGTCGAAATGACGAGGGAGCATGAACGTAGACGAATGAGGTATCGCGCGCCGACACCGACTGATCTCGAGATACATACATCTCTCGTACTCGCACCGTATTGGCTGGAGCATCTAAGCAAATCTTGAACAGTTTATTTTGAATAGACCATCCAAAATGACAAAAAACAAGAAGCCCATTGATGGGAGCATGGCTGCTGCTGTGGCCGAGTGCAGTTCTTTTGCTCCTATTCACTCTGCTTTAACTTCCCCCTCCTAGAAGGAGATCTCATAAACCCTAATTTAACCTCAGACCCTGGTTAGCCTTAACCCAAGGGTTAATGCGTTCTGGAGTTAGGCTCTGTGTTAATCTTCTGCTTCTCATTTGCCTCTCCTTTTTTTTTTCCACTCATCATTTGTTTTCTTTTTCTTTTTTGTTTCTAGAGCTCGCCGCTCTGTCTTCCTCCCCATGAGTTCCTCCTCGTCTGGTGCGCCTCCCCGATTTGGTAAACAGCTTTGGATTGACTGCAGGCAAGGTCAGACAATCCATCTGGAGCGGCGCAAAGTGAAGACACCCCGTCCATCTCTTTCATACATATGTATATTTCCTGTCTCTCTCTCTCTCTCTCTGTAAAGTTGGAGACAGAGCAAAGAACAGGAGAGCCCAAATGAAAAGGTCTCCTGTTACTTCGTCTTCTTCACCGTCTTCTTCTTCTTCTTCTTCTTCGATTTCCTCTTCCGGGTCTGATCCTAATCCTCGGTTGGAGCAAAAACCGAAGAGGGAACGCGCCCGAAGAGCTCGAAGCGGTGGCGAACCTCCGAATGGCGATAAGCACGGCTCGTGCGGGAGGAGCTCCACTTACAGAGGAGTCACCAAGTAAGTCTCTCTCTCTCTCTCTCTCTCTCTCTCTCTCTCTCTCTCTCTCTCTCTTCCAGTTGTCGAGATTTCTCATTTTGTCCTGCTTCTGCACGTGGGGATACGAGATTCATTTGGCGTGTGGGTGGAACGGGCACAGATGGACGCAGAGATTCGAAGCCCACCTGTGGGACAAGGCTTCTTGGAACAGCCCCGGGAGCAGAAGAGGACGACAAGGTGCGTCTATTCCACGACTCTCTCTCTCTCTCTCTCTGTCTGTCAAAAGCTCTGTTTTCTTGAAAAACAAAAGGGCGTGATTTCGTTTCATCGGCAAGAATTCTGGGACAAAAGTGCTGTGTTGATCTGCTCTGTTTCTTTCTGGTGCCGCTGACTGCGCGACGAACGATGACGATGAACTTTGTCCAATCATTCTCAACCTTCTCCAACTCTTTTGTCAGAATTTATTTATTTATTGGCCAGAATTTATTTATTTATTTGAAAAATAGGCATCAGCAGCATAATGGACGATGGGAGGCTCGTATTGAAAGAGTACACGGCAAGAAGTACCTCTACTTGGGCACCTACGGTCCGTCTCTCTCTCTCTCACTCTCTCTACATTCATGCATGTTGTACATACATAAATATTTGTACGCTATACATTTTGTTTAATTAGGAGGAATGTAAATACTTTAGTGCCATCGGAGAGTCGTCCTAAAAAACTTGGACGATCCTCGAGCTGGAAAATTAAGGCTGCTCTCAGCCGGCGGATTCTCGCGAGCTTCGCGTCGAATCACGGAGTCTCGAACCGAGCAGATGAAGAGCCGAAGAAAGTTCGAGCAACACACTGTTTCGACTCGGCCATCGATGGCGACGCGATCAATCCCCGATTATGGTGTAATTAGGATCGAGTCCTGATGAAGCCGATGATCTCCGTGGGCGGTGAATTTTTCGATTCAGCATTTGTTAAAGTAATTGCTTTCGTTAAAATTAAGCTGATGACCGCGCGACGGCGGTGGCATCGACGTGGCTGCGGATGCTACCGTGTCGGATATTTAACGGCTATATGGACGGAAGTCTACATTGTGTTACGGTTAAATTAAATTTATCGGGAATTTCCGCGAATTCTATTTTGATAAATATAACGTCGAGCTTGAGATTCATTTGGGTATTTTTTGTGTATTTCAGATTTATACGTATGTGAAGTCAGATTTCTTGAATGAAAAACTTGGGAGTTAGAGGGGCCAACGCCATCACCAACTTCGGCGTCGGCATCTACGTCGACCGCCTGAGGATGAAAGGCATCCACATCGATCGCTTCGGCTCTGACCAACCGCCACAGCCGCTTCTGGATCCGAAATCCGAGGACAACGATGAGGAGCAGGACGCCCGGAATGGATCAAGTTCACCTGCTGCCGCCGGACTGCAACAACAGCCCCAACCACCTCGAGCCGAAGCTTCCACCGCCGCCGCCGGAGATGGCAAGCTTCCGTGGAGCTTCTGCGCCGACGCGGGCTTCACGCAGCTGCCGATTCCCTACCTGCCGGATTTGTTTGACGAGATCGACGGATTCGAAGACGACATCGACTTGGCGTTCGATCCGGGGAGTCCCGGGGAAGAGATCTTTCGCGGAGGTGCGTCGATGGAAACTAGTGATTCGAGCTCCGGAGCTGATGACGTGGCCGTACCTGGGAGATCTGACGGCAGCACCGGCATGCCCGAGAAGTTGCTGTCCTCATCACCGTCGTCGTCGTCCACGACGGCAGCACATTCGCCGTCGGCATCAGCCGCCACGGCCGTTTCTCGTTTCTTTTGCGCCTGAGGTTTTGCAGTCGAATTAGACATAGATAGATTTTGCATGTGCTTTTGTGATACAGCAACTTGTTTCTTTTTGACATTTTTTTTTGCGTTTGCTTTTACTATTATTATTCTCCTCACCTTAGAAATTATTTAGTTGATTTAATATTTACATAAAAAGAAACTGATATTGTTAAAATACTGTGATTTTAATCACCCCACAAACTACACATGAAAATCCATGCATAACGTGGGCTCGGTAACTATAATTTTATGTAGAAGTGATCGATTCCCGGTCTCGTCCGGTCCGATGGAATCGATGACGTTAACGTTTTCATTCCAAACAAAAAGCACGATACGAAGCAGAAGAAATCTAGATTGGAGAAGCTATACAAGCTTTAACACCGTGGACGACACGGTGCGATGAGAGAGGAGTTTGAATAATAGAAATTACTCATATTAGGGTTTATTTAATTATAATCGGTTCGATCCCACTTTAGAATCGGGAACCGAATCGGTGACCTCTGGAACCGCCTTGAACTGGGCCACCAGTCGATCCGGTATAGTTTGGGCGATTCCCGATTTAGGCGATTCCCATTACACACCCCTAATTTTTATGGATGGTGTGACAAACGGAGTAATTATAGACGAGAAATAAATCGTGAAAGTTTGTACTTTTTTGCGAGGTAGCATCGAGCCTCGCAAATTTTTTGTTTTGGTTAATTTGAAGTGGCTTTACTTTTAACTCTTCCACCGTTCTTCGTGGTGCTCATGTCAACAACAAGCATATTTTATCTTAGGATAATTTCGTTTTCATATCATGAACTATTCATATAGCACGAGATTGATCGGTGCACGTAACACGAGATGAGTCAGTGTCAGAAAAACTATACAGATTATTATTACCGAATAAGCGATTGTAGATGTTATTTTTCTTTTTTCTTTTGTATTTTTTGTGTGGGTGTAGTAGATATTGTGTGTTGCTAAAAAAAAAAGTAATATGTGAGGGACTCGTGCTCCTTCGACTTCGAGATAGTTGTGAATTAGTTTTCTTTTCATTTCGCAGCTCGCGTATTAAAAATTAAAATCATTTAAAATGTATAAAATTCGACATGTAAATTCTCATTAATCTCCATAATATATCGAATTTCCTTTTGTTCAACATCAAAAATTCCAAATACAAAACAGTATAAAGTTGCTTCACAAAGCAACGGCAGATTATTCTTACATCGTTTTTTTTCTTTTTTTGGGCCAAACCAACAGATTATTCTTAGTAGAAACTATCATTTAAGAACTTGCAATTTGCTTCTTCTTCTTTTTTAAAAGGAAAATGGCACAAACAGTTTTGAAATTTTGACCCGATGTGTAATGTGGTTTATTAACTCTTAATTCGCTCGACATAACCCCTGAACTTTAACCCAACGCGCAATATGATCCTTGAACTTTTGATTTGCTTAATGTCGTCTCTAAACTTTTGGTGCATGTTCAATGCAATTCATGAATTATATGAAAATATTTAATGTAGTCCTTTCATTAATTCAAATTCAGGAATTATATTGAACATTTTCATATAGTTCAGGGACTATATTGAACGTGTATAAAAAATCCATGGATCACATTAAACAAATTAAAAGTTCATGGACCACATTGAATATTAGGTTATAGTTCAAGGACCAAATTACACATTAAGTCAAAGTTCAGGGATCGTTTGTGTCGTTATCCCTCAAATTATTTTTGTTGCAAATGGGAGCATTTTTTTTCCTACTAATTCTATTTCAAATTTTTTCGATGGATAAGAAAAATCTATTTCTAATTTTCAAATGATATTGTATGGCAGTCGATCATGTAATTGTTATATTAGCCGAGCATAACCCTTTTCCTTATCCTTTACATTTTTCAAAGATAAAAAACCGCCTAGGATCGCGTGGAATCATCATGAAACGTGCCAAAAAAATCTTGAAAATACACAATTCTTATACTATCGAAATTATAATCAACAGCGGAGAAAGACTTTGAAAGGAAATTTCGAAAAAAAGTTGAGGAGAGCGGGTAAAATTTCAATCCCGAGCAATATTTTACATAGGGTTAATACAGCGAAAAATTCCAAACTGGTACACCCGTGATAAATTTATCATTCGTTAGTTTCCAATAAATTTTATTGTCAAGCTGCTTCATCAAATGACAAGGATTTACCAGTTTTGGGTTTTACTCTCTGTTTGTCACAGGTGTACACGGTTTATGGTTTTTTGTGGCGTTAATCCAATTTAACGGAAACTAACGGAGAGCAAATTTATCGCGCGTGTATCAGTTTAGATTTTTCGTGGTGTTTAACACTTTTTACAGTAGAAAAGAATCTACCCGATATAAAGAAAAAGAGATGAAGGGATGATTAATGGAAATCAAAGAAAAAATCGATTATCCTTGTAATTTTACATCAAGAAAAATTCGGAAACCTTATCCAACAATTACACGGTTTGATTTTTAAATTTTTTTTAAAAAAAGATTTCTCTCTCCCTCTCTTCATCTTTTATATATGAGCACGACCATGAGACCTCGACCTTCCTCCGAGCGTACACACACACACGCACGCACACGACTGCAAAAGCATGCGGTTCCTCTGCGGCGCCCGCGGGGCTTCCGGGAGAGGGAGATTGAGGATGGTCGCCGGGTCGTGTTACGTGCCGAAGAAGCGGGCCGGGCACCCCGAGGGCGACGACGCGCACTTCGTGTGCCCCGAGAAGGGCACCATCGGCGTGTCCGACGGGGTCGGGGAATGGGTTCGGCACGGCGTCGACCCCGGGGAGTACGCCCGGGGCCTCATGACGAGCTGCGCCGACGAGGTCGGGAGGCAGGAGGCCGGCCGCGTGGACCTCGAGGCAGTCCTCGGCGCGGCGTTCGGCAGGACCTCCGTCGGGGGATCGGCCACGGCGTGCCTGTTGACGCTGGCCGATGATGTGCGTTCCTTTTCCGTTGCGGACCTCCGGGTCGGACTAATCAGCGTCATTGAACTTTCCGCTGTGTTTTCTTGCTGCAGTGCCGCTTGTGGGTCGTGAACGTCGGCGATAGCGGGTTCGTGCGGATCCGAAAGGGCGAGGCCGTCTACCGGTCGCCGGTCCAAGTATACGGTTTCAACAGGCCATATCAGCTCGGAAGACAGCCGGGGTACAGCACGCCGGGCTCAGCACAGGTATAAGAACTTAGAATTTACGGACGGAGATTTGCATCGGAAAATTTCACGTACTATGTTCACTGCATACTGAGACCATCGGCCGGCTTTAACGCTAGGCATGTCGAATAAGGCGGTCCGGGTTCCGCATGCGAAAACCCACCGGAAACCGAATGGAGCGACGAAACCCGAATCATAACATGATATGATCCGCGGGAGCCTTATGTTTATGGCGAATCTTCACCTGTTTTTACCGACCGATCGCGCTGTTCGGCGTCGTAATTTTTCTTTGGCTTGTGCGCCAAGTAATCTTTTTCGATCCCGACTCGATAACGGTTCCGTGCGAATGTTCCCAGAGCTACAAAGTCGAAGTACGCGAGGGGGACATCATCGTCGCCGGGACGGACGGGTTGTTCGACAACATGTTCGTGGAGCAGATCAAGGACGCGGCCGAGGCCGGGATGAGAGAAGGCAAGGACCTCGGGGACGTCGCGGCTTCGATAGCCGCCCGAGCGCGTGCCAATTCCCTCGACAAGGCCACGAGGACGCCCTTCTCCGAAGGCTCGGAGAAGCACGGCAAGGAGCACCGCGGGGGCAAGCCCGACGATATCACCGTCGTCGTCGCTCGCATCGTGAGGGATCGCAGAGCACTGTTCAAGACATGCTTCGAATAGAGGAAGCTTTCGATTTTCGATGTTTGTTGCTTTTATTGTGATACGGAATTACGGATTATATATAAATACTTTCGGAACTTAAAATATTCTTCGCGAACCATTATTTTTTTTTATTAATACCACGAAAAATCTCAAACTGGTACGTACATAACAAATTTTCCACGAAAAATTAGTTTCGGGTATATTTATCACAGGTATACCGGTTTGTTATTTTTGGTGAGGTTAGCCTTTTTTTTTTTTATTTCAGTCAACTATCTCAAAAACATTTATCAACGAGATCCAATTTGGTGGTGAAAAATGGGCGCAACTGTGAATACTAGGGGATGGAGGGTGGCGCCGTCCGTAATTAATACGAAATCGCGGGGCGAAAATGCAAACATCGACAATTTTACAAAAACGGCAAAACGAAACAGCCACCCAAGTGCCGCGTTTCTTCCTTCTTCTTCTTCTTCTTCTTCTTCGTTCGGTTGCGGTGTCGCTCTCGCCGCCCCGAGTCCCGAAAATCTCCGGCGCTGCCTCGCCGAAATCGGAGCGGAAGCGAGCCGTGAAAGTTCGCCGGAGCGTGCGAGCGCGGCGGCGGCCGTTCGAATCCGCCGCGCGACGCTCGATTGATCGCCCGAGCGCTGGGCTCGGTGGCCACGTAAGTTCTCTCGTCTCGTCGTTTGGGATTCGATTTCCCCGGGCCCTCCCCCCCCCTGTTTTCCGCCGGGGACGACGGGACGCATCGTTCGATTTCGGAAGAGGAATGCGTGTTCGGCCGTGCTGTTGGCGCGGCATTCGCGCCGCGGAAGTCCCTCTGCGCGGCCGGGATCGAGATCGATGCTCTCTCGAGCTGTTGTGGTTCCGAGACTTCGGAGGGTAGGAATTAGAGCGTTGGAAGTTGTTCGGAAGCAGCTACGGTCGTTAACACTGTCGGATCATTTCGTCTTTTCTTGATATTTGGGGCTGGGGATTGAAAGTCTCTGTCCTTCGGTCAATATTGGCGAATTCGTTCACCTGGTTGTGCTTCTTTTGGCTTTTGCCGGATGTAGTTCCATATCATGGGAGATGCTTGGTACGGCTCTTTTCCGCATCTTCGGTGATATGAGCAGGCGCGGAGAATCCCTATTGTAGCATTCTCGGCCGCTGCTTTCTGCTTTCGGTTATGAGTAGAGTAAAATGGAGGTTGAACCGGTTGGTAAAAATGGGGGCCCCGGGGGACACCGCATCGCTCGAGATGTCGCGCATGATCGGGGTGACCATCAAGAGAGTGCCAGCGACACTTCTTCAGACCGGGAGACGACTGCTTCTGGCAATGACGTTAGGGCGAAACCATGTGTTGGAATGCAGTTCGAATCGGAAGAAGCTGCGAAAGCCTTCTATGACGCGTATGCTAGGCATGTCGGTTTCAGCACCCAGGTCGGTCAATTTAGCCGTAGTAGGCCTGATGGGCCGATTGTAAGTTGGGATTTTGCGTGTTCCAGAGAGATTTTGAAAAGGAAAAACATAGAAAGCTGCAATGCAGTGCTCAGGATCGAGAGGAAAGACTTGGACAACTGGGTTGTGTCGAAGTTTGTGGAAGAGCATAACCATTCAACAGCAACTCCTAGTAAAGTGCGTCATCTCCGACCACGTAGGCATTTTGCTGGTGCTACAAGGAATGTGAGTGAACCTCAGGATGCTATAAGTGAAGCTCATGCTTCTTTGGATGGGAACCGTGTCTCTTATGAGCCTAATAGAGGAGGGAGGAATATCTCCTCTGTTGAATCAAATCACCCAGCAAGAAACATTGGTTCTGTTAACTACATGAGACCCAGTACTCGGAAGAGAAATCTGGGACGAGATGCCCAAAACCTTCTCGACTATTTTAAGAAGATGCAAGCGGAAAACCCTGGTTTTTATTATGCAATCCAGCTTGATGATGATAACCGCATGACTAATGTCTTTTGGGCTGATGCAAGATCAAGGACAGCATATACCTACTTTGGAGATGCTGTAGTATTTGACACAATGTACCGACCAAATCAGTACCAAGTTCCCTTCGCTCCTTTCACCGGTGTAAATAATCATGGTCAGATGATATTGTTTGGTTGTGCATTACTTCTGGATGAGTCCGAATTATCCTTTGCTTGGCTCTTTAGGACGTGGCTGTCTGCAATGAATGATAGACCCCCTGTTTCCATAACTACTGACCAGGATAGAGCCATACAAGCTGCTGTGGCTCAAGTATTTCCACAAACTCGTCACTGTATCTGCAAGTGGCACATCCTAAGGGAGGGCCAGGAAAGATTAGCTCACATCTGCCTTGCTCAGCCTTCTTTTTACGGGGATCTGTACAGTTGCATTAACTTCTGTGAAACTATTGAGGATTTTGAAGCATCATGGGTTGCTCTTCTTGACAGGTATGATCTCCAAAAAAATGAGTGGCTTCGAGCAGTATATAACGCTAGGAAGCAGTGGGCTCCGGTTTATTTTCGTGACACTTTCTTCGCTGCAATCTCATCAAACCAAGGGGTGAGCTCATTCTTTGATGGATATGTGAATCAACAAACAACAGTCCCTTTGTTTTTTAAGCAGTATGAAAGGGCTCTGGAAAGTTCATTAGAGCAGGAAATAGAAGCAGATTATGATACCATGGGCGCCACGCCAGTCCTGAAAACTCCATCACCTATGGAACAACAGGCAGCAAACCTTTATTCAAAGAAAATTTTTGCCAAGTTCCAGGAGGAACTAGTTGAAACTTTTGTGTATACTGCAAATAAGATTGAGGATGATGGAGTAATGAGTAAATACAGGGTCGCTAAATATGAACATGACGACAAAGCATTCATAGTTACTCTGAACATATCTGAGATGAAAGCAAGCTGCAGCTGTCAAATGTTTGAGTACTCAGGAATACTCTGTAGACATATATTGACTGTCTTCACTGTGACAAATGTACTCACCCTTCCTTCTCACTACATATTAAAGCGATGGACCAGGAATGCGAAATCTCTGTTGGGGTCTGAAGAACTAAATTCTGATCCACATGGTATTGAAACTCTTACATCTCGCTTCAACAGTCTATGTTGGGAAGCTATCCAGTATGCCGAGGAAGGAGCAATTGCTGTGGAAACATATAACACTGCAATGAGTGCTCTAAAAGAGGGTGTTAGAAAGATAGCTTCCGTGAAGAAAGGCATTGCTAAAGTGGCTCTGCCAAGTTCAAAGAGCAGTGGAAGTAATGAGGAGATTAGCAAGAAAACCTTATCATCTGTCCCTGAGATGTTCCCAGCATTGTGGCCTTGGCAAGATGCCTGTCCTCCTCGTTTTAACCTTAACGACTATGGAGTTCCTGTGGCCGAATTAACTCAGCCCAGCCTCGCCCCGGTGTCAATTCAACGCGACAGCAGCACACCTGATGATACAGTAGGGAGCATTTTTCTTCTCTTACTTCTAAATCTTTCCTGCATCATTTTTCGTCTTGTGAATTTGTTAAACAGTAGTTCGACATTTTGTGTCAATTTCTGATTGTCTTGTCTTAATGTAGGTTGTTCTTACTTGTTTTAAGTCCATGACTTGGGTAATTGAGAGTAGTACTGCAACTTCTGCTGGTAAAGTCGCTGTAGTTAATTTGAAGGTATGAGTTTCTGTGCCTTTCCATATGGTTATGCTTCTTGTTCATCGGGCCTTTTTCTCCTGATTGTAAACTAGTGTTAACCACTTGTATATCGTCGATAATTTCTATTTCAGAATTGAGACATTTACATTACGTCCTTGTTAGATATTTGAAAAGACACCGCATTGTTCATTGTCATCTGGAAGGTAGTTTTTGGTGCTTATCTGAGTATAAGCACGTGTTCTTTCTGTGGCTCCATTGGTTTAGTATGTATGTGGGGCTAAATGGAGTTATATGATTGTGCTGATATGAATATACCTGCACGTTTGAGCGTATTATCTTTCTCTCTCTCTGGATATTGCTCGCAAGCTTATTTCATTTTCATTCACCTTTTAGCTGCAAGACTATGGAAAGATTCCTTGTGGAGAGACAGAGGTGCATTTCAGGTTAACAAGAGTCACGCTAGAGCCCATGTTGAGGTCCATGGCCTACATCAGCCAACAGCTCTCATCCCCAGCCAATAAGGTTGCTGTCATCAATTTGAAGGTATTGCAAGGGCTGAACACCTTTTCTCCTGATGGCTTCAGTGTTTCAGCATTTAACCTTTCTCAGTGGGTAGAATCTTTAAGGTCATAAATATTTATGTGGTTTAGTGATATGTAGATATTTTACAGTGATGTCCGTGATATGTAGCAGCTATTGTTTTGCACACTATCAATTTCTAGTTTTTCGTGTTAGGATTTGGAATTTCTTACTGTCCAACAATGATGTCAGGGTTTTATTTCCTTTAAATGCCCTCAAATGTTTCAGGTGTAAGAGGAAGTATTATCATGACATTTTATGATTAGGTTTTCGATGTAGGAGAAGGTGCATAAGAGACACGGGGGATGAGCTAAATTTTGAATTTCCCCTAGCAAGCAAAAGCCCGTAGAAGTTGCTTTTTGTTGGAAACTCTGTCCATGATTGTTCTGGCGACCTTCAGGCAATTGGACTTGTCCTGGATATGATGTATGTGCCTTTACGATCTCAAACATGAGAAAAGCCACTGAGACACCTTTCATGGGGATTAACCTACCTTTTTTGTTCCTCACATGCTTGAGAAGAAGCATCTCTTTTCTATGTTTGAGAGTTGTGTTCTTCAGTTCACTTAGCTATCTGAGGGTGAGCCTTAAAACCGTGGGAATTGTCCACAATAATGTGCTCTCATGTGTGGTTGACTTGATTCATTTAATCCTCGCTTACAACATTATATTGCTATCCTTTTTTCAGCTTCAAGATACGAAGACATCCACCGGAGAAACAGAGGTGAAATTTCAGGTTTCAAGAGACACTCTAGGCTCAATGCTCAGATCCATGGCTTACATCCGTGAACTGCTCTAAAAGGTGTAAGTAGAGTTTCTCAACTGTTTTCCTTGTAATCAAGCAATACCGCATTAGGTCACTTGAGGAGGAGTATGTAGATCATATGCATTTTGTTCTGTGTGGTGTTTCAAATGTTTTGGTAAATTGTAGAATTTATATTGATGCACGAATGACTGCTCATACAAGCTTTGCTGGTTTTTGCCTTTATATACGTTGATTTTTTTATCCATAGCTAGAGAGGGATATTAATTCCTATCAATTATTGACAGGTATATATTTTTCTCTTATATAGCCCACCTTACCATTTGCCAGTCGAGCTTTACCATTTGCTACAATTTACTCGGACAGTTGGAATCTGCGGAGTTGCTTCAAGGATGGAGGCATTGCAGAGGTCCGTAGTCAGAAGTATACTGTATAATGTAACAAGTCTGATATAGTAATAGCTAGGATTGATTGTCACTAGAGATAGCACAACATTCACCACATTGGGTGGATTTTGTTAGGTATTTGTGCCCTTTATAGGTCCTTAGTGTTAGATAGTGCATTATTTATTTTAGAGCTAGCAAGAGTAGTTAGCACACTGTAAATGTGAGTTGTGTGAATACTGTGGTCTTAATGAATGAGGTAGAAGATTGGACGTGTATAACCTTCGCTTGCTTTCTTCTTTTGATGCAATTATGGAGGGTATTCGAGTTTAATTGCTTCTCCTTGTTACCTGAGAGTGGAAAATCCTCTATCTGAAGCTAAGCAAATACTAGAGCTTGCCCAGGAAAATACATCAGATGAGTTACTTCAATTATTTCAATAATTGATATCAATGCTCAGATGGTCTGCCAGTCGAAGGAAACCTTGTCCTTCAATGGCAGATTTTTTTTTTAAAAGAAAAGGTATGTATGGAAGTTTAACCAGGCTTGGTTCCCTGAAATATCATTACAATGAGAGTTGTCATTTGCCAACAGATAGGGCAATAACCATCAATCTCTCTCTCTCTCTCTCTCTCTCTCTCTCTCTCTCTCTCTCTCTCTCTGCTTAACGGATTCTATGTGGCTGATACAAAGAGATGAACAAACTTCATGAAAACAAAACTTATTCATTATGACGTAACACAGAAGTAGCGGGAAACTATGACGGACGAAGAGAAGAGAGCACGACATCTTGTAGGGAGCTGTCTCTCTGCATCGCTGCCTTGAACTCTTCAAAGGTAACTTTCCCGTCGCTGTTGGCATCCATCTGGTCGAATATCTCGTCTAGCTTTCCTGGTTCGGCGATGTCGGTGGGAAGGCAATCATCAGGCAAAGCCTGTGAAAAGAGTCATCATTGCATCATCACCTTTTTTTACTTGGAGAACAACAAATCAAATGAATATAGTGAAAAGTTGAAGGGTGGCATTACCCTAAGCATGGAAGCCACTTCTTCCTTGGTGATGCATCCAGATCGATCTGTATCATACATCTGTTGTTGTTCGCACAGAACTAAAGTCAGCGTAGGACAATGAGTTTCGTTTTTCTTATAGGATCTCTGGTCTTGTGTCCAGAGTTGCAAAAGTGGATTTTTTTTTTGGGGGGAGGGGGGGGGGATGGTAAGAAAAGATAGCGTACTTTGGTCGGTTTGTTACAGTTATCACAGGAAAAGAATGTACAAACAGTGCCTGTTTTCTGTCGAAAATTAAATTTTCGAACTGGAAGGTGATATGTTTCTTCGGAAACTCTAATTTGTCGCTTCGCGGCGCTGTATAGCCAATAAATAATGTTCCTGGGGCTATTCAGATAATCAAGTGTACCTTAAAATCCCTCCAAGTTCTTAGTAGAGCATCTCAGTTTCCGACTCTAAACTTTCTTGTGGTGTTAAACTCTTCCATGGAGACCATGAAGATTAACGTACCTCGAAGCACAGGCGTAGAGCGTCATCCCCACGGGAGTTCCTGAGGCTGGAGAAGCCGCACAGTATCTCTCTCATATCAACGGTTCCATCACGGTTGTTGTCAAATAAGTCAAAGATGCGAGCCGCCAGGGGGACTAACGACGACATGTTCATCGCTTTCAGAACCTCCTCAAATTCTGATAGGGTGGCATTGTCTCCGTTAGCGCATCTGCAATGAGCCAAGTATGCATTCTTGTAATTAAGACATATTTGAAGTTTCCATGAAAGCAGAGAACCTAAATAAAAGCATGTATGCAGGGGATTCATGGACTCTGGCTCACATTTTCTTGAAATTGACCCTAAGATTCTCAAGTTCCTCTTGGGAAAGGTCATGAGTCCCGAGCAGAGATTTCAGCTTCTTAGTCCTCAGGAATATGGTGCTGCTCCACACGCTCGCAATTGCCGCCGCACGTAATTTGCGCCTGGCGTTGAAGGTCTGCAGCCTCGAAACGACTTCAGGGTCCATCTGCTCCTCCTTGGCCAAATCACCTATTACCCACGGATGATTGAGAAGCTGTTGGAACAGCGAGTTTAGTGTCACGAGAAGAGCATGTACGTTACTTCAAAAGTTGTCATGGGCAAGAATAGTTGTTCAACCGTTATTTCTAAAGGACTATGCAATGCATTTTGCCGTCGTCCCTCTCAGTTTAGTACAATTTAAGTCTCTAGTTATGAGAAATTTACAGATTTCTGTTGACAGCAGTTCGCTTTTATAGCTACCGAATTCCTGTCTTCATATAGGAGAAATAAACTTAGAGGCCTTACTGGAGAAGTAAATTTGAGTAATCTTACATCTAGGGCACTCGGTCTCCTGCTAGGATCCACAGTCAGAAGGCTGGAAATTAGTTCTTTTGCTGATGAGGTAATGGTCTTCCAGGTCTTTTCATCGAAGCTGAACTCTCCCTTCACAGAAGAAACATGATCTCGCCAAGTCAAACTATTCGTCCTTGGAACCAAGAAGAACAATTCCTGGTCCTAGGGCCACAAAAGAGAGATATGCTTGAACTTACTCTCATTATCATCTGTTGCTTTTGCCGATTGGACGGGGCAATGAATGGCGGATACCTGAAATTAACACAAAACATTGTCAACATCTGCGGACGGCTGCCCATTGCTGTAAGATCTGAGAAATATTTTTGACGCCTCTGCTGGAGCGAAACTGGAAGCGAAAAGCGAGTAAAAGGAACACTTTTCAGGAATCTGACAATCATTAAACCCTCTGGTTTCCAGGAAATTAGCAGGAATTGGGCAACAATGACATTTTCCAGAAGAATGGGAATCCTACTCGACTTGAAGAAAATTTAGTCAACAAGTGGATTCTGAGACAGACAGGAATTGCTAAGCTCACAAATGAATCCAACATTCGACTAGATCCTGGAACAGTTCTAGGCTTTACAGTCACATATTATACTGTCATGACTAGATCTCTAAAGCAAGTGGTAACCTCGAGTATATAGTATTCTAGGTCAGCTCTCAAACCTGAAACTTTCATATCAAGAAAGTGATAAGGTTAATCAAGAAGGTGAGACTTTTCCAATCAGTGAAGGGCCTATTAAGCAAAGAAAACTGCAAAAGCATCTATTACCCTTTTAGATTATCGTCCTTCTACCTGAAGTAATCACGAATCAGGAGAGTGAAAATATTGCAACTTACCCTGAGAGCAGAATGTATAGAATGACTCCCAAAGACCACATGTCACTCTTAGTAGTTATTGTTCCCTGAGAGAGAGCCTCTGGTGACACATAATCTATTGAGCCGAACAATCCGATAACTGGGTCGGACTCCTCAACGGAGCTCAGCCCAAAATCCATGATCTTCAGTGGCGAATCCTCGCGCTTGTTCAAGAACAGGCAATTCTCTGGCTTCAAATCCCGGTGCACAATATTGGCCCTGTGGATAGCATCCAAGCCCCGGGCAATCTGCAGGACCACGGCAGCTGCTTCCACCTCCGAGTACTTCTTCCGATGCACGATCTGGTCAAACAACTCTCCGCCTGAGCAGAGCTCAAGGATCAGATGGACCCCGCTCTGGTCCTCACACACGTCGTAGAGGTCGATGATATTGTCATGAGGGGAAACATTCTCAACTATCCTTCTCATGACCAGGATCTCATTGGTCAGGAGTGCATCAGAAATGGGTACTTGCTTCCACATGGGGAATGTCAGTGAAGCAAACTGCTTCTTCGCAGGGACTGTTGGCGCTGGAGTTGACAGGCCAACCCTCCTGAGCGTCTTGATGGCGACTTCTCTTCCATCTCCACTCGATTTGCAGATGCCTTTCCTGACCACTGAGAATCCTCCTCTTCCTAGGACATCAACCACTTCATAGTCATCAGAGAGCCTTCTTGTTTCTTTGCCCATAGGCAAAGAGAGCTTTTCTGCAAAAGCCAGCAAAGACTCAGAGAATTTGGAATCTTGGAGACTTGAGGAAAACTGGGTTTGGACTTGGAATTCAGAAAAGGTTTGAACTTTAAGGAAGGAACAGAAAGAGAGAGTGTACAAGTTGGGTTCGATGATAAGGGATCGACATAAGCACATACCAACAGTTATTTTTGCATTAGTTTAAGATAATATAGAAATGCATGAAATTCAGATGGAAACGAGGGAACAAACTGGAGGGTACAACAGCTGAGGAAATACAGACAAAGGTGACTTAGTCAACTAAAACTAATCAATTAATCTCCTCCCACATAATCCAAAAATGTATCATAATTCTATGCTTTTATCATTTCCTCCTAAATCCATGTGAAAAAATGGTCACTCTTTATGAATTCAGAAAATAAAAAAAAACAAGAGCAAAGAAAGAGAAAGCTGAGCGGCTTGGTTGACTTATCTTTCATTGTTTTATGCACCGAGATTTCTAATGTTTCTCAGATTTTCATTAAACTCATATCAGACCACAGCAAACAATTTTCAGCGACTTGCCTAGAACCCACAGCATAGCTCTCGTTGTCATCATCTGATATAAGGATAATAAAATCGCGTCATTCGGCTGTAATTAACAAAATTTCTGTCAATTAGGGCATTTCTTGATCCTTCTTATATTAATTTGCAGCTCCAGAGAATTACCTAGTCTTCATTTAACATAATTAAACAAAAGAAAGTTTCTTCCCAAGGATCAGTTTGGGGTTCTGGGCTTTTCCTCTTTTTGTCCCTTGTAGCTGTTTCTTTCCTTGCTTTGGAGCACTTTGAGCAAACTGATGAAATCTCTCAAAATAATAGATCACAAGCATTTCTCACTCTTTTCTGTAAAAATCTGTTAAAACATTATCAAATTCCAGTCTCTAGCTTTGTTCCGTAGACTGTTTCTCTTTCATGGTGATAGACAAAGAATAGAATGAAGTAAAATCTTCTCTGTTAGTAACGTCATGTTCTCCTCTCTCATCCAGGAAAGAAAAAAACAAAAGCTGAGTAGATTGGACTGAAGACATTCTTTTGACACCCATGTTAACTCCAGGGGGAATATTGCCAAGAGATTAACACCACAAAATGAGTTGAAAACAATATTAAAGTGAACAAGACAATATGCATCAAAACAGAACCGAAAAACATAAAGAAAAATATGTGAACTTTAAAAAAAAATTAAAAGCAACAAACTCGAAAATTTTCCCTTTATTAGTTTTTCTTTCATTTCTTTTTGTACAGAGTCACATTTAAGTGTGTTCCGTTTGATAGTTAAGAGAAAGTGAAGTGACTAATGGAATATAATAGGAAAAATGATATCGGCATTTCTTTTTTTTTTTCCTTTTTGTTGACGAAAAGAAATGAGTACAAGCTATGTGAACTTGTTGAGAGATCAGATGGGTTCAACCTGGGGAGCGAGTCGTACGCGGAGCAGGTTAATTGGTGAATTGACGGGCCTCGGACGGCGCCCGAATTGGAGTATTTAACAACAGCAGACCCTCATTTTTTTTTATTGGGTCGATAGCAGACCCTAATTCACCCAACTAAATTAAGACAACCTGAAGAAGACAAGCCATACCATTGACCTTGGGAGACAAGCAAACGAATTTCGCAATTCAATAATCATAAGAAAAACAGCTTTAATTGAATGTCCTAATCGCCATTGACGAGAGAATTTGACGATAATCGGACTTGCTAGCCCTCGAGAAAATAACAACATGATGAGGATTGTTAAACGAATGTTGTGTAAAGAAAACTCGAACCACAAATACCTTTTGGCAACTAAAAGCTCTTGGCTTCCACTTGATCTGTACAGACCAAGTCGTGATTTTGCTGAAATCAGGGGATATGTGAATGAATGTAATGGCACATCATTCACCAATTCACCAACCACAATCTCTGCAGTGATTACGCTTGGGGTACCCTGGAGTTTTTTTGAGCGGATGCAGAGAAGAGACCCACCATTCAAGCAAAAACAAGCAAACAGAGAATCTGAATTTAGTTCAACAAAAAGCAAAGGGCTAGAAGCTATTTATGTATGTATATACTCCAAATCAGAATTTTTTTACAAGCCAGTATTAGTAGTTCCAACAAGAAAATAAAAATACAAAAAGCATGAAATTTTGGGACACCAAGGAGTATGGTTTTTGTTCTTTCCCCATCTTGTTACCAACTCCTCTGCTCTTCAGTAACTGCAAATGCAATTGTAAGTTGCTAACCATCCTATAGAGAATGCTGCAGGAGAGAGACCCAACTCTGAATCTCTATCTTCCGATTACAAACAACCAATTCCAGCTAAGTTCAAAACCAAAATCTTCGACCAACTTGCAGCAAACCTAAACTAAACAACAGATTGGACTTTTCTTCTTTTCCAATGCGCCAGAAAATCATGAAGCAAAGACATAGGCAGTGGCTTCAAAGGTACCAAACATCTTGCTTTGGAAGCAAATCCATCGTATTGCAGTCAGCCATCGTCACACTAAAAGGAGAACCAAATCGAGAGTCGAGTGTACCGTCATTGAGGCAAAATTCGAATGGAGAATCAAATGCCTTGCATTGATCATGTTGACTGCCCATCGATGGAAAGATTGATTGGTTCAAGGGTAGGTTTGTGTCTTCATGCGTTTTGCCTCCCATGAAAGCTCCATGAGTGAATAAGCTATCGCCAATGCTATGCTGAACATTCAGCAACTGCTGCTCATTTTCAGGTGCACCGAGTTTCCCCGCAATATTACTGCTCTGTTGGAGGTTCGTATCATAAAACGACATGAGATTGGATATCATCTTTTGTCCGTCTTCAGGAAGTCCAAGTCCACATATATTAAAAGATGGGGTATGAGTCCCCGGAGATGGAGTGGGATTAGGTTGAGCAAAGGAATGAAGAAAGGCTGCTTGCTGACCATTGCTTGCTTGGAAGTTTGAAATTCCAATGGCCTGGGAAGGAATAGGCTTACTCCGATAAGGGCAATTCAGCTGGTGATTATTTCTCGAAGTCCTATCAAGAAAACCTAGGCGGTGATCACTGCAAGGGCATTGAGAAAACTCGCATGTGTATATCTTCTGATCCATCTTCGCCTTCGGCTCATCAGATGGTTGATTCCTCTTTGAAATTAACCGCAAATTGGTTTTGGTTTCATTAACTTCTCCTTTGATTTGAGAAACCAGTGGATGGATCAAAAGCTCGTCTGTAGACACCCGCGGCTTGATACCAAAAGCAATTGGATCAAAAGGCTTGCATTCATCTGCCTCAAGCTTCGGTTCATCATCAACTCCTTCCACATCATAATCACTAGCATCGCTGATGACATTGGACCCAAACCCACTATCCGAACACACAGGTGGGCAGCTATTGGGGTACAATTTCCTGGAAAGAGCTTCTTCCTGACTGATTATCGCGAGCCACGTGGCACTCTCCTTTGCAGTCATCTTATCCTGTAGACATTTACTCTGACGGACGAGCTTCCTGATCTTGGAGATGTCTGGCGACATGTGCTTGATAACAGCCGTGAGGACGCTCACCTTCCAAGCCTTCTTAAGGTCGTGAGGTTTCTTGTAGGGTGGAGGTCCCTGGTCATTGGGTAGGCCCAGCTGGGGCCACCACTCCTCGTTTCCTGTGGGCCACCATGGAGGAGCCACACCCTTCTCTAGGGGGAATCGCCGCTGCGGTGGATTGCAGTGCTGCATCAGAGCTGATAAGAGCGACCCCAGAGTGGTGTCCTGCAGTTCTTGCAAGGTGTGAGGAGTGGGCCCGACGGTGGCCACGTCCTCGCCGAACCCGGTGATCAAGTGGTCCACCCGGTACTTAGCAATCGCTGCGGGTCCGTTCCGGTCGAACCTCACTTTCTCCTTCCACCATGCTCGGAGAT
The DNA here is from genome assembly GCA_031216285.1 of Syzygium syzygioides. NCBI lineage: Eukaryota > Viridiplantae > Streptophyta > Magnoliopsida > Myrtales > Myrtaceae > Syzygium > Syzygium syzygioides. The sequence continues at coordinate 34,669,846 of CM062248.1, read as the reverse complement.
TGTCCGAGGCACCGCTCACCGGCTTGCCCTTCTCGGGAATGATCCCGTACACGAAGCCTTGAGCTTTACAGACTTCCATCATCTTAAGCATATATTTGAGAATACCATCTTGAGCCCTCGACATCTTCTTCCTCCGTGCCTGCTCTTGTGACTGGCGCTGCTTTGCGCTGTCCGGAGCTTCTTTGTTCTTGTTTTGCTCCTTGAGACGCCTCAACAGCATCCTGTCTCTCCACATCCTCCTCTCTAGCTCATCAACATCCACCTCCTCATCGCTGAAGTCTTCCTCCACAACAGCCTCGGTTTCCTGTTCCGTATCAGCCTCCCGGGGATGAGCCGATAAGAAGTCGATGTTACTGCAAAAGCCCATTTCTTCGAGGATACCCATCTATGACAAGAAGGCGGCAAAATCGACTTGCTTCGAGCGAATTGCCCAGTCCTCTCTCTCTCCAAACTGACCTAGAATCAAGCAGATCTTAATCACTTGAAGGTTTCAATATCTTTGCGGATCCAGCTCAAGATACATCTCATGACACCAGGATATGAACAATCTGGTTCAGTCCCCTGGAACCAGAACGATAAATAAAGTAAAACTTGGGGACAACCCCCACCATAAATATGTTCACACGGTAAATGAAACTGGCAACGAAATCAATATTTATCCCCCATTTAATGCTCTACACAGCTAATTAAAGACACTAATTGGGTAACTAAGGCAGGCAAACAAGATTTCACACGTAGAAATTTCGAGGACACAAAAACGCCACGCATCAAGAAACAAGCCATATATGAAGATGATCGAAAAAGAGAAACAAAGCCTTATCCTCTCCCCAGCTAGTTCTCAAGAATCGGAACTGATATCAAAACAGAATAAAATACAGAGACAGAAATGAGCCCACTTTTTCAGAGAGCAGGCATCAAAACCAATTAGGGAGAGTTTTATGTCCCACGTAACCCCAAGAGGGAAAAGAGATTTGTAAAGCCAAACCCCACTCAGGAAAAGGACTTATAGACCCAAGAACGGAAACAGAGTTATTCAGATCTGCCACACACATCATCCATTGGTATTCAAAATCCTATGCAGATATCCCTGTCACAAAAGTAATCAGCAGAGGAATCACAGAAGCAGAGAAACGTGTACACTCCACATACAATGACAACTACAGTAGCTCGCCAGCCACAATCACAGACCCCGCGCAAATATCTGACCCCAGGAAAGGCCTAAGGCCAAAGCCACGAGCCCACGTGCGCGTTCATGCAGTTGCAGAGCCAAGAGATTCCAGGCGAAAACACCCCACGCCCAACGAATAACAAAACAAGAAGAAGAAGAAGAAGAAAGACTTCCCGGTAAGCAAGAACAGTACTCGAAAACAAAAACAAAAAAAAAAAAAAGCAAAAACACGAGAATCTTGCAACACGAGCGACTTCCGAGATACATCGAACCCAACCAACCACAAAGCGCGAAACTCACTGGCTTGGAGCTCGCTAATAACAACAACAACAACAACACCAGCAAGGAAACGAAGCAGAGACCACTAAGAAATGAGAAGCGGAAAAGGCTCCGTTTCGAGAAGGGCATGTGGGTACCGTTCGATCTTCCCCTTCCGGAGGAGCATTCAGACTCTTCTCCGCCTCCTCCTTCCCGCAGATTCTTCAATGAAAACAGAGAAGAGAGAGAGAGAGACAGAGACAGAGAGGCTGCGTGTTTTTTTTTTTTTCCTTCTTTTTTGTTCCTCTTATGTGCGATTCTCCATGAACATGTTTTTCTCCTTTACGTGAAAAAGGGAGGAAAATGTCAAGAGGCCGGGTATTCATCAAACCACGGTCGGGTTAAATCCCCGACCGCGGTTAAGCCGCAGCTCCAGACTTTCCGAGCCGAGCCGAGCCGAGCCGACACTGGGGAATGCCTACGGTGTGTAACGCTCGCACCGGCGGCATAAAAATGCCAGGATCCCACTCCGGCCGACACGCTCCGGCATTCAATTTGGGATCCCTCTAAATCTTCCCGCGCACGATTAATTCGATACGCTGATGCCAAATGATCTTTATCTCCAACCTTAATTGGCAATTGCAACTGATCCTTTCATTAAGTTAATGAATATCCGAGCGGATCGGAGCATATGACGATCGCGAACCCGGCGACCCGCTGGGCCGGGCCCCGGGTTCGTTCGGCCGGCCTGGAGGGGGCGGACCTGGGGACGAGCCTGGGCGGACAAATCCGCCTTCCCGGCGGGCCGGCCGATCTCGTCTGCCCGAGCGCGATGTTTTGGCCACCGTGCGCCTAAAGAAAGAGGGGGTCGTCCGAAGGGACGGAGGCGATGCCGGAGGTGCAGGGCGGGGGCGGTGAGCGCGGGCGCACCCGATCAGGCCCAACCGGGTACAGCTGCGAGAGCCGAGACGGCGCTTGCCGAACGTGCGCGAAAGGAAGGGGGGGACACTCGAAACCGAAGCCTTTTCTTCCCGGAAGGGGACGGCTCACGTTCTCCGGTGATTTTACGATCATGCCCCTCCCTACCCTCACTTTTCCAATTACGCCCCCAAAAAGGAGGGGGGCTCGAAATTATTAATGTCTTCTGGTGAATTCACGGGGTTCGCTTCACGGGGTCCATTCGCCACCCCCACCCTCCCTGGAATTCATGTGATTTCCGACCTTCTTCGATGGATATTTCGATCAAATTTCATTTTTCCGAGAGATGGGTTTTAAATTACTGGAAAAGATCGGGCGATGGGAAAGATATCGTTTGAGTTTATTCACGGCGCGAGGGCAATGATGTCATTTGGGCGAGAGGCCCTTGTTTGTCGGGAGCGGAAGGGGGCCCATCCCATTGACAAAAAGGAAGGAGATATTTTTATTAGTTATCCTCTTGAGTTTCTGCGAAATGAAAAAAGAAAAATGATTATCTCTTTTACCCTTTTTTGTCCTTTTCTTTTTCTCCGTGTTTTTTTTTTTTTTGGGGGGGGCGGGAGGGCCGCAGCCGCCGGAGCGCACGGGGGGTGGGGGGCGGGGCCATGTGCCGCGACTCCCGAAGCCGCTGAGGAGCTGCCACGCGTCCCCCCCTTCTCGAGGTGGGGCCCCCGCTACCTTGCTCATGTTGTTTGTCGGAGAGTGGAGGACACGTCACGTCCTCCGGCGGATGGCGAAGCCTCTGCGGAGGAGGAGGAGGAGCAGGAGGACGGAGGGATTTCTGGTTCGGTGGTCCGGGCTACACGTAAGCTCGGATGGATTTGAGCCGTCGATGCTGGGTGATCCGGCGCCGGGCCCGTGTTAACCGACGGACGAGATGCGATGGGCTCACGAGCGCCGCGGGTCACTTGAGAATCGTTCTTCTTTGACTCTCTCTCTCTCTCTCTCTATCTCTATCTCTGTCTCTCCTCCTTATCCTCTTCCCCTAGCCGACGATTCCAGTAACTTTGTTCCGTCCGCAAGGGGGGGCGGGGGGGCCCTCCTCCAAGATGGGCCGACAAGACGGGGCCCGGGCCCATTTACCAGTCCGACCCAGGCAAGCCACGACGTCGTGGGCGAAAGGGAGGAATAAAAAAAAAAGAGAATAATTTAGAGAAAAAGGAAAATCCGAATATAGATGATGACCATTCCATTCTAAAATTTTTATAATAGCTAAAGACGAGCTCACGACGTATTACTTGAGACACTTGAACTCCCAGAACTAGAGCTTTTTGCGTTGCTGTGAAAAGACCAACGCTTTTTCTCTAAAAGCTTTTAACCGGCGAGAGAGCGCGCAAAGCTGTGCATCCTCGTGATCCTTTTTACAAAACCGCATCCGGACCGTCGAGCCCGGTGGGTCCCACGAGAGCGGCCCTTCCATCGAAACTAGCGGTGCGAATACGGTTCGGCAAATTGAACACGGCTCGCCAGGCAATTTCTCGGGATAATGACACTAGTGATTTTTTAACTTTGGCTCAATATGTAATGCCGCGCAATGTAAACGTTGGACTTTTGATTTGTTTAATGTCGTCTCTTAACTCTGGCTCAGTGTATAATGTGATCGTTGAACACGGCTCACCAAACAATTTCTCGAGATAGTAACGCTAATGATTCTTGAACTTTGGCTAAATGTGTAATGTTGTGCAATGTGATCGTTGGACTTTTGATTCGTTCAATGTCGTCCCCGAACTTTGGCTCGGTGTGTAATGCGGTTGATGAACTTTTAATTTGTCTAATGTGATCCTTATACTTTTAGTACATTTTTAACTTAGTCGATGAACTATATGAAAATGTTCAACGCTGTCCCTGAACTTGAATAAATGGAAGGACAATATTGAATATTTTCATATAATTTAAGGATTAAACTGACCATTTACTAAAAGTCTATAGACCACATCGAATAAGTTGAAAGTTCAGGAACCACATTACACATTACCCTATAATTTAGGGACCATCGGACAAATTAAAAAATCAAAGGACCACATTATACATCGAGACAAAGTTACCATTCGTGTCATTATCCCGAGAATTCTCTCTCTCGCCCTATGGAGAATGCTCGATAAATTCGTGTGGACCGGACAGCTTTAAAAGGCTCAGAAACAAAGCCCGGCCTATCAGAAGCTGGGCTGAGGAAGAGAAGGGCTCAAGGCCCTATCAGATTGCGGTGGTCGATCACTCCCATATGGAAAAAACGAACCGATCGATAGATAAGCCAGTCGATGATAAACATATTGGAGATCTAGTTCGACCCGTCATCGCCAAGCCATACCAACACCAAGAAAAGAAAAGACGATATGATTTCTTCAACCTTTATAGCTATATAATATTGGTCGGTTTCCGTGCCAAATCTTGTTGAAAATGATTTCATTTATATAAGTCAAACCCCACAAAATGTTATCCGCTGTTTTTGCTGCTGCTTCGCAAACATGAGAACCACTCTCCAACCCCAAAAAAGAGAACCCGAACATCCGGACAACATCATCATCTTTGACCATGCTTTCGCGTTTCATATATTTGCTTTGTGCCTCGCACGTAGTCCCTCGCCTCAGCGCCCACGCACGGCCCATGTATAGATATACCGCCGACGTCCATACCAGGCATCACCACCGCCACCACAGCAGCGAAGCGCAGAAGATCATCTCCGAGCTGCGCATCAATGGCTTCTTCGATCAAGGCCTATGGGAAGATCAGCGAAGCTGAGCAAGCGGCGCTCGACGCTCGCCGCCGAACCCGGAAGCGAACCATCGTCGTGGGCTTGTCCTCCGTCGCTCTCGTCGCCGTGGTGGTCGCCGTGGTGGTCGGTACTTCGGTGCACGCCGGCGACAGGAGAGGCGGCGAGGCTCGACCTCTCTCGACCTCGGTGAAGGCCGTGTGCGATGTCACGCTGTACAAGGACTCGTGCGTCAGCTCCCTCGCCCCGAGGGCCAACTCGAACGGCCCGCTCCGCCCGGAGGATCTGTTCAAGCTGTCGATCCAAGTGGCCCTGGAGGCGCTGGCCAAGGCCGCGGGGTATTTCTCCGAGCAAGGAACGGTGCTCAATAAGACCACGGCCGATGGGACGGCAAGCGCGGCGCTGGACAGCTGCCGCGTGCTCCTCGGGCTCGCGATGGACTCTCTGAACAGCTCACTGTCATCGAGCGACGCCTCGAACCTGCTCGATTCGGCAGACGATCTCAAGACCTGGCTCAGCGCGGCCGGGACATTCCAACAGACGTGCGTTGATGGGTTTGATGGATCAGCAGGAGCGATTAAAGAGATTGTTGCGAACCATCTCGAAGACTCAGGCGAACTGACGAGCAATAGTCTTGCGATCATCACTTGGATTTCAAACATCGCGAGCTCAATCAAGCTACGGCGGCTCATGAGCTTGCCTCGCCCCCGCCACCACCTCGGCCACCACCATCACCACAAAGTGCCGAAATGGGTGCACCGGAAAGAGCGCGAGCTGCTTCAGAGCTCCGATTTGAGGAAGAAGGCGAATGCTGTTGTGTCCAAAAACGGTTCGGGCAAGTACAAGACCATCGGAGCCGCACTTGACGCCGTGCCCGACAAGAGCAAAGACACGTTCGTGATCTACGTGAAGAAGGGGGTCTACAGCGAGAACGTGCAGATCGAGAAGTCGAAGTGGAACGTTGTGATGGTCGGGGACGGGATGGATGCAACGGTCGTCACCGGTAGCCTGAACGTCATCGACGGGACTCCGACGTTTCAGACCGCAACTTTCGGTAATTCACTCCTTCGCGAGCTCCTACTCATTTTGCCTGTTTGATAATGATAATGTTCATGTCTTAGCATTACTCCATTTGTGGAAAGTAAGGTTTAACTATAATTGAACATTTCCACTTTGCAGCTGTGTTTGGCAAAGGCTTCATTGCTATGGACATGGGATTCCGCAACACCGCTGGCCCGGCCAAGCACCAAGCGGTGGCTCTCATGTCGACCGCCGACCAGTCGATTTTCTACCGGTGCTGCATCGACGCCTTCCAGGATTCCCTCTACACTCACTCCAACCGCCAGTTCTACCGGGACTGTAACATCTACGGGACGGTTGACTTCATCTTCGGGAACTCCGCGGTCGTCTTCCAGAACTGCACCATCCTACCCAAGACGCCCATGGTTGGCCAGCAAAACACCATCACGGCTCAAGGCAAGTTCGACCCTAACCAGAACACCGGCATCTCGATCCAGAACTGCACCATCTGGCCGGCGGGGAACTTGACCAACGTCCAGACATTCCTCGGGCGGCCGTGGAAGAACTACTCTACCACGGTGTACATGCGCTCCATGATGTCCAACATCATCAGCCCGAGCGGGTGGCTGCCGTGGGTCGGCAACTCAGCCCCGGACACCATATACTACGCGGAATTCCAGAATTACGGACCAGGGTCTAACACCAAGTACAGAGTCAAGTGGAAGGGACTGAGATCGAACCTATCTACCAAGCAAGCTAGCAAGTTCACGGTCAAATCCTTCACCAAAGGTGAAAAATGGATCAAGCCGGCGAGTATCCCGTATGACCCTAGTTTGTGAATTTGATACTGTCGAGCTCTCCGATTGCCGGCATTTTTTGGGAGGGTGTCTTTTGCTTGCTGATTGATGATTTTGTATGGTTGTCGTAATTCAATTCTGCTATACGTAATGCCTTGATTGATTGGGATTGAAGGGAACGAAACAAGAATACGAATTGAATGAGCCGATTATTCATCGTCATGGTGTTTCTTCCTTCAATACAGTCTGTTTCAATTCATGTCCTTTGGTATGATCCTCTGGACTTCCTCCGTGCACACCCCCGAGTCAAAACCAGACTTCAAATTACAAATCAAGACACCATCTCAAGGAACCAATCCGAGTCGAGCCTTAAATTTGTTCGCGAGCTCGTCCAAATGGAAGAGTTGCACAGGTCCATTGATCTCATGTTCGTGAACTAGTCTACTATAGAACTAGTCATGGGTCTAGGGGTGTGCTCGGCCCTCCGGTCTTGAAGCACGATTTGAGCGGGCTTGGAAAAGCAATTCCTTCTATGGACCGATCTTTCTATGAAGAATATTTTTGACATATTTTACAACATGGGTGGACCTAAATACGTTAGTTTAGACTTGATATACCAACGCTCACTGCTCATCGATCAAGTCTAGTCTAAAACCTCGAGAATCGCTTGCAAGTTTGATGTGTATGGGCCCATTTCCATCTTTTTGGGCTATGGGACCCATCTGATACTATCAAAGCAGCCATTCACCCATGGACAAGTCCATCAATTATTTATATCATGTGATATATTGATGGGACATAACAAATTATATGATGAGTTGTTTTCATTATAGTTCTCAAGCTGTCTCACGTGTAAATTTAACGAGATTATATGCTTAAGAAATGTCATATTGAAACGTTATGTGTTATGACTGTCACATGAGATACTATTCCAGGTCAACTACAGAAACACATAACCAAAGCTCCCAACATCTCACTTGCAAGAAACCCATCGATGGTCAATTATTTTGTGGATGGAAATTGTATTATCATTTTGACAATTCTGGAAGAAAGAACTAAAAAAAAAAAATGTGCTTCTTTCTTAGTTTCCCTTAAATGCGTGAATCAATCTCTCTATGGCATATGCTCGTGTTGTCGCCCGTTTTGTTGCTATTAATAGACAATAGCACCGCTATGAATGAATGTTAGCGATGGTACCATGTGATATGTGTTGAAATTTTGTTTGGATTCTTCAAGAGCACTTGAGCATAGTAAATCCTAGCCGTTGAATAATTTGGATCTTACGTAAAATGCACATGATCCAACGGCTAATTCATTAAATTGTTGCGCACCTGAATCATGCAAGTACTGCTCATACATCGCGGGGTTCGCTCGTTTCCAAACAGCACGAGCCCCCAAATTGGGCTCCAACCTCCTCTCTTTAATTACAATCCCAAAATGGACTTTTGTCTCGGACCACAAGAAAGCTTCCTCCGGAGAGGATATTATAGGGAAAATTATAAAAAAAAAGTCATAAATCTATTATAATTTTGCCAATTCAGTCATAAATCTTTTAATAATATCAATTGAGTCATAAACTTGTCAATTGAGTCCATCCGGCCAATTTTAGCTGAAAATTACTGATGTGGATGCCGACTGTCATACGTGGTACGATCGGTGCTGATTTGTACACTTTTTTATTTATTTATAATTTATTACAATTCTGATTTTTTTAATAATTTTTTCTTTCTTTTTCTTTTTTTTTTCTTCCAAGCTCGTCAAGGGCTTTGTGGCTCTCGCCCAGTGGTTGACGAGAGTCACCAGCCCTTTGCTTGTGGTTGGTGAGGGTCGGTCGGCCCTCGCCTATAACTAGTGAGGGTTGGCTAGCGATCCTCGTCAGACTTGGTAGAAAAAGAAGGAAAAGAAATAAAGAACAAAAACAAAAAGAAAGATTATAAAAAATTCAATTTTTTTAAATAAATGTCTTCGTTTGTGCTAGCTGTCCTACATGACACTCCTGGCATCCATATCAGTGATTTTCTTGTTAAAATTGGCTGGATAGATTTAATTAGCAAAACATAAAAAGATTTATGACTCAATTAACATAATTGTAAGGTTTTGGACTGAATTGGTACAAATGCAATACGTTTATGACTTTTTTGGTAATTTCACTAGCAAATTTATCACTAAAGTTCTTTTTCTTGACCATTGTGGCTAAAATCAAGATGACAATTTAATCTCTCCCAACTCTTTCTATCAAAATTTCATACTATGAACTCGAGAGATACATGAATTAAGTATATACACGAATCCAAGAGAGACATAAACCGAAAACACATATCTCATTTTGTTCACATTCGTTGATCCATTAATCCTCCATAATTACATGAGATCTCTGACCTTTGTCGAAGCCTTTGAGATCTTAGTACACCACTACAAAAAAACTTATTTTTTGCGACGAAATTTGCGACGGAAATTTCGGAAAAATCTGTTGCAAATCGAATTTGCGACGGATTTTGAGACAGAAAATATTCCGTCGCTACTCGGGCATCGCAAATTTTTGCGACGGAAAATTCACAAATTCGTCGCAAATTTGCAATGGAAAAAATTCGTAGCAAAATTCGTCGCAAATTTGCGACGAATACAATCCGTCGCAAAATTCGTCGCAAATTCCGTCGCAAATTTGCGACGGACACCATCCGTCGCAAAATTTGTCGCAAAATTCCGTCGCAAATTCCGTCGCAAATTTCGTTGCAAAATTCGTCGCAAAATCATCAGAAAATTCGTCGCGAATTTGATCGCGACTTAGCGACAAACTTTAATAATAGCAAAATTCGACTTAAAATATTCGTCGTTATTTTTACATCATTTCGGCCATAAATTATTGTCCATATCAATCAAAGGAGACAATGACATATAATTGAAACAGAAAAACGAACAAACCATAAATTCTGACAAATTAGCCACAATGACATATAATTGAAATAAATAACAGAAGGAAAGTTATAGAATCTGACATGATGTTATTTGATATCCAATCTTACAATACATTCAAAACATGAACTAAGAGACGGGACAACCATAGAAGACGCAAAAAAACCATACAGAAGAAGAGGCGGCTTTGGTACGATGGCAGGACACCAAAAGTAGTCACCTTTGTCAAGACCTGAGGAAATGTCAATACATAAATCAGTCCAAAATATAAAAACAGCGTTTAAGCATTGATGTGGAACTAGGTGTAAAATAACAAAAATACGTTTCAGGACGAACATAAATGTTCTTACATATGAATATGAGTGAAATTATGAAAAACCCGCATTATGAAGCAAGCTTACTCAAAATTTTATCTAGGGAGACTGGAGAAAATCATCATCATCATCATCATCATCATCATCATCATCAGCATCAGCATTCTCGGCATCAATGTGTTGGTCATCACCTATTGGATTGGCTGGAGGTAAAGGAGGCCCGTCATTGCGTTGGAGGTTAAGGTGTTGCATAACCATTCTCATTTGTTCTTGCAAGTCATATATTTGTTCATCCTTCTTAACAAGTAAAATATTCAGACGATCCACTTCATGGGTCAATTGCTCCTCTGTTCGTGCCTTCCTTCGACCAGTCCCAGGGGATGATGAACTTCCAGGACTATTCCGCATATACATCTTTGACAACGATCCCAGCCCAAATATTTTTCCTTTTTTCGCCCCACCCGTTGCCTCCATCCATAATGCCATATTATCAACTGGTAGCCGGGACTCGGGACAATCATCACTACCACTAGCACTGCTCATTAAAAGATCATCATATTTTTCCTACATTAACAATGTAGATGAAAATAAAATCACTATATATATATATACCATAAATATTGAAAGCATTCACGGTTTTGCATTATAATTTATATATAAGCCAAAGTATAACCTTACATACCTTAACAGCTTTTGCTCGATCGTCAATCCATGTCTTGTCTTTCTTTTGAAATGTGCGTTCAAATGTAGCTGCAAATGTCGGTTCCGTCCCCAATTCATGTGCCTACAAAATGTAAACTTGAGTAATTGAATTAAATTAACTTATAACTCATTTAACAGACTTACCAGTCGTTTGCGATGCTCCGCAATGTTGATAAAGCCCCCAGCATATGTGGCTGACCCATCACTAGAACTAGAAGATCGATTCTTCTTATTCTGCTCACAGAGTTGCCGACTCTGTTCAGATGCCCAAAATGTGTTAATTGCCACCCAATTGTCAGCTGTAAAGAAAGACGGCTTCGCTTGCTTGCTCTTCGCTCTATTCATAACATTTCGCATAAAATCACTTATTTTCTTATCGAAAATTCTTCTCACTTCATTGTCTTCCGCTTCGTCCCACGTGAACTTCCGCTGCAATGAATAAAAACACAAATTGAAAATTATTATGATGATCACATATCCATAACCATGCACCAGACACATATAGACAGATTTTGTAAAGTTCATGTCGGGGAAAATATCTGGTCCTTTAGGTATCGAAAACTACAAAGCTGTTCTGGTCCCTTTACATCATTCTTGACCATCAATATACTACACCAAACTTAATTGGTGAGAAAATAAAATATGTAAAACTTACCTTGAACTCATTCCACCACATTTCTTTCACTTCTTGTGGAACACTTCTGTAATTAATATACTCTCCCATCCAGAAGTTTCTTACTATTTTGTTCAATTCCCTCACAATAGACGTAGCATCCGTGAATCTGCATTCATACGAATATTGTGCAACATGGATAATTCAGTTAACATCAATATCTAAAGCCTTAAATATGACATATACTAAAATAAAAATGAAGCACTTACGAATCTCCAAATGGGCATATGAAGAATCGGTTATCTTCTTGACCTCTGTTTCCGTCAATATTCGATTGTTCCGCCGAATACTGGGGTGGAACGGAAGGAGGGGGAGCTACAGGAGATTGAACTGGAGAACGTTCAGTTGGCATGTGGTGAAGTCCCGTAACATGTTGTTGAGCGTGGGATGAAGGGCCAACGTGGTCATATTGTGACGGACCATATTGTGGTTGAGGGTTAGATGCCGGGACAGGAGTAGAGGAAAGGGACGGGGACGAGGACGAGGAAGAGCCTTGTCTTCTAGACATGTGACCTCCACGTTTAAACTGATAAGTAGGAAGCTTATACGAATATGTAAAGAACTATTGACACGTATTACGAACACATAATAATGTACATGACGAAGCTTACCATTTTGATGGAAAGACTGAGAAAAAGTTTCCTTGAAATGAGCCAATGTCGAGTGCTTATGACGTGCAATTTCCTATAAACAAATATACTATGAATCCCATTCATTTTCATATGAAACATCAATGTATGAGCACGATATGGGTGGCCACAGGTATCAAACATCACTATTTAAATCGCCTGCATTTTCATTAAATTTTTTTTTACCACGTACAAAAATTTAAATTTCACTGAAAGTGCGTGGCCACAAATATTCTAAGTCATTCTGTAAAGTTTTGTAAGAAAAAAATTATTATTATTATTGTTAAATTTTTTTTGGGAACTAAAAAAAAATTTCACTAAAAGTTGGTAGCCACCGATATTCTAAGACATTCTGTAAAGTTTTGCAAATTTTAAAATTTTAAGAATTTTTAAATTATTAATTTTAATATAAAATTTTTTCCGTGAAAAATAAAATTGCATACTAAAATTGGGTGGCCACAGGTAGTCTAAACTATTAGGTAAAGATTCCCAAATTTTAGTCCTTCTATATTTTAACAATTTTTAGGGCACATTAAAAAAAATTAAATATAACTAAAAGTGGGTGGCCACAGGTATTATAAGCCGTTCCGTGAAATTTTTTGAAATTTTTAAATTCTAATTTTTTTTCCATCTAAAGAAATTTAAATTTCACTGCAAGTTGATGGCCACATGTTTTCTATGCAATTCTGTGCATTTTTTAAATTTTAAATTTTTGTAATTTTTCTTCATAAACAAAAAATTTTCCTCACAATGAGTGACCACATTTATGTTAAGCCATTTTACGAGGTTATGGAAATTTTAAATTTTTTAATAATTTTTTCCCCGGAACGTTAAAAAATCTCAATTTCACTGAAAATGGGTGGGCACTATTAATTTCTGCATTTTTGTGATATTATGAAATTTAAGTTTGTTAAAAATTTTAAAAACTTTTACGGTCAAATTTCATATTTGTTGTCAGCATATACCGTTTTTTAAATTTTCCATAATTTTCCATGATTTTTATAGAATTATTTAATTTTCAAGCATTTTCTATGAAAACGCTTAATCAATCATCCTATCGTCATTTAACGCTTAATCATCCACATAATAATCAAATTAACCAGTCGACTATCAATCAAAGCCACATGCAATCGTGAAATCGACCCGTAATTTAGCCAATGAAAAGTAATCCTAAATAATCCCTAACCAAATCCGACTAATTACCTAATTATACTAACGAGGAATTAGAGAGTTGACTTACTTGGTTCAAGGACAAAAAAACAGGTGGAATGGACAGTGGCGGTCCCGGCATGGGCGTGGGTGACGGCGAGGGCGGCGGCGGCGATGGTGACAATGGCGGCGGCAATGGTCACGACGGCGGCGGTGGCGGCTGGCCGACGGGGCGGTGGCGGCTGGCCGACGGGGCGGTGATGACGACGGCGGCGGCTGGCCGGCGGCGAGGGCGACGGGGGCGGGGGCGAGGGCGGGGGCGGGGCGGAGTGGGGGCGAGGGCGACGGCAGGGGGCGGGGCGAGGGGAGACGACGGGGGCACGGCGGGGGGCGGCGGCGGCTGGCCGGCGGCGAGGGCGACAGAGGCGGGGCGGGGGCGAGGGCGGGGGCGGGGCGGGGCGGAGCGGGGCTGAGGACGGTGGCGGGGGCAGGGCGAGGGGAGACGGCGGGGGTGGGGGCGGGGGCGGGGGCGAGGGCGACGAGGGCGACGGGAGACGGCGGGGCGGGGGCGGGGGCGACGGCGCAATCGGCGACGGGCGGGAGACAGGAGGGGGGTGCAGGGCGAGCGCGAGGGAGACCGATGACGGGCGGGGGGCGGCGCGAGGGAGACCGGCGACAGGCGGGGGGGCGCGGGGCTGGGCGGGGCGGGCGCGAGGGAGACCGGCGACGGGCGGGGGGCCTTGCGGGGCTGGGCGGCGGAGCTGCGACGGCGGCGGCCACGGGCGATGGCTGCGACGGATCTTTGCAAATTTTCGGCTGGACGGAGTCGGGGAAAGGGGGAGTCGGGCAAGGAAGGAAGAAGAAGGTCGGGTACAAATCTCGAGAATTTGCGACGGACCTGGTAAGTCCGTCGCAAATTTGCGACGGACCTAGCATGTCCGTCGCAAATTTGTGACGGACCTAGCATGTCCGTCGCAAATTTTTGATAAAAAAAATGCGACGGAAATTAAAAATCAGCCGCAAAGTTCGAGCGGGAAAAATTCCCTCGTCAAATTTGCGACGGACTAAATTTGTCCGTCGTAAATTTCGCACGGTTCGAAATTCACTCTCAAATTTGCAACGGACACACTATGTCCATAGCAAATTTACAACGGACATACCCTGTCTGTCGCAGTTCGTTGCAAATTTGCGACGGAATTACTTGTCCATCGCAAATTTGCGACAGAAGTACTTGTCCGTCGCAAATTTGCGACGGGACAGGGTGTGTCCGTCGCACATTTGAGACGGACAAGTACTTCCGTCGCAAATATTTCAATTTTCGCACGGTTTGAAACTCACTCTCGAATTTGCGACGGACATATCGTATCCGTCGCAAATTTTGCGACGGACAGGTTCGTGTCCGTCGCAAATTTGCGACGGACATGTTCGTGTCCGTCGCAAATTTTGCAACGGACTTGTTCGTGTCCGTCGCAAATTATTTTGCAACGGACTTGTTCGTGTCCGTCGCAAATTATTTTGCGACGGACAAGTTCTTTCCGTCGCAAATTTTGCGACGGACATGTAATTTGCGACGGACACGAACGTGTCGGTCGCAAATTTTGCGACGGACATGTTCATGTTCGTCGCAAATTTGCGACAATCAGTTCGTCGTAAAATTTGCGACGGTCAGGTTTAAGTTTTGCGACGGATAAAAATTTGCAAAATTTGCCACGGACAGGTCTGAGTCCGTCGCAAATTTCTACCAGTAAATATTCCCTAACAAAATTTGCAACAGACAGATCTGAGTCCGTCGCAAATTTCAAACGGTAGAAAATCCATAGCAAAATTTGCGATGAACCAGCATATTCCGTTGAAAATTTGCGATAGACAGGTTTTGAATCCGTCGCAATTTTGCACATACTAAATAATCATTGTAAATTTGTGACGTCTTTTTTCTGTCAAAAATTTAGCGTCTCATTGATTAGGGTCCTAAATTTGCTACGTCCTTTTTTCAGTCCAAAATTTTGGCATCTCAAATTTTACAATGGAAATTAGAATATCGGAAATGTTACGGCACGTTAATAATATTTGACTTGTCGGCATTTTGGGGACAAAATTTCGAACGATAAATTAAAATAGCAAGAATAATAGACAATAACAATAATAAAAAAGCCTTACCAAAAAAAAAAAAAAAAAAAAAAAAGCACAATAACAATAATAACAAGAACAATAATGATAACAACCAAAATAGCACTTGTAGCATTAATAATTACACATCTGTAGTGTTTTGTGACAAAAATTTTAATTTTCGTCTTCGTCTTCATCTTCGCCTTCGTCTTCGTCTTCGTCCTCGTCCTCGTCCTCGTCTTCGTCCTCGTCCTCGTCCTCGTCTTCGTCATCTGTCTGAAAATCATATTCATAACATTCTTGTACATTTAATTTGCAAATTTCAGTTAGATCCACATCTATCATTGCTCCACACGGATCTCCTTAAGTTGGTATGTTATATTCCTCAATTTCAACCGTGTTACACACTTCCTCTTGTTGGTAGGCTCTATCCTTCCAGTGTTCCTCGATTTTCCTCCGTGCTTTGATTTTACATACAGCCCACCAATCAGCTTTGTCACGTTTCAAACTAGGATATGATGCATAACATACTTGAATTGCTTGTTGTGCCAACACAAATGGTTCATACTTCATATACCTTTTCTTGTGATTTATTTCAATCAAATTAAACTTCGTATGCACCTTCATTCCTTTGACGGGGTCAAACCACGTGCACTTAAATAACACAACACGCATCATTAATGGTCCAGGATACTCTATCTCTATGATTTCATCCAACAAGCCATAAAAATCATCTTTCCAACTGTCACCATTGGATGACCGAAGAGACACACCACTATTCATTGTGGATTTTCCCATTCCGTATTCTTGAGTATGAAAATTATATCCATTTATGAAATATGCTGACCAACTTCGAACTCTTAACTGTGGACCCCATGACAGATAATATAGCAATCCTTGCCCTCCAAATTCATCATAATTACTGTGAACCTAAAGTTACACATGCAAAGTCAATAATATATATTTTACTAAATGATGTATATAATTTTAATAACTTGGTTTTGATCCATAGGCAACTTACATATGTCTTGAACCATGTTGCAAATTGTTCATCGCACAAATGGTCAAACTCATTTGGTTGTAGTCCAGATATTGAAGTTTGGAAAATCCTAATATTAAAAACCATATCATTATTAGCAAATATTTGACACGCAAAACATATATTTGCAAATTTACACTTACTTGAAGTATAGCTCGACTTCTGGGCAGTTCAGTAAAATATAAGTATGGGCTGCATGAAATTCTTCGCCTGATAAGTAACGAAACCGACATGTGCCGCTTGGTCGACCCAGATAATTGAAAATAGAGAATGCCGTGCAATTAGGATCAATAGGGCCCTCATCATTTCTGTCTGCTCTCCGACTCTTGCACTGAACGTGCGACTCAAAATAGTATGATGCAAATGTTGTCACTTTTTCAACAATATATGCATTACAAATTGAAGCCTCAACACGTACATTATTCTTTACTTTTTTCTTCAAATGATATAAGAATCTAGTTGAAATAGAAAGAAGCTTATCGGAACATATTATATGATAAACTAATTTGAACTGTATTTAAAAAAAAACATTACCTCTCAAATGGATACATCCATCGAAATTGGACGGGACCTGCAACTTTGGCCTCATAAGGCAAGTGAACTAACAGATGCTCCATCGAATCAAAAAACGCTGGAGGAAATATCCTTTCTAAGTTGCAAAGAATAATTGGAATATCTCTCTCTAGTTGTTCCATGTGCGATGCTTTTAACACTGTCGAGCAAATATCATGGAGGAAATTGCTTAATTCTGTAATGGCGCCCCATACAAAGTTCGGTAGAACTTCCTTCAAAGCTATTGGAATTAGTCTTTCCATCAGAATGTGACAATCGTGACTCTTCAAACCTATCAACTTGCATTCATTCAAATCAACACATCTCTCGAGGTTCGAAGCATATCCATCAGGAAACCACACAGATTTCAACCATTGACAAACAACTTGCCTCTGCTCCTTATCCAATGTATAAACTGCTTTCGGTTTTGGTCCCCTGCTGCTTGCATCCACAGCTAGTATTGGTCGATCGCAAATATCTTTCATATCTTTTCTTGCATTCAAGTTATCTTTTGTTTTTCCGGCGATATCCATCACAGTATTTATGACATTGTCGAAAACATTCTTTTCTATGTGCATGACGTCAAGATTATGATGAATAAGATGCGCCTTCCAATATGGTAGATCCCAAAATATACTGTGTTTTGTCCACTTATGCGAACTTCCGTACGCAAAAGTCGTGCCGTGCGGGTTCTCAACAATGGTTGGAAAGTCCTGCACACGCTCCCAAATTTGATCGCTGGTCAACCTCAATGGTGGACACGTTCTTTCAGTTCTATTCTTGATGAACTTTTTCTTATTCCTTCTGAAAGGATGACTTACCGGCAAAAATTGTCTGTGACAGTCAAAATAACAAGGCTTCTTTCCATATTTTAATCTAAATGACTTTGACCTCTCCAAACATATCGGACATCCTAAGATCCCAGCTGTACTCCATCCAGATAACATTCCGTAAGCTGGAAAGTCATTTATCGTCCAAAGAAGGGCAGCCTTCATTACAAATGTTTGATCGGTAGAAACGTCATACGTCGGGACACCTTCAACCCATAGCCGTTGTAACTCCTCAATCAATGGTTGCATATAAATATCTATCAACTTTTTCGGATTTTGCGGCCCTGTCACGATCAATGTCAAAAACATATAAGGTGTCTTCATGCACATACCAGGTAGAAGATTGTACGGCGTTAAGATAACTGGCCAGCATGAATAACTTTTTCCTATTTTCCCAAATGGAGCAAATCCATCGGCACATAAACCTAACCTGATGTTCCGAGGCTCCATAGCAAACTCAAGGTATGTTCTATCAAAATGTTGCCATGCCTCCGCATCTGAAGGATGACACATTAGACCCTCTTCTGTTTCATGATTTGTATGCCAAGTCATGTGTTCAGCAGTGGCTTTAGACGCATAAAGCCTTTGCAATCTGGGGATTAATGGCAGATAAAACATTTGCTTGCATGGTCTACATGGTCTACGCTTCTGATTACGACCCGGCCTCCTGTTAATCTTGTACCTAGGTTGGCTACAGAATTTGCAAGATTCTACATTTACATCATCTCTCCAATATATCATACAACCTCTACTACATACATCAATTCTTACAACCGGAAGACCTAAGTTATCCACCAGTTTTTTCATATCATAAAAATCATTTGGCATGTTGTTATCACGAGGCAATGATTCACGCATTACTTCAACAAAAGAGTTGAAGCAATCTGCAGACACATTGTGCTCTGCCTTGATATTTAATAGTCGGGCTGTCACCGATAACTTAGTGTGGTCCTCACAACCTGCCCATAGAGGTTCATTTGCTGCTTTCAACACATCCCAGAACTGATTAGATTGAAAAGTTTCATTATACACATTCTCCTCAAAATCTGTTACTCCTATATCTTCCAATTGTGAAGCATGACTAGTACCACTTGTTCACGTGTACGAGTAAAACTAGTACTTGCATGATTTGATTCTGGGACAAAATTATAACTGGCTGCATCAATCACCATCCTCTCGTATGGGTTCAATTGCTCATAATAGCCACATTCTTCCCTAACTGAAAATTGGTCACTTCTTCCATATCCTTCGTCAGATATAAATGGTTCACCATGGGAAGTCCAATTATAATAGTTCAGAGTAAACCCAAATCTAGTAAGGTGTTTTCTAACTTGATCACACACAAGAAATTTACCATTACCGCACTTTTTACACGGACACCTTATCTTATTTCCATCCATAAACTCATATTTACTACTAACAAATTCTAAAAATAGTTCCAACCCAGTACGAAACTCATCTGTCAATCCTTGACGTCCAGGTAAGTTCTTATTATACATCCAAGCCCTTTCTCTTTGCATTGTGTCTGTATTAAAATATAAAATTCTGGTAAAATATTCAAAATATCATATCTATTGTTCTTAATTAAAACTATAAAATTTTGAAAATTATAATTTTTGTTATTCACGCAACAATTAATATGAAATTGCAAAAATAGAAAAAATTATAATGTAAAGAAGACTTACCTAAATATTTGACTGAAATATTGGTAGGACAAAGTGATGAATTTGATGAGAATTGCAAAGTCCACTTGGATTGCGGACCTTCAATTAGGCACAAACCCAAAAAAGATTAATCACATAAGAATTAATATTTTTTAATAATTTTTAATGTACGATGGAAACGGAATTCATCCCTCGCAAATTTGTCACGAATAAATGAAAATTCCGTCGTAAATTTGCGACGGATACTAGAATCCGTCGCAAATTTGCAACGGAAACGGTTCTCCGTCGTAAAATTTGCGACGGAAATACGGTTCCGTCGCAAATTTGCGACGGAAATACGGTTCCGTCGCAAATTTGCGACGGAAATACGGTTCCGTCGCAAATTTGCGACGGAAATACGGTTCCGTCGCAAATTTGCGACGGAAACGGTTGTCCGTCGCAAATTTGCTACGGAAAAGACTCTTCGTCGCAAATTTGCGACGGAAACGCTCTCCGTCGCAAATTTGCGACGGAAACGGTCCTCCGTCGCAAAATTTGTGACGGAAACGCTCTTCGTCGTAAATTTGCGACTGAAATACCGTTCCGTCGCAAATTTACGACGGATTTGAGTATTCGTCGCAAATTTGCGACGGAGAAACAGTTCTGTTGCAAATCTGCGACGGAACCGTTTTCTCTCCGTCGCAAATTTGCGACGGATTATTGTATCTGAAACCGAAGAATGAATTTGCAAGATTAAGATAAGAGAGAAGCTACTAATGGAATCGCGATAACTGTCATGTCTTGATGTTTGAATCTGAAACCGAAGAATGAATTTCAGTGAAAGATATTTTGTTGACGATCCAATTTTGACGAAACATCTTTTTGACATGTGCAGTAGGACATCTTGTGGTTTGATTTGAGGATTAATAATGGCGAGAAAGGAATCATCCATATTCTGACAATGCTGCAGGTAACAATCCCAACGGCAGTGATAGGGCTGCGCACTCTAAATCTTCAACAGTTAACCGAGTGGAAGAAGAAGGCCAACATGAGGAGGCAAACATTCTCCAACACCTCACAAAAGAACAGTCAAGAGAAGTTGCACCAAATCCTCATATGTTGGCTGAGATTGTTTGACGAGCAACGAATCATTAATCAATTGTCACTATTCAATCTAGTGGTAACAGGGTGCACGCCTAATCCCTCTTCATTTACTAATGTCAATAATATTGGTAAGAGCAGTCAACATCCTATAAGAATTATGCAAAGGCCTGAATCTTCCAATCAATGTCATAATGATGAGAATAATCAAGCTAATGTTGGTAAAAAATAACCAAATTGGCAACAATAATTTTGTAAATCAAACTAGCCAACAAGTCGGTCAATTGCTAAATGTTGAAGATATAAGGTCAGTTCCACCCAATGTGAATAATCCTAGTAGGCCTAACATGCCAATTAATGTTGATAATTTGACAAGACCAGCGTTATCGCTCACGGGTAAAATGACCAACTAAATCCACAATTGAACCTAGCACAGTTTGTTAAAGAAATTTGACAAGTATTAGGATTAGACAGAGGTATTATCATAACTGTTTGCAGAAAAATCACATCCTGAATGGGTTGATAATTAGTATTTTTCAAGAGGCTTTGAAATCCCTGAATTTGCCATTTTTATAGGCATACATGAACAATTGACTATCGAACACATCGGTCGATTTATAGCCCAGTGCAGAGAAGCATGGACAAATGGGTTTTTAAGATATAGGTTATTTTCTTTGTCTTTGTCGAAAATCGCTTTTAACTAGTACACTAATTTATCACCTAATTCAGTGTGTAATTGGGTAGAGATGAAGATAAAATTCCCTTCTCAATTTTATAGAACAATACCTAAGGTATCAATTGCTATATGGCTACATTCTATCAATACAATATAGTCAGTTGACCAGTTTGTTGTTTAATTCGAAAAGGCTAAAAATAAATGCCTTGCTTCACTCTTAGAGAAAGAATTCGCAAATATGGCTTTTAATGATTGAAATTCTATCTCAATGAAAAATTTGAAGGCCAAAACTTTGCCAATTTATTTCAGTTGGCAACTCAAGTGTCTAAGTATGAGCAATTACTTAAGGACAGAGATTGAGGACCACACATTAAGACTTTACACAAAATGTGGCTTTTGTGGAAAAACATGTCAGATGATGAATCTAAGCAAGATAAAATTGCCAATGACAAGGGAGCACATGATGACTCCTGATTATCTAATTTAAAAGAATCTAATGATTCATACATTCAATTCTTTAAAGGGGGCATATGTTAATACCAAAAAATGATCAGTTTTTGGTTATTATCGACAAGTATCAGACTTAGTCGATAAAAGCATAATGTGATCAATAATGAATAGAACAATCGACAATTTGAAGGGATTTTAACTCGCTAAGGAAGTTGTCAACAACATCAGTTATTGATGAGAGCATTTATCAAGACTTGAGAAGTTGATAGACAAAATCACCAACAACAAGCAATCAACATGAAGGTGTAACTACTGGGTAGTTATGTTTTGTCATCGCTAATTTAAGGACTTTATAACTTCTTGTGGATATTTGTTCTAGACAATAAGAATTAGCGGATAACACAACTTCTTGTAATTGCCATTAGATAGTTGTTTGTTATTTGAATTCTAAAATTTTAACTGCCGTATGAAACCATCAATTGTGGGCTATAATAAGTCACATCGTACTCTTTAAAAGTCCCATAAATCAATTAAAGAACTCAATGTTCTCACAAATTTATCTTTATCTTTATTTTTTCGCAATTTATCTTTTCTATAATTTAAATATATTTCAATTCCCATACTTTAGTCGTAGTTTCAGATATCTCATTGTCGATTAAATTCTAGCGTGTATTTTAGTTATACTTTTCAAATCTTTGTCGTCAATTAAATTCCAATGTTGCATCTTTGCCATCGCAATTTATCATCAATTAGATTCCAGCAAAGCTTTTTATGTCATCAAGCTTCATCATTAATTAAATTCCGTTGAAGCATATTTGTTTCCTATATTCCATCGATACAACTCATGTCTAGAATCGTCTCAAAATCCATCTTCACTTAATAAAAATTGAAAAATGAATTTTAATGAAAGATATTTCGTCGACAATCTAATTTTGACCGGACAAGAACCATAGTTTTCAATCATGTATTGTTGCCACAATAATTTTGGAACTCTTTTCTCGTCCTTTTTCATGTGAATGAACATAAAACACGTCAGATGAATTGACTTATACGATACCCCATGCATTAATTTAAGAGCCGTGCCGTAGATCGCATCCATTCTCTCCCCATATATAAATTCCAAATGGACCATATTTCATTTCTCTTTCTTTCTAAGTTTCTGTCGTTTAGGGAATGAATGTCTGTGACCTTGTACTAATAGTCATGTACCTGTTGCTGTCAGTCTTTTAAAAATTGCTGTTTTGTAGGCTGTCCACGAAAGTTTTTCCTTATCAAACTTGAATTACACTATCGTCAAAACTAGTTTCATATGCCACGTGTAAGCACGTTTTTTCAAAAATCACTATTCAAGACAGGTCAGTTTTATTCGAAATTTTTTGTCGAGCATCGTCCACCATTCGAATAAGAAAAAAAAAAATTCAAATCTTTATGTATTAAATATTTCCGTAAAATATATTATTGATATCTTTAAATAATTTATTTCTTCGTGAGATTTGAGAGTTCTATTTGCAGTTTGCTTTCTCGGGATTTTGGACGGATTCCTAGTTTTTTTTTTTTTTGGTCGAAGACGGATTCCTAGTTAATCGGCTGCAAATGATGGCGTCTTCCAGGTTAGCCTGTTCTATGGGCAAACGGCTGGTGTTATTTGCACCTATTCCGTAAATAAAGCAATCCTCATCATCATCTTTGTTTCCTCTTTGTCACATCGCCGTCACCTTATATTATTCCAATATTCAGCTTCACAACGGCGGAGTGTCCTTGTTGTTGGATGCACATTTCAATAGGGACCTTGTTCAGAATATCTCATATATCAATTTTGTAAATTATCGTAATATTTAATTTTATGTGCTTTCTGCGTATCCGGTTAGATATTTGCTAGGTCATTACCCTACATGATAAAAGCTCGATAATTTTTTTGATAACCAGAAAGACCCCTCTAGATAGTAAATCAAGGGCACTAAACCGCTATTTAATATCATGGACTAAATACAACGCAAACCAAAATTTGAGTAGGTGGCTGGGCATTAATGTTGACAAGACAAAATCCAGAGGATTTCAATTCGTATGTCGCCAGCTTTGTTCTTATTCACAGTGTCTTATTTGCTTAAACGAGAGAAAACTGACGTGTGCGATGACAGCATTTGGAACAAGTTGGTTCACACATTCCTTAATCACCTCCTTCACCTTCACCAGATCGATTGTTTTCCATGGCTTCCCTTTAAAAGCCAACCATACAAAGCTCCTGTATAATTTCACTCCCTCATGCAGAAAGCACAAACCCCTCATTTATAGATTACACAATCTTCTTCTTTTTTCATTCAGGGTATGTGATCCAAACCTTTTTTTTTTTCCACAGGAAATGATCTGAAGTTACAATCTATATTTTCAGCTTTAAACATGAAGCATCTTAACGTTTTCAGGCCTTCTCCCTCTTGGAATATGCCTTGAACTGGAGAATCATATATGATGTTCCGCGGTTCAGTTCTTCACTAACACTTTGCGGTTATTCTCTCTCGAAGCAGATCTTGTGCGTGAGAAAAGAAGGGTTCTCTATTTCATTTATTCAGGAACTGAATTTCGAGGGTTCAGCTCTATCTGCTGAGATTAATAGCAATGGCGGGGGAAGAACACAAGGAGGCGTTGTTGCAAAGGCATTACTATGAGAATTGCCCCGGCTGCAAAGTCGAGAAGCTTAAGGAATCGCGGAGAGGCTTGCCGATCCGCGAGCTCGTGTCAATCTGGATTGTTGTGCTCTGCAACGGTAATGGGCATGTGTAGCACTATTGTTGTTCATAAGCTTTCTGTCAACTTTTGGATTTCTTTTTTCTGGGCTCACTATACTTATCGAATGACTGGACATAAGGACAACTCGAATTTACATGATATTTCGGAGTTAATTTGCTTGGAATGATTCAGTTGTTGATCTGAAGTTAAGCCGATAAACCCGGCTGTATTATATCTCTGGCAGTATTAGTCCACTTAGCTGATTGTAAAATTTCATGTAGCTACGATTAAATTAGTTCAGTAATCAGAAGCTATTTGCCAATTGGAAAAGATGTACTAACAAGATGTACTCGTAGTCACATAAATAATAGCTAGTTAGACTTATGATGTTACTGACCTGTGTTTGTCCTTTCTCTTTCCAGCACTGCCAATATCATCTCTATTCCCATTCCTTTACTTCATGGTAAGTTCTTACATTTTTATACTAGAGTTTTAAGTATGATGTGTATATAATCGTTCTGTCTACACAAGAGATATTGTGTCCTGAACTGTATGGTTTGGGCTCCGTACGTTTTCTCTAAAGGCTCCAGATTGTTATTCTTGGTCAATTAGTCCTGAAAATTTTTGCATTTGTTGCAAATGAAACAAGTATGAGCGAAGTGAACATATTTTTATCTGACTTTGAAGTGTAAGAATTAGCCATTGGCATGCAGTCGCTAGGATGGTTAAACTCGATTAAAAGTCCCTCTACTTTCCTTGGTAGATAATTGTGTAAATGACTCGAAACATATGATTTAGCCTCTTCTACTCAATAAATCTCCGTTTGTGTGTTGAATTTCGAATGGCAGATTAGAGATTTCCATATCGCCACAAGAGAGGAAGACATCGGGTATTATGCCGGTTGTGTAGGTGAGATTAGCCTGCTGCTTATCTCTGCTCATTGCAGACTCCCTGGTTTGGTTTTCACTATACCTTTCTCTGACAAACTCCTTGAAAACTGGAAGGTTGTTCATTCCTATTCGGTAGAGCCTTAACATCGATTTTTTGGGGAATTGTGGCGGATCGTTACGGGCGAAAACCAGTCATAATTATGGGAACAATTATTGTGTTAGTACAAGATCACCATTCATTTTCAGTTTCCAAGTGACGAAAAATTTCTCGAACGGTTACAATCAATTAAATGTCATGATTCGATTTATATCAGGGTTATCTTCAACACTCTCTTCGGCCTAAGTGTGAACTTTTGGATGGCCATTGCTACGAGGTTTCTTCTAGGAAGTTTAAATGGTTTACTTGGACCGATCAAGGTAAGATCTTGTACCGCTTATGAATTTTGGGAGTCGTTGTGGCACAAGTTATTTTGAGCCTCAAATAAGCTATCCCTCCTATTTTGTTCCATGAATTTGCTATCATTCTGATATATCTATTTTATAATTTCACAATAGGCTTATGCGAGCGAAATATTCCGTGAGGAGTACCAAGCACTAGGAGTATCGACTGTAAGATATCTGACCTTTGTCAAAACCTTTGAGCTCTCAATACAGATTCCTAGTTTTTTCTGCCGAGTACATGAAACTAAGAGTTACTCTTTGGACTCAGGTTAGTACAGCATGGGGGATAGGATTGATTATCGGTCCAGCTCTGGGAGGTTATCTTGCCCAGGTACTTCTGATTTACCAAATCTCGACGCATAAATTGAGTATTCCAAAACTGATGAGAATTCGGACACACTTGCAGCGATTGCTTCCCTCATTTTCATGCTTCTCTGACGTTCCTGGTTGTTCTATTTTTTCTTTCACTTCAGCCCGCGGAAAAGTACCCCTCGATATTTTCCAAAGAATCAGTGTTCGGAAAGTGAGTGAAGTTGATTTCTTCTAAATTAATATTGCAGATCCTATCAAGTGATCATCCACACGAGCTTTAACCATTTGATTTCTTGGTTTGGATGCAGATTTCCCTACTTCTTGCCCTGTCTCACCATCTCGCTTTTTGCATTGGTAGTTTCTATTGGATCCTGCTGGCTTCCGGTATGCACGTCGCTAAACTCAGTTCATGTTTCTCATTCTTGATATTGAAAACGTTTGGTTTTTTTCCTTTCATCAGACATTATCTCTGCATGACTTTATATTTGAAAGGTTTCGCAACTGCTTGTTGCGCTCTATTGAGTGCCCAAAAATCTGGTTTTATTGCAGGAAACATTGCATATGCACCGCGGATATTGCGAGCATGATGAGTCTAGAAAAGATGTGGAGACCGTATCCCTCGAGTCTGGTGTGAAATGCAAGACACAAAAGGTCGAAGCAGAAGCTCCGAAAAGGTCTCTGATTCGTAATTGGCCCTTGATGTCGGCCATCCTGGCGTACTGCGTCTTCTCGCTTCATGACATGGCTTACTCAGAGGTAACGTAAAATAGAACGCACATCTCTACCGCAACTTCTCAGCTCCTCTTCATTCACCGTATTCTAATGCAATGAGTTCTTCTTCATTCACCTTCTCGGTTGTTTTATTGTTGACCAACACAAACTTGTAATCTGCAATGCAGTAGGCAGAAGATATTCCTTTGGCTAGTCATGATTTAATGGTTGTCGCGAAAATATTATTTTGACTTGTTCTTTGGAATTCTATCCTAGTTCGAAGTAGTTCATAATATGGCATCAGCATATGATGCTGGTTTCCAAAATAAGTTCATTTTGTCTTTGATTTCGATCCTCTCATTAGCCTTTCCATACTATTTTCTCTTTGTAGATCTTCTCGCTTTGGGCCGTAAGCCCTAGGCGATTAGGGGGTTTAAGCTACACGACTGAAGATGTTGGAACTGTTCTTTCCATCTCAGGTATATGCTCCAGTTTTCCTTATATGTCAAGATAAATCGTTCAGGAAAACAACAAGGTAGTCTCTAAAACTGCAATTCAAATGAAACTTCGAGATGTGGCAGTTCCTATTGTTGATATGAGTTCTGCCTATTCGAAACTTAGAAGTATGGTGGTCTATTATCATTGAGCGTATCTCTGTACTTGTTGAATATATTTGCCGGGATTGCTGATTGCCGAATTCTACTACCAGGTGCCGGCCTTCTCGTCTTCCAAACATGTTTATACCCATACTTGGACAGACTTCTTGGCCCCATTTTGGTAGCTCGCATTTGTGGGGTATGTTTTCAACATCTAATAACTAGAACTCAAGCACGTACTTGTGGAAAACATTTTTTCTCGCTGCTATTCATGGTCTATCTGATAAAAAAAGAATAATCCCCCGTGTTTGCTTCGCACAAATTCATGAATGCAGGTCTTGTCGATACCACTCTTGTCAAGCTACCCTTTTATAGCCATGCTGACCGGGCTAAGTCTCTCCATAGTGTTGAATTGCGCATCAGTCGCGAAAAATGTCCTTTCTGTGAGTATGCCTTACACTCTATGCTACAATATATGAAGCTAATATGCACAAAAACAATTCGCATTACTTTTTCTGTATGGAAAAGAGAAAAAGCAAAATCTCTGTTCATACCTAATTCTAACTATCGAATTTTGCATGTCGAAAGCTTTCCGTCTTCACCGGCTTGTTCCTTCTGCAAAACAAAGCCGTTGTAAGTTTCTAATGATCATCTTTGACATGTCTGATCTTTATTAACATCCTCGAATACAGACCTCTCCCATGAAGGTTTGGCTTAAGTTCGAATTTGAAATCGCAGGATCAAGATCAGAGAGGGGCTGCTAATGGAATTGCAATGACCGCCATGTCTCTCTTCAAGGCGGCTGGTCCAGCTGGAGGAGGCGCAATGTGAGTTCCGCTTAATTTTTGTTCGATTTCATTATATCACTACGACGGGACAATTAGCAGTAGATAATATTAAACTCGTTAATGCAAACAGACAATTACTCTGCATGCTTAAAGGGTAGGCTTGATTAATGTTCTCATCCATGGACAAAATCTTTCGCAGATTCTCTTGGACACAGAAGCGTCAGGATGCGGCCTTTCTCCCAGGTAAACTGAACATTTTCAATTCTGAGATGACGGCTCTGGCCTTCTTTGTATACCCAAGACTAATACATCTGCTGTCATCTGCCAAAAGAAAATTTGTTGACATGAAGATGTGTATATGCACCCATTCATGATGTACAAGGATGAGATATAAGTCTATGGGATCTTGATAGACCGCGCATGAGCTCCTAGCTGACTAAGGAACTTTAATGACCCTGTGCCTATGTGCAGGCAACCAGATGATCTTCTTCATCTTGAATGTGGTCGTGGCAATCGGGGTGCTGATGACTTTCAAGCCGTTCCTTGTCCAGCGCCGTGATTAAATGAAAGCAGAGTTGAACCCGCGTGGATTCTAAGTATAGGGCTGCAAAAACTAAAGCAGGGCTTGCAAAACATTAGCTGCTATTGGATTCTTTCACAAGCTGAGTCCGGCCTGAAACTTGTTCGCGAGCTCATCCAAATGGAAGAGTTGGACAGGTTGATCCATCTCGGCATGGGTCTAGGAGTGTGTGAGGCTCTCCAGATCCTAAGCACAATTTGAGTAGCTTAGGGAAGTAATTCCATCTTTAGCCCAATCGTCATATGAAAAGTATATTACATATCTTACATCATGGTCGAACCTATATACAAAAGTTTGGGTTCGATATATCAATGCTGACTGCCTGTTGATCAAGTCTAGTCCATTGTTCAGTTCCTTAATTTTAGAGGTACCCCTCACTCTCACTATATTTTCATGAAATCCGGGTTAAAGTCTTGAGAATTGCTTGCAAGATCGATTTGAATGGGCCTATTCCCACCTTTTTGGGCTACAAGGCCCATATTATACCATCAAAGAAGCCATTCAACAATAGACAAGTCCATGCATTGCTTATGTCATGTGATATATTGGCATCACATGACGAATTATTTGATGAGTTGTTTCCATTATAGTTTTCAAGCATTTCGTTTATAAATTTAATAAAATTATATGCCCAAGAAATGTCACATGGAAATGTCATGCGATATGACTCTCACATAAGATACTCATCCATTCAGGTTAACTACTGAAGCGTATACTAGGAACTCTTTGAAAGAAACCCATCCAAAGTTAATCATTTTATGAATGAAAGCCGTGATCGTGGTATCATCCAGACATTTATGAAAAGAAAAAATATGTTTCATTTTTAGTTTTCCTTGAATGTGTGAATCAATCTCATTATTGCAGTATACTTGTGTTGTAGTGTACTTTGTCGCTATTAATAGACAATAGCAGCGTTATGCATATTACCAATCACAATCCTTATGGTCCGATTGTTTTATTATGCCCCGCTCCCTCCCCTCCCTAAATATACAATTATGTATACAAAGGGTTATATTTTTCTTCACTCTTGATTCGGGATAATTTCCTTAAACTATTTCTATATCGGAAATTGTCCAATCAATCCATAACCTATTGCATACATGCCAATTCAGTCTTAAAAGTTTTAATGTTATCAATTTAATCCTAAACTTTTGCACGAAATTTCAATGCAGTCTTTCCGATCAATTTTTACCAAAAATTACTAACACAGTAGTGTGTCATGTAGAATCACTGGCGATAATTGAACTACCACATTAGCAATTTTGAATGAAACTTAATTAGAAGGACTACATTGAAATTTCACGTAAATGTTTAAGACTAAATTGAAAAATATTTAGGACTGAATTAATATCTATACAATAGGTTTAGGAATGATGGTGTTATTTTCCCCTATATCATGCGAGTTACAAATTGCGGACATCACACCTATCCAACTTAATTTTGATAATAATTGCAGTGGACCTTCTCGTGACGAACTTGTTGTTCTTGGATTCTTCGAGAATACTCGGCCCCGACCAATCCTGGTTGTTGAATCATTTGGATCTCATGTAAACTACATGTGATCCAACGAAATCACCGATGTTTATTGGGTTGATGTGCACTCAAATCTTCCAAATATTGTTTTTATATTGCGGTCTCTGCTCGTGTCCTAACAGCACAAGCCCCCATTTAGGATTCCAAACTCTTCTCCTTAGTTACTATTCCAAAATGGATTTTTGTCTCCGGCCACAACAAAACTTTATCCGGAGAGACCCACTCATGAGTAGTTCAATTGGTTAGGGCGTATTTGGGATTGTGTAGTTAGATGTACTGGTCCCAAGTTCGATTCTCCAGTTGAGCACTTGTGATTTAAGTGGAGGGCCATGGCGGTGGATTGTTGTGCTAGTCTCCTCCGAGGAATAGTCGAAGTGTGTGTAAGTTGGCCCGGACACCTCGGTTATCCAAAAAAAAAAACTTTATCTGGAGAGGAAATTTTATCACCAAAGCTCTTGTTCTGGACCATTCTGGCTAAGATCAAGACGACAATTTAATCTCTTTCAACTCTTTCTAATCGAATTTCATACTATTTTTACTTAAAATTGCCGCAGGAGTTGTTGTTTTGGTACTAAAAAACTCTTTCAGAATAGTGAAGGTCGTGTCCTCAGAATGTGACCAGAGTCTTCAATCATGTATTGTTGCCACAATGACGTTGAAACCCTTCAATGGTCCTTTTTTCCCGTGATTGTACGACGTCAAAAAACGACAGATGAAGTGACTTGTGATAGCACATACATTAATTCAAATCGAAGGGCACTAGATCGCATCTATCTATCCCCGTATATAATTCCAAAAGGACCATATTTCATATCTTTTTTCTTTCCAAGTTTCTGTCGTTTAGGGAATGAATGTCTGCGACCTCGTACTAGTCATGTCTGTGCTGACCTTTTGCCCTTGTTCATTAATTCTCTCATGTTGCTGGTGGTATTTTAAAATTTATTAGTACCACAAAAAATTCATAATTTCATCTAGACTTTCACGTCAACATACAATATCACCGTATGTCATTCACGTTAACAAAATTAACGATAAAATTTAATAAAAGCTAATTAAAAATAAATTTATCATAAATATATTAATTTAAGATTTTTTTTAATCAAAAAGTTAGTTTATGGTGTATTTATCATATATATACAAGTTTGAGATTTTTATGATCAATAAATTTATCATAAGTTTACCATTTTAAGATTTTTTGTGATTAAAATATTATTTTGAATAAATTTATCACATGTGTTTTTGAGGATTTTCATGGTATTAACTCTTTAAAGATTGTTATTTTATAGGTTGTCAACAAAATTTTTTTTATCTATAGGCCACGAAAATGTGCAAAAGAATCGGGAACAGCCTAGACCATCCGTAATCAGACCAACCAGTGGTTCTCATGGGGACCGGTCCAGTTTCCAATTCCAATTTATTAGAATTGGTGAGTATTGATCTAGTTCCCGATTTCAAGTGCGGTACCACCCACTCGGACCAAACCAATACATATATATCTAAACTTTTTTATGTTTTCAAATGAAAATCTTAATTTCCTACTCGTTTCTCTCCGTCTCTTGCCTCACTCATCACAGTTGCTTCGCAGGCCACTTAAAAAACCTATCAAATATGTCTTCTTTGTCAACTCTCCTCCTTCGTTCTAAATCCCTTGTGGTTCCTCCATCTTGCTTCTTCCTCTCCTTGTCGATTCTCTAGAAACCACCATTCATCTTGAATCTCCATCTCAAACCTCGACCCTTCCATATGGTGATGCGCGCCAAACGCGAAATCGGCACAAGGAGCTCTCTTGGATGCCCCAACCCTAATCCAGTCAATCCCTCCCTCATGGAAGTCCACCGTCTTCGGTAACCTCTTGATCTTTGTCGTCGGCCTCTCTGTGTCCGACATCGGAGCGGCTTTCCTCTTGGGGACTCTCACCTGGCATGCCTTTGGTCCCTCGGGGTTTCTCCTTGTCGCTGCCCACTTCATCATCATAAGTCAAAACTCTCAAAATCGCACAAATGATTTTGTTGCTTATAACTTTTGCATTCTAGTGCGATCGAAAATTTCTCCCTTCGTGGAGATTTATCTCCATTTGGTAAGAGACTTTGATTTGCAGCATCCTAATCAATAATGAGTATGTTCGTGCTCATTACCTCTCCGTCTCTCGCCTTGTAGCTCCTCCCATTTTTTAGTTCTTATGTAAGCAAAACATGGTTTCTTTCATCCTAGATGGAATTAGGGATGCATATTCCGTATCGTCTTTTGAAGACCTCTTTTTATGTTCACTTGTGTAGAATGTCGTGATTTTGTTGGAGACATTTAGACCAGTTCCCAGTTCCAATTTTTCGGAACCAATCCTTAGCAGAGGGTTTCTGATTTCAGGGTGGGCAGTTCCCACCCCAAAACCAATCACCCCTATGGACCACCATTAATGTAAAATTTATTTTACTTGAATTACACTAACATCAAAACTAGTTTTCATATGCCAATTGTAAACCTGTTTTATCAAAAATCACTATTCAAGACAGGTCAATTTTATTTGAAAGATTATGTCGAGCATTGTCCTTCATCAAGGTACTTAGATTTCGAATAAGAAAAAAATTTAAAAATTAATGTATTTAATATTTTCGTAAAATAGATTATCAACATATTTGAATAACCCATTTCTTTATAAAATTTCAAAGTTTTATTTACCGTTTCCCACTACAAAAAACTGTTTTTTTCCGACGAAATTTCCAACAAAAAATTTGGAAAAATTCATTGGAAAACGAATTTCCAACGAATTTTCCAACGAAAAAAAATTCGTTGGTAATAGGTCGTTGGAAATTTTTCCAACGAAAAATTTCAATTTTCGTTGGAAATTGCGACGAATTTTATTTCGTTGGAAAACTTGTGGCTAAATTCGTTGGAAAAATTACAAAAAAATTTTTGGTCGAAAAATCGTTGAAAGTTTTTTTCCAAGAAAAAAATTTTCGTTGGAAAAATTACAAAAAAAAAAAATTTTGTCGAAAAATCGTGGAAATTTTTTTTCCAACGAAAAATTTTTCGTTCGAAAAATTACAAAATTTTTTTTGTTTGAAAAATTTTGGAAATTTTTTTCCAACGAAATTTTTTTTTTCGAAATTTTTTTTCGGATTTTTTTTTTGAATTTTTTTTTCGGAAATTTTATTTCGAAAAATCACCCTCGCCGCCGGCAAGGGCCAGGCGAGCTCGGCCTCGCCGCCGGCAAGAGCCAGCATCGTCGCCGCGAGCGCCGAGCATCGTCGATCGGCGAGCTCGAGCTCTACGGCCATGGCGAGCTCGGCCCTCTCCATGGCCAGCGAGGGCCAGCCTCGTCGCCGGCGATGGCCGAGCTCGCCCAGATCTAGGCGAGCTCGGCCCGTGCCGGCGACGAGCTCGCCCAGATCTGGGCAAGCTCGACCCTCGCCGGCGACGAGGCTTGGTGGCGTCGGGGGCGGCCCATGGTGGCCTCGGGGGCGTCAGGGGTGTGGGGGGCGTCGGGGGCGGCCCTGGATGGCCGCGGCGGCGCCTTTGGGGAGGGAGCTGACGTCGCGGAGGAGGAGGGGGGCGGCGGAGTCTTGGTGTCCATGGCGCCGGAGCCGGAGCTGGAGCCGGAGGAGAAGGGGGGGCAGCGAGGGAGGAGGCGGAGGGGGAGACAGAGGGAGAAGGAGAAGGGGGCAGCGGGGGAGGAGGCGGAGGGGGAGACAGAGGGAGAAGAAGAGAGAGAGAGAGAGAGAATGAATTTTGAAATTGAATGAGCGCGAAAATGTAGTAAGGTTTTTCGTTGCAAAATTCGTTGAAAAATTGTACACACTAAAATAATTGCCGGAAAATTAAAATTCGTTGGAAATTTCCCACGAATTTTTCAACGAAAATTGTACACACTGAAATAATTGCCTGGGAAATTAAAATTCGTTGGATAATTCGTTGGAATTTTCCAACAAATTTTCCCACGAATATAAAAAATGCCGAATAGTACCGGGTTTTTTTTAATTCGTTGGAAATTTCCAACGAAAAATTTTTTGTTGGAAATTTCCAACGAATTTTCCAACGAAAATTGTAAACTATGAAAAAATTGCCGAAAATTGAAATTCGTTGGAAATTTGGAAATTTCCAACGAATTTTCCAACGAATATAAAAAATGTCGAATAAAATTAATGTTTTTTTAAAATCATTGGAAAATTCGTTGGAAATTTCCAACGAATTTTCCAACGAAAATTGTACACTATGAAAAAATTGCCGAAAATTGAAATTCGTTGGAAATTTCGTTAGAAATTTCCAACGAAATTTCCAACGAAAATAAAAAATGTCAAATAAAATTAATGTTTTTTTTAAATCGTTGGAAAATTCGTTGGAAATTTCCAACGAATTTTCCAACGAAAATTGTACACTATGAAAAAATTGCCAAAAATTGAAATTCGTTGGAAATTTCGTTGGAAATTTCCAATGAATTTTCCAACGAATATAAAAAATATCGAATAAAATTAATTTGTTTTAAATCGTTGGAAAATTCGTTGGAAATTTCCAACGAAACATTTTTCGTTGGAAATTTCCAACGAATTTTTCAACGAAAATTGTACACTACGAAAAAATTGCCGAAAATTGAAATTCGTTGGAAATTTCGTTGGAAATTTCCAACAAATTTTCCAACGAATATAAAAAATGCCAATTAAAATTAATTTTTTTTAAATCGTTGGAAAATTGTACACTATGAAAAAATTGCCGAAAAATTGAAATTCGTTGGAAATTTCGTTGGAAATTTCAAACGAATTTTCCAACGAATATAAAAAATGCCGAATAAAATCAATTTTTTTTTAAATCGTTGGAAAATTCGTTGGAAATTTGCGACGAAAAATTTTTCGTTGGAAATTACCAACGAATTTTGCGACGAAAATTTTTCGTTGGAAATTTCCAACGAATTTTGCCATTCGTTGGAAAATTTGTCGCAAATTTGCGACGAAAATTTTTCGTTGTAAAATTTTCGTGGCAAAAATTCATTTTTTTTGTAGTGTCCTTTTTCCAGATTTTGGACCGATCCCTATTATTTTGATTGCAAATGATCATGTCTCCCACAATTAGCAAGAAATATATGGGCAAACAATTAGTGTTATCTGCACCTAGTCCATCAATAAAGCTGTCCTCATCATCATTTCTTAGTTTCCTTTTTGTCATACCTGCGTTACTTTATATTATTTCAATATTCAGATTGACGACGGCCGAGTATCTCCCATCTTGTCGTTGAATGCTTATTTCAATACGGGACTTCGTTTAGCATCTATTAATATGTCAGCCTTATCAATTTGTATATCAATGTTGTAAATTATCGTAACATTTAATTTTATGTGCTTTCTGTGTATATGGTTAGATGATTTTATTAAGTCATGTACCACAAATAATAATTTACTATCTAAGGCTCGATAATTTTCTTAAATAGGCAGAAGGCCCCCTTTGCAATCTAGATAGTAAATCAAGGGCACTAAACCACTAGTTAATGTCATGGACTAAATAAAATGCAAATCATAAGTTGAGTAGGTAGCTGGACATAAGCAAAATCCAGAAGATTTCAATTCATATGCACCAGTTTTGTTCTTACTCATTTTGTCACATTTCCTTAAACGAGAGAAATATGACGTGTGGAATGACGACATTTGGACATTTCCTATATCACCTCCTTCACCAGATTCATTGTTTTCCATGGCTTCCTTTTAAAGGCCAGCCATATAAAGCTCCTGCATAATTTCTCTCCCACATGCAAAAAAAAAAAAAGGCCCTCAATCATAGAACACAAAATCTTCTTCTTTTTTTCATTCAGGGTATGTGATTCAAACCTTTTCTTCTACATGAAATGATCTGAAGTTACGATCTATACCTTCATCTTTAAACGTGAAACATCTTAACGTTTTCACGTCTTCTCACTCTTGGAATATGCCTTGAATTGGAGAATCACATATGACGTTACGTGGTACTGTTCTTCACTAACGCTTGGTGATTATTCTCTCTCGAAGCAGATTTTCCGCGTGAGAAAAGAACGGTTCTCTATTTCATTTGCTCAGGAGCTGAATTTCGGGGGTTCAGCTCTCTCTGTTGAGGTTAATAGCAATGGCGGTGGAAGAACAAAAGGAGGCGCTGTTGCAGAAGCGTTACTATGAGAACTGCCCCGGCTGCAAAGTCGAGAAGCTTAAGGAATCGCGGAGAGGCATTCCGATCCGTGAGCTTGTGTCGATCTGGATTGTTGTGCTTTGCAGCGGTAATGAGCATGTATAGCACTATTGCTGTTCACAAGCTTTATGGGGAAAATGGCATTAGAAGCGCCAAAAGACTCGTGTAACGCTCACTTTAGTACCAAAAGTTTGCGTCGATTCACTTAAGTGCAAAATCAGAGAAAAATGATCATTTAAGTGCATCGGGCGACAAATTCTAGCCAAAAGTCATACATGGCTTATATTTGGGGTGAAACATGCAAATGTCATCGTTTAGGGGTATATATGCTAATTAGCACTACAAAAAAACTGTAATTTAGCTACAACATATTTGCGACGACAACAGTATCGTCGATAATTAGCGACAACAAAAGGCAAATAGTCGCTACGTGGCGACGAAATTAGCGACCAAGTTAATTTCGTCGCCAATTACCGAAAATAGCGACGGCAACAGACAATTAGTCGCTAATTCGTCGCTAAATAGCCACGAGATAAAGATGTCGTCGCCAATTTGTGACGATCACGCTTTTCTGTCGCTAAATAGCGACTACATTCAGCGACGGCATTTTTATCATAGCTAAGTAGCTACGAAAATACTAGGTAGTCGCAAAAACACAGTTTAGCGACGCATCGTAATTACTTCGTCGCTAATGTGATCTAATGTTACATTTTACGTTTCTTGATCTCTGGACAGTTTAGCGACTAAGTTGTCGCAATCTCGTCTCAAATTAGCGACGATATTAGTACCGTCACTAAATAGCTACTATATTTACCTACGACTTGTATTTAGTCGCTGAATAGCGACTATCTTTAGCGACGAAATAAATATATTTCGTCACTAAATATAGCTTATATCAGAAACAAAACAGACGATTCATTCATTTCGCAGCACTCGATCTCTTCTTCCTCTCTGTCTGAACGAGAGCCCGACGCCTACTTAGAGTAAGTACAAGTTACCTGGAGGTGGAGATGCGTATGCTTTAGCGAAGAAATCGGAAAAGCTAAAGGGAGTGAGAAATTCGCGATTGAAGAAACCGCAAAAAATACACCATTGTCCGCAAAAAATACACCATTGTCCATGCATTCTGGACATTTTTGCGACTACAAGAAAAATATCGTCGCAAAAATTTGCGACGATCATACTCTTGTAGTCGCTAAAATATTAGCGACGCCAGGTGTAGTTCGTCGCTAAATGGCGACTAATGGTGTGTCTAGTCGCTAAGTTGCGATATCTGAGTTTTGCGACAGATGTGTTAGCGACGAGTCAGTTTGTCGCTAATTAGCGACGAATTGGCATATGTTTCGTCGCTAATTTGGCCGAGAGCTTTACAATTTGCATTCGGGGACATCATTAGCGACGGATCACATATCTTCGTCGCTAATTGGTGACGGGGAGCGCATGTCGTCGCTAAAAGTGGCCATGAGTAATCATAATATTTGAAATTGTAGCGACGATGCTGTCGCTGATTGGTCGCCAAATGTGGCCGAGTTATGGATTTGATTCAGGCGTTTTAGCGACTACTTGATCGCTATACCGTCGCAATTAGCGACGGAGGTTTTAATTGGTAGCCAATTAGCGACGATTCGTGGCTATGCCGTCGCTGAATCACGATAACCTACGTTCGAAATCGATTTTGCCCAGTCTGTCTGTCTCTATCTCTCCTCTACTCTCGCTCTCCCTGTGACCTCCGACGCCGCTCGATCGCCCGCCGCCGCTCGTCTGGCCTCTCGCCGCCGCTCGTCCGCCCGCTCCCCGCCGCTCGTCCACCCGCTCAGCTGCCCGCTCCCCGCCGCCCGCGCCTCCGCCCGCCACCGACGACCGCTGTAAGTTCTCGGCCCGAACGATCGGTTTTTGATCGGTTCCCCTCCGCACCGCCGTGTGCAAGTCCTCTCCCTCCGGCTTCAATGGCCACCGCAGGAGCTCTGGCGTCTCGCTCTTGCTGAACAACATGGCCTCCCTCTCACGCGCGCGCGCTCTCTCTCTCTCTCTCTCTCTCTCTCTCTCTCTCTCTCTCTCTCTCGTGGTTGGGTTGTGCACTTTGTTCGATGGTTTTTGGCTTTTTTGCTGATCTGGGTTGCCCTTTCCTTGTGTTTCTTGAACATTGGAGTGATAAAGCTACACGCTTGCTTTAAAAGTGATTTTCGGTTGTGAATGTTAGTGCAATCTGCCTGGGAAGTGGATCGAGAATGTTGGACTTGTTGTGAGCGAGCGAGCGAGCGATTGCTTCGTTCAGTGTTCAGTTGAATGTAGTGCGAGGGAAGTGAAAAAAAACGGTTCGCCTGATTGAATGCTTAACCACAGAAAAATATCGACAGATTCAACCCAGTTGAATCTGGGTTGCCCTTTCCATGCATTCTGGACATTTTTGCGACTACAAGAAAAATATCGTCGCAAAAATTTGCGACGATCATACTCTTGTAGTCACTAAAATATTAGCGATGCCAGGTGTAGTTCGTCGCTAAATGGCGACTAATGGTGTGTCTAGTCGCTAAGTTGCGATATCTGATTTCAGCGACAGATGTGTTAGCGACGAGTCAGTTTGTCGCTAATTAGCGACGAATTGCCATATGTTTCGTCGCTAATTTAGCGACATGGTTTTTCGCAACGAAATTTTGTTCGTCGCAAAAGTCGTCGCTAAAAAATTATAGCGACGAAAATTTGCGGTTGTTCGTCGCTAATTGTCGTCGCTAAAATGCAGTTTTTTTGTAGTGTAGACACACAAGCAAGTCACACCAATAAGGGAAATTAATAAAATATTATCACGTCTGATTCTGGCAACTCAATAGGAGTTGTCACTTAATTAATCGTTTTTTTTAAAAAGTGGCACTAAAGTGATTGGATAAAAACTTTTGGCACCACCTTATGAAACTTTTGGCATTTCCAGTATTGTTTTCCCAAGCTTTTTGGCAACTTTTGGATTTTTTTTCCACGGTTCATTGAACTTACTGAGTGACTGGACATAAGGATGGTGCCAATTTACATGATATTTCAGAGTTTATTTGTTTGGCATAATTCAAAGGTTGATGTGAAGTTAAGCCGATGTCGATATTGCATAGTGGTGGTGAGTGCAAACCCAGATGTTTTATTTGTCTTGCAGTTCTACTTCACTCAGCTGATTGTAAAATTGAATATAGCTATGACGTTAATTTGCTCAGTAATCAGAAGTTATTTGCCAAATTGAAAAGATGTTACTAACTAGATGTACTCGTAGTCACATAATTAATAGCTAATTAGACTTGTGATGTTACTGACCAGTGTCTTGTCCTTTCTCTTTCCAGCGCTGCCAATAGCATCTCTATTCCCATTCCTTTACTTCATGGTAAGTTCTTTCATTTTATACTTGAGTTTTAAGTATGATGTGTATATAACTGTTCTGTCTTCAACAGATATATTGTGTCCTAAACTGTATGGTTCAGGCTCTGTTTTCTCCAATATCGTCTCTCTAGGCTCCAGATTGTTATTCTTGGTCAATTAGTCCTGAAAATTTTTGCATTCGTTGCAAATAAAACAAGTATGAGCGAAGTGAACATATTTTTATCTGACTTTGAAGTGTAAGAATTAGCCGTTGGCATGCGGTCGCGTAGGATGGTTAAACTCGATTAAAAGTCCCTCTACTTTCCTTGGTAGATAATTGTGTAAATGACTCGAAACATATGATTTAGCCTCTTCTACTCAATAAATCTCCGTTTGTGTGTTGAATTTCGAATGGCAGATTAGAGATTTCCATATCGCCACAAGAGAGGAAGACATCGGGTATTATGCCGGTTGTGTAGGTGAGATTAGCCTGTTGCTTATCTCTGCTCATTGCGGACTCCCTGGTTTGATTTTCACTATACCTTTCTCTGACAAACTCCTTGAAAACTGGAAGGTTGTTCATTCCTATTCGGTAGAGCCTTAACATCGATTTTTTGGGAAATTGTGGCGGATCGTTACGGGCGAAAACCAGTCATAATTATGGGAACAATTGTTGTGTTAGTACGAGCTCACCATTCATTTTCAATTTCCAGTGACAGAAATTTTCTCAGACGATTGCGATCAATTTAATTGTTATGATTTGATATATATCAGGGTTATCTTCAACACTCTCTTCTGCCTAAGTGTGAACTTTTGGATGGCCATTGTATAGAGGTTTCTTCTAGGAAGTTTAAATGGTTTACTCGTTCCAATCAAGGTAAGATCTCGTCCTGCTTATGAACTTTGGGATTCATCGAGGCACAAGTTATTTTGAGCCTCAAATAAGCTATCCCTTCTTATTTTGTTCCACGAATTTGCGATCATTCTTATATATGTATTTCATAATTTCGTAACAGGCTTATGCGAGCCAAATATTCCGTGAGGAGTACCAAGCGCTAGGAGTATCAACCGTAAGATGTCTGACCTTTGTTAAAACCTATGGGCTCTCAATACAGATTCCGAGTTTTTTCTGCTAAGTACATAAAGCTAAGAGTTACTCTTTGGACTCAGGTTAGTACAGCATGGGGGATAGGATTGATTATCGGTCCAGCTTTGGGAGGTTATCTTGCCCAGGTACTTTCTGATTTATCACACCTCGACGCATAAATTGAGTATTCCAAAAGCGATTACAATTTGGACAAACTTGCGGCGATTGCTTCTCTCATTTTCAAGCTCCTCTGACGTTCCTGGTTGTTCTGTTTTTGTTTTTTCACTTCAGCCAGCCGAAAAGTTCCCATCGATATTTTCCAAAGAATCAGTGTTCCGAAGGTGAGTGGCGGTTGCTTTCTTCTAGATTAATATTGCAGATCCATTTAGGTGATCATCGACATGAGCGGTAACATTTGATTTCCTGATTTCATTGCAGATTTCCTTACTTCCTGCCCTGTCTCACCATCTCATTTTTGGCATTAATTGTTTGTGTCACGTCCTGCTGGCTTCCCGTATGCACTTCACTAAACTCTGTTCATGTATCTCATCCTTGACATTGGAAATATTATATTTATTTTCCATTCTTCAAACGTTACCTCTACTTCACTTTACTTATGAAAGGATTAGCAACTGCTTGTTGCCCTTTGTGAGTGACCGAAAATCTGGTTTTATTTGCAGGAAACATTGCATATGCACCAAGCAAACAGTGAGCTTGATGAGTCCCGCAAAGATGTGGAGACCACATCCCTCGAG
The DNA here is from genome assembly GCA_031216285.1 of Syzygium syzygioides. Lineage (NCBI taxonomy): Eukaryota > Viridiplantae > Streptophyta > Magnoliopsida > Myrtales > Myrtaceae > Syzygium > Syzygium syzygioides. The sequence continues at coordinate 34,628,247 of CM062248.1, read as the reverse complement.
TCCGGTGTGAAATGCAAGATGCAAAAAGTTGAAGGGAAAGCTCCGAAAAGGTCTCTGATTCGTAATTGGCCCTTGATGTCAGCCATCGTGACATACTGCGTCTTCTCGCTTCATGATACGGCTTATGCGGCGGTGACGTAAAATAGCACGCACTGCTCTACCACACCTTCTCAGTTCTTCTTCATTCACCGTATTCTAATATCAAGAGTGCAATGATTTCAGTACTCATGGTGCCAAGTGCTTCATTAACAGTTGCTTGAAGAGCAGAAATTCTTTTATTGTTGATGAACACGAACTTGTAATCTGCAATGGAGTTGGCAGAGGACATTCCTTTGGCTAGTCGTGATAAAATGGTTGTTGCGAGAAATTTATGTTGACTTGTTCTTTGGAATTCTATCCTAGTTCGAAGTAGTTCATAAAATGGCATCAGCATATCATACCGGTTTCCAAAATAAGTGCATTTGGTCTTTGATTTCGATCCTCTCATCAGACTTTGCGTGCTATTTTCTCTTTGTAGATCTTCTCGCTATGGGCCGTCAGCCCTAGGCAATTAGGGGGTTTAAGTTACACGACTGAAGATGTCGGAACTGTTCTTTCCATCTTAGGTATATACTCAGTTTCTTCTTTATATGTCAAGATAAATCCGTTCCGGAAAACAATAAGGTAGTCACTAAAACTGCAATTCAAACAAAACTTCAAGATGTGGCGGTCTGCAGTCTTGATATGAGTTCTGCCTACTCAAAACTTAGAAGTATGTTGGTCTATTATGATCTGTTAAATATGTCTTGAATTTTATGTACTCGGTCCGGTTTATGATCCGACCCAACATATTTTTTGTGCGACTTGAAAGTGAAAGGAAAATTCAGATTTGGTTCGCGACGCGAAGGAAGCGAACAAATCTCCGTAGCGGACCGCCCAAGCTGGAGGAAGCGAACCAACGCTCGGGGGGTTCGGGGGCGTAGCCCCCAAGAAAAATTTTTGGGAGCACTTTTTATACTGCGGCTAGGTTTTCTCATTGATGTAGAGAGAATTTTGTTTCAGAGAGTTTTCGTGAGCCGTGAGGTTTTGTCGTTGTTTCGACTTCTGAAATTTGTACTCTCTTTGATTATAGTGGAATCTTGTCTTGCCTCGCCCGTGGACGTAGATCACCTTGTGATCGAACCACGTAAATTCCTGTATTCCGTCTTTGCTTTCCGCATCTATTTCCAACATGATCGAAAGTATCTCGGTACTCATTCAATATATTTGCTGGGGATCGCTGATTGCCGAATTATATTGCCCGGTGCCGGCCTTCTCATCTTCCAAACGTGTTTATACCCATACTTGGACAGACTTCTCGGACCTGTTTTGGTAGCTCGCATTTGTGGGGTGTGTTTTCGATATCTCATAACTTGAACTTGAGCACGTGCTTGTGAAAATCATTTTTGCTCGGTGCTATTCATGGTCTATCTAATAAAAGGACAATAATCCCTTGTGCTTCCTCTGCACAAATGTGTGAATGCAGGTCTTAGAGATACCGCTCTTGTCATTCTACCCTTTTATAGCCATGCTGACTGGGCTAAGTCTCCCTATAGTGTTGAATTGCGCATCAGTCACAGAGAATGTTTTTTTTTTTTTATAATCGAGGTGTCCGCGCGACCGGCAAGCGATGACTCAGCTATAAACCGGCGGTGATGCACGACTAGTCCTCGAGTGACGCTAGCGCAGGACCCACCACCACGGCGTCACACTTAAGAATCCCTAACGACTACGCTGGGGTTTGAACTCTGATCCCTTCGTGGGGGGACCAGAGCGCAAGCCAACGCAGCCGCTGCGGGCGGTGGTTCGCAGAGAATGTTCTATCTGTGAGTATGCCTAACACTCCGAGCTATGAAGCTAAGATGCCCGGAAATGATTCGCGTTACTTTTTCTGTATGGAAAAGAGAAAAAGCAAAATCTCTGTTCATACCTAACTCTAACTGTCGAATTTTGCATGTCGAAAGCTTTCTGTCTTCACCAGCTTGTTCCTTCTGCAAAAGCCGTTGTAAGCTTCTAATGATCATCTTCGACATGACGGATCTTTATTAACATCCCCGATTCATACATTTCTCGTGAAGGTTTGGCTTATGTCTAAATCTGAAATCGCAGGATCAAGATCAGAGAGGTGCTGCTAATGGAATTGCATTGACCGCCATGTCTCTCTTCAGGGCTGCTGGTCCAGCTGGAGGAGGCGCAATGTGAGTTTTGCTTAATTTTTGTTGGTTTTCATTACATTGCTTCGACGGGACAATTAGCAGTCGATAATATTAAACTCATTATTGAAACTTAAACAATTACTCTGCATGCTTAAAGGGTAGACTTGATTAATGTTCTCATCCATGGACAAAATCTATTGCAGATTCTCTTGGTCACAAAAGCGTCTGGACGCGGCCTTTCTCCCAGGTAAACCAAACTTTTCCAATTCTGAGATGACGGCTCTGGCCTTCTTTGTATGACCATAACTAATTCATCTGTTGTCATCTGCTAAAAGAAAAGGTGTTTACATGAAGATGATTCATGATGTACAATGATGAGAAATAACTCTGTGACCGTGATAGACCGCGCTTGAACTCTCAACTGACTGAGGAACTTTAATGACCCCGTGCTTATGTGCAGGCAACCAGATGATCTTCTTCATCTTGAATGTGGTCGTGGCAATCGGGGTGCTGATGACGTTCAAGCCGTTCCTTGTCCAGCGCCGTAACTAAAATAAAATAGAATTGAACCCGCATGAATTGTAAGTATAGCGCTGCCAAAATTCAGAGCAGAGCTTGTAAAATATCTGCTGCCATTCGATTCTTTCACAAGCCAAGTCGGGCCTAAAATTTGCCCTCCAGCTTATCTAAATGGAAGAGTTGGACAGGTCCATCAATCTTAGAATCGTTAACTTATCTACTATAGACCTAATCATGAGTCTAAGGATGTGTTAAGCCCTCCAAATCGAAGCGCAATTTGAGCGGCTTAGAAAAGTAATTCCTTCTGCGGCCCGATCATCATATGAAGAGTATATTACATATTTTACATCATAGGCTAGTATAAATACAAAAGTTTAGTTTTTATATATCAATACCACCTACATGTTGATCAAGTCTAGTCTGTTGCTCTATAACTCAAATTTGAGAGACACCACTTTACTCTCGCCACCTTTTCATGAAGTGCGGGCCAAAGCCTCGATAATTGCTAGCAAGATTGACGTGGATAGGCTCATTTCCGTCTTTTGGGGCTATGAGGCCCCTGTTATACCACCAAAGCAGCCATTCACCCATAGATAAATCCATGCATTGCTTAGAGCATGATATTTGGGGAGACACAAAAAATTATTGGATGAGTTGTTCCATTATAGCTTTCAAGCGTCTTGTATATTAATTTAATTTATCGAGAAATGCTATGTCGAAACGTCAATTGATACGACTGTCATGTAAGATAATATTCTATTTTGGATAATTACAGAAGCGCATTATCAGAGCCCTTAGCAACTCACTTGAAAGAATCGCGTCCATAATCAATCATTTTGAGGATGGCCAGAGCGATTGTATATTCATTCTTATATTTACAAAGAAAAAAAAATCATATACGTTTCTTTCTTAGTTTCCCTTTCAATGTGTGAATCAATCTCTCTAATGCAAGATGCTAGTGTTGTACTCCATCTTGTCGTTATTAATGGACGATAGCAACGTTATGCGTGTTTCCAATCACATTCCTTGTTTGCCCAATTGTTTCTTTGCCCCCCACCAAAAGAAGAAGAAGAAAGAGCCGGCCTGTTATGATCGCCTATAAAAAAAAATAGAGTTGTCTTCATCCCTGATTCAAAGAAACGATGCCTATGATATACCATGCGGGTCATAAGTTGTGGGACATGATGCACATAAAACTTAACCTTCATAATATTGCACCTCTTATCACAAACTCCATCGTGCACAAATTGGTGCCTTATGTGTTGTGGCTTTCGCAAGCGACAATACCATGCATTATTAATTGAGAAAAAATTTTGGGTTCTACTGAAGCACATTAACCTATCAAATCTTAGCTGGTAAATCATGTAGACCACAAATGAGAGCCACATGATTTAACAGCAAGTATTCGTTGGATTGATGCGCACCTCAAATTATGTAGGTGATGCACATGTATTGCAAGCCTCGATCGTCTCCAAACAACACGAGCCTCATTGGACCCCCAGCCTCTTCTCTTTAGTTGCTGTCGTGAAACGGACTTCTGTGTCGGACCATAACAAAAGTTCATATGTGGTCATGACATGCGTTGATGCAGATGATAAAAGAGAAACGTGAAATTCGATTCGCTCCCATGACCTTGAATCGCAACAGAACTTGTTTTGGTACCGAAACTCTTCCAAACGAAAAAGTCATGGTCGTGTCATCCGACCATGACCCCAGTTCTCAATCTCGTACTGTTGCCACAGTGGTTTTGGAAACCCTTTTCTCGCCCTGTTTCCCGGGAAAGTATGACGTCCAGCTGGCAACATTGAATTGGCGTGCGACAGTTACATTATTGGTTCAAGAGACGTGCCCTGAATCGCATCTATCTCTTCCCATATGTCAACTTCAAATGGACCGTATCCTATTTCTCTTTCTTTCCGAGCTTCTGTCGTTTAGGGAATGAATGTCGGTGACATCGTAATAATCACGTCTCTCCTGACTTTTGCCTTTTTGACCTGTGGTCCTAATTCATCATAAAACTCAACATGTTTACTGTCGATATTTTAAAAATTATTATTTTGTACACGCTTAAAGTAGATTGTATTTTTTCGACCAAAAAAAAAAGTAGATTGTATTTTTCGTCCCCCCGATGAAAATGTAGATTCTATTTGTGGGTCATTTTACTTTTTCCAGATTTTAATTGCAAATGATGTTGTCTCCTACTAATTCGATGTTTTATTAGTGGTGTGCAACGAACCGCTCGAACCGGACTGATTAATTCTAGACGATTCCAAAGGCCACCGTTCTAATTCCTGATTTCAAGATGAGAACTGGACCGATCGGTTATAATTTTTTAAAATTTTTTTAAATTTTTTAAAAAATAACGTAAAATAAACTCTAACATGAGTAATCTCTATTTTTCAGATTTCTTTTTCTCATCTCACCGTGTCATCCAGCCGCTAGATCCATTGGCAACCGCGAGCGTTGTTGCTTGAGACTCCTCTCTCTCATCTGACACGGCTCACGCTCAACCCAAGCCTCACGCCTCTTCAGTTTCGGCACCTCTCACGCGGCTCACGTTCAGCCCTAATCCCTCTCGCGTCTCGCCTCTCACAAGCAGACTGTCTGGTCACGCTTCTGTGAATGTGACCCTTAGCTATCATCTACCATCCTCGTCGTCATCATCTCCTCGAATTTTTTCGAACTCCAGTGCGATTCCAGAGCTTCCAACTCCAGTGCGTGTCATTCATCCATACTCCCCTTGACCCTGCACCTTGGGTAATTCCTCGACGTAATCTTATCGGTTTCTTGTTCTGTAGACTTTGGTTGTGTTGTTTGCACTGAAAGCGGGCTTTAATATCTTTTTTTATTTGATCTTTGCGCACGACTGAAACCTTTCTTGATTGATTTCCTGTTTATTGCCGAACGCCACGGTGTTTGTGTTAGATTCCGAAAATCGATGAACCGTTGAAAACCATCAACGAAACAGGATCATACATGTATAATTTATTGAGAAAGCATAAACACAGAAGCGTACCTGAATCCATAGGATAGACTGTTCTACGGTGTCGTGCGGATAGCCTTCTAGAACAATACGTTTTCTCTGAGAGTTCCCTTTTAGATTCTTTCTTATGTTCTCTCTTTCGATGGGATGAAGAGGAATCAGAAACTTACATACGTTCTGGAGACCATAACCGCTCTTATAAGGTAACCCTAATGTTACCTTTTAAAAATTACAATTTTGCCCATCATAAAAGTGTAATTTCCCCTTTTAGTCTCTACACATTAAAGGGCTACACCCTATTTGATACATTAAAGCCCTAAATTACCTTAACTTAATTTATCACTTTTAAAGGGCTTACTTTATATGACAGTATGCATTGCATTATTATTTCACATATAACCCAATGTTGGATTAAGGATCCAATAATCTCTCACTTGGATTATATGTGTATTCTTATAATTATGCTTTGCAATAATAATTGTTTGAGCTCAACTTTACTGTCATTACCGAAATGTATCTCTAATCAATCCAGTCCATCAATCATATCAATATAGGATCAAAGCGGCTTTTGTCACATCTATCGTAACTCAACCCATCAATGGTCACAAAATTGATAAAACTGAATGACATGGATTATGATGTGGATGTGTAGCATGGAAATTTCATGAAATGTGATATTAACATGCCTATTTCCAACTGGTCCACCTTAAACCTTAGTGAGATCAGACTTTACCAAAATCAAAGTGTGAATAAATCCTGATATTTCTGTAGAAAATAACCTCAAATATCCATATACTGAAATAACTGAAAATGTCTATATTAAGAACATTTAAATTACAAACTCCCACTAAGACTGAATATTCTCAATAAACATAACACCCATACGAGCAGTGTGCTCATGGAACACCTTGGGTGGTAATCCCTTAGTAAACGGATCCGCAAGCATAGAGTTTGTACCAATATGTTCTATAGATAACTGTCAACTCTGAATTCTTTCTTTAACAACAATTGGAATCAGAATAACCAATGATCTCAAGCTGATCCAACCTCCGATATGTGAGCATGTATCCGTTTGTTTTCTGTAAGTATCGCAAGACCCGTTTGGTTGCTTTCCAATGGTCTACTCCTGGATTGCTTAAATATCTGCCCAACATTCCAGTAATGTACGCAATATCCGGACGCGTACAAACCTGAGCATACATGAGACTCCCTATTATAGATGTGTAAGGAATCTTCTCCATTTCCTTTCTTTCAAAATCATTCTTAGGGCACTGATTGAGACAAAACTTGTCTCCTTTAGATACAGGGGTATCACCTGATTTACAATCTTGCATGCCATACCTTTTGAGAACCTTTTCGATATAGCTCTTTTGTGATAATTCAAGAATACCCCGAGAGCGATCCCGGTGTATTTGAATACCTAATACAAAAGAGGCGTCACCAAGATCTTTCATCTCAAAGTTATTAGATAGAAATCTCTTGGTTTCGTGCAATAAGCCTATATCGTTGTTGGCAAGCAAGATATCATCAACATACAAAACCAGAAAAATGTACTTGCTCCCACAGAACTTATAGTATATACTTTCATCAACCAAATTCATCTCAAAGCCAAATGAGACGATCACTTGATGAAACTTAAAATACCATTGTCGAGATGCTTGCTTGAGCCCATAGATGGATTTCTTAAGTTTGCAAACCATACTCTTTGGATCTCCAGATACAAAGTTTTCTGGCTGCACCATATATATTGTTTCATCAATGTTACCATTGAGAAACGCTGTCTTTACATCCTGATGCAACTCAAGATTGAAATGCGGCACCAATGCCATTATAATCCTAAAAGAGTCTTTCGAAGAAACTGGAGAAAAAATCTCTTTATAGTCAATGCCTTCTTTCTGTGTAAAGCCCTTTGCGACAAGACGAGCCTTATATCTTTCCACATTGCCTCTTGAATCCATTTTGGTTTTAAATATCCATTTACAACCAATGGGCTTCACACCTTCTGGCAATGGGACAAGATCCCAAACGTCATTGTCTCTCATGGACTTCATCTCCTCCTTCATGGCATCAGTCCACTTCTGAGAGTTAGAACTTTCCATGGCTTGACGAAAGCTAATTGGATCATCTTCCATCATTCCAATATCAAAATCATGCTCTTGGAGAAATACAATGTAGTCATCTGGCATTGCACTTCTCCTCTCTCGAGTGGATCTTCTTAATGGCATATGTTCTTGAGGTGATAGAGTTTGATTTTCTGGAATAATTTCTTGAGTGGGAGGTTCTCTTTCATCGTCTTGATCAGTTGTGTCCCGATCAATGACAATGGCACTTGTGGGATCAATGTCAATGGCAGGTGTAGGAATATTAACATATTCCTCTTCAAAGTCAAGGTCCCTCACTGTATCTCCTCCCGCAAACTCAACATCCTCAAAGAACCGGGCAATTCCCGACTCAAAAAAATTGACTTAGCTGTAGGATCATAAAATTTGTACCCCCTTGATCTTTCAGGGTATCCAATAAAGTAGCAACTTATTGTTCTTGAATCCAGTTTCCTTTCATTAGGCTTATAAGACCTTGCCTCAGCTGGACATCCCCAAACACTTAAATGCTTTAGACTAGGCTTTTTACCCGTCCAAAGTTCATAAGGGGTTTTGATAGTTGCTTTAGTTGGAATCCTGTTAAGGATATATGCTGCAGTCTTAAGCGCTTCTCCCCAAAGTGATTCTGGTAAGGTAGAAGAACAAATCATACTCCTCACCATATCCTTAAGCGTTCTATTTCGTCTTTCAGTAACACCATTCATTGTGGGCGAACCCGGCATAGTGTACTGTGGGACGATACCGCATTCCTCTAGGAATTTAGCAAACGGTCCTGGACGTTGCTCACCTGAACCGTCATATCTGCCGTAGTATTCACTACCACGATCAGACCTGACGCTTTTAATTTTCTTCACATGTCCTATGGCTTTACAAAAGAAACAACCTGTGCTTTCCGGATCATCCGGTTTTTGTTGTTGTTTCCTTTTGTTTGCCAAGGTTGCAGCTTCTTTATCCTTCTTCCTTTTGTAGCGCATTGAAATTAAATTTGTCAAGATCGTACAAATTTCAGCCTTTTCGCTCTTGACAAATCTCTTTTCAATGTCAGTAAGGAATTCTTTAGCTGTGGTTATCTTTTCAGACATTGTGCCCCGGAATGCTTCTGGAATGGCTTTCTTCATGATCATCATACACATGCTATTTGATCTCTCCCACCTTTCCATATCCCTCTTTTGATCAGAGGTGCTTTGATCATTAAGCGGTGTAGGAGAATCGATCCTTAACGCAAGGTCGAGATCCATGACTCCGAGAACTATCAGAAGGTTCTCTTGCCATGACTTGAAGTTAGTGCCATTTAGCATAAGAATTGAATTAATGCTGGCAGTAATATTCGTAGGAGTAATAGCCGAATTCAAATGCAACCAATAAAACATGCTCACATAAGTCTCAAAGCAATATATCAATTCAAATCAAGGTAATTCCCATCTCAAGACATCGAGCACTACATTAATACCTTGTCTTTGGACAACAATATTAACTAGTAAGTGATATCTTGTTGCAGTAATCAAACATTGATAATAATAGTATGTCAAACAACAAAACTTCCTTTGGGTCGATTTGTTATTCACATACAAAATCCAAATAATCATCACATGTTAATCACTGCAGTTGCAAATGTGATTTTGTCAAATATTAACCTTCCTTTTAGCTGGTTAAAATCCACATGCATCACATGTGCATACATTTTATATCTTAAAATAAATCAATTTACACAAGAGAGGTCCTTTTGTGGACATGTTGCTTCAATCAATTTATTTCAAGATATATATTCCTCCACCAAGATTTGAACACGCGCCTTAATCGCCTAGTGAGTACTTTTCTGAGAGTTACACACATCATCATATAATCACCTTTGGGCAGAATACATAATATGCAATTGTATACCCTCTACATTACAACGGCCATGAGAATATATTCCAATCTTTTATGAATTCACCACATTTGGGTGTATGAACCACTAGGATCAGTCATTTCTCACGCATGTTGTATATGCACCCCTCCATGAACCAATACATAATCACCTCCTTTGGGAGTATAATAATATATTAGAACAGGAGACATCCCAACAATACGAGACTGATATTTCTCAAACTCAATCAAGTGTGCCACTTTGGCGGTCACTACCAAATTGAATCATTGAAACTCTCTCATACTGAGGATATAAACTTTATGTCTCACATATACTATATAGATGTAATTCTAGACTGGAAAACATGGGCAATGTCTCCAAAATTACATAGCATGCTAAGTACATTGCTGTATACATTGATATATGTTGAACCTTATACATACTATCAATGAAACAGGATCTACACGTCCTTATGGCATCATATACATGTAAGATTTAATCTGTATCTCTTAAACCATAGAGAAATACAGCAAAAATACAAAAATATACCCTAAAAATACGCGTATATAGGGTTCCGTATGTATTTTCACATCCTTAAAAGTAGCAAACATGTAAAATAAATATACCACAGTGTAGAGAATCTCAATACGAGCACGCAGGTACCTTGCACGCTCCAATCAGAGACGGAACGCGCCCTCACGCGCCTCCTAAAGGTGTGGCGCGTGGGTTTCACGCGCTGGCGCCTAAGCCGGCCAAAATGGCCGGTCCAACCGGTCTGACTGTCGACCGGTCCGACCGCTTTCCGGTCCGATCAACGGGTCGGACCCCGGGTCAGGTCAACGGATCGGTCCCCGGGTCGGATCCTAGTCGGGTCGAGTCGGCTGGATCGACCCGGCTCGCGGAAACCCTAGCGCATGCAACGCACGCGCCTGGGCACACCCGCGCGTGTGCCGCCGTGGCTCTCCGACGCCCCGGCGCGTGGCGGCGCATGCGGCTGTTTCCGGCGTCCCCCAATGGCCGGCGACCATTGATTTTTCTCGTCTCGCCATCAGGATTCCAAATTTAACATCAAAATTCACTTTTAACAAATTTAAAAATTCGAAAAATACTGTATAGTATCAAAATCGATTTTGCTTCGTTGCGCAAACATCCGCACAAACCCTAATTTCACAAATTGCTAAAACCGAACCCTAAAACCAATGAATCAACATGTATACTGCTCTGATACCACTTGTTAGATTCCGAAAACTGATGAACCGTTGAAAACCATCAACGAAACAGGATCATACATGTATAATTCATTGAGAAAGCATAAACACGGAAGCGTACCTGAATCCATAGGATAGACTGTTCTACGGTGTCGTGCGGATAGCCTTCCAGAACAATACGTTTTCTCTGAGAGTTCCCTTTTGGATTCTCTCATGTGTTCTCTCTTTCGATGGGATGAAGAGAAATCAGAAACTTACATACGTTCTGGGGACCATAACCGCTCTTAGAAGGTAACCATAATGTTACCCTTTAGAAATTACAATTTTGCCCATCATAAAAGTGTAATTTCCCCTTTTAGTCTCTACACATTAAAGGGCCACACCCTATTTGATACATTAAAGCCCTAAATTACCTTAACTTAATTTATCACTTTTAAAGGGCTTACTTTATATGACAGTATGCATTGCATTATTATTTCACATATAACCCAATGTTAGATTAAGGATCCAACAGTTTGCTCTTTCCATAGCAGAGCTTTTCCAATCTATATTTCTTCTTCTTCATATCGTGATGTTGTTTGGAAGGAGAATGTTATAATCATCGATTTTATCGGATCGGACCAGACCAGATGGTCGGTCCAATCTCCAGTTTCTGGGTGGGATCGGATTGGGAATCGACCATCCTTATGTTTTTTGCGAGCAAGTTGTGTTATTTGTAAGTAGTCCACAAATAAAGCAATCCCTTGACAATCTAGGGTTTTGAAAAATGCATGAGAATGATCAAGATAGTTTCATTTATTTAAGAAAATAACGGGGAAATGGTTGAAAAAGTCCTAAATCTATTACACTTACACCAATTTGCTCTAAATCTTTTAAATTGACTAATTTAATCCTAAACCTTTAGACAATTTACGAATTGAGTCATTTCGGTCAATTTTGACCGGAAATCACTGACTTGGACGCTAGGCAATCTATATGGCACCTGCGGCGCTAATGTGGATAAATTTTATAATTTTTTTAATTATAATTATTTTCTTTTTTCTTTTACTTTTTTCTTTGCTTTTTTTTTCATTGTGGCCTACAAGAGTCGCCAGTGATCCTCACTAGCTATGAAGGCCTCGCCAACCCCAAGCAAAGCGGCCTTGCCCAAATCTAGCGAGGGCTTTCACGCCATCACTTGCAGTCGGCGAGGCTGCGATGGCCTTGGGCGAGGCCTTCACGTCACCGGCCATAATGAAAAAAAATAAATTTAATTAATAATTAATAAAAAATAAAAATATATATAAATTGTCCATGTCAATGTTGATCATGTCACATAGGATGGCAAGTGTCCACGTCAATGATTTCCAACCCAAATCGGGTCGAATGACTCAATTGGCAAATTGTCAAAAAATTTAGAACTAATTTGATCAAATTGAAAGGTTTATAACTGAATTGGTACAAAAGTAATAAGTTTAGGACTTTTTTGGTAATTTCCCCAAGAATAACGTGATAAGCATGAAAAGTATCATTATCCTGAATTCCCACCTTAACAATTAAAATTGCACGGGACACTCTAAGCTCTAAAAAAACTATGGTTTCACCTCCTTTATTCATCTTATTCATTAAAGAATATCATATCAACTAAAGAGAATCTATAAAGTTGATTTGCTGAGTGCGCCTTTGAATATGTGGGGCTTGTACATATCCGAAAATAAGTCCGACAAATCACTTAATATATCAATTTTGCAAATCATCTCGATGCTCAAATTTGCCGAATCATTTATTTATGAATAATAAATTCACTTTCTTGGGATGGATGACAACAAGAAAGCCCCTTTAGATCGTTTATCAAGGGCACTAAACCACTTTTTAGTATCGTGCACTGAATAAAATCATGATTAGTGTGGCTTGATCGACATCAATGGTGCCAAGCAAAAGCCCAGAAGATTGCGATTGGTGTGTATCATTTCGTTCTTCCTCACATTGACACATCTGCTTAAACAAGTAAAAACTGACGTGTGCAATGATGACATTTGGAACAAGTAGGTTCTCGCATTTCCTGAATCACCTCCCTCACCAGGCTGATTGTTTTCCATGGCTTCCCTATAAAAGCCAACCATTTAGAGCTCCTGTATAATTTCATTCCCACATGCAAAGGCTCAAAACCCTCAACCATAGATTACATATTTTCGGTTTGTGATTGAAACCATGCTTTTTCCTACATGAAAAGATCTAAGTTATGATCCATATCTTCAGTTTTAAACATGAAGTATCTTAATGTTTTCGCGTGCTCTCACTCTCCGAATGTGTCTTGACGTGGAGAATCATACATGACGGTGTGCGGTATCGTTCTTCACTGACGCTATGTGATCATTCTCTCTTGAAGCAGATTTTTCGTGTAAGAAAAGAAGGGTCTATTCTATTTGTCCGGTAGCTCAATTTCGTGTGTTCAGCTCTATCTGTTGAGGTTAATAACAATGGCAGTGGAAGAACAAAATGAGGCCTTGTTGAAGAAGCATTACCACGAGAATTGCCCTGGCTGCAAAGTCGAGAAGCTTAAGGAATCACGGAGAGGCTTGCCGATCCGTGAGCTTGTTTCCATCTGGATCGTCGTGCTTTGCAACTGTAATGATTATACATAGCATTATCGTTGTTCATAAGCTTTCTGTCAACTTCGGGTTTGCTTTTCCGGGTTCATTGAACTTACCGAGTAACTGGACATAACAATGATGCGAATTTGCATGATATTTCGGAGTTAATTTGTTCGGAACAATTCCGTTCTTGATGTGAAGATAATTAGACTTATGATGTCACTGACCTGTCTCTTTTCCTTTCTCTTTCCAGCACTGCCAATATCATCTCTATTCCCATTCCTTTACTTCATGGTAAGTTCTTCCATAATTTTATACTTCAATTTTGAGGTATGATGTAAATATTAGTGTTGTGTCTCCACTTTTGGACACGGTGTCCTGCATTTTATGATTTGGGCTCTGTTTTCTCAATTGGTCCTCTCTCTAGGCCCCAGATTATCATTCCTGGTCGATTCGTCCTGAAAATTTTTGCTTTTGTTCCAAATGAAACAAGTATCTGCGAAGTGAACAATCTTTTATCTTTTTTAGAAGCATCAGAGTTAGCCATTGGAATGCATTCCCATAGGATGGATAAACTCGATACAAATTTCTATTATTTTCCTCGGCAGATAATGATAAATGACTAGAAGTTTATGATTTAGCCACTTCTACTCAAGAAATCTGCATTTGTTTGTTGAATTTCGAATGGCAGGTTAGAGATTTCCATATCGCCGAAAGAGAGGAAGACATTGGGTATTATGCCGGTTATGTAGGTGAGATTATTCGGTTGCTTATCTCTGTTCATTGCAGATTCCCTGGTTTATTTTTTACTAAACTTTTCCCAAACAAACTGCTTCAAATCTCGAAGGTTGTTCACTCTTTTTCGGTAGAGCCTTGACGTCAGTCTTATGGGGAATCATGGCGGACCACTACGGGCGAAAACCCGTCATAATTATGGGAACAATAGCAGTGTTAGTACAATATCACAATTCATTTTGAGTTCCCAGTGAAAACATTTCCCCGACGATTCCAATCATCTAATAATCACTATGATTTGATTTATAATCAGTGTTATTTTCAACACTCTCTTTGGCCTAAGTGTGAACTTTTGGATGGCCATTGCGATGAGATTCCTGCTAGGAAGTTTAAATGGTTTGTACGGACCGATCAAGGTAAGATCTCGTACAGCCAATGAACTTTGGGATTCCTCGTGGCACAAGTTATTTTGAGCCTCAAATAAATTATCACTTCTTATATTGTTCCACGAGTTTGCTATTATTCCCTTAAATGCATTTTGTAATTTCGTAACAGGCTTATGCGACAGAATTGTTCCGTGAGGAGCACCAAGCGCTAGGAGTATCGACTGTAAGATCTCCGACCTTTGTCAAAACCTTCTAGCTCTCAATACAGGTTCCTAGTTTTTCTGCTAAGTAAATAAAGCCGAGAGTTACATTTTGGACTCAGGTTAGTACAGCATGGGGGATAGGATTGATTATCGGTCCAGCTCTGGGAGGTTATCTTGCGCAGGTTTTTCTGATTAATCATATCTCAACGCATAAATTGAGTATTCCAAAATCGATGACAATTCAGACGCACGTGTGCGAAATGCTTTTCATCTTTCATGCTCCTCTGATCTTCCTGGTGTTCTATTTTTTTCACTTCAGCCTGCAGAAAAGTTCCCATCGATATTTTCCAAAGAATCAGTGTTCGGAAGGTGAGTGAAGGTTGCTTTCTTCTACATTGATATTGCAGAATCATTTAGGTGATCATCAATATGAGCGGTAATGTTTGATTTCCTGATTTCAATGCAGATTTCCTTACTTCCTGCCCTGTCTCACCATCTCATTTCTTGCATTGGTTGTTTGTGTCGCGTCCTGCTGGCTTCCCGTATGCACATCACTATACTCATTTCATGTTTCTCATTCTTGACATTGGAAATATATATTTATTTTCCTTTCTTCAAACGTTACCTCTACTTCACTTTATCTACGAAAGGATTAGCAACTGCTCGTTGCCCTTTATGAGTGCCCGAAAATCTGGTTTTAATTGCAGGAAACATTGCATATGCACCATGCAAACAGCGAGCTTGATGAGTCTCATGAAGATGTGGAGACCACACCAGTCAAGTCCGGTGTGAAATGCAAGATGCAAAAAGTCGAAGGGAAAGCTCCGAAAAAGTCTCTGATTCGTAATTGGCCCTTGATATCAGCCATCATTGCATACTGCATCTTCTCGCTTCACGACATGGCTTACTCAGAGGTAACGTAAAATGTCACGCGTTTCTCTTCCATGCCTTCTCGGTTGTTCTTCATTTACCATATTCTTCTATCATGAGTGCAATGATTTCAGTACTCATGCTGCCAAGTACTTCATTGACAGTTGCTTAAAGAGCAAAAATTGTTTTATTGTGGATGAACACGAACTTGTATTCTGCAATGCAGTAGTCAGAGGACATTTCTTTGGCTAGTTATGATTTAACGGTTGTCGTGAGAAAATTACTTTGGCTTGCTCTTTGGAATTCTATCCTAGTTTGGAGTAGTTTATTGGAGTAAGGCATCAGCATATCATGCCGGTTCCCAAATAAGCTCATTTTCTCTATTAATTCGATTCTCTCATCAGACTTTCCGTGCTATTTTCTCTTTGCAGATCTTCTCGCTATGGGCCGTAAGCCCTAGGCGATTAGGGGGTTTAAGCTACACGACTGAAGATGTTGGAACTGTTCTTTCCATCTCAGGTATATACTCCAGTGTCTTCATTATAAAACTGCAAATCAAACAAAACTATGAGATGCGGCAGTCTGTATTCGTTGATATGCATTCTGCCTATTCAAGACTTAGAAGTATGGTGGTCTATTATCATTTAACGTATCTCTGTACTCATTCATCATATTTGCCGGGAATCGCTGATTACCAAATTTTACTGCCAGGTGCCAGCCTTCTCGTCTTCCAAACGTGTTTATACCCATACATGGACAGACTTCTCGGCCCCATTTTGGTAGCTCGCATTTGTGGGGTATGTTTTCGACATCTTGTAACTTAAACTCAATCACGTGCCCGTGACAAATATATTTTCTGGCTATTATATCTCCATCTATTCACAATCTATCTGATAAAAAGATGATAATCCCATGTTTCCTTCGCGCAAATGCTTGAATGCAGGCCTTATCGATACCCCTATTGTCAAGCTATCCTTTTATAGCCATGCTAACCGGGTTAAGTCTCTCCATAGTGTTGAATTGCGCATCAGTCGCAAAGAATGTTCTATCTGTGAGTATGCGTTACACTCTGAGCTATACTCTATGAAGCTGATATGCACGGAAATGATTGGAATTACTTTTTCTGTATGGAAAAGACAAAATCTCTGTTCATATCGAATTCTAACTGTCAAATTTTGCGTGTCGACAGCTTTCTGTCTTCACCAGCTTGTTCCTTCTGCAAAACAAAGCTGTGGTAAGCTTCTAATGATCATCTTCGACCAATCTGATATCTATTAACATTCTCGAATACATATCTCTCTCGAGAAGGTTTGGCTTAAGTTCAGATCTGAAATTGCAGGATCAAGATCAGAGAGGAGCTGCTAATGGAATCGCAATGACCGCCATGTCTCTCTTCAAGGCAGCTGGTCCAGCCGGATGAGGCACAATGTGAGTTCCGGTTAATTGTTGTCGGCTTTCATTATATGATTTATATCACTACGATGGACAATTGAGCAGTCGATCATATTAAACTCATAAGTGAAAACAAACAATTGCTTCTGCTAGCTTGAGTAGACTTGATTAATGTTCCCATCCATGGACTCAAATCTTTTGCAGATTCTCTTGGGCACAGAAGCGTCAGGACGCGGCCTTCCTCCCAGGTAAACCGAACTTCCCATTCTGAGAGCGGGTCTGGCCTTCTGTGTATTACCATAATTAACTCATCTGCTGTCATATGCTAAAAGAAAAGGTCTTTACTAGAAGATGTGTACATGCACACATTCATGATGTACAATGATGAGAAATAAGTCTACGCGACCGTGATGGACCGCGCG
The DNA here is from genome assembly GCA_031216285.1 of Syzygium syzygioides. Lineage (NCBI taxonomy): Eukaryota > Viridiplantae > Streptophyta > Magnoliopsida > Myrtales > Myrtaceae > Syzygium > Syzygium syzygioides. The sequence goes on along the minus strand of CM062248.1, from coordinate 34,610,837 downwards.
TCAACTCTCAGCTGACCAAGGAACTTTAACGACCCCATGCCATTGTGCAGGCAACCAGATGATCTTCTTCATCTTGAACGCGGTCGAGGCAATCGGGGTGCTGATGACGTTCAAGCCGTTCCTTGTCTAGCACCACGACTAAAACAAGGCAGAATTGAACCCGCACGAATTCTAAGTATAGCGCTGCCAAAAGTCAAAGCAGCTTGTGTGACATCCGATATTTTGTATGATCGATAGTATATATAAGATATAAGGTCAAGTAACTTGGAATTTTGGATGGCTCATATGGAATCTCAAGTGGTCATTAATTTTTGAGGTTCGAAGGTTACGACAGATGAATTTTCCACAACCACACCAGCCGAAGTCCGATGCGTTAGAATTAAATTGATAGATGCCGACGTGCACGTAGTGACGTAGAATGACGGTAATTAATTTACCGCCATCGCAGTCATAGATGGGGACTGATATGCTTCGAATTACATATTTGATGGCTTCCAAGTTTTAAATTGAGATTTTTCTAGCATCCGATGTTTTCACTAATAATTTTAGTAAGTTCAAAATATTTTTCCGACTTATTAGTATATAGAAAGGACACTGATTTTCCTTGTTTACTTACTTATTAATAAATATTTTGGTAACCTAACAACATATTTTGGATTAAGCCTTAGGTTTCTTATCATTTGGCACACCCTCTCTTCATTTTTCTACCAAGAATTTTAAACCCAAGCTTTTAATTTGAGACATTGAACTTCGCTAGCTATAATATCATGCATTACATCATCAATTTCAACTCTAGCCCACTAATGCCTTGATGACTCACCCATTTTACTTGGCCAAGAAGAAGCCATCTCTCATTTGAATAAAAAAATCTCCTTAAAGTTCATCTTATTATGCCACTTGTACATCCTAGCTACTTACTTAGGGCCACTTGAAGCATTTCTATTAGAACACACATTCCCTTGGACCTCATGACTTTAACCCAAGGGCATTCATTACTTTAGCCATAGGTTCATTTCCCTTGGCCGTATAAGTGGGTCTTTGGAGGTCTTCAAGCTTCAAAGTGGAAGTCCCCACTACATTAACTTCCAACTTTTCCTCAACTTTCGTTTTCAAATCTTGCGAGTAAAAGTGAGGGTCTCACCTCCGTATTATTAAAGTTTCTACCTCAACCTTTCAGGTGTCAATGAGGTGACTACGGCTTTGAGTTGTCAAGTCTTTAATTCAAAGTAAGTGAAAACTCTAGAAAATAAGTTAGGTTTATCCACTTTGGACTTGGTTGGTTGATGATTGTTAATTTTTGTTTTAGTTACATTTGATAGTGAGTGTGAGCAAGTTACAATAAAGTTGTTTGGATTTATTGTGGTGATATATCCTGTTGTGATGAGTTTTTTTATGCAAAAAGGGTGTTTGATTATTTTCCGTGAGGTGTGATAGTATGTTGGATGTTAGAAACGTAAAAATGACAAAAATTGGATTTGAGGGTGTTATTTCCGAAATTCTAGTTCGGTGGGCGCTGATGATATGTACCTTTTACATATTGGCCACAGATCATATCCACCTGTTATTCATTGGCCATTGATCATATCCACTTATTGAATATATTCACTTACCGAGTATATTCACTTACCTGAGTATAACCACTTGCTAAGTATATCTATTTGCCGAGTACTAAGTATGCCCAATTGTCGATTTTCAGAATATATTATTAATGTTTGCATGAGAAATGAAGGAAAGTTAGTATGCTATTATTATGTGATCATTGAAAAGCATGATAAGAAATGAATGAAGATATATGTGTTGAAGTGCATGAAATGATTTGTTTGTCTTTAACTGCATGAGAAATGACAAACTACTGGGTGTATATGACAATGGTTGTGTTATAATAATTGCATGTGAGTGATGCCATGTGATTAAGACATTTGCTACAGCATATTTGCCGCTGAGCGAATTCCCTTGTATAAGTTTGTGGATGAGACTCTAGAGTGAGCCAGATATTTTTACCATATATGACGATTCTCTACAATGAAATCATATGATAACATAGCTCGTGTGGTCATGGTATGACATGATTTGTATAGTCATGGGTATGACATAATTTATGTAGTCATGGGTATGACATGGCTTGTGTAGTCATAGTATGATGTTAAGAAATGACCATCATCATGCGAATTTTCAGTAGTGTATTTATCATTGCTGATGTAGATGACACCCGTGATGAATGTACTGAGGCGTGGCAAAGGGTATGAATGATGATGTCTCGTTAGTTGAGTTGCCTATAATCCTAGCTAGTGACGAATATTAACTCACTCGTATATAACAATAAGCCACTAAGATGATATTTGTGCATCATGAACTAATATGCCATCTACTTGCAATTAAGTGAAAAATCTTATGCAATATTGTTAATGGTTTCCATTGGCATATCATGATAGTGTAGATAGAGCATTTGCTTCATACATGGTTATTTTGTATTGCATTGAACTCACGTTGTTTGTACATATTAGGTTGAATAGTAAGCCAATCTCCTATTTTAAACTTAGAGATTTCATTTATTGGGTTTCGGCTCACCCTTTTTTTTTCAAATTTGTAGGATGGTTCCTCTGGACATGACGATGGAGGGGACAAGATGATACCGAAGGCCACCAACCCCTGAGTTAGATGGTGGCTTGGTTAATATTTAGGTTCGCTTTTTGGTGGGTGTAGAGGTGCTAGTTGACCTGACTTTTCTTTCCAAGACTATGTATAATTAAACTCATGCGATTTTCATGTATGGTATGAATGTTTTATTATGCTTTCGCTTGTGTAATTATAATTAAAAGATATAATTAGAGAGAACACATTTCGCGAGTGACATTATGGAGTGTCACAGCTTGCAAAATGTCAGATGCCATTCGATTGTTTCACAAGCCGAGTCAGGTCTAAAATTTGCTCACAAGCTCATAGAAATGGAAGAGTTGGACAAGTCCATCAATCTTAGGTTCATTAACTTATCTACTCTAGACCTAATCATGGGTCTAAAGGCGGCTTAGTGCCTCCAAACTCGAAGCACAATTTGGAAGAGATTAGGGAAGTAATTCCTGTTTTGGCCCAATCATTGTATAAAGAGCATATTACATATTTTACGGCATGCGCGAGCCTAGATATGAAAGCTTAGGTTCGATATATCAACACCGCCTACCTGTTGGTCAAGTCTAGTCTATTATTCTGTCACTTAATTTTCTAGGCACGCCCTTATTCTCACTACTTTTACATTGAATACAGGCCATAGTCTCAAGAATCACTTGCAAGATCATTTTGAATGGGCCCATTCCTGTCTTTTTGGGCTACAACGCTCATGTTATACCATCAAAGTAGCCATTCACCCATAGACAAGTCCATGCATTGGTTATACAATGTCATGTCACATGACAAATTATTTGATTTGTTGTTTCCATTACACTTTTCAATCATTTCGTGTATAAATTTATCAAAATTATATGCCCAAGAAATGCCACATCGAAATGTCACGTGATATGATTGTCGCGTAACATACTGTTCCATGCGGATGAACTCTTTAAAAAAAACCCATCCAGAGTCAATCATTACGCATATGGCAATCGTGATTGTGTTATCATCTTGAAAGTTTGGAGAATAAATGTTTCATTCTCAATTTCCCTAAATGTATGAATCAATTTCTCTATTGCAAAATACTTGTATTGTAGTGCACATTGTCGCTATTACCAGTCAATATCAACGTTATGCGTATTATCGATCGCATTCCTTGTTTGTCCAATTGTTTCATTGTGCCTCGCCCCGCACTGCCCTGCGCACCCTAAAAATTCAATCATGTACACAAAGGATTATATATTTCTCCATCCCTAATTCGAAGATATTTCCTTCGACACACGCACACACATATATATGTGTTGACACCCGAATGTTCTTCGATCATCCAAGCCTCCGTTTCTTCGTCCGTGAGCAAAGGAACATGAAGGTGACGAAGGGGGACGGTGACGAAGAGGGACAGTGACGGACGCCCTTCGTCCGTGAGCAAACCGGAGGTGACCAGAGCAAATCCGATGGAGGTTCTGGAAGAATAGATGAGCTGGCCAGTCGGTCGGAGACAACCGAAAAAGATTCTGGTGCCGGAGAGGACAACAAACCGAGAGAGAAAGAGTTGGCAAGAGGGGGAATCGATCAGGAAAATCGCCCGGGGAAGAAGGGTTTCTTGGAGAAGAGAGCGTTTCGGTTCTTCTGCTCGCGTAGAAGAATTCCGGCAAATCTCTTCCCCCTTCTTCCGTCGTTTGTTCACCGTCACCGGAAAACGATACTCAATTAATCGGCATTTCGGATACACCGAGATACCATTGCTCGTCGCCTCAGACGTACGGGCCATTCTTGTTCGTCATTCCTTCGCCGTGCCGGAAGACGCCAAGTTCCGTCGCGGTCCCGTCCGTAGGCTACCGAGGAGGCACTATCCGCGAACCGGGTAAACTTTCTGCTTGCAATGCTTTGTTTGCCCTGTTACACTGAAGCGTAGAACGCCGAATTGAATGAATGATTTCTGGTGGAAATCATGTGAAACTGAAGTGGATTTGTGGAATGTATTGGTGATTCAGAACTTTGTATATTGTGTTTACGCTGAAAATCGTTTGGAAATTATATCGGAAAATCGTTTCTGCAGTTGCATATCATATGTTCGACAAAATGCTTGAAAGAAGAACCGAATTGATTTTTGTGAAATCAATGCGTAGAAGTCGTTCTTTCATGCTTGATGTGTCCTTAGATTGATGAATCAATAATGAATCTATATCTTTTTCATTGATTTTCTGGCATGGACATCGTTGTCTGAGTTGGCCGTGCGTGCACTTCTCCATTGCCGGAAATTCATCCCCTCACCGGAGTTGCCCGCGGTCTGAGGCCGCTCCAGTCAGTCCGTTTCTCATTCTCTGATATGTATATGTATGTTCTGCGTGCTAGAGTTAATAGAGTCTTGGTACATACGGTTTCTGAGTTTGAAAATATCTCGCCGGAGTTTGTCCGGCAGTGTAACAATCATCGGCCGACTAGTGACCGGTGGTGATTTGTAGGCGGTGGCTTAGCGTCGGAGAATATTTTGGTAGCGATTGAAGTGTCGTTTTAAGATTTTTGGCGAAGTTCAGTGAAGGCGTGAGATAGGTGAGTCATCGGTGAAGCGTCAGTGAGAAAGGTGAGATAGAAAGCCATCGGAGAAGAAGACCAGAAAATAAGGGAATAAAGAAAATCAAAAAAAGAAAACTAGAAATAAAAAAACACAAAGAATCGAATATAATGGAGACCAGATCACATTCTAATTTGGGTGGAGCAGAGGTACAATGGGCCGTAGGTCAAATCAAGTGAAGGGGCTGAATTCGAAATTGGGCCAAAATGAATTGAACGGAAGAAGCTAGAAACTTGGGCTTGTTTTGTTGTGATGGCCTATCAGAAGAGACCCAAATTCAGACTAGGCCCAAGGACCAGTCCGAATTGCGAGTCTGACCCAGACCGCTAGAAGTCCGGATCGGAACGGCTAATTGGACAGCATTCCTTGACCGGGTCCAAAGTCCTTTTCTTTTCTTTTTTCGAAATAAAAAATAACAAAATTCAGAAAAAAAATTGAAAATGTGAGAAAAGCTAAAAAATGTAGAATTCTTTTGGCTTAGGGCTTTTTTAATAAACACTTTTGGCTTGAACAAAAAATTGAACCCAAAATTGAATAAGCCTCTAGGGCTTTACCTTAGGGGTTTTTGTTGTTGTTTTTATTTTTAGAGACAATGCTAGGTCACTGTTTGTCATTTTTATTTTGATTTCATTTGATTGCGTGCTTTAAATTCATTGATTGTTGTTTTTCCCTTTTAAAATGGTTAGGATGAAAATTCAAAATTCTTTACTAGTAAAAGACCGCCGTGACATTTTGGTTAATAAATAGTCGAGTTTAGGTACCGAAAGGGCATTAGTTGAAAAACTAGTGTAATCAAGTTCTCGATCCACTAAGAATCTCTGGTTGTGTATGTTTTCGAAATAACACTCCTGTATCTCGATTAGGGTTTCTAGCTGACTCTTAATCGTGGCTAATGGCGACTCCTATCAAACAAATAAATTTAAATAACTAATGTCATGTGAGGTTTGAACTTAGGGAGAGTTCAATAAAATACCTCTAAACCTACTTCCTCGAGGCGGCCCTCGAAGATTAGGTCGTGACAATATGGAATTATCCAATCAGTCATAAATTTATTGTACAGACGCCAATTCGATTTTAAATTTTCCAATTTTGACAAATTTAGTTTTAATTCTATATGCAAAATTCCAATGTTGTCCTTCCGGCCAATTTTCGCTAGAAATCACTAATGTCGTGATCTGCCACATACGACGGCTAGCAATGCTTGGACTGCCACGATAGAAAATGTTTAGGACAATATGAAATTACGATATGTTTACTATTTTTTTGGTAAATTTTCCCATATTTTTCTTTAGATGACAAAAGAAAAATTAAATTACTAATGCCGCCGTTCACCTAAGATTGATAACGTGAAAAGAAGAACAGAAAAAGAGGTTGCCAAATTCGTTTGCTGTGGTTGAGGTCAGGACAACGAGAGACGATTACTTGTTCTTGACCACTTCGGCTGAAAATCAAGAGGAGAATTCAATCTCTCCCAACTCTTTCTATCCAAATTCCATACTCTCATGGTTATCTCAGGATTTCAATCAAGTATTGTTGCTGCCATCATCATTTTGGAACCACTTCTTTTGTCCTTTTTTCCAGCACGTTATCAAGTCAAGAGACGTGCCCTAGATCGCATCTATCTCTTTACATATATAATTCCAAAAAGACCGGGAATCATTTCTTTTTTTTCCAAGTTGCTGTCGTTTAGGAAATGATTGTCCGTAACCTTGTGCTAGTCATGTGGAAAGCAGCGTAAAGGAAAAAAAAAACAGTACTACTTCAGGTATTTGACCTCTTACACTAATCCAATATGACTTAGCACGTTGCTGTCGGTATTTTAAAACTTATTTTATTGGTGGTTGATGTAAAATTTATTTCACTGGAAACTGACCTAGAAATTCTATAGACAAAACAAGTTTCATGTACCAACGGCACGCCTTTGGTTATTTCAAGAACCACTGTCGAAAACAGGTCGGTTTTATTTGATGTAGTGTGTCAATCTCTTGTCCTATATTAAGGTACTTAAGATTATCAAGTCACCGAATAAGAAAGAATTTTGAAATTTTGATGTATTGAGTGTTCTCCTAAAATTTATTAACCGCATCTTTGGATAACCCATTTCTTTATTTTGTAATATTTCTACAGGTGTTTCCTGGAAGCTCGTTGGTGAGATTTGAGAGTCCTACTTGCAATTTGCTTTCCCGGATTTTGGACAGATCCTTAGTATCCTAATTGCATTTGATCTTTGTCTCCCGCTATTTGCACGTTCTGTGTTGGGCACATAGTTGGTGTCATTTGCACGTAGTCCATAAATAAAGCAGTCCCGATCATCATCATCATCATCATCTCTGCTTTCCTTTTGTCATCCAAGAGCCACTTTACATTAGTTCAATATTCAGCTTTGACGGCGGCTGAGCATGTCATGTCTCGATGGGCTGTTAAGAGCGCAGAGTGGGTAGGATGAACAGTTGATCAAATCTAGACGTGCAATTCTTGTTCGATCTAGGGTTTTGAAAAATGCGTAGTCCTTTTAATCTATTTAATAGAATATGCGTGATGAGCAAGAGAAAGCAATATCATCCTAAATTCGCGGCTTAACAAATTTTAGGTGCTTTCTGCACATCCAGTTAGATGATTTTTCCAAGTCGTTCATACTTAAGTAATACATCGACTTTCTTATGCTCAATAACTTTTTTAATAACGAGAAACCCCCGTCTAGATAGTAAATCAAAGGAAAAATTTCAATTAAGGATTCCAAGTATGGGCTTTTTCTAAAAAAAGGACCTCAAGTGGACATAATGTCAAATAAGGGCATGAAGTATCTAATCAATCTCAAATAAGGATCCGAAGTGCCTAATTAATCTCAAGTAAAGGCCTATGTTCTCTGGCCGGCCAAATGCTCACCGACTGACGAGCACGTTACTGTTCCAGTGATTAGAACAAAGACAATTTCGTCTTTTTTTAATTTTTTTTCCTTTTTCTATTTTTTACTTTTCCTTTTCCATTTTTTTTCCTCTCTTTCCTCCACCGACCATAGCAGAGGCCGGAGGAGGTCACCCTCACCGACGTCGGGCGAGGGCGAGGGTTGCCCTTGCCGGATTTGGTGAGGATCGCCCTCGCTCGCCCAGCCTAGGCAAGGGTTGCCCTCACCCACCCAACCCAAGTGAGGGCCACCTTCACCCGACACTAACGAGGGCAAACCTCGCCTGACGCTGGTGAAGGCGGCCTTTGCCTGAGGTTGGCAACCTCTGTCGACCCCGGCTATGGCTAGCGGAGGGAAGATAGAATAAAAAACATAAAAGGAAAAGAAAAAGACAAAAAAAAAGGAAAAAAAATTAAAAACGAAAAAACAAAACTACCTTTGTTTCGATCGCCAGAACAATAACGTGCACGCTGACCGATGAGCATTTGATCGATCGGCGAGCCCAGACTCTTACTTGAGATTAATTAAGCACTTCGAATCCTTATTTGAGACTGATTGGACACTTCAAACCCTTATTTGATACTATATCCACTTTAGATTTTTTTTGAGAAAAAAGCCCCTATTTGGAGTCTTTAATTGAAATTTTCCCCAAATCAAGGGCACTAAAACCACTTTTTAATGTCTTGGACTAAATAAAATGCAAAACAAAATTTGAGTGGGTAGCTCTAACATTTTCTGGTGCCAAGCAAAATCCAGAAGATCTCGATCATAAGTATAACTTTTGTCCTGACTCACTTTATAACGGGTCCTTAAACCAGAGAAATCCGATGTGTGCAGTGATGACACTTGGAGCACGTTGGTTCTCACGTTTCCTATACCAGCTCCTCTTTTTTTTTTATTCTGTTTTGGGGTCAAATGTATCATCTCCTTCACCAGACTAATTGTCTTCCATGGCTCCCCTTTAAAAAGCCTTCCATACAAACCTCCTGTGCAATTTTCCTCCCACATGCAAAACAACAAACCTCTCAATCATAGGGTATGTGATTCAAACCTTTTTTCTCCACATGAAATGATCTGAGGTTACGATCTATATCTTCAGCTTTAAACATGAAGCATCTTCGTGTTTTCACGCGCTCTGACTCTTGGAAAATACCTTGAAGTCGAGCATTATATATGATTTCTATGCAGTATTGTTCTACGCTGAAGCTTTGTGTTTATTCTCTCTTGAAGCGGATCTCGTTCGGGAGCTGAATTTCGTGTGTTCAGCTCTACCAGTTGAGGTTAATAACAATGGCAGTGGAAGAACAAAAGGAGCCGTTGTTGGAGAAACATTACTACGAGAATTGCCCCGGCTGCAAAGTCGAGAAGCTTAAGGAATCGCGCAAAGGCTTGCCGATCCGCGAGCTCGTGTCGATCTGGATCGTCGTGCTTTGCACAAGTAATAAGCATATATGGCATTATCGTGTCGTTCATAAGCTTCCCGTCAACTTTTGGATTTTCTTTTCTGGGTTCTTCTAAACTACCAAGTGACTGGACATAACAACGACGCGAATTTGCATGACATTTCGGAGTTAATTTGTGTGGAATAATTCAGTTGTTGATGTGAAGTTAAGCCGGTGGCGATATTGCATAGTGATCTTTCATAATTAGAAGATCTTTGACGATTCAAAGAGATGTACTTATAGTCACATAATTAGTAGCTAATTAGGCTTATGATGTTACTGACCTGTGTCTTGTCCTTGCTCTTTCCAGCACTGCCAATATCATCTCTATTCCCATTCCTTTACTTCATGGTAAGCTCTTACATTCTATACTTAATTTTCAAGTATGATGTATATATGACTGTTCTGTCGGCACTTGAGACATCTTGTCCTAAATTGTATGGTCTGGGGTCTGTTTTCTTAAACGTTGTCTCTCTAGGCTCCTGGTCGATTCGTCCTGAAAATTTTTAGTTTTGTTGCTCATAAAACAAGTATGTGCAAAGTGCACATTCTTTTATCTAACTTTGAAGTAGCAGAGTTTGCCATTGGCATGCGGTTGCTTAGGATAGTTAAACTTGACTAAAAGTTCCATTGCTTACATCGGCAGATAATTGTATAAATGACCTGAAGCATATGATTTAACCTGTTCGACTTAAGAAATCTTTATTTGTTTCTTTAATTTCGAATGACAGGTTAGAGATTTTCATATCGCCAAAAGAGAGGAAGACATTGGGTATTATGCCGGTTATATAGGTGAGATTATCCAAGTTGCTTATCTATGTTCATTGCAGACTCCTTTGTTTGTCTTCGACTCAACTTTTCACTAGCAAACTCCTTGAAATCTCAAAGGTTCTTCATTCATGTTTGGGAGAGCCTTGACATCGGTCTTCTGGGGAATCGTGGCTGATCGTTACGGGCGAAAACCCGTCATAATTATTGGAATAATCGCAGTGTTAGTACAAGTTCATCATTCATTATGAGTTCCCAGTAAAAAAAAACTTCTCTGACGAATACAATCAATTAATTGTTATGATTTGATTTATATCAGGGTTATATTCAACACTCTCTTCGGCCTAAGTGTGAACTTTTGGATGGCCATTGCCATGAGGTTCCTTCTAGGAAGTTTAAATGGTTTACTCGGACCTATCAAGGTAAAATCTCGTGAGGCTTATGATTTTGGGGATTCGTCGTGGGGTGAATTGTTTTGAGCCTCAAATGAAGTATCCCTTCTTATTTTGTTCCATGAATTTGCAACCATTCTCATATATGTATTTCGCTATTTCATAACAGGCTTATGCGACCGAAATATTCCGTGAGGAGTACCAAGCGCTGGGAGTAACAGGCGTAAGATCTCTGACCTTTGTAAAATCCTTTTAACTCTCAATACAGGTTCCAAGTTCTTCTGCTAAGTAAATAAAGCTGAGAGTTACACTTTGAACTCAGGTTAGTACAGCATGGGGGATAGGATTGATTGTCGGTCCAGCTGTGGGAGGTTATCTTGCGCAGGTACTTCTGATTTATCATATCTCGACGCATGAAATATAGTACTCCAAAAGTGATGACAATCCGGACACTGTGCGAAATGCTTCTCTCATTTTTCATGCTCCTCTGATGTTCCCGGTTTTCTATGTTTTCCGTTTCAGCCTGCAGAAAAGTTCCCGTCGATATTTTCCAAAGAATCAGTGTTCGGAAGGTGAGTGGAGATTGCTTTCTTCCAAATTAATTTTGCAGATCCTTTTAAGTGATCATGGACACAAGCGGTAAACATTTGATTTCCTGATCTCGATGCAGATTTCCCTACTTCTTGCCCTGTCTCGCCATCTCACTTTTCGCATTGGTAGTTTCTATCGCGTCCTGCTGGCTTCCGGTACGCACTTCACCAAACTCAGTTCATGTTTCTCATCCTTGATATTGGAAAGCAATCTGGTTGTTTTTCCCTTCACGAGACATTACCTCTGCTTCACTTCATCTATGAAAGAATTACCAACTGCCTATTGCGCTTTATTGAGGGTCTGAAAATCTGGTTTTATTGCAGGAAACATTGCATATGCACCACGGAAGTAGTGAGCCTGATGAATCTCGCGAAGATGTGGAGAACGCATTCCTTGAGTCCAGCACCAAGTACAAGACTCAAAAGGTCGAGGGGAAAGCTCCGACAAAGTCTCTGATTCAGAATTGGCCCTTGATGTCATCCATCATCGTGTACTGCATCTTCTCGCTTCACGACATGGCTTACACGGAGGTAACCTAAAATGTGGCGCGCTTGTCTACCTTGCCTTCTCAGTTCTTCTGCATTCACCGTACCAGACATTCTACAATCATGAGTGCAATGATTTCAGTACTCACGCTGCCGAGTGCTTCGTTGACAGTTGCTTAAAGAGCAAATAATCTTTCATCATGGATGAACACAAACTTATAATCTGCAATGCAGTAGTCAGAGGACATTCTTTTGGCTAGTTACGATTTAGTGGTTGTTGTAATAATATTACTTTGGCTTGTCCTTTGGAACTCTATCCTAGTTCGAAGTAGTTGATTGGAATATGCAATCAGCAGATCAAGCTGATTTCCTAATATATTCACTTATGTGTTAATCTAAGCTCTTTTAGTTCGATCCTCTCATTAGCCATTCTGTGCTACTATCTCTTTTGTAGATCTTCTCACTATGGGCCGTAAGCCCTAGGCGATATGGGGGCTTAAGCTACACGACTGAAGATGTTGGGACTGTTCTTGCTATCTCAGGTACATACTCCAGTTTCTTTCTTATATTTCAAGATAAATTCTTTCAGAAAAACAACGATGTAGTCAGTAAAACCGCAACTCAAACAAAATTTTGGGTGGTGCAGGTCTGTGTTCATTGATATGCGTTCTGTCTATTTGAAACTTAGAAATATGGTGGTCTATTATCATTTAACTCTCTCTATACTCATCCAATATATTTGCTGGGAATCGATGATTACCAAATTCTACTGCCAGGTGCTGGCCTTCTCATCTTCCAGACGTGTTTATACCCATACGTGGATAGACTTCTCGGCCCTATTGTGGTAGCTCGCATTAGTGGGGTATGTTTTTCCAACATCTCGTAACTGGAACTCGAGCACCTGCTTGTGAAAAATATATTTTCTGGCTATTGTGTCTCTGGCCATTCACGTTCTATTTGATAAAAAGACAATGATCCCCCGTGTTTACTTCTCACATATGCGCGAATGCAGGTCTTATCGATACCCCTCTTGTCAAGCTACCCTTTTATAGCCGTGCTGACCGGGCTAGGTCTCTCCACAGTGTTAAATTGCGCATCAGTTGCAAAGATTGTCCTTTCTGTGAGTATGCCTTAAACTCTAGGCTGTTATATGAACCTAATATGCACGTAAATATGGAAAAGAGAAAAATCCAAACCTCTGTTCATACCTAATTTTAATTGTCAAATTTTGCATGTCGAAAGACTTCCATCATCACCAGCTTGTTCCTACTGCAAAACAAAGCCGTGGTAAGCTTCTAATGATCATCCTCGACGAGTCTGATCTTTATTAACATCCTTGAATACATGCCTTTCTTGTGATGGTTTGGCTTAAGTCTAAATCTGAAATTGCAGGACCAAAGTCAGAGAGGAGCTGCTAATGGAATCGCAATGACTGCCATGTCTCTCTTTAAGGCGGCCGGTCCAGCTGGAGGAGGCACAATGTGAGCTCTGCTTAATTTTTGTGGGCTTTCACTTTGTCACTACAACAGGACAATTGAGCAGTTGATCATATTAAACTCATCACTGAAAACAAACAATTACTTGTGTATGCTTAAAGAGTAGGCTTGAGTAATGTCCTCATCCATGGACTCAAAATCTTTTGCAGATTCTCTTGGGCACAGAAGCGTCAGGATGCGGCCTTTCTCCCAGGTAAACCTACTTTTTCCAGTTCTGCAATGATGGCTCTGGCCTTCTTTGTATTACCATGACTAGTTCATCTGTTGTCTTCTGCTAATAGAAAAGGTGTTCACATGAAGATGTGTATATTATGCAAATATTCATGATTGTACAATGATGAGAAATTAGTCTGTGACCCCTGACAGACTGCACTTGAGTTCGCAGCTGACCGAGAAACTTTAACTGCCCCATGCCTATGTGCAGGCGATCAGATGGTCTTCTTCATCTTGAACGTGGTCGAGGCAATCGGAGTGTTGATGACTTTCAAGCCATTCCTAGTTGAACGCCGCGACTAAAAGAAAACAGAATCGAACCCGCGTGAATTCTAAGTAGAGACCTGACAAAACTCAGAGCAGAGCTCGCAAAAGAACAACTGCCGTATGATTCTTGCACAAGGTGGAGCAGCATTTGCCTTCCACGAAGCCGAGCCGGCCCTTTCAGGCCAAGTGTCGCGATCCTAGTTGAATTAGCAATTAAACACCTATGTGCTAATTTTCTTAATACTCCAACAATAGCACCAAATGGAATTATGACGTATTGCTCATTATAATGTAACCTTCTGAAGAATTAGTTTCCGGCAAGGACTAGTCCACGACATTTGTAAGGACAGTGCAATTGATTGACAACAGAATCACCAGTTGGGTTAATCAGAAGTTTCATTGGCTCAATTCAGCGACATGGCTACAGTTGCCGCTTCATTCCTGCTTGTGTCACGGCAACTAGCTTTGGAGCGTAGCACAGAAATTGTGACCCAAAAAGAATGCTCGACGCAGGGCAGAAAGCAAAGACAATCTGTACTCGATATCAGATCGCTAAAAAGGATACCGTTGTTGCACTAATTGGTCCGCCTAGTCATGTAGAAGTCCTAAACACCGCATCAAACATTTCAAGATGATATCTGCACTAATCTGTAAGACGACGCGGGGAAAAGGAAGGGTAGTGCAGGTATTCGATGCAATAATTGTGTGTACAAAAATACGGTTATATTTTCTTCAGTCCTTGATTTGAGGAAATCACCTCTAACTATATTCATCATGCGGGTTATTAATTGTTGAAGTCACATGCATAACTTTACTTTGGTAATAATTGCATTCGACCCTCCCCATCACAAGCCACGTCTCCCACAAATTGGCGCCTCGATGTCACCCTCCCCATCACAAACCACGTCTCCCACGAAGTGGTGCCTCAATGTCACGTGGCTTTCGAAAGCGACGGGACCATGCGATATATGTCGGGAAAAATTCTCAATTCGAGAGCACTACGTGGATCTCACGTAAGATCCGCAGGATCTAATAGCAGATATATTATTAATTGGATTAATATCACGAAAAATTTCAAATCGATACGCTTGTAATAAATTGGTACATCTATGACAAATTTATCTTGAACTATTTTTTTGATTACCAAAAATCTCACACTGGTATATTTGTGATAATTTTACCCCAAACTAATTTTTTGATCACTAAAAATCTCAAATTGGTACACTTGTGATAATTTTACCCGAAACTAATTTTTTTATCACTAAAAACCTCAAACCGGTACATTTATGATAAATTTACTCTCCGTTAGTGTCCGTTAAATTGGATTAATATCATGAAAAATCACAAGTTGATAAACTTGTGACAAACAGAGGGGTAAAAATCCCAAATTGATACACCCGTCAATTACCACGTGTCATCAAATTTAGCGATTTGATAGTAAAATTTAGCGAAAACTAACGGAGAGTAAATTATCACAGATATACTAGTTTGGATTTTTGGTAGTCAAAAAATTAGTTCGGGGTAAAATTATTATAGGTGTACCAATTTGAAATTTTTTGTGGTCAAAAAAATAATTTAGGGTAAATTTATTACGAATGTATCAGTTTGGGATTTTCGTAGTATTAATCCTTATTAATTTGATGAGTACCTCACAAGTATTGCTAACATTTCGCGGGCATCCGCTCGTGTCCAAACAACATGAGCCCTCTAGTTGGATCCCAACCAATTGTCACACTTCGTTATCGATGATCGAGGAAAAGGTGACATTTGATTGACCACCACCACCACTGCCGCTGCCAAGGCTGCCACCACCAAGACAAAAGCCCAGCAATATACCGCAGTGCAACCAGAACCTTCAATGTGGCAATTCGCTCCTCCAAAATCGCTCATTCGATCTTGTGCCCTTCGTACTGTTTAACAAAAACGTTAACATTTAAAGAAAGATCATTCTCTTGTCGTTGTATCACTTCTTCCGGCGAGATCGAATGTTCGAGACCTCGCTTCGCCGGGAAACCAATGAGGGGAAGAAAATAGACGGCCCGCCAGCTAAAATTCAACTAGAAAGGACCCAAAAAAAGAAAAAAGAAGCAAGCCTTTTCTCTTCTTCTCACGGAGAACATCGAAATTTCGCCTGTTTTCCGGTCTCCCTTTCGTTCCCTGCGTTTGCCCCGTCTCCCCAGACGGAGCCTGATCTTTCTACAGTTGATGAAGGAAATGTTTTCGCGGAAATCGCAGATCCACTTTCTTGTCGTGCCTCGCGTGAATGATAGTAACATCATTGGTTCCAGCGACGTGACCCGAATCGCATCTATGCCTTCCGATTTACAGCTCCAAAGGGACCATTTCCCTTTTCTCTTTATTTCCTTGTTTCTGTCGTTTACGGAATGAATGCCTGGCACATTGTACTAGTCACGTCCCTCCTGACTTTTGACCTGCTGCCCTAAGTCATCATAACTTCAACGTGTTACTGTCCATGTCCTTAGTCAAGGTACTTAATTTATTGTGGATGCACGCGATACACATTTTATTTTATTTTTTATTTTTTTTATTTTTCTATTCTTAAAAACAGATTTGAAATGAAAATCCGTTTAGTAATGCAATTTTCATTTTTCTATTTATGAAATAAATTTTTATTCTAGAAATAAATTTGAAATAGAAATCAGAAATAAAAATTTTCTACTTTTCTATTTCTGGAACAGAAATGAGAAATAAAAACTCTTCCCACCCGTCGCCCGCCATCTCCACCGATCTTCTCCCCCCCCCTCGCCAACCATCGGCCGCCTTCTGCCGTCGCCTGCTGACCGTCGTTCGCCGCCATCCGCCGCCTACCGCCACCGTCCATTGCCGTCTGCCACTGCTCGCCATCTGCCGTCTGCCACTGCTCGCCATCTGCCGTCCTCCGGTGCCGCCCGACGCCGACCACCTCCCATCGTCGGCTACCGTCGCCGCCCGTTGCTCGCCTCTTGGCATCTTGCGCCGTCGCTCAATGCCAGCCGCCTCCCATCATCGACCACTGATCGCCTCCTGCCGTTGCCCACTTGTTGTCCTCCGCCACTATCCAACACTGGCCACCTCCTGTCGTTGCTCGCTTCCCACTGTCCGCTAGCCACTTGAGAAGGGAAATTTTATGTCGTTATCAAACGAATTTCCATTTCAGGAACAAAAATTTTGTGTCGTTATTAAACGCATAATTTAGCTCAGAAACTCGTCCATAGAATAAAAACAAATTTCTGACTGGAAATTGATTTTTGGAACAAAATGATTATCATTTACGTTCTAAGTAATCGAATAAGAAAAAGTTTTAAAACATCTAATTATTTGCATGTAGACCAGAAATGAAGCAGCCCTCGTTATTATCTTTGTCTTCTTTGGCTACGCATAACAACGATTCTGTGTCCGGGAACAGATTCTATTCAGAAATGATTTTTTTTTATTCTGTACCCAGAATTGATTCTGAGCATTTTAAGGCGTTTGTTAACGGCCCAAAATTCCATCCCTGGAATAGAAAAAAAAAATGCGTTTGGTAACGCTACAAAATTTCTTTTTATTAATAATATTTTTAAATATTTTAATATTTCTTTCTATTTTTTCTTTTCTTTTTTTCTTTTCCTCCTTCTTGGCCATGGCCTGCTCGTCAGCCATGACCAATAAAATATTTTTTTATTAACAATATTTTTATTAAAAGTATGTTTTCTTCTTTTTTGCCATGGCTTAGTCGCCAGCCATGACCTGTAAAATATTTTTTATTAAAATATTTTTATTCAAAATATATATTTTTATTTTTTTGGGCCATGGCTTGATCGCCGATCATGACTGGTAAAATATTTTTTTATTAATAATATTTTTTATTCAAAATATATATTTTTATTTTTTTTGCCATGGCCTAGTAACCGACCATGGCTGGTAAAATATTTTTTTTATTAAAAATATATTTTTTTCTTTTTTTTGGCCATGGGCTAATCGTCGACCATGGCCCGCAAAATATTTTTTTATTAATAATATTTTTATTAAAAATATACATTTTTATTTTTTTGCCATGGCCAGTAAAATATTTTTTTATTAAAAATATTTTTTATTTTTTTGCCATGGCCTAGTCACCGGTTATGGCAGGTAAAATAATTTTTTTATTAATAACATTTTTTATTAAAATAATTTTATTAAAAATATATATTTTTTCTTTTTTTTGGCCATGGTCTGGTCGCCGACCATGGTTGGTAAAATATTTTTTATTTCAATAATATATTTTATTAATAATATATTTTATTAAAATATTTAATTCTCGTTAGATCCGGCGAGGGCGGTCCTCGGGCCGGACATTAGAAGCTACATTAAAAACCAAAAAAAGGAAGAAGAAAAAAAAATTGATTCTCGAAATTGTTCCCAGAATCAAGAAGATACTTTTTTTTTATTCTTGGAACAATTTTTGACAAAATTGTACCCAGAATCAAAAAATCAAACAAACGCATTTTTATTCCCAAACTGATTCTGGGAATAAAAGAACATAATCAAACACTGTTTAGCAAGCTGTCATGCGCAGCCTTTCTGTACTCCCTGCATCACTTTATGTTGTTTCACTGTTCAGCTTCACGATGGCTAAGCATGTCACATCTCCTCGTTGGGTGAGCAATTTTTTTTCGATCTTGGGTTCGTGAGAAGCAATATCATCCTGAATTCGTGCCTTAGCAATTAAAGTCGCATGGGACGCTCTAAGTTTACATAAAAACTATGATTTCACAACCTTTTATTTCATTTAATTCACAGCAAAATATCGTGTAAGCTAAAGAGGATCTACAAAGTTGGTAAGCTAAGCGTGCGAGCCTCGTTCAGCATCCGATAATAAGTCGTCATATCGCTCGATATATCAATATTGCAAATTATCTTGGTATTCAATTTTATGTGCTTTCTGTGTACCCGGTGAGATCATTTTGCCGAGTCATCTGTCCATAAATAAGAAATTCACTTTCTTAGGCTCGATTATTTTTTTTAATAACAAGAAAGCCCCTCGAGAGAGTAAAAACTGACGCGTGTAATGATGACATTGGAACGAGATGGTTCTCGCATCTCCTTCAATCATCTCCTGCACCAGACTCATCGTCTTCCATGGCTTTGCTTTTAAAAGCCAGCCTTAAAGCTCCTGCATAATTTCACTCCCACGTGCAAAAGAGCAAAACCCTCCGTCCTATACTACAGAATCAACTTTATTATATTTTAAGGGTACGTGACTAGAACCTTGCTTTTGTTTTCATGAAATGATCTGAAGTTACAATCCATATCATCAGCTTTAAGCATGAAGCGTATGATGTTTTCACGTGCTCTCACTCTCGGAATATGCCTTGAACTGGAGAATCGTATATGATGCTGTGCGGTATTTTTCTTCTTTAATGCTTGTTTTTTTTTTGCAGAAAACTTTTGTTTTCTTTAACGCTTTTTGGTTATTCTCTCGTAAAGCAGTTTTTTTCGTGTGAAAGAAGAAGGTTTTTCTACTTCATTTGTTGGGAAGCTGAATTTCGCGTGTTCGGCTCTATCGGTTGAGGTTAAAAGCAATGGCGGAGGACGAACAAAAGGAGGCGTTGTTGCAGAAGCGTTACTACGAGAACTGCCCCGGCTGCAAAGTCGAGAAGCTCAAGGAATCACAGGGAGGCTTGCCGATCCGGAAGCTCCTGTCTATCTGGATCGTCGTGCTTTGCGCCGGTAATGAGCACACATAGCCTTGTTGTTTGTTCACAAGGTTTCTGTCAGCTTTTGGATTTTCTTTTCTGGGTTCGTTGATCTTACTGATTTACTGAACATAACCATGACGCAACTTTACATGATATCTTGTAGTTAATTTGTTTGGAATAATTTAGTTGTTGATGTGTAGTTAAGCCGATGGCGATATTGCATAGTGACGGAGAGTTTGTCCCCAGATGTTTTATTTCTCTGGCAGTATTAGTCTGCTTATCTGACTATGAAATTTCATTCAGCTATAGCGCTACTTTGTTCGATAATCAGAAGATCTTTCCCGGTTCGAAAAGATGTACTTGTAGTCATATAATTAGTAGCCAATTGGATTAGACATTCTGTTTTGGGTGATTTATGATGTTACTGACCTGTGTCTTGTCCTTTCTCTTTAATTTCCAGCACTGCCAATATCATCTCTATTCCCATTCCTTTACTTCATGGTAAGCTCTTGCATTTTATACTTCAATTTTAAGTAGGATGTATATATAACTGTTGTGTCTGCACTCGAGACATTGTGTCCTAAATTGTATGGTTTGGGCTCTGTTTTCTCAAATGTCGTCTCTCTAGGCTCCAAATTGTTATTCCTGGTCGATTTGTCCCGAAAGTTTTTGCTTTTGCTGCAAATGAAACAAGTTATGCACGAAGTGAACGTTCTTTTACCTAACTTTGAAGCATCAGAGTTAGCCATTGGCATGCCGTCACGTAGGATATTTAAGCTCCTTAAAAAGTTCCATCACTTTCCTCGCCAGATTATTGTATAAATGACTGAGGATACGCTTTAGCTTCTTGTACTCAAGAAATCTTCATTTGTTTGTTGAATTCCAAATGGCAGATTAGAGATTTTCATATCGCCAAAAGAGAGGAAGACATTGGGTATTATGCCGGTTATGTCGGTGAGATTGTCAGAGTTGCTCATATCTGTTCATTGCCGACTCCTCTGTTCATTTTTGACTAAACTTTTCCCTAACGAACTCCTTGAAATCTTGAAGGTTCTTCATTCATGTTTGGTAGAGTCTTGACGTCGCTCTTCTGGGGAATTGTGGCAGATCGCTATGGGCGAAAACCCGTTATAATTATGGGAACAATTGCAGTGTTAGTACTAGATTACCATTCATTTGAGTTCCCAAAGAAAAAATATTTCTCCAACAATTACACTCGATTAATGACTAAGATTCGATTGATATCAGGGTTATCTTCAACACTCTATTCGGCCTAAGTGTGAACTTTTGGATGGCCATTGCGACAAGGTTCTTTCTAGGAAGTTTAAATGGTTTACTTGGACCGATCAGGGTAAGGTTTTGTACAGCTATGAACTTTGGGATTCGTCGGGGCACGAGTTATTTTGAGCCTCAAATAATCTATCCCTTCTTATTTTGTTCCACGAATTTGCGATATTCTCATCTATATATTTCTTAATATCATGACAGGCTTATGCAAGCGAAATATTCCGTGAGGAGTACCAAGCGCTAGGAATAGCAACAGTAAGATCTTTGACCTTTGTATACACCTTTGAGCTCTCAATACAGGTTCCTAGTTTTTCTGCTAAGTAAATTAAGCCGAGAGTCACATTTTGGACTCAGGTTAGTACAGCATGGGGGATAGGATTGATTGTTGGTCCAGCTCTGGGTGGTTATCTTGCACAGGTATGTCTGATTTATCATATCTCGACGCATGAAATTAAGTATTCCAAAAACGATGACCATTCCAACGCCCGTGTGCGTGATGCTTCTCTCATTTTTCATGCTCCTCTGATGTTCCCGGTTTTGTATTTTTTTCTCTTCAGCCTGCAGAAAAGTTCCCGTCGATATTTTCCAAAGAATCACTGTTTGGAAGGTGAGCACGTTTGCTTTCTTCTAAATTAGTACTGCAGATCCTTTTTAGTGATCATCAACTAATTACCAGATTTCGATGCAGATTTCCCTACTTCTTGCCCTGTCTCCCCATCTCACTTTTCGCATTGGTAGTTTCTATCGCGTCGTTTTGGCTTCCGGTATGCACTTTGCTGAACTCAGTTCATGTTTCTCATTCTCGATATTGAGAACCGTTGTGTTTTTTTTTTCCCCTTTCCTCAGACATTATCTCTGCTTCGCTTTATCTATGAAAGAATTACCAACTGCTTGTTGCACTTTATTGAGTGTCTGAAAATCTAGTTTTATTGCAGGAAACATTGCATATGCACCATGGAAGTAGCGAGCTTGATGAGTCTCGCCAAGATGTGGAGACCACATCCCTCGAGTCCAGGACAAAACACAAGATGCATAAAGTTGAAGGGCAAGCTCCGAAAAAGTCTCTGATTCGAAATTGGCCCTTGATGTCATCCATCATTGTGTACTGCATCTTTTCGCTTCATGACATGGCTTACACAGAGGTAATGCAAAATGCCGCGTGCTTGTCCACGTTGCCTTCTCAGTTCTTCTTCGTGCACCGTACCAGACATTCTACAATCATGAGTGCAATGACTTCAGTATCATGCTGCTGAGTGCTTCATTACAGTTGCTTAAAGAGCAAAATTTATTTTTCCGTGGACGAACATGAACTAATAATCTGCAATGCAGCATTCAGTAGTCATTCATTTGGCTAGTTATGATGTCGTGGTTGTTGCGAGAAAATTACTTTGGCTTGTTCTTTGGAGCTCTATCCTAGTTCGGAATAGATGTCGGGCCGGTTTCCAAATAAATTCTTTTTTGTGGTATATTGATCTCTTATAATTCGATCGTCTCCTTCACCATTCTGTGCTACTTTCTCTTTGTAGATCTTCTCTCTATGGGCCGTAAGCCCTAGGCGATTAGGGGGTTTAAGCTACACAACTGCAGATGTTGGAAATGTTCTTTCTATCTCAGGTATGTACTCCAGTTTCATTCTTATATTTCAAGATAAACTCGTTCAGGAAAAAAACGAGGTAGTCACTAAAACTGCAATTCGAAGGAAACTTTGAGATGTGGCGGGCTGTATTCATTGATAGGCATTGTCTATTCGAAACTTAGAAGTACGGTGGTCTATTATCACATAACATATCTCTGTACTCAGTTCAATTATCTGTGGAGAAATTGCTGATTACCAAATTCTACTGCCAGGTGCCTCCCTTCTCATCTTCCAAACGTGTTTCTACCCATACTTGGACAGACTTCTCGGCCCAGTTGTGCTAGCTCGCATTGGTGGGGTATGTTTTCAACATCTCGGAACTTGAACTTAAGCACCTGCTTGTGAAAAATATATTTTCTGGCCATTGTGCATCTCTTGCCGTTCACAATTTATTTGATGCAAAGACATGTTCACCCGTGTTTCCTTCGCACAAATGCCTGAATGCAGGTATTGTCGATACCCCTCTTGTCAAGCTACCCTTTTATAGCCATGCTGACCGGGCTAAGTCTCTCCATAGCGTTGAATTGCGCATCCGTCATGAAGAATGTTCTGTCTGTGAGTAAGCCTTACACTCTAACCTAAAATATATGAAGCAAATATGCACGTAAATCATTCGAATTATGTTTTCTTTATGGAAAAGAGAAAAAGCAAAACCGCTAATGGTCGAATTTTGCACGTCTGAAGGTTTGCATCGTCACTAGCTTGTTCCTTCTTCAAAACAAAGCCGTGGTAAGCTTCTAATGATCATCCTCGACGAGTCTGATCTTTATTAACATCCTCGAATGCATACCTTTCTTGTTAAGGTTTGGCTTAAGTGCGAATCTTAAATCGCAGGACCAACATCAGAGAGGAGCTGCTAATGGAATCGCAATGACAGCCATGTCTCTATTCAAGGCGGCTGGTCCAGCAGGAGGAGGCACAATGTGAGTTCTACTTAATTATGGTCAGCTTTCCTTTAATCACGACGGGAAAATTGAGCAGTCGATCATATAAAACTCATCAGTGGAATCAAACAATTACTTCTGCATGCTTAAAGAGTAGACTTGATAAATGTTCTCACCCATGGACTCAAAATCTTTGGCAGATTCTCTTGGGCACAGAAGCGTCAGGACGCAGCCTTGCTCCCAGGTAAACTGGCTTTTTCCAATTCTGCTATCATGGCTCTGGCCATCTTTGTGTAATTATGACTAGCTCATCTGTTGTCATCTGCTAAAAGAAAAGAAGGTGGCATGATTATGAGAAATAAGTCCATGCGGCCGCGATAGACCGCGCTTCAGCTTTCAGCTGACTGAGGAACTTTAACGACCCTGTGCCCATGTGCAGGCAACCAGATGGTCTTCTTCATCTTGAACGTGCTCGAGGCAATTGGGGTTCTGATGACGTTCAAGCCGTTCCTAGTCCAACGCCACGACTAAAAGAAAAGAACAACGAATTGAACCCGCATGAATTCTAATAATAGCCCTGCTAAAACTCAGAGCAGAGCTTGCAAAAGATCAGCTGCCATTCGATTCTTTCGCAAGGTGGGGCAGCATTTGCCTTCCACAAAGCCGAGCAGGCCTTGTTCAGGCCAAGAGTCGCGATCCTAGTTGCATTAGCAATTCTCTCTATCATGTAATTTTCTACAGAATTAGCGTCCGAAAAGGATGAGTCCCGCAACGTTGTAAGGACAGTGCAATTGATTGAAAACTGAAAAACCAGCTGGGTCCATCAGAAGTTTCATTGGTTCAATTCATTTGACATTGCTGCAATTTCCGCTTCCTTCCGGCTTGCGCCCCAGCAACTACCTTAAGAGCCTAGCACAGGCATCGCGACCGAAAGAGAAGGCTCAATGCCGGGGCAGAAAGCGAACACAATCTTAACTCAATATCATGTCGGATTCCCCGACATGGCACCGAACGTTTCAAGGCAACGCCTATCATAATCTCAAGACAGATGAGGGTGAGATGGAAGGAAAGTACGAAGATCCGACACCGCATCGTCATCCATGAAGTTAGCCGTGGCGTCGAATTGTCCGTGTCGTCGATATAACAGATCATTCATTTACTTTTGTGGAATCTGGCTATGAGCAATGTTAATTTACTTCCGGGGAACAAGATCCAAGCAAAGTAACGAAGGCATTTAATTTTATTTTTAGATATTTACTAAATTTATTTCCATGCCCTTGATCTAAAATAATTATGGCCCACGTGATATTATTAATGATTTAATAATTATTTAAATGCTAAAAATGTAGTTGATATGACAAGTTGTAATTTTTATGAAGATAGGAAAGAGAAGGACACTAAAATTGCCAAAAGCTGTGTAATCGCTCATTTTAGCGCCAAAAGTTTTTGCCTGATCATTTAAGTACCAAATCGGAGAAAAAAATGATTATTTAAGTGCTAACGGCGAAATATTCCGACCAAAATTAATGCATAAATTTTTTAATTAAATTTCTTATATGAGTTGGTGATATATTTAAAGAAATCTCATCCACATGGACTTGCAAAACAATGCCACTTCATTCAAACGTGGCACCAATAGTCCCAAAACGACATCGTTTCATGGGTCAACAAAAAACAGACGCCCTTCCTTCCGTTGTGTTCAACCCTCAGTCACCATCGCGCCTCTCCCTCCGAGAGTCCTCCCTGACCATCGCCGTCACTCGGTCGCTGTTCATTGCTGTCGCTCACTCTCCTGAATCCTCCTGCACAGTGCTTCCGTCGCACCTCGCCAACTTTCGCCATCGAACTTCGTCGGTCTCTGTCACCACCACTTGCCATTGTACCCCCGTCGGATGAGGTGACTCTCTCAATCTCCGGCCCCTCTTACTAGATCTCTCTTCCTTTGCAATTTCCTCATCGAATTGAAATATGTTTCTTTTTGCTCAGCATCGCGCGACCAGTGGCCAAATCACAACACCATAATCAAAATGACATCAATTCAAATCTCAATTAACCGTCCTAGGCTAGAATCTATGAAACAAAGCAACGAATTGAACTCGCTTGCAAGATAGGAAAATACGATGCGCAATGCACCCACCTGATGAAAAAAACGCTAACACAAAGAGGAAGAGAGGATCGACAAGGTCGACCCTGTCAAGAAATGGTGAGAAACGAGAGAGATGTCACCAATCTTTGTAGGCAGTGCTAGGGTTTGCAGGGGATTAGGGAAGGAGCACCCTCTCTTTGCCTAATTTCTCTCTCTAGATTGAGGGTTCTTATTTGGGGGAAAGGCATTGAACAACGTCATTTATGCTTTAGATGCTGACTAGACCTTCCGACAAGCCACGTCAGCTTAAGATATTAATAAAAAACGGCCACGTCGGATTTCTGATCAAACATATTGGAGTTGGCACTGAAAAAATCATTTTTCAAAAAATTTGGCACTTAAGTGATTCAAAAAAAAATTTGGCATTAAAATAAGCATCGTACACAATTTTTTATGCTTCTTGTGTCCTTCTCCCGATAATAGGATATGAGAAGTTGTAACTTTTATGAAGATAGAATATCTTATATGTTTTGATGGAAAGCACCTATTAATAGCCTATATGAAGAGTTTGATCCTCTCTCCACCCATAGACAACAAAAGTTGTATTCTATTCTCTATTAGATAAAATATGTTAAATAAAAATGAGTTAAGGGAGAAAAATTGGATTTCTTTGTTTCTCCTATTTCAGCAATAATTTTTTTTAAAGTTATTGCTATGGATAAAGGTGTGTGTCTTCAACCGTTTTGTAGTAAATAATCATGAAGATCTAAGATTCTTTTATATTGAATTTTCGCTTTTATCGCTAACAATTGGTATCAGAGCATGGTTTAAAATCTCATGATTTTTCCGATTATTAAAATATATATATGGTATCATTAATGTTCTCCCATTAATGCTTGTTAAAGATATATATGCATCAAATTGACTAATACAAGTACTTGCTTATTAAAATCGCACGCAAATTATTGTTTGGGTTTAATGCTCTTGCTGTACATATTTTTTCTTGGTTTACATAATGTTAATTGTTTTGTTGTACGTATTCGTATATTTATATATGAATTGACATATATATTATTAAGGCGTCATAGTGTATAATTTAATTCTCATACCTTTATGATGATTTTATCACCAAAGTGATTAAATCTTTACGTTTAGAGTTAATTAAATTATGAAATAATTATTGTGTATTACAATTTAAAAATTCAATTATGAATGGTTTGTTAGTGACCAAAGTAACAAACCTTAAGGTTTCTTGAATTTTTAAAATTAAATAATGTTTCATTCAATTACCCATAATTAATTGATGTTATGATTGAAATTGATATATTACATATCGTTATTGGTGTCATGAGTTGAAGTTCATTTATTATAAGTACTTAAGGATTCAACTAAAGGTTAATCAATTTCTTATACTTCACGAACGCAATAGTTGTTAATTAAAATATTTAGTTAGATTTGTTTGTGTCGCGACCTCCCCAAACCGGCCCCGCTGCCTAAAGTAGTTTGCCTAATAGATTACTAAGTTAAACCTAGCTCGAACTCTCCCAAGCCCATACCAATTCGCGACTTAGGTTTAAGTTATTAACATGCAAATCAATTTCATTTAGGAGTCGTCACTAATTGTTTTTTGGTGGGTCGATTAGACACCCAAGTAAAGCACAGGAGAAAATGCTTCACTTCTACGAATTAGAGATTCAGTGGGTACGGGGACTTAATTATACTAATTGACTAATTAGTGCCCTTTCGGTACCTAATGTTTTTCAATTACCGCCTAATGTATTCTTACTAACTGAGAGTCTCAAAATTCCATCCCTAATCAAGTTAAGGGAAACAACCGCCAATACCTGAACCTAACATGCATGGTCAATTACGTTTAAGACTAAATTAAACACGGAATTTAAAGTGCGTGAACCAAACAACGTGTGATCAAATATGACACTAATCATGCAAAAAAGGCAAGAAAAGGCAAGAAAAGGCAATCAAAAGCTCTAAGATAAAGCCTTAATGGCTTGTCCGATTTTTGGGAACTTTTTAAAGGATTTTCTCAATTTTTATGGATTTTAAACTAAGCCCAGAATGAAATTAAAATTAATACCTAGTGAAATCAAGCCCAAAAAGTGATTTTTGAACATTTCCTCATTTTCTGAATTTTTTTAAAATTTTTAAAATTTTAATATTTTTAAAATTTGTTAATATTTTAATATTTTTAATAATATAATAATTCCTGACCGGGTCCCCTGACCCGATTTGCCCGACACATGACCCCGGATTTCCAACCCACCCGGAATCCCTTTTTCTACTTTCTTTCCTGATTTCTTTTTTTTCCTCTTTTCCCCTGTTTTTTTTGTGTTTCTCTTTCTTTTCTAATTTTTTCCTATTTTTTATTACTTTTTCCTCCCTACGTGCTTTTCTGCCATGCACTTCTGCCACGCGCATCTTTTTTTTTTTCGCTCCCCTTTCCCCTTTATTCTTTTTTTCTTTCTTTTGGTCTTCTTTCCTTCTGCCATGCGCGTGGTCTTCTTCACCGAGAGCTTCCTCGGCTGTTTCTTCATGGCGCCTTCACCGAGCCTCGCCGGGACCACGCCGAGGAAGCCCACCGCCGGTCGACAGCTCGGACCGCCAGCGCCGATGGGTCGTACGCTATCACCACTGGCCGCCGTTCTGGCGACGATACCGACAACTTGCTCCGGTCACGGAACCGACATTAACATGTAAAAATCCGATTTCTCGGCTCTCAAATTCTCGACCACCCCATATAGACAGTAACACTGAACATACAAGGGCATACACACATCAAATGAAGATAGAGAGCTAACTGTTTCGCTCCAAATTGCGAGCATACCTGGCAACAGAGAATGAAACTTCCGACGAGAAAATGTATACACGCGGCTGGCTCGGAGATGTGTGACCCGCGACAAAACCACATGAACAAAAGCGAGAAACTTGAATTCAATGACAATAACAGAGCAAATCGTGCATAAATCAACACTCTAGAGTATCGATTTTCATGGAGTTCATCTCGGATCTCACTTGGGCATTTTACCGAACGGGTGCTGTGCGACTAAAACTACGAGTTTCTAGGTCTATTTCAGTAGGGTTTAAAGGTTTTTCTTGGAAGAGATCGGTCAAGAACACATCCTGGAGGTGCAAAGAAACATTTTCCTCGTCTTGTGGTGCCGAGCGATCACTGAATGGATTCGGTGTGCCCGGCTCCCGAGAGGCGGGGGAGGGGAGGCCAAAACAGGGGAAGGCCGAGAGAGACCCACCTGGTTCACGGCCGACCAGAGCGAGGTGCGACAGCTGGGGGATTCGGTGTCGGTTCGGGCGGCCCTCCGGCGAGCGGGCGAGACTCGGACCTATCCGACTCCCCTCAACTCTCTCCCAATCTCCTCTTTCTCTCTGTTTTTTTTTTCACCGTTTCCTCTCTGTTCCCTCCTTTCTTTGAACTGTCCTCTCGAACGTTGAAGCCACCACCATTTTTAAAACCCTTTCTTCTCTTCTCTCTCTGCATGTGCAGACTGTAAATTTTCCTCTTTCGTGTGTACATGGATGGAAACCAGAGAGAGCAATAAAGGCCTTCGTCTCAGTCCCGGGAAGAAGCGTTTTTCTTTGGTCTTTTCTTTGACTTTTCCTCTCTCGTGTTCTCCCCTTTCTCTGGACCTCTTGCTCCTCCTTATGTGTGCAGACCCCCTTTCATGCTTTAGTGATATGTACTGCGGCAGCCAAAGAGAGCGAGAATATGACAGCCATTTTTTTGTGTTGGTTTTGACCTTGGACGTCCTACTCTTTTGTCCTTTCTTATTTTGCTTCTTCTGTGAAAATGGGGATGAAGATTGACACAGAGCATCCTTTGGTATCAGCCCAGCTAAGAACTCCCCTTTTGTCTTGTCTCCTTTTTTTTCTTTTTTCTTTTTTGAAATTTTTATAGTGATTTTTTTACATAAAATAACAATGAAATAAAAGGAAAATATGTTTCACTAAATTCTACTAATGCAAATGCGCCTAATTTTTATATGCCATGAAAATATTTTTTTTTAGGGGTTAAAAATTAATCCCTAAATTTTTATGCGATAAAATCCTAAATGATTAAGTAAAATTTAGGTGTCAACAGTTTGTATATTCAAAGATATGAAATAAATTTATTAAGGTGTATTTATAATTACTAAATAAAAGTTATTAGCATCATTATGGTTTAATGTATATCGTGGGATCACCCAAAAGAGAACTATAATGTACATGTATTGTTTAATTTGAATATGATTATGCGATATTCTTAAAGCACTAATGTATAAGTATTGTCTTGCATATTTGTAGTATCTATACCTATTTCTTTTTCTTCATTTGCATGCTTTGTCCGTTTCTTTATTCAATTAAATGAATTTCTCTAATTGGTATGAACAAGTCTAGTTTCACTTAGGTGTCCTGTATCTTAACGTAGAACTTCAAGTTGAAGAACTAGTTACTATTACTGTTGAGAGTAGTAAAAATGAAAGGTCTTTCCATAAAGCTTGGGAAAGATTGAACATATTAAGCTTAATGTTTATGTGAATGACCGTTGCAAACAACTTAAGGACTATTCTTTCCAAAATGGATAGTGCTAAGGAATTTATGCAATTTGTGGAAGAACGTTCTCAAACTACTGATAAGTCACTTGTCGGTACATTAATGAGCACTTTGACCACCATAAAATATGATGGTTCATGTACCATGCATGAGCATGTACTTGAGATGACGAATTTAGCCGCAAAATTAAGGATTTTGGGAATGAACATAGATGAGTACTTTTTGGTACAATTCATGCTTAATTCCTTGCTTCATGAACAGTATGGGTCATTTAAGATGAATCATAACACTATAAGGATAAGTGAAATATAAATGAATTGGTCAGTATGAAACAAGGATAAAGAATCAAAAGGCTCATTTTGTTCATCTATTAAGTCATCAGGAAGCTAAAAAGAATTCCAAAAGTAATAAAATTGGACATTTGAAGAAAGAATGCCTGAAGCGAAGCTTAGTTTGAAAAGAAAGGTAAGTGTTTTACTAAAGTTCTTCTAATACTTGGTGGATTGATTCTGGTGCCACCACTCATGTTTCAAATATGATGCATGGATTTTTTACGATCCAAACAATAAAGCCAAACTAGAACCATGTGTTCACGGTGAATCTCCAATTAAAGGCATTGACATTTATTGGTTAATCTTAGATACTGAGTATTATTTGAATTTGTTTTGAACCCTTTATGTACCCACATTTTCCCATATGATGCTAAAAATATGGAAATTAAATACTTGCCCGTTAAAGAAGAAGTTTAGAAAGAGAGAGTGTCAACTAAGCATATTAATAGCAACCTTATGATTGTAGATCCCTTAACTGAAGGATTGCCCCCAAAAAATTTTTTAATGAACATGTTGAAAGGATGTGCATTGTATGACATCATTAATGATATCGTATTATGATTCTATTAAGTTTATTTATTTGACACTCTGAACTCATTTTTGTGTTTATGATATTTCATGATTTTTATTTGGTATACATGATGGAGATAGGTCAATGTCATGATAGTCTTTAACAGAGACATTACAATACTTCTCATTTATGGATCATGATAAGTAGAGAACTATAGTTGTAGTACATGGAACTGGAAGAGACGATGTCGATTAATCACAACCACTATGACTCACATTAATTTTCTTTACTTAATTGCAATTACTATGTGATAGCCAATTTAAGAAAGGTTTTAGCATAATGTTATTGTACATATTATGGTCTTTATTAAACCACGAAAGAAATGTCATGTGTACCTTATTAATGATTTAATAATTATTTAAATGCTAAAAACATATTGTCTATGAAAAGTTGACTTTTATGAAGATAGGATATTACAAGTTGCAACTTTTATAAAGATAAAATTTTTTATGTGCTTAAATGGAAGGCACTTATTGAAAGCACATATCGATAGTAACAGTCTGGTCGTCTCTTCACCCAAAGACAACGAAAGTTATATTCTATCCTCCATCAGATAAAATACATTAAGAAGAAGTGAGTTAAGTAGAGGTATCAAAAAAGCCCACGCCGACCCTACCCGACCCTAAAATTTGGAGCATTTTGGAGTTAGGTCTTAGTCTTTTTCTGATAGGGCTTTTAGATATGGGCGTTATTAGGGTTGGATAGGGTTGGGCCGGACCCAATGATACCTTGGGACCACCCACAAACCTCCTTCTCTCTTTCCTCTTCTCTCTCCTCTCTTGCTCTGTGATGAAACCCTAGATCTAAGCCAACAACAGCACTGTTCTTCATCACCTGGGCAAAGAGGCGCCATGGCATTGATGCTCGAAGAAGCCATGATAATGCAAGCAATTGTGGCCGTCGTCCTAGCTCTAAATTTGCCAACCCATCATCTCCTTCACTCACCTACCATCCTGGGAGCCCGCAACCGCCTCCACACTTCCAAGGTGGTTCCGTTCCTTGGAGCTTTCGGGCCCAAGAGCCTCACCTTCAACTCGAGCGGCGAGGGGCCGTGCACCGACGTCATCGATGGCCGGGTCTTGAATGGGGGGGCAACGAGCGTGGGTGGGTCAACTTTGCTTTCACTTCCTCTAAGAGGTAGGACGTGAAACTAATGTTCTACTCACGCTCGACTTAATTTTTCTTTTGCCTTTTTTTCTATAATAAGTAGTGGTTTTGCTTTTCATTGTCGACAAGTCTGCTGGTGTCTCCCTCGTGATAGAGCGAGGTGACATCATCACCAGCAGCGACAGGGATAATGCCCGGCTGACAGTGAGCTTGGCGACGTCGATCGAGAACGAGACGACCGCCTCTCTCTAGCTACAGACCAATCAAGGGATGGGGAAGACAAGCAGATACCGGAGACAAAGGACGCCATTGAAGGCTCGAGGTGGAAGCCGATGAGAGAGGTTCAAAATGAAGAAGCGAAAAAACAAAGACAACTCTCTCTCTCTTGCTAAAAAATAAATAAAACCCGGCTCGGCCCGACCCGACCCGACCCGATCATAACATCTCTTAGGGGGGTATGCTGAATAGGGTTGTGGACCGGGTCAAGTACGACCCTATAGATTTCGGGTCAAGTAGGATATCATGAAAGCCCGACCCGACCCGACCCGATCATATCCATTAACGCCCCTAGAGTTAAAAAGGAAGAGAAATCGGATTCCTTCGTTTCTCCCATTTTTGCAACGCATTTTCTCTTGCTTGCCATGGATGAAGTACGTGTCTTCATCTCTCTTGCTGTGAATAATTCATGAATATCTGAGATTTTTTTATATTAAATTTCCGTGAAAAGGATAATCGCCGGCGCATGATATTTTTCTCCGGGACCAACGGTGTTGATATCTTGAGTTCACGTTTGGGGGTATGATCGGTGGCCGCGTCGTGCTCATGCGTTATCCAAATCCAAAATGGTTGGAGTAGAATCGCGGCCTCTCTCTTCCCCCGTTTCACTTACAGCCACATGTTCCGTGCCGCGTGTCAGTCCCTTGGCCCCACTCAAAATAAAAAAAATATCTCCTTTTATTGGTGCAAAAAAAAAATCTACTATTGTTATTTATGAAGAAAAAAAGAAATATCTACTCTGGCCTGATAATCTTTTACTAAATGTCTATATCATTATCTAGAAGTGGTATTTAGAACAAAAAAAAATGAAAGGTCTAAAAATGATGATCGGCGTTTATCTTTACTCGCTTACACTTTTTTTAACAGAAAAATTAGCTGTTAACTTTCAATTAGAACCCGATATTTTCTAACGCTCCGTTTATTTCACGGAAAATGAATGACTTGAAAAATATTTTCCTAAAAAATGATCGATTGAAATTATTAATCGATGAAAAATATTTTCATTATCAATAATAATTTATGTATAAATAATTTCATGAACCGCGAAAATATTTTTCATTCATTCATTTTTATGAGCGATGCCGACGATTATTTTCGAGGAAAATATTTTCCAGATCATATATTTTCCAAAAAACAAGCAAAGCCTAAAGAATCCATTTGTTTTGAAAAAAAAAATGAATGACATAATCTTGATTCGAAAAAGAAACCATGAAAGATTCTACATGATCGCAAATTAGCGTAGACGTATTTCCCGTTAATTATTAAGAAATAGTGACATTTTTAAATGCTAAAGTATGAAAATGAAGAAATAAAAAGAGCATTTTGGCCTTTGTCGTTCGGTGGAGGGGAAAAATCAGAAATGCCGGTTATTATCAGTTAGATAGAATTAGAAATTCGGTGTAATTTCTTCTCTTTTTTTTGTCTTTTTTTTAAAAATAATGATCGTCAGAAATAGGAGCAGAAATTTAACAAAATGGCCAATCCACCAGAATCACTCGCTTCAACGCTCGATAGAATTACGAAGGCCGAAACCTTCTCATTCCCCCTCCTCTTCTTCTTTCTCCTCCTTTCTTCTTCTTCGGTTCGCCTGGGAACCGCGACGGCGATGACCGCGAACATGGCTCTGCTCTCGCCGGCGACCGCCGGGACCGCCGCGGTCGCGGCGGCGGCGGCGGCGGCCATCAATCGCCCCAGCACGCAGGTCGTTTCCTCCTCCTTGTCTCCACCCTCGGACTCGATCAAATCGGCCCGCGCCTACCTCCGCCTCTCGCCCCTCCCGAGGACGGCGGCGGCGGCGGCGGCGGCGAGCATCGCCGCAAACACCTCGCGGACGAGGAAGTGGAAGGTGTCGTGCGAGGTCGCGCTGAAATCGGACGCGAAGCCGTCCTCCTCCTCCTCCTCCTCCTCCTCCTTGTCGGCGGAGACCGGTTCTCCGTCGGTTTCGGGTGAAGGCGACGGTTCGGACGGTGGTTCGGCGAGGATTGGAGCGAGAGTTAGGGTAAAAGTGCCGCTGAAGGTGTACCACGTGCCGCGCGTGCCGGAGATGGACTTGACCGGGATGGAAGGCGAGCTGAAGCAGTACGTCGCGGACTTTAAAGGTAAGCGCATTTCGGCTAATCTTCCTTGGAAGGTGCAGTTCGTTAAGGAAATTGAAGGCCGTGGACCTGTCAAGTTCTTTGCGCATCTTAAGGAGGATGAGTTCGAGTATGTTTGATTGATGTCCGTGTGATAATGATGATGAGTTCGATCAGTGTATAAGCGCTTCGGCACTGTGTATTTGCTTCCCCTATACAAAAAGCAAATTAATTTCTCCCGTTCTAATCTCTGTTCCCATATTCATACATACCTTTTGCTAGCGCAGTGCAACGTGGATGGTTGTTTGTTCTACTGTTTTGCTCGATTCTTAGGGCCGTCGAACTCGACACTACGATTGTTCTTATCACGGGAGTGCTGTTGAGCATTTTGCTTGTTCCTTGGTGATTGAATTTGGGCACACTGTTCATACGTTCTGCATTCTTACATACATGGGATGTGACCTTAACAATGGAAGTGATATTGAGTGACTAGATTTGGTGCTTTGTGGTGATATTAAAGTTATCCATAATGGGCAGAGAATATGAATTTGCTTCTTTGGCACAAGAATGTTTTAATGGTGTCAAGGAAAGTTTGTCAGAATAAATATGGTAAGTCCTGTTGATATTGGACCTGTCTCTTCACTCCTGAATATTTCTACTGCACTTCATATAATTTAAGAATCCACACTCCACATCGACTGCAATTGGCTTGGAGAAATGCAGAACTTCTTCAATGTGAGCTGAATCTTGTTACAAGGTTTAGTCCTTTACAGTACTTGTATAAGCATTTGAGTGGAAACTTGTCATTGATGAATGAGTGAAAGGAACTGTAAGCAATGATTACAAATATAATCCTTCCTTTGTTCTCTTTACTTTGCCAATGTCTATGGTGATTTTATTTCTGATTTGGTGAGTGCGACTGCTGTTTTAACAAGCCATCTACTTGAGAAGCTTGAATTTGTCGGGGGTGGTTTGCTTCAATTAATATAGCTGTATGACAAAATTATTTCTAAAGTTAGTTTATAGAGCTCAAAAAGGAAAAGAGTGGTTCTTTTACAAAATACTTTGAGGGATCTCCTGGAGATTTCATAAAATGGGCTTTCCAGCAACACCGCCGCAGCACCCCCCTTCACGTGCATGAAGTGTTAAATATCCAATAAGTCCAATTTTGATTCCTTCAGATGTGTCAATTGGGCAAATGTGTCTTACGGTGACTAGGGTGGATATCTCGTATTAAAAAACTAGCAGTTCGCCATG
The DNA here is from genome assembly GCA_031216285.1 of Syzygium syzygioides. NCBI lineage: Eukaryota > Viridiplantae > Streptophyta > Magnoliopsida > Myrtales > Myrtaceae > Syzygium > Syzygium syzygioides. The sequence goes on along the minus strand of CM062248.1, from coordinate 34,575,365 downwards.
GTAATCCTCCAGGGACCAAATTACATACATGTGGAAATAATATGTTCATACATTTTATGTGAACTTCTAGTGTGGGTGGGGGCAAACTTGATAAAAGGTCCAATAGTAGCTTGTCAAAGTATTTTCTATGAGGAATTTCATGGGGGCACTCATAAAAAACCTTTGCCAAATGAAACTAGACTAGTCTTAGCACAATAATCAGTGGGGAAAATCCATTTCTTCCCATATTTGAGCCTGTAAATGGGTCTCTGGATCTGTAAACCTTTATAAATATGTATAACTGAGAATACACCAAATCCACTGGGGGGTCTTTTCTAGGACTCCCAGTAATATGAGTGGTTTTTCACCAAAGATGATCATAACTAAAATCTTACATTTCACCAATAATGGTCTTAGCTAAAATCTCTTTCAGATTTGCAATATATGCTGAATGCATCATAATCTCTTGGTGTTTTACACTTCATTCTCTTCTTAATCATTGATCTTGTTTGCCATTAGCAGCTACTTTCGTATATGAGATTGTAACTTTTTAGTGCTAGGGAGAGTTGTGTGGTCCTATTTGATTCATGAGTGAAGAAGTGGAGACCGGAATTTTCTTGCTCGGGGAAGTCGTTTAATATTTCCAACGACTTTGTTCTGGGTGTGCATCAACATCTTATAATTCCTTCTAGTGCTGTTCGATTCATTGCTGATAAGGTTTAGCCAATTCATGAAATTTTCCATGTGATTGTTTGGAGGGTTGCCTCCTCGACTTTCAAATATTCTTGATGAAAATGCGCCGATTAGCAAACTGCCCCCTTCATCAAGGGACTGTCTGAACGAGCCAAGCTAAAAAGGACTTTCTGTATGTGTTATTCACTCTTTCAGTGACAATATTAATTTCAATAACGGAAAATTTATAGAACACTACTCCATTTCTTGTTAGATATAACATGTTCATCAGAGGAGCATACTTAGATAGTGCTCTCCTTGGTGCAGAATGCTTTGCCAGATTTGTGGTTAGTTCTTGTTGAATGTGGTTTGGCTTTTTGTCTGGTGACACTGCCCAACCACCGATTGAAAATGAGAGGTTATTTTCTTCACCCTCTTGAGGTTGATGGGTCCATAATGTTATTTCCTGAGTTGCCGTTCTCACAAATGAATTTGGTTCTTGCTTTCTTTAGGAGGCAATCTGGATTCCCATATATAGATAAGTTATCATGCTGCAATAAATATTCAAATCTACCTCATGATTTGCCTTACATGATTTAGTCATGTATGAGCTTTACTAGGTGCACTAAGGAGATTATCGGACTAGACTGGCCTTCTACACAAATTTCTCTTCACTAAGTATTTCTGTTCACTTATGAAAAATGTGGTACTTCTCGTGTTTGGCAACCTATTTTTGTCATCTTGAGGAGAGACTCTCGATGGTCTCATAGATGCACGCACTCATGCATGCACTTGAACTATTACAGTGTTTTTTTTTTGGGCACATACCTGCTGTCTTCCGCTCTCAAGCAAACTCCTCCTTCTATCTGATAAATTTGCTGAATATTTGAGGAACTTCGTCACAGCAGCAAGTAAGTCATGGTCATGACAGGAATGGCTTTTACGTATGGAATCAATGCGTCACTCCATTGGCTTTGCGTGGTAGAATTATCATTGTCATTTTTGTTTTTGCTCTGTATCAGCATTTCACTTCAAGAGTGTAACTTCTCGCACGATAGGACCTTTCTGCATTCTTCCGTTCTTTGTAGGGTGAGAGTTTTTTTAATGCCTTGGTGACTAGACAGCAAATTCTAGCCAAAAGTAAAATGTGGCAATTATGCTTCTACTTTGATTATTGGCAGCCTCGCGCCATGGATCCCTTTTTTGTGAGTGTCGGGAATTTTTGGCTGACCGGTAGTATATAAAGCACGTTCTTACTTGAGGAAATTGATGAATGCTTGACGTCTTTAGTCACAGAAAGTTCGGGTGGTATGGAAGGAAAAAATTATATTGTCTGCTCATAAAAGAAATCTGGAACTAAACTCCGAGGCTATCCCTACCGCAGTTAAACAAAAGGAAAGGGACTAACCAAGACGCTAATCTCCAGAGTTTGGAGCTTTTGGCAGGTCGGTGTGGTTGAATTATATCAAACCTGCATCTTTAAGGATTTGCAGAATCGATTCTTCCCTTCTAGTAATATTTAGGACCTATTTTGGTAGCACTCTAGATTCTCAGTATTTTTGTTTTCCGAAAAAAAAATAAAAATCAATTTGATAACGTCAATCATTGTCAGGGAATACACTTGGAGCATAATTAAAAAGTTAAAAACAGCTGCTTCTTGATTTTGGGAACAAGAATCAGAAATAGAATAGATTTTTTTTTCTTTTTCTTCTTTCTTATTCTTCTTCTTTTCTGGCTAGTGGCTGGCGACTAGCCACAGGCCAGGTTTCAGCCCTCACTCGAGTCGACGAGGACCGCCATCGAGGCTTGCGGCTTGGGTGAGGGCTGCCCTCGCCAGATCTAGTGAGGACGGCGAGGGTCTAGCCCTCGCCCAGGCCGCAAGCCTCGATGGTGGCGCTCGCCAGCTCTGGTGAGGGCTGGAAAAGGCAACAAGGACCGCCCTCGTCTGTGGCCGGTCCCAAGAAGGAGAAGAAGAAAAAATAGAAAAGAAAAACAATTAAAGAATATATTAAAATATTTAAAAATTATATCAATAAAAAGAAATTTTGTGTAGTTATTAAATTTATTTCTGTTCTTTTTTTATTTTAAAAATGAAAATTTTGGACCGTTACCAAATATCTTCAAATACTTAAAAATTATATCTAGGAACAGAATAAAAAATAATTATTTTTAAATAGAAATTATTTTTGAGAAACTCAAGACGCCCTTATTCTTCTTCTAGATTGATCATCAGTGTCAGTATCGACCGGCAAAAGGATACTGTGGCCTCGATACAGCAAACCTTTTTGCTTCTTTACGCACTTCACCACCACTGGCTTGTCTCCTCTTCTTGTGTTTCCTTGACAATCTCGATTTACTTCAATCTTGTCACGCGCACTCACATACCTCTAAAGACTAGAAAAGTGTTCCTGAAAGCGCAAGACCTTTATTTGCTTCTTGTTGTCCGAAATGGCTTTGGATCTGTAGACACTACATTTTGGGGAATACAAAAGAGTGGAGATCTGTTTTATCTGTTGTCTGTGCCATTTTATCCAGACAATTTTGGGAAATACGGGGCTTCGACATGTGAAGATGTTGAGAGCCCGGTGAATGCAGCCGAGATTGCTGGTACATAGCCTCAAGATTTGGATACATGATTTTGATAAAATAAAATATTGAGCAAGTGTTCTCGGTGCGCGCAAGTTTCCACAAAAACACTTCTCAAGCTCTGTTGGTCTTGGCACATGCTTTCTATACCCACTTAAGAACATCACACGTTCGCCTCCGAGTGCTTCTCGGTCGCGCATTTCATTCGTAGAGCAACGTGTCGTCAGCCCTTCTCATCCTGCCTCCGCAGTGTGAGCTTGTAGTGCGCAGAAGAGATGCCACTTGTGGATGAGCTGTTGAGGACATGCCATGATGTCTCTTCAGGATTCTCCTCTCTTGCGTAGTGAAAAAGGCGCCGGAGAAATTAGTTTCGATCCTACCCAAACAAAGAAAGGGAGGACAACAGATTGGGTCTTTGATTAACGTTAGTCAACGCAGGCCAACCTATGGTTGGAGTTAGTGATGATACTCGCATATAATTGAAGGAAAAGCCAGTCCCGTTCGACCTACTACCTTGATATATCTGTTAAGATGTTTATGTCAAGTTTCCTTCTCCTTACATCGGACTTGGCATCAAAGGTAACTTTTTCTTGACGAATCTCTCAAATGTCATAACTGTGATACTTGGATCCAATTCGTTATCGAAAGATGGATATAAAAGGGCACTATGCTATGTGAACATGTCTGTTGTACAATGCCCACATGACCATTCATCATATTTAAAGCTTTTTCATGTGCCGCTCTCGCATGGTATAATCGAAACATTAAAAAAAAAGAAAACGATGTCATGAGAATTTTTGAAAAATCTCCTTTCGGTTGAGGAATGCAGGGAACTGTTACTTGTGACCGGTGGACCACTCCAATTCTTTAACTTCTTCATCTTAAAAGCAATAAAATTAGAAAAATTGTTTCACCAAATTTATTTAAACTTGAAAACGACGTGCCAACAAAAAGGTTTCACCAAGACTGAATTCAATGGCGTGACCGTCTAAATTTACATTCCCTATGGTCTGGCTGAGGTTCGAGAATTGCTCTGCTCTTGGAGCTCCGTTCTAGACCAAGACTTCAGAAAAAAACACTGAGTTATATCAAGATCATTCCATCTCGAGAAATAAGGCGATTTCCATCTTTCCGAAAAAGACGACAACGTGAAAGTCAAACGTAATGAGCGATTTTTACACAGAATGTAATTCGCAAAATGGGTCCGAACCGACGTAGCTTTCCATTAACAAAATGCTTTGTACTTGATTAATTGGCATGCGTGCGATATCGCTATTGTGTGGATGGAAGAGCAAAACTGTAGGCGATGTGAAATTCAGAGTGACGGGGAGGGGGGCCTGGGGTGGTGTCCCACGGTGGCGCCACCGCCGACATCGGTTTGGCGACTACAAAGAAACCACCACGCCAACGCACCGCAACGGGCATGCTTTTCCTGTTTTCTGGCCATTGACGCCATTCATTCATTCACGGTTTTTCTGGGAGACATTAAATGACTCCAATGCAACCAAGCGAGCCATTAATTGGAGAAAGAAAAGCGGTGGCGGTGGTGGGAAGTTGTTTCATTTTATTTTAGTTTTGTAACTATCAATTAAGTAATTTCGTCTCTTTTTTTTTTTTCCAATGTGCATAACCACTCGATTCCTATGTTATCGGGAAAAAAGAGAGACTTTACGTTGTTTATTGGTGGAGAGCCTCGAGAAACTCACCGAGACGATCACACCGACATATGCGATCGTCAAACTTCAATTGCTCATTTCGGTAGGTCAATCATGATGCCCCCGAGCTTGACCACGTACAACACGCCAAAATTGCTCGTGATTCTGAATTTAGATGGAAGCGATTTCGGGAAACGACTTTTCACATGCTCCTTGAGATATTTCATGGGGTAATATCGTTTCACACTTGTAGTTCGAATAAAAGCCAATAAAGGGTACCAGAATTTCGGATTAAGAATTGTTTCTTAGCCCTCGGAATCTCACTATGAAGATGGTTTCCATCCTAGTAGAAGTTTAAGTTTTTATTTTCTTTGCTAAAATAGTAGAAGTTTAAGTTATGTTGTGTATAAAGGGATAAAGAAGCAGAAAGAGTTATAGACCTAAACGCCGCCAAAGGTCAAAACCTAACGGATACCGAATATGGCTTTTAGACCCAAAAGAGCAGTTTTCGTTTAACCTTAGAGTGTTAGGGCACCTTCTTGGTATGTATAGGCTGATGGAGATGTACCAGTTTAGAGTCGCATCCTAATGATTGTTGTGTGGCTCCCACTTTGCATTATTTAATCAAGAAAAAGCAAAAAAAATCTAGAAAAATTAAAATAAAAAACTTAAAGAAAAGAAAGGGTAGATGAAGAAGTCCAAGAAAGCAAGAAACGAAACGTGAAACACATCCCGCAAACACCCCCCAGAGAAAAAGCGAAATGAGCCTATAAAAACATCAAGGTTAATATAACAAAAAACTCTAAACTAATATATTTATGATAAATCGGACTAAGTTTTTAATTACAAAAAACTCCAAACTGGTATATCCGTGATAAATTTACTCCAAACTAATTTTTTAACTACAAAAAACCCCCAAACTAGTACACCCGTAATAAATTTATCATAAACTAATTTTTTAATCACACAAATCCCAAACCGATACAAATGTAAGAAATTTACCTCAAATTAGTAATCTTGTGATAAATTTACCCTTTATTAATTGACCAATTTGTGATACTTGCCTTATGAATTTCCACGCGAACTTGCCACGTCACCATACCAAGTCACCATGTATCATCCACGTTTACAAATTTGACTGTAAAATTTGATTGAAGTTAACGGAGGGTAAATTTATCATAGCTGTATCAGTTTGAGATAAATTTATTATAGGTGTACCAATTTGGGATTTTTTGTGGTTAACAAATTAGCTTGGGAAAATTTATCACGGGTGTATCAATTTGGAATTTTTCGTGGTTAGAAAATAGTTTGGAGTAAATTTATCACAAACATACCAGTTTAGGATTTTTCTTGGTATTAACCCAAAACATTATTATCAATCTTCTTTCCCTAAATACCCTTTGAGAAATTAGGTAGATATATGTTGCGATCTCGTGTTTCGTGCGGTTCATTCTTCAATTGTGTTTATTAGCATAATGAATTTCTATTTATCATTACATAAAAATTGATTTCCTCCTAAGCAAGAGATAAAATCACTCTGTCTTAGATTTTGTGCGGATTTCGGCATCTTTTAGACGTAAAACACAAAGAGAGTATTCCTAAGATAAAATGGGGATTAGAAAGAGCAAGTCATGTGGCTATCAGCACGTTAAAACAAGAAACGCAGTCCGATAGCTCACCATATTAATCGACAGATGCAAACAGCCTCCGTTTGGTAGGAAACTACCCCTAATTTAGCAAGGTTTTTCTCTCGCATTTTGTACTACTCATTCTTCAATTACGTTTACTAAGCACAACGAATTCCTCTTTTATCATCGTTACGTCAAAAATTGTTGGAAAGGCCAGCGGGCATGCGACTAGGCTGGTGAAGGGATTAGGGGGCGTGGCAGGAGAGTACCGGGTTTAGGATTCAACCACGGCACACGCATGTACATGGTAGAGGTGAGCGAGATATTAAAAAAAAAAAGGGCGGGGAAAGAGAAAATGGTTAATTTATTGGGAGAAAGGTGAGGAAGTAAAAGTGAGGAGATGTGGTTATAATGAGAGGAAGAGGGGGAGGAGGGGGTGGAGGGGTGTGGGGCACGGGGGTGCTCATGAGACTTTACCGTTTTTGATTTTGAGAGGGGGAGGGAGAGAGGGTGAGGCGTTGGGTAGTTTTCAAATTGGGGGCACACCCCACCCCACACCATTTCTCATCTCATTTTCCTTCTCTTTCACTTTTTCCCTCCCCCCCCTCTCTCTCTCTCTCTCTCTCTTCTTCTTATTAATCACTGCTAATTATTGTTGTTTATTAGGGTAAAAAAAAATATTGTTGATTTTCTTGAACCTGAACACGAGTCTTGAAACCTTCCCCCTGCTCCTTCCTTCTCCCTCTCCTCCTCCTCCTCCTCACTTCCCGTCTCTCTCTCTCTCTTTCTCTGCCTCTCTCTCCCCTGCTTTCCTCCTGTCCCGGAATCACTGCGTTTTCGCCATTGTTGGCGTTCAAAGTTTCCTTCTTTTTCTCTTTGTGGGTGGGGGAAGGAATAAGGGGGGGAAAACGAAAGGGCTGTCGCTTGTAGTTCAATACTTTCTGCTAATAGATTGTGCGTAATGACTCCCCCGTCACCGACGAAGGGGAAATGCCCTCGCTTCCCGAAAATTTGAATGCTTGCGCTCTACTCCCCGACCCATCTTCTTGAGTGCGAGCCAAGAACCGGAGGGAGCGACCCCGAAGACAAGAAGAAGAGGTGGGAAGGAGGAAAAGAATAGTGGGTCTTCTCCTTTCGACCTGCGCCATTCGAACGTCCCCGCAAAGGTGGCATTTTTTTTTTCTTTCGTTTCCCTATCCCCTCTTCTTCCGCCTTTCTTGTTTGCCAGTTCTCGTTCCTTTGGTGATCTAGAAGCTCGCTGTTTTTTTTTTTTTTTCCTTTCTTCCTTGTTGTTGGGTATCAGGGGCTTGGTGCTGGCGATGAGGTGGGTGATGTGGAGAGAACCTGACTTGGGTTTTTGAGATCTGGCTTCGTGTGTCGGATCTTGGGCGGGTTCGGGGACGACCCGTCGTGTGTTGAATGTCTCCGGAGCTGTTTCTTGCTATTAGGGTTTTGCTCGCGTCTCCGCCATGACTACTAAGCGCGCTTACAAGCTGCGTATCCTTGAATTCTCGTGTGTCGATTGATGCCGTGTGTTGCGGCCGCGAATGGCAAATGAAAAATGCGGATCCCCGTTTGCTGCTGTCTGCGAAACTTCCTAGCTTTGTGGATTCGGACCGTTTTGTATTTCGGTTGGGAATCGTTGGAAGTTGTTGTGTTGTTGGTGTTATTTAGGTTTTCCTTAACTTGAGCTGCAAACACAGAGGAATTTGTAGCGCATTCTGCAGCAGTCAATTGCCTCAAAATCGGAAGGAAGTCATCGAGGGTTCTGGTCACCGGCGGAGAAGATCATAAAGTCAATCTCTGGGCTATTGGAAAACCCAATGCCATACTGGTCAGTTTCTATGGTCACACTTTTATATGAATTACATACCAATTATCGACCATCTGATGAATCTTCTCTAATGAATGTTTTTATGCCTAATTGATGGTGGCGTGTACCTTGTGCTGCTGTTGTTGCCATTTTCCTTTGATGAGATGTGATATTTATACTCCCTCGTCTTGACACAGTCATGATATACAGAATGTGACTACAGTATGTTTCTTTTATGCCTCATCCAGTAACCAAGTGAATTGTGGGCTTTTGAGTTTCTGATGGTCAATTAAGAATAAGACACGTTTGAGCAAATTTGAAATCCCTTACCAGTGATCTGGCTGCTTATGGATTTGAGTTCCTCTGAGCAATAGGTATTGTTGGTAGTTCATCTTTTTTCCCAGTGGGAAGAGGTTTTTTATGATTGCTTTCTTCAGATAAAACGATCTGGGTACCCTAGATACTGACCCATCAATAAATCATCAATTTGCTTGGAGCAGTGGCCATGCTAATTAGAATCCGCCTTTGATCGATACAGCTGGTCTAATATTCATTTCGTGTGTTCAGAGCTTGTCTGGACATAGCAGTGGAATCGATTCAGTGACTTTCGATTCTTCGGAGGTGGTTGTAGCTGCGGGAGCAGCAAGCGGTACAATCAAGCTTTGGGATTTAGAAGAGGCAAAGAGTATGCTCATTTCAAACTCGTAATCTGCTAGTTATATCTTAGAAAACATGTCTTTGCTTATTTTTTTTATCATCGCATTGATGTGTAACAACGAGTTGTAATGTGATTTTCTTTGCAGTTGTTCGGACTCTTACTGGTCATAGATCTAATTGCATATCAGTGGACTTCCATCCTTTTGGGGAGTTCTTTGCATCCGGTTCTCTTGACACGAACTTAAAAATATGGGATATCAGGAAAAAGGGGTGTATCCACACTTACAAAGGCCACACTCGCGGGGTCAATGCAATTAGGTTTACTCCTGATGGTCGTTGGGTGGTTTCTGGTGGAGAGGACAACACTGTGAAGGTTATACTTTTTCTTTAATCTATAGATTGTTTGTGAAAATAGTTAATGTGATAAAGTACGATGAAATCATTCATCTAGGTGTCTTCTTCTGGTAATGCATAAGAAGCATCTTAATCCCTGGATGTGGTAATTGGACGATGATTGTGGAGGCTTTATAGTTGTTACCTGGTGCTACGGTACAGGCTCGTTTACATGTTTTTAATAGGGCCAAATGCACATCTGGTGTCTGGCGTGATTTGTCACTATATTGAAGCAAGCGTAGATTCTTTGAAAAAAAAAAAATACACTTGCCCCTTGCTGATGAAATTTGTAGGTTTTTGGTGCAACACTGACATTGGACAGATGACTAGACCTACATTAGGTACATAATTGGATAGCTCCGAAACAATTACAAATACCTAGAACCTATATCATTCTTTGGGTTATCATAATATCTAATTGTGGATCAGGGAACTGGGACTGCAGTTCCTTGTGAGTAATGAATACATCGTTTTGTGCAAGGAACTGTGATTTAGAGTCTCATTTATCATGATTTCCTGAGTTGCGAAGATGATTTGGACCATGTTGATTGGAGGAAGTGATGTTATCTATATTTTTATTGTGGTTGCTTAATAATTTATGTTGATTAAATCTCTTAATGTAATTAATAGCTCTGGGATCTGACGGCTGGAAAGCTATTACATGATTTTAAGTTTCATGAGGGCCAAGTTCAGTGTATAGATTTCCATCCCCATGAGTTTTTACTGGCAACAGGTGAGTTACCATTCTGCTGCAATTTTACTCAATGCAATATATCTCTTTATGTTTCCACTAATTGTTTGTATGGTCTGGCTGTTTTACAGGTTCCGCTGATAGGACTGTAAAATTTTGGGACCTCGAGACCTTTGAACTGATTGGTTCCAGTGGACCCGAGGTAAGAGTTTTGTCTGACTGATTTTTGGTATCTAAAGAGGTAGTAAATTATCAATGGGTCTTTAGTTTGGCATCCTTACGAACCACATGACATCCCAATATTATGACAGAGCACTGGAGTACGTTGTTTGACATTCAATCCTGACGGAAGGACCCTCCTTTGTGGATTGCATGAAAATCTTAAGGTAAAAGTGGCGATAATTTTATGTTGCAATGAAACGGTACATGGTTCATTATTAATTCCTTTGTTCCATGTTTCTCATAGGTTCTTTCCTGGGAACCAATACTGTGCCATGACACCGTAGATGTAGGATGGTCCAGATTGTCAGACCTTAATGTGCACGAGGGAAAGCTTCTCGGCTGCTCATTTAATCAAAGTTGTGTTGGTGTTTGGGTTGTTGACATCTTGGTAAGTTGCACCTACTTTGTGTGCTGTAGACTATAGTTGCTTCCTGTGTCATATTTGAGATTATAAATGATGTACTTTCTTTTACCTCTTTTCAGCGCCTAGAGCCATATGCTGTTGGCAATAACCGATTTAAAGTACCTCCTGAATCTAAAGTTCCTACGGTTGGGAATCTCTCTGTACTGAATGAGAATACTGTTAAGGCCAGTTCAGGGAGGTTATCAGTTTCCCAAATTTCAGATTCTATAGTGAAGGAAACAAAGTCCCTTGGGAGATTGTCGGTTTCTCAAAATTCAGACCCTGTTAAGGAGCAGAAAAGCTTGGCATGTGAGACATCTATTTTTCCTTTTTGGTTTCTTTTATATATTGCTTTTGCATCTGGAAGGGAGTCCAGAATATGACAATTTTCTTGCTCTGAATATGCCTAAAGCCACAGGAAGTGTACCTGGTACTCCTCAAAGGGTCAATGTAAATGCTGGTTCAAAGGTGGCTCCAGCCACCTCAGTGACAGCTCAGAGTGCAGCAGCTGCAAGGAGGAATACTGCGAAGGCCAATGCTACAAGCGGTCTTCCTAGCTTCAGTAAATCAGATATCGCACCCGTCATTGTCCCTAGAACTGATGCTAGATCAGAACTGGCTGCTGAATCCAAAAAAGAAGTTGATCTTGCTTCAAGAACGATGCCATTTTCTTTGCAGTCAAAATCAATTGAATTACGAAAGCTCTCAAATGGCAGAGACGAATTAGATCAGCCAACGGTCTCAGGTCAATCTGAATTAGCTGGCCCAAATCCCAGTTCATCAGGCAACATTGCAAATAGGAACATCTTCTCTGTAGTGAGAGCCCCAGTCCAAGGCTTGTCTACCGCTGAAAGAAACACAATGGATGATTCGTCTGGTTTTCCAAGCAAGCACGACACAAGTTCAGTAATGGATGCACCGGCTAATTACCAGCATGAAAATTGTATGTGTTCAATTATTGGAAGAAGAATGCTTTCCGATATTAATTGCGGCCGATAGTTGTAGAATATTGATTCATGTCTAATTTCAAGTCACCTTTCACTTTAGTTGCCTGCTCCACAATGGTATGCCAGTTTTGCTAGATTTTATTGCCAGAGAATTGCTTCCAACTTGGTATGGACCTGTTCTGAGCATCAATAGGACCGTTTTGAAGATAAGAATTTTAGGAGGGAGGTAGAGTAATGCAAAATGAGGAAATTATGCACCTTAGTATTATTTGGTAAATGCACAATGAAGGACCGGATAGGTGAATAGAAGATCCTCGTAATAGAGAGTAGTATTAGTCTGGCAAAGTTGATTAATGCAATTTACTGATATATCATGTGCATTGTAAAGTGAGCTGGGTGCAGAAATAGTAGTGAGCAACTATATTAACATCTCTTAGAAATTCATATTTTGTTCCAAGGGTGGCAACTTGGTAAAAAAATTTTGAGTTTGTTTACCGTCTAAAGCCTAGGATCTGGTTAGACTCCTTAAACTACGAAAAAGCTATTCAATGAAGGAGTTGAGCATCATATACTGAGACGAGTCATAAGGAATCACAGTTGGAAGAATTCTTTCCACCTCAATGCAATAATTGATGTTCTCTGTGAAATTTATTGCCAACTACTGGCAAAGTGAAAACTCTTATGTGTTTGTTGGGTTTCACCTTCATAATGTTCACAATTTGCCTATTATAAAGCTGGAATGTTTGGCTTCCAACTATTTGGATTTATTGAAGATTGGATTTGCAAATGTACATTTTTTTTCATTAAAGAATGATTCTCAATATCCAATCTTTTGTTGCAGATGAGTCTCGCATGCAGAAAGCACACAGAGCACAACTTTTTGCGGATGGACAACGGGCAGGTACACCCCATTTTCATAAATTATTTTGTGTTTGGGCATCATGGGAGGTTTGCTCATATAATCTTTTCAATATCTAGGGCGAATGCGTTCCCCTTTTGTTAATTGGGAGAAAAGAGAGAAAATTAATATTGATGGACCTACACCCAGTATTACCTCAAGAGCGGGGCCTGGTGTAAATGGGTTGCCTTTTAGTGTGGTAAGGAAATGCACTAGTTTTTCACTGGTCTTCTCTTTCAATGTTTTGTATTTCCTTCCGACAAATTTCAACATGTTATTTGTTATCATGGATTAAATGTCATTGCATGCAAGAATGAAGCAACAATCCATTCTCTTTTCTTTTTTTTTGAGCAAGTGCACCTCTGTAGTTGCATACATGTGAGTTCTGATACCAAGAAGGACTCCTATAATTGATTTGCCTGTTTTTGAATTTGTCACTGTGACTCTTGGTGGTGGATAAAACGAGTGGACAAAGATATTACCTTTTTGTTGCGGGCACCAATCACTTTTGTCTGGTTTTCTTGGGCTGAAGTCCAGTTTGGGGAATACAAAGCTATGGTTTGGACAATGGTGCTTACAGCCATGCGATGATGCTCTTAAAAGCTGCCATTTGGTCTCCTTGTGTGAATATTATTTGGGTTTGTCTTTGACAACTCTGTTGTGAAACAGAGAGGACATAGACCGTCTGCTGAGAAGGAAACAGTTTCTGCTAGTGATGAGGATGCCATCGCAGATGTGATGGAGCATCATGACCAGTTTGTTGGCTCCATGCAGTCTCGGTTAGCCAAGTTGCAGGTACTTCTTATAGATAACTGTCATGATTTAAATAGCTATTTACACTTAAGTTTTTGAAAGTTATAATGTGGTTGTGTTCTCTATGTTTTTGGTGAACAACAGCGTATGCACTAGTCAATCTTGGTCATGTCAGTAGCTGTATAAGGCTGGAAGTTGGATAGATGGGGCATAGTGGGAATCTAACACCTTAGAAAATGCTTTTCACTTTCAGATCTGCAATCTGCAGATGCTTAATCAATAGGACATTTTCTCATATTTCTCAAATTGCTAAGAGCAACTTGTGGTGACTATCTTTCTCTGCTTGAATGCTTAACTTAGAGGCCATGTTAGAGATGGAGATTTAAAGGTTAGGATGTGAGTAGCATGAGCTCATCTCCCCTTATTCAGCAAGTCGAGCGATGTCCTCCAAAAAGAAGTTGTTAATTCATTTTGTCTTTTATATTAAAATTGCATTCTAGTATATAATTTATTGTTGATATTTTATTTTATTTTTCTATTATTTAGTTGGCTTCATATCTTGAATGTGATGGTATGTTCTATGGTAGTATGGATGGACTTGCATGGTGGAATGCCATCATCTGGAGATCCCAGTGGTCATGACGCGAAATTATTATAAGCTCATGAGCATAGCATTGCGATGATGTCATCTTGTCATTAAATGCAACAATCATCTTCTGTAAATTATGTGGTAGGTTGTCAATGGATTCTGGGGGAGAAAGGATATTAAAGGGGCTATTGGTGCTATGGAGAAGATGGCTGATAATTCTGTGAGTAGCTTTCCGGTGACTCTATAGTGTTTTAACTTTCTTGCCCTTGAAGAAACATGGATTGCCTCATGAGGTCTTAATCAGTATCCTTGTGTTAACCACTTTCTCTATGCCCTAAACTGCAGGTGCTTGCTGATGTAGTTAGTATAGTGACAGAGAAAATTGACATGGTTACTCTGGATATTTTCACTTGTCTTTTGCCCCTTCTGAATGGACTTCTCGTGAGTGACCTGGATAGGTGAGTTACAAGTACTTAATGGTTCTTTGGTGGCTACTTTACTCCTCATCTTTGTTTTGTCAAAACGGTTTTTTCTTGCCGTAGACATTTACATTCAGCCAGATTCTTGTTGCAGACATTGATGCTGCGATTTTTGGCTGCTGCAGCTTCTCTTCATTTTTCTATCCCTGATAATTTATTTCTCGCTCTTCAACTATAATTTTTTAATATGTGAAGGTATCCAGAACATTAGATGCCATGATCATGACTGTTTCTGATGAGATGACTTTTTCTGGGACTGTTACTTTGAGGCATGTAATCACCAAGCTCAACTCATGTTGAACAGATGCATTTCTATAGCTAGTGTTTGGCCAAAATTACAGTGACAATTGGGTTATTCATTGAAACATGAAGACTTTGTTGAGAGCAAGCTGCAACTTTGCATTCTACGCTTATTCTGAGTGAAGTTGTCTTTTTATTTCCTGCGTACTAACAGTAAAAGAACATCCTCGTTTCTTGTGATTGGTGAAGCATCAATAGCTTTGATCATACACTTCATTGGCATTGTAGCTATTATAGTGCGTTCACTTTTATCTTTCTGGAGATATGTAGCTTTAATTAGACAGATGTAATTCTGCATTCATGTTGAATGTGGCACAGGGTCAAAAGAAGGGCCTGACGTTATGCTCTTTATGTGCAGTCTTCTTTTGTTTGATATATCATGCTCTTCTTTTGCCTCTTTTATGTTCCAAAGACATTCCATTTTTCTAAAAGCTTCTCACTGTGCAGGCATTTGAGCATCTCTTTGGACATGCTTCTCAAACTGGTCAGAGTATTCGGTTCCATGGTTTATTCAGCAGTATTGGCATCGACACCGGTTGGTGTTGATATTGAAGCCGAACAAAGGTGTGTTCAGTGTCTCATCTTGTTCAGTTCTTGGACGTCCTTGGATTGAATTTTGATCCAAAAACTAACTCGACGGCAATACTGGTTGATTGGCACAGGTTGGAACGTTATAACCTCTGCTACATAGAGCTTGAAAGGGTTAAACGCTGCTTGCCTGCTCTTACCAGGTTCATTTTAATTTGCCTTTTCTGAAGACCTTGTTTTATGCTTCTAAAGAAACCATAGAAGTGATGATGTTCTGATTTTCTTTGTTCATAGAAGAAAGGGATCTGTTGCGAAGTCCGCGCATGAGTTGAGTCTAGCTCTTGAAGCTGTTTGATGAATGCAGATCAGCCGAGTAGATTTTCACTCACGGGCTTTATGTAGGATACATTCCCCATGTATCTTGAAGGAAGTGAATCTGATTCTTCCAAGGGATTGATCACCTCATGGTCAAGCAGCTGGTACGGGTCGATGATACTTATTTGCCCATTTCACAGTGCATATACGAATGTGGAAGCATTAACCTCACTCTAATATAACTACCTTAACTGGAGTGGATGGCCAAGTACTTTCGCACAAGTGCCTGGTGGTTTTTGCGCCGGCACCATCGTGGCTAGTGGATGTACTTTGGCAGTGAAGACAAGCAGTCAATATTCACACTAACCCATCGTGAAGCTCAGTTTGTAAGTTTTAGCCACGAGTGAGCGTGTATTTATTTCGATTCTTTTTTTTTTGGGATACGGAATCACAGAATTGTCAAATGATCATTTGTTGAAGACGTTCAATTGGTAAAAAGTTGCATTATGAATCCATCTGTCGAATACTTCTTGGAAGCTTTTACTTTCTCCATCCCGAAAGCTAAGGGCACCTTGCAAATTTGTGAAATTACTATAATTTCAGTGTTAATGGAGATCTGAAACTTGCGGCGGAGGTATTATGAATTAATCAACTGAATTTGAGAAGGGTTGCCAGGTGAATCTGTGTTGTGAGCTCGGCACCCTGGAGTCGTGTTCTTTTGCCGTAGTGGGTTTTGACGGTACCATGATTGAGCTCTTTCAAATCCAAGCTTCAAGAAAACAAATGATCGGGACTCTTCTGTCTATAGATTCTCGTTGTCCTTTAACCTACGATAACCTATATCGTGATAGCCCAAACGTAGTGAAATCAACTTGCTGTAAAGTGTCACCTGTCACACAGATATCAGCTAAGATCAACACTGCTAAGACAGGTTGTGGAGAAGCCAAGCCTCCTTAATGAACCTTTTGATAATATCAGAAAATAGTAATAATAAGGAAAATACCAAAAATATGCATTACTTTTGATTTAATGATCACTTACATTATCATATCTTTGCAAATACCATTCACACACCTCTGAGCAAAATCTTACATTAAAAAGACTAAATGATCTGTTCTTACAAACTCATTTTAACATCTTGCTTGGGGTTGTGATGGTTTCATTTTAATTGTAAACTCATGTCTTGAAAGTAATAGAAATTTGACATATTATGAGTTACATAAGAGCATATTTGTTGCATAAAGCCGGATCGGGCATTTACAACCTTTTGGTTATTTGTAAATGGTTTAGGAAACGTTGTGCGAAAAGTATTGTGAAAGGTTATACATACCTATCCAGTGAATTTGTTAATGAAATGAATGTAGAAATGGTTTGGGAAATGCCTTATGAAGTGTATTCTACCTAATGAATTGATTTGTGAAAGGCCACACTTGGTTTTTAAAACGATTTATGAGATGGATTTCGGATTGACTTTGTAGATTATTGGAGGATGATGTTAGTAGTTTGATGCTCACCGTCATTCTTTTCAAAACCCATCGAAGGTTTATTGGTATTAATACCATTCTCAAGATATCTTTCTAGGTTGAATTGTTAGGAGTGCAAAACTGAAGCCCGATACCTTCACCTGAAGAGATTGCCAAGAGAGAGCCCGAGTTTGAGCTCGTTAATGTATCAAGTTAGACCTATCTTCACTCAAAATGTTAAGCCAAAGAATTATGGACCAATTAGTCACGTCACTTCTCCAATGTGAAACTTTTTTAACACAACTCACACGTACATCCTAACAATCTTCCTCTCGCGTGTGAGCTAGTATTAAGTATGCCCCCTAATTCTGGCATCCTTCATGCTCGGAAATTGCATTAGTTTCCACGCGTTAGTTACCAAATTCCTTCCTTTAGATGTTCACCAAAAACCAATACACATTGGGAGTGGGCTACCAACTAACCATCGGCTCTGATACTATTTGTTAAGAGCGCGCAGCAGAAGCCCAATACCTTCACTTTGGAAGATCGCTAAGAAGAAGCCCAAGTCTAAGCCAGTCAATATATCAAATTAGACCTACCTTCATTTAAAAGCTCAAGTTAATGAGTTATGACCTAACTATGATATATTAATTGCTCCATACTACATCACTTCTTCGATGTGGGACTTTTGGAACACAACTCACACGTGCATCTTAACACGAACTACTGGCTGATATAGGTGGAGACCTAGTTATTTTGAATCTTGGTAAGCTTTGTCACGAGTGATAAATGTGACCATAATTTGATATTGAGCATGATATTGATCAATGTATTGGACTATTGATATTTACTTAATATTATCTATTGAATGAGTACTTCTTATATGTATGTGGTTATATTAAAGTGATAAAACTCATTTTCATCTCGTAAAAATATTACATACCAAATTTAGTATAAATGACTTTGATATTGTCCGATGAATATGCATAGAAAATGTTTGATTTGGTTAGAAGAGATTTATATAATTCACTGAAGTGTGATTGCCCATATCATTCATGTCAAATCTTTTTCAAAAGTTTTAGCTAACAATTAGCAGGACAATAACACATCAATAGGGAAGTTTTGGTTGTCAGATTTTGGGTGTGAGCTTTGATAGTTGTGTATATATCTGAGAGGATTTTTGTTGGGTTTAGTTGCGTAGATATATATAGACACACACAATTACAAAACATTCTAATATAGGATTTTCAAAATTCTGATTTGGTAACCAACTCACTCTTTTATCATATATATATATATCCATATATATATATTTATAGGAGTCGGAGTGTGACACCATAATAACTATGCCGAGACGTTAATTTGATTTCATGATCGAAGGAATAACATATCATGCCTCCACACGGTTTGTTTTAAAAGAGAATATTAAAATTTTCTTTTGGACTCAATAATCCATTCATGCGAAAGAGGAAGTTAATATAATTTTAAAAATTAATTGGAACTCGAGTCCAATACAAGTCTCATATATTCACAAAAAATGTGATCATGGACAATAAATGAGTATTTGCCGTATATAGACCACTCCTCGTGACTCCTCAGGAGGAACAAGGGAGGCTGGGGGCTATTATAACCTTGAATAATATTTGTTTTGTAGTTAATTAAAATCGTTGACTACTATGTGACGTAAATGCATGTTGATTTCGGAAAATGCTCATTAACGTCAGAAGTCATAAGGTAGCAATAATTAATGTACTTCGGATTCTGGCAAACTATTAGAATTTTTATTTTAATTTTAAATTTCGATTTTCAACTCTGCTCGCTTTGAAATCCCGGGGGCGGCCGCTTGCTTGGCGGAAATTTTTTTTTATGAAAAGGCAGGTGCATAAATTTGATTCTTTCTGAGTAAAGAAGAAGCCGACAAAATTTGTTGCTTGCGGTTTTAAGGCTCATCGAGAAAAGGAAAAGAACAGAAAGGAAAAGGAGAAAAAGGAAGCGTAACTGCTCTATGATCTCTTAATTAGAGTCCTCTTTCTCTTAACAAGTGGGAATGCATGCATGCCCTCCCTTCACTAATTACATTACAAAGTACTTAATGCTGGATTCTATGTGAAATTGGGAAATCCACACATGCACCAACTTCAGCAACCCACCATCATAAACACAAGCATACAGCCCCAAAAAACAACACTGAATTCATATAATTACATCCTAATTTCCAAAACTTTTGAATTTAACCATCCAGCAATTTTAAGGAAGGAAACTGACAGAGGGGGTTGGGGTGTGGTCAGCCTGCCATTTGAGGAGGATTAGGTTGGTATGCTCTGTTTTGCCATATGTGGAGAGAGGCATGAAAGGGAAAAATGATGATTAATGGGTAAGTACAAGAAAAGGGAAACTGAGGGTTGAGACTTTGAGTTTTGATGGATAAAATCTTTGATGGGTTTCGGGTTTCGGTTTTGGGCATTAATTGTGGCT
This sequence comes from Syzygium syzygioides, assembly GCA_031216285.1. Taxonomy (NCBI): domain Eukaryota; kingdom Viridiplantae; phylum Streptophyta; class Magnoliopsida; order Myrtales; family Myrtaceae; genus Syzygium; species Syzygium syzygioides. The sequence continues at coordinate 34,555,919 of CM062248.1, read as the reverse complement.
CTCCGGAAATTGCTAATCCTCTTGTTTTTGTTTTTTTGTGAACACTTAGGCTTGAAGTGCAGTTTCTCTTTGTCAAACCATTGCACTTCTACTAGTTCTCTCATTTCTAGAGAGAGAGAGAGATAGAAGAGAAAGAAAGAAGAGAGAGAGAGAGAATGGCACCATCAAGGTGGGACTTGAGGCTGGTTCCAGAATTGAGGTCCTGGACAAACATGGAGTGCGTTCCTTACTCTGTGATACCCAGTGTTGCAGTCAAGGAGGTCCCCAGGGTACTTCTCTTCATATTTCTCTCTGATTTTTGCCTTTTTCTTTTTCTGTAAAAGAAAAGGACTTTTTTTTTGTAATTTCCTCCATTTTCTTTTAATTTCATCTGGGAGACTAGAAAGGAATTTTTGGTTTTCCAAATTCATCCGATACGATACTAATGTCATTGGGACTTAGATCTCGTTTTCACTTGATGGGGGATGAACAAATTACTCAGTACGTCATGTCGGTTCAATTGGCTCGATGAGGGATCAGTATGATTTGGGACCGGTTTAACCCGATTTTGCCACCTACCCACTTATTAATCCATTTTTCACTTGATGGGGGATGAATGGATTATTTCGTACGTCAAGTCGGCTCAATTGGCTCGATTAGGGATCAGTTTGATTTTGGACCGGTTTAACCCGATTTTGCCACCTACCCACTTATTAATCCATTTTTCACTTGATGGGGGATGAATGGATTATTTCGTACGTCATGTCGGCTCAATTGGCTCAATGATCAGTTTGATTTTGGACCGGTTTAACCCGATTCTGCCTCCTACCACTTAATAATTCAGTTCGACCCATTACGAAAAAGAGTCGAGGTTAAAAAAAAATGCCTAGAAAACCAAGTCCGGTCTCCTATCATTATTCCTTTCAGGAGACTGACACTAAAAATTCAGTTTTGGAAAATTGTACGTCCTCATCAAATAATTCTTAGACACAAAAAAAAATAGTGAAACCAATTTTCCGTTTCTTGGGTAATTTCCATATACTTTTACGATGAGTACTGAGAAGATTTTGGTCCTTCTCTCGTTACTCGTTTTGTGGTCGTCGTATAGTCACCATGATCTCGATAGAGGCCTTTTACGTTCTATGCAAAGTCTTGCGATAGACAAAGGCGATTGGGATTTATCTTTTGTCATCCAACGGCTATCAACCTTGAACGACCATGGTCCTCAAAGATCGTAGAAGCGCCCGATCTCGATTTTTGTGCACAGTAAAATGCGCACTCATGTGAGCCCATTGCATCGTAACTCTTGATTTTGATGAATTGATGGTGATGATGAATCGGGCTCACATGAATCCGGTGCGGTCATGTTGATTTTCTACCATAATTTCCAGTTCTTTCTTCTTGACGTTTGATTTATTGTTTCGTTCACAGCCCAATGTGGAAAACGCAAGCAATGAGGGGTCACAAGAGCAAGAGAAAGACATGGTGGACTCGTTTCACCTAAGAGATTTGTGGAAAGCTTACGAGGAGTGGAGCGCTTATGGTGCCGGAGTCCCGATCGTACTACCTAACGGAGAGTCCGTGGTGCAATACTATTTCCCTTCCTTATCAGCAATGCAAATCTTCACTTACAAGAAGCTCGATGAGCCGTGTCTCGATCTCAAATCTTCCAAGTACGATAAACTGCCTCAATTATTCAGTAATTCAGTTCTTGGAATTGAGATACATTGTTATATGGCTTTAATGCTTCCTTCGTATTTAGAGATCATAAAATGTCGAAAGATTAACGTTTTGGGTTCAATATGGCGACGATTCAAACACAGCCGATTATTTAGTCGAATGCTTTTACTGTTTGAAGGAGGTCTGGAGAGGGGTCATCTTCAACTGAGTCCGAGCGCGCGACCGTGAGCAGTGATGGAAGCAAGAGCAGCTCAGGCACCCCAAGCAATGACTCAAGTAGGCTCTTTCACATTTTTGCAAATTCCAGATGACCTAGCTTAATCACACTTTTATTTCGCCGAAAAATTCGCTGATAGTGTTCTCCGTTCTTTTTATTTTTCAATATTTTTTGGGGGCGATCAGACAACGCATTTGCTAGGCGAGAAGGCTCGGAGCAAGTCGAAGAGCATCACGGTGAACTGTACTGCCAATACAATGAGATCGTGACTCCGTATTCCCGACTCCCCCTAACCGAGAAGGTAAATTCGTCCTTGTGTTTTGGGAATTTTGCATTCAATTCCTAGATCGGATTGAAACCGATCTTTAAGGGCCCTAAACAAATCTGATTTTGTACATGATGAAATCATTTCGGGACTAGATCAAAGAACTGGCACGGAAGTATCCTGGCTTGACAGCTTTCCGGAGCACCGACCTCACGCCTCACAGCTGGTTGGCCATTGCTTGGTATGCTAATGCTTTTCCTGAATTGTCAAGAGAATTAAAGGGAAAAAACAGCTGCTGAATTGATAGGTCTATCTGATCTATCCCCTTCTTCTTTAACTAAAGGAAAGAACAGCTTAATGCCGACCAAGATCGTTGATTGACGTTGACGCTTTTAGGTACCCGATCCTCCAGATACCCGTGATGAGAAACCGCAAGGAATTATCTGCAGCTTTCCTTACTTACCACATGTTATCGTGGTCTCCTCAAGGTCTGTTCCAAGCATTCCCGCTATATCACAACCTTCTCCTTGTTCCTCGAATCCATATTTGTTCTTGTTCTTCGTTTGTGCACGACTTTCTTGTGTAAAGCTTGTGACCTGGTTAGCTAATCTACGATGTTAATGCACCTGGAAACGAACCCAGCTGGGGAATTTTCATTAGTGCGCGCTAGAAAGAACATCACCTAGATATTGGAATACCAATTTCGGGTGGCGGTGACTGAATTGAGAAAGAACACAGAAATCGCCGATCCCGAGGGACAACATTTCGCAGTGGACATGAAGATCCATGGAATATAAGCTGTGTCCTATGACGGAAACTCCTTTCTTGGCCATTTGGCTAAGATCAAGTCCTAGATAAGTACCAACTCTTGTAGTAGAGTTCCAAGATAGGGTTTGATCCAACTCAGGTGAACATGAAGGGAGAAAAAGAGACAATTAACAAAAATCTGGTTCCAACGAACTATTTTTAAGATATATAAACGATCGAAACGATCCCAATTGTTATGAATGGCATTGAACATTTTTCAATGCTTGAGAAAGTCGATCGAATAAGATGGTCCTTCACAACTATTGCAATTGGACTATCAACGAAGGTCCACCATCTAGAAACTCAACTGCACCATGGCAAGGAAGACATCTTTTCTCCCATTCATCAAGGAGTATTACTAATGAGCAGACTTCCATCGGTTCCAAGGTTTAAAGAAGATTCTCTCCTCATCAAGAGGTAGGCTTGAAGATTCATCGGAAAGAAGATTCCCTGGGCGGCTTTGTCAGCTCAGATTGGAAAGGAGGATGATACAATGGTCATTTTAGGCTGCTTCGCCCAGAGGTGCAAATCAACCTATCACCTCTGCTAGCCTGGCTACGTCTTGACCCTATCCCCAACTTTGGGCCAATCCACCCAAGCAAGGAGGCTTAGATAGGCTCGACTCGAGATGTGATTTCCACACCAAGACCAAGCCGGCAGGAGTCAACTGTGAATCCATTTCGTTGCCTTTTTTAATCATTAATTGTCCACCCAATCACAAGTAATATGGGAGGATAGAAAAGCTTCGATCTAACATGCTACTTTTGTGCATGATTCATAGCCAAATAGGCTATGTCAAAGACGAATATTTCTCTTAGAATGCATACTCCAAATATTAACCTTCATGAACTAAATCTATTGCATTTGAGCAACAATCACCAGCTTCTTGGATTCCTCATGCAATCCAAATCCCAAAAAAGGGCAGTTCAATAAAGATGGAGGGGTATCACATCAATCACTACGTTGCAGTCAAGAGGACAAGCATGGGGATGTATCCCCAGCTTGCTTGGCTGGCTTAAAAGGATAGGGACTTAACCTCGTTTCACCCTTAGAAGCATATAGATCCCACCATAGTGCTAGGGAAAAATTGTCCAAAAAGTCCTAAACCTATTACATTTTTATCAATTCAGTCTTAAACCTTTCAAGTTTATCAATTGAGTTTTAAATCTTTTTACTTCTTACCAATTGAATCCATCCGGTCAATTTTGACCACCCGGAGCTGACATGGACAATGGCCAGATGCCGGCCAATGCTAACATGGCAATTTTTAATGTTTCTTTCCTTTTCTTTTTTTAGCCTTCTTCCCTTTGGCCGGTCCGGTGAGGTCAACCTCACCGGTCACTAGCAAAGCTCGCTCCCATCGGCCACTGGCAAGGGTGAGCCTCGCCCACCTCTGGCTAGGTGAGGTCGAGCCTTGCCCAGCCAAGGCGAGGCCAACCTCACCGTCGCCTAGGTCTCCCTTACCTGGATCGTGACAGCAACGTTAGCCTTGCCTTGATTGGGCGAGGCTTGACCTCGCCCAGATTTGGTGAGGTCGACCTCGTTGTTGCCTGGGTCATGACGGCAAGGTCGACCTTGCCTTTGCAAGGCGAGGTTCGACCTCACCTAGATCTGGCGAGGCTGACCTTGCCGTCCCCTGGGTTGTGATGGCGAGGTCAACCTCGCCTTTGCTGGGAGAGGTTTGACCTGGCCTAACTAGGGGCCAGCGGGGCCGACCTTGCCGTCGCTTGGGTTGTGATGGCAAGGTCAGCCTCGCCTTTGCTGGGTGAGGTTTGATCTGGCCCAACTAGGGGCTAGCGAGGCTCATCCTCGCCAGTGACTGGTGAGGGCGAGCTTTTCCAGAGGTCGGTAGCCAGACCGGCCAGAGGGAAGAAGGCCAGAAAAAAAAGGTAAAAAATATTAAAGAAATATTAAAAATTGCCACGTCAGCGGTGGCCGGACGCCAGCATCCACGTTAGCTCCGAGCGGCCAAAATTAACCAAATGGACTCAATTACTAAGAAGTGAAAAAGTTTAGGATACAATTGATAAACTTGAAAGGTTTATGACTGAATTGGCAAAAGTACAATAGGTTTATGACTTTTTGAACAATTTTCAATAGTGCTAGAGCACTAATATTTTATGGCTTCCTCTTTCACTTGAACTTCCAAATCTGTATCGCTCCTGGCTACATTTCCTTTGGACCCTTTGCCAGCTTAGAACTGGATTCGAAACACTGACACAAGGATTTTCAGTCCTTTGCTCTAACCAATGCCTCCACAGACAGTTGTCGGATAAGGTCTTTTAAATAAATGGATTCACCAAAATGGAGTAGATTTAGGTTTTCGATGATGACAAATTAGTACTTTCCTCTTAAGCTTGGCATTTCCTTTACTTTACCAAGATGACTTGGGACATATAGGAGAACCAAGCTGGAGCACCGTAGGGCAGAGGAAATTTTCGATGGAGCGGTGAAATGCATTAATCGAGTAGATTGGATTTTCATGATGACAAATTAGTACATTCCTCTTAAGCTTGGCCTTTCCTTTACTTTCTAAATATGACTAGTTACAGTCAGTGGAAACTACCAAGCTAAAGCACAGTAAGGCAAGGAAATTTCCAATGTAGAGGTGAAATCCATTTTCTCTAAGGATCCTACTCTATCAGAAAATAAAGAAACGTTTGAAGCGAACAATCATCTTCATATTATTTATTTATTCAACATGACATGCACAATTTAGATGGTGAAGAAGGACAAATGCATGGATCTATCATGACATGAAAATGAGTACTTGATAGACTTGGTAAATCTTAACAGTTGCCAAAAACTCCAAATCTTAACATTTGTTGAAAGCATTGAACAACTGAGAGCCAAATTTCGAACTATCACCACTTTCACAGCCACTTTCTTTCATGATGCGACAATAGATTTATGCCAATAAGGCCTTGAAAAAGCTGTAAGAACGAAAATTGCTCTCTTAATTAAATGCCTTAATCACATATAATGACATTCAAGAGCAGGATTTCATTCAATGGTCATCAACTCATCTTAATTGTTCCTTCAATTACACCACTCTAGTGTATTTGTCAAGAAGAGATAATCTCATTATGGAGGATTTATATGTGTCCATAAAAGATCATCTCATTATCGAGGATTGAAGACAAGAAAGATGGCCATGGGTGGAAAACATCAAAATAGAGCAAGATACTAGCACTACATTCAAATGAGCTACAAAGAAATCACAAGCCTCGTATTGCTTAAGAGATCGGAATTCATTCCTTCTACAAATATTTCATCGAGAAAGCTCTCTACTTCTATTGTAATCTATTGGCGCAAACTATCAAGTTGGAGTATTGTAAGCGTAGGCACTGAGGATCCTACCATGACATGCCCAATTTAGATGTCGATAAAGGACAAATGCCTAAACCCCATCATGGGACGAGAATGAGTCCTATAGTAATTCTTACTAGACTCTGAATTCGTGAATCTTTGTAGAAGCTGAAGGCATTTGTACAATTGCTAGCCAACCCCATCACTTTATTTCCTTACGCTATAATAGATTCATACCAAGGTCTGATAAAGAGCCTAAGAATCAATGTTGCTCCCTTAACACGCTTAGCAAACTCAAATGCACCAGTGTCAGAAATCAAATATTTTTTAGTTCAAAGTGGAACTCTTAATTTCTGAAGACACTGAAAACAAAATGAAGCAACTTGCGCATCAGTGATGACAACATCACCACCGAACACAGTGACTGGGGCACATCCACTAAAGTGACTTTTGAATGAGACCTACCACTTAGAAAACAAAAAAATGAGACCTACCACTGGCTTAGGGGCAGTTGATACTCACATGGGTGTACTCGGAATGGACTTCTGATCTCTAAAAGGATCTGCTATAGCTACTCGATCTCTATCAAATGACTTTGGATCTCTCTCTACATCTTGTAATCATAACAATCAAGGGCAAGATTTCATTTGATGGTTCTCAACTGAACTTGATCTTGCCTTAAATCATGGCCACTATAGTCTAATTGTCAATACAAAAAGATCTCATTGTCCAAGCGCCAAGCGCCAGTGGATCGAAGACGAGAAATAGCCATGTGTGGACTTCATCACAATAGAACCAGACAATAGCACAACATCTAGAGGAATTCCAAAGAAATCAGAGTCTCATATTGCTTGAACATCTTAAGAGATTGAAACTCATTCCTTCTAAAAGATCCATCAATGATGCGCACTACTTCTATTGAAACCTATTGATTGGCTTAACTAAGGTGGAGTATGACAAAGGGAATTTCCAGCATACCCTATTTTATCATAAAAGTTCGACCACCATCTTAAAGCTATCCATCATCATGAAATGTATCACTTACCATTTATATATATGGTTCTCATTTATACTAATATAGTAAGTATTTTTCAGTCCGAATCACAAGTGAATACGTTACTCAAGGGTCAAAATTGGTACATTGACTGAATTAAATGGCCAAACCTGTTAAGGATAGAACTTATGCAATGAAAGAAATAATTCAAGTGAAAAATGATTTTTAGTTTCCCCCTAATGTCTATATCCTTATATGCATGATCACAACAAATTGTCACTCGACAAGGGACACTCCATAAAGTAAGCATTTATAAGAAAACTTCTTTGCAAGTTAAACGTGATCTAGTGTGCAAGCACAATGGATATGTCGTTTGGAAGGACTTTTTTGTGGATGTCCAACCGCGAGAGGTTGGAATTCTGCTTGTGGATGTCTAAGTGTGATGATCATGGGTGTCTTTGGTGGAAACTTTGAGTCAAAATCTTGGGGTCTCTAATGTTCATGCACAAAAGGTGAAGAAAGTTCTTCCAGTGCTATTAGTTAAGGAAAGTTTGGTCACTGAAAGTCCATGTTTGGTTGTTGAAGTCCGTCTGTAATCAACAGTGCTTTCCAACCATTGAAAAAGTGTATTAAGAAAAGCAACTGAATGATGAAAAGGATACTGCACTTAATTGCACATTTTAACTAGTCAAAGATGTTCTTCACATGGTTCAATTGATTAACAAGTAGAACCGAGATACAAAACCGAACTCGATCTAATCAGTACTAAATTTCTTGTAATTTATCCACAAACTTTCTGGTCAAATGATCGTGATGAAGCTTTAGAGGTAAACATTTTTCCTAGTAGGTTTGTAAATGTAGCAATGAATTTCAGTTTTGTTGCCGAGTCTATCTTTTCCTTGCAGTGTCTCAGAAACTCTTATCTTGAGTTCATACGTCCAAGCAACTATTTCTGAATCATCCACAGTGAAGTAAACCGCTAAAACTAATAGTTCTGCTCTATTACTTAATCCATCTTTCTAGTGACATTGTAGATGTAGTATTAACAATTATTTCGATCTTCGACTTCCGGCGTTTCTATATTTTTCTCTCCGATTTTGTGAGAAATATCTGCTTGAAGGAATTTCATCATCATGTGCATCTTTAGCTAACAGGCATGATGTGCTGAAGAATCTCAATATAGTAAGAATCTTTTGTTTCATATCCAACAGATCTTCCAAAACCCACATATTTGAAAAATCTTCATCATATATAGGTTTTCTTAATTGAATAATATTTGATTATTCATAACCGTTAACCATATACGGTTAAGTACTCTAGGCTTCCAAAATGATGCATCGACATTGTAGTTTAATCGATCATATTTGGCATATCTTCAATATGATAATTCTTGCAATCATGTCTATAGCCTAACCAGTATGAGCTGTTTCAATCAAATTACTTTGGTTTGTGAAAGACCAGCTCACTAGCTTACAGTAGTTGATTTCTTAGGAGCCGACATCGACAAACTACAGTTTTTTCAATCATGCATTATCTTCTCACGGATCAAAATGATCCAGAACATGTTTTTTAGCATATGTTCTTTTGCCAGTTGAGTTTTTCTTGGAAGTGTAGTTGTAATTAGAAGATCTTTTCCGTTATTGGTGAATCAAGTTAATTGTAGATCAACTTTCTGCATACATTGGCCATATTTGAAATAGTAGATGTGCACAACTTCATTGTAATCTTTTTCTTATGTGCTAGAAGATCATATTTAATTTGTACATGAACGTCATATAGCTTTGAGGCGTTTAAATTGTGATTAACAGTACAAGCATGTGCTCCGTACTTGTTTAATTTGTTCATTTTTTTAGCCGGTTTACGTGGTTTACTTGGTATATGATCTACCAATTATTTGTAAGTTCATATAGGTTTATTTCTCAAAGAATGTAATTGACAATTTGATGTTCAGGTCTGATGAGTGTCATTCCAGAAGACAATCAGAGAATTGAATCCATTATTCCACCAAGAAGAGAAAGCAAAGTCCTGACAAATGGAGAATGCAAGTATGAGATCGGGATTCCTCCATTTGCAATGAGCACATATAAGATGAATGGAGCGTTTTGGATCAATCCTAAGACGGTTGATCACGAGATGATGGTTTCCTATCAGCGTGCTGCTTGGTTCTGGTTAAGAGAGCACAAATTTAGTCATCGTGATTACAACTTCTTTGTGTCTCATGGTATATGAAAAATATATAGCTCTAAGTCCTGTCTCACCGTGTCAACGATCTGGCTCTCATCTATACCTTCTCAGAGGGGCTTTTCCAAGGAATGAAAATGTTTCTTAAGGTGTTTCAAGCAGAGCACAATGACCGAACTCTATCAAGTTAAGCTAATACCTAGAGAAACATTTGAACTCTTGTGTGTTCTGTTGTTTATTTGCTTCTACAACTGAATTCTCCCGATGTGTTGTGTTGGATTTCTTTCCCATCTATTTTGCTTCTTACATCTTATCCTGTGAGTAGCTGTGGCTAGGAATGATTTCAAGGTTGGCATGTTGCCTTTTGATTTTTACAGTATGAAAGGTTTTATTTATACCCCCTTACCAAAAAAAAAAAGGTTTTATTTATACCTCATCTTATTATTGCTTGGTGCTATAAATAACCAATCTACACGTAGTAGGTGGATTAGTACATCTATCTTTCCTTTTGGAGTTCCCATGAAACAATGACAAAACATAGGAGGGATGAAAACAGGAAAGAGTCATGTCTGACATTGTGAAGCTTCCGGTCAACCAAGGAAGACAGTAATACGTGAACCATAAAGTTAACTGTGTACATATTGGGGCAAATGATGTCTCTGTCTGATGCGAAGATATAGAACTACGGGTTCATTATCACAAATATATATGATAGAAGTTTTTGAGGAAAACGGAAAGATTTTTCTCCAGGCCAAGAGCAGTTATTGAGATGGTATAGGAAAATTAGAAATCCTGGTGCAAGTACACACACATACTTGCTATCTTATACAAAAGCTTTTAGACAGTAATGACATCAGTGAGAAGATTTGAGACCTTTATGTAATAATTTATGCGTGTGAAGCTGTATTCCTCGGGGTTTTAATCCATGCTAGTCTAATGATACTTCAAGTGTAAGCAAGCCATATTTATCAATCACAGTTATGTCCAAAACTTACATACATTTAGTCTTGTTACATAAAGAGTGAATCATTATGATGAATATCAAACCCAAATCTTAGTGACTAGGGAAGGGTTGCCCAGACAAATTGGTCCAAAACTTGTTTAATGAGAGTTTTTCTTATTTTGGCAAAACAACATGATTCTGGAGTATGAATAAGCTGGAAATGTATAATGAATGACTGGACAAAGGCATATAACTTGTCAGTAAGTAAGACCATAGTGAATGATATTCATGTAAGAACCAGGGATTCGGGATAGATGAACCAGCATCGTCATGTTATTACTTATTTGACTCCCCACTCTTCGACAAAACTCCAGTGCTCTTAGTCGGCAATTGACTTGCAATCAAAATCCACTTTCCGAAACCAGGACTTTTTACCTATGTGTTCTAGCCAAGGTGTAAGAATGTACATAAAGCACGGATCATTTAAACAATAATCACACATAAATCAAATCTTAAAGTACTTATATCCATACTCTGGACTGGTCATCCCTTCTTCCCAGTCACCCATGTGGCGACCACCAAAAATGATTTGTTGAATGCCCAAGTACCTGTTGAAATGGAGATCTTGATCAATGAACTTATTAAACGTCAATGAAAGAGCTAATAGATTCCTTTGAACTTTCAAAAATCCTTGTTTCTTCCAGTTGCTTGAGACTTACTCTGAGCTTAAAACTGTCAAGCAGTTTAGGAGTACATCAATAGCAAAGTAATCAGAGGTACCGAGGTCTACCCTGCATGACAGATTGAAATAATTCTTTTCCAATGAAAAGATATTCAAAGAGAGACAAAAGTAGAGAAAGAAACCCAAGCGTCTCTAAACCACATACCAAAAACGACCCCAGTTGTCCTGGAACTCCACATCACCGATATCATGGAATGATGATGGCATCGCATGTGTACCCCTGTCAGCATCATAGAGAGGATCATAGTCCATTGACATATTTGCCAGCTGAAATAATTACGATTTTAGTGAAACTTCTCTTAAGAGCACGCTATCAGCCAAAACATAATAAAGAAAAATGGTCATGGTGAACAATGAAAGGATGCCATTTTCTGTAAAGTCTAAGCAAATCAACTACCCAGTGATTTCAGCGCCTCACACACACACACACACACACACTGATTTGTTATCGGCAGGAGCAAAGGTTGGCCTTGTAATGTTCTTTAAACTCCAGTTTGAGCTTATCTTGAGCCCATATAAGAATATTGATTTGTTCTTGGTGACGATTGAAGCCCATAATGTCACTAATATTGTAGAATATATTTATCTAAGGAAGTATTCCAACCTGCATATTAGAAGAATTGAAGGCACCCAGGCGCCCCATGACATACCATGATTGAATAACCTGCATATCTAGTCCTCATAAACAAGCTACATGTAGAAGCATCGAGAAACAAAGGAACAAACAGATAAGATTCAACCAATATTAGAAGACTGAGGAACAGAATGTTAACCCATTAACCTACACTTCCAATTAAATCAACATCCCTGTCTGATGGAGATCCGTAGAGTTCAAACCATATGTAAGATTCAGCAGGATTGAAACTGCACATTAGACAATACAGAAATCATTACAAGAAAGAAGGTAACGAAAATCACCTAAAGTGATAAGTGCCAAAGAAAACTGATTTATGAGGGGGAAAAATGTATTACCCCATGCAGACTAGTGTAAAGCATCATCCTTCAGGTATACTCATTTATGTGGTTAAGCAAGCATAGTAAAGAAAAATGAAATAAATGGTCTCTAGAAAGTAAAATAGAATGGAAAAATTAAAATCGGATAGAAGTGCAATGACATAACTGGAGGTGAAAATACTGAAAAATAACAGCAAAACTAGATACCGCAACCAGAACAATCAAAAGTAAATGCACTGACATCAGTAATAAATTAATACAGGTACTCCCTGAAAATAAGGATCTCATCATTTACTCCTAGACATGATGGTTCTGCATAACTACAGATTTGAGCAGGAATTCGTTACAAATGAATTCTGAAATGGCTCAAGTTTTACATGAACATGGTCACTATTGTAACATGAATAGAGAGAGAGAGAGAGAGAGAGAGAGAGTACTCTCTAAAGCTAACTTTGAAAGCGAGGACCGATCCAGTCTTAGATTTTTTAAAATCTCGACCCTTCTTTCTCACTCGTTCTTCAACCTGGAGCATACGAACATCATCTCAGATATTCACTTGACAGCACTGTCCACTCTAGTGAAGACAAGACGCAACAAAAAATTTTCCTTTTTTTTTTGACTTTTGTTCTCGAACTGAATGCCAACACGAGACAAGGGAAAGCAGCATGGGTGGATTACTAGAAAACGCAACCGAAAGACAGATACGAGAAACGACATCCTCCAAATACTCAAGCTCTCACCACCGACGAAGCAAGAAGAAAACCAAAACCCACCCTTTTCCTCATGAGCTCGGGGTTGCCGATGCTATCACCAAGAAGGGCGCGCAGCTCGGTGTCATCCTTGCAGGCCTCCTCCAGAACCCTGCAGACAACGGGGAAAAAACGAGCCCACCACCAGCCAACAAAAGCCAAACCTTTCTTTTAAGCAATGCGAACTCGCGCGGGAATATAATCAAACAAGTGCACGGCGTGACCGGGGGGTGACTGACTTGGCCCACGCCGGGTAGCTGTGGAGCCGGTCGTGCTCGCGCCTCCGCTTCTCCTCGCGGAACTTGAGCAGCCTCCGCGCCCTCGCGGTGGTCCCCGACCCTTTCGCTCCATCCGCGCTCCCGCCGCCGCCGCCGCCGCTCGCCGGAGCATCGTCGTCTCGTCCGCGCGAGCACGAGATGGGGTCGCGGTTCCCCGGAAGGCGAGGACGCGGAGGGAGCGTCGAGGCGAGAGGCGAAGAGGACGAGCGCGGACGAAGGAGGAGAGCGGAAGAACCGGTCTTCAAGCTCCAGCAGCGACCAGCACCGGCAGCTGCGATCATCTTTGCTCGAATCGAAAATTTACCAAAGCGGTTTTTCCGAGCTTCGTGAGTTTTTTCATTCGGCGCTCTCCATCTCGGGAGCCGTTAATCTCGCGAAAACAAAAATAATCTAAAGAATATTTTTTTTATAAAAAAATAATCGTTTCTATAATTTGAAATAATTAATTAACTAAAAATATTTTTATCATTAATGATAATATATTTTCGTGAATAATAGAAAATATTTTTTTTTCAATTATTGATTATTTAAAAACAAAATTTTCAAGTGTTTATTTTTCGCAAAACAAGGGAGAAATGTTTTTAACGATATCAAACTCGAGTGTCACGAAGACGATGCAGCATGTGGATGAATTAGCACAGCCCTGCTTGGTTTTCATTATTCATCTTGAAATTGCCTCGAGAAAAGAAAGGCTTCAAATCGAGACTTTCTGAGTTTTCAGAGATTTGAGCATCATCTTCAACTCTGTTTTTGGGCGAACGCATTGATCTGGTCTGCATATCCAACATCTATCACCAGTGTTCTTCGGGCAATGGTACCGTATGGCGGTACGGCACAGAGCAAGCACCGGGAGCAATCATCCTGCTGAGTGGTTCCCATTGCAAGCCGCGTGCCCGTAACAGATGCGGTCGTCCAGGATATCAGACTCGGCGTAGCAGTTGCAGCCTCTGTTCGGTGCAGAATTTACTAAATCTTGGAGGACAACATTTCTGCTTCCATTACATGTACATTACACTTCCGTTGTACTGGGATCACCTTCGGCATTGTTGCAGGTAGACAGTAGGAGAAATATCAAGGTAAACTTTCTCTCTTTTGATGGGACGAAGATGAATCAGAAACTTACGTACGTTCTGGGGACCATAACCGCTCTTATAAGATAACCCTAATGTTACCTTTTAGAAATTACAATTTTGCCTATCATAAAATTGTAATTTCCCCTTTTAGTCTCTACACATTAAAGTGCCACACCCTATTTGATACATTAAAGCCCTAAATTACCTTAACTTAATTTATCACTTTTAAAGGGCTTAACTTTATATGACAGTATGCATTGCGTCGTTCGAAAGGCGGCCATAATGTTTGGCTCTTTATGATCTTTTTCTCTGTCTCCAATGACTTTACTGGTCAGAAAAGCCAGTACGGTTGGGCTATAGATAGAAAGTGATGATGATAATGTAAGCTTAGCGATTGTTTAAATTAGTGGATGAGGTCTTAGTTTTCTTACAGGCTTTTGCCTCCATCACTCTGATACCCTCCATAGCCAGTTGGTAGAAACTTCAGTAGTCATCAGGATGTCAAGACTTGCTTCCTAGTTTTCTCAGATCCTGAAAATTTTAGTTTGAGCTTATGCTTTTCTTGTTCGGTCTAAGTAAAAACACCCCGTCTCGCTGTGACTGCATTGATTCGAGAACGCTTTAGGCAGGACAAATCTACTAATGACTGTACTGCCATTTGGTAGCACCTTTTCTTGGTTACATCACTTGAAACTATGTATCAAGTGTGAATATCAAGGGACAGATTTGGAGAACTTTCTATTCCATTTTAGGATGCTCATGCACTGGATGCGCCTTAGCTATGAAAGTTTTTCTGTTCTTTGTGGTTTGAGAACCTAAAAGGCAATCTGGGCTTGGGCCTTGAATGATTTTGCATCTTTAATAATGCTTCGGAAAAACAAAAATGCTCGAGTTAAAATGATGATATCTTAAAATATATGATTTATAGACTTCAACAGGACTTCTTATTATAATTTTGACATCCATTAATCAACGTATCATCACGACACAACTTTCTGAATCATGGTACACACTACAGAGCTTTTGATTCTTCCCTGTTTTGCTTGATTTCAAATTTTTCCCAGCAAGTACTTCTAGGGAAGGTTTCGTGAAAGTGGCAGGTTTTGTTAATGTAACTGGGACATATACCAAGTTTTTATTTGCTAATGCAAGTTGAATTCTACTTCAAATCATACATATCGGGCTTGGTACACTAAAATTTTCTATTTTCCTGCCTATGTATTGAGCTGGCATTGAGATTGGTTCGACTCCCATATCGATCCGCATGGTTTCATTTAGTGCTGACCCTTGTACATCGTAGTCATACAGGTGGTAACTCGCAAGGCATACATTAGACCTTGTTCGACACAACGAATCGTCCTTTTTTCTTCCCTTTTCGGTGCAGTATAACTAAGAGAGCCGTTCCATTTAGGTAGGGCAAGACAGGATGGGTGGGCACAAGCGATCCAGTGTCCGAGCCAATTGGTCAGACGATGACCACTTTGCTTGCTAGATTATTATCAACCGCCTTTCCTGGAATGGAATGGCGTGGAATAGAAAGAACACAAAGCGCTAGCGCCATGTATAGGGTCAGTCTTTTAGGGGGAGATAAGCTTTGAAAGTTCCCGAACCATATATGAGCCTTGGTGGGACACTAACCTAGGATCTCTTTTCCAGTGAGTAGACTATTTTAGTTTATAAGCAATTATTTCCGACTCAATCTATTTCTTCCCTGTGAACACTGATTAATAGAAGTTCCCTTAAACAAATTAACAGAAAATCCTTGTGTTCCTAGCTTCCTAACTTGTAACAAAACCTGAGACTTCACGGGTTTGAGCTTCTTGATTACAGTTTGGTTGCTAGGAACAGTTAATGCGACTGTCTTGATCTCATTTTGGTTGTGCGTGAAATTCAGATAAATATAGAGATTAGATACTGTCCAGATAGAGGTACAAGTTAATGTTTCTGCATACGTGAAAACACTTATCATCTTTTTTATTGCATTGCCTTGACGGATGTCTAGAGGAGTCGTTGCACACTAGTAGTTCCAGATGAAGGGCCTGTTAATGTGGCATCAGGACGTACATCTTACAGGTATGAGAATCAAGCGTAGCATCCAGTTGAAGTTGAATCGAGGTTGTAGTCGAATGCTGAAAATTTTCAAGCCATCTTCATGTTAGACTGGGTACTATGTGGCTTTGAGTGCGGAGAGACCGATTCTGATCTTATTCACAGCATATCATTTCACGTGGAAGCTTGAAAAGGAAAATGGAAATTCTTGGACTCATACCTCCCATAAGTCACGAGCATCGACGATCACAGAAGAATTTAGACCAATGTCACTCCATTCGGCAGTCACAGTGGCGGTAGAAGGCCCTCTATTCATAAGGAGCACAGCCACTCTGTCGCCACTCAGGGGACCCGACCAAACCTATATATTAACATAAAAAATAGAGGACTAGTGAGCATATCATAACGCGAAAATCTTGTATGCTCCTTGTAAACTAGTGCATTGTCTAGGCAGATTCACCTCTAAATCTCCAGTTTTGTTCACCTTCTTGCCTTGAATTCCAAGATCATCTGCCACAAGCACTCAATGAAAACAAGGATCATGAGTTGTAACGTCCGTTTGCCTTTCCTTTGACCATAAGATAATCATAACTATCAACTATTTTCTCTAGACCTTGATTAACAGCAATGACCTCCTTGTTGCTGACCAACTCGAACGTGTCATTGTCCATGGACCTAATATCACAACCTAAGATAAGTGGAGCCTGTAAAGTGACAAACTGTAAGGAAACATATTCTCGATAAGGTAATTTAAACAAGAGTCTACTCGATTCTTCTGTAGGGTGAACTTTTACCTTTGCTAAAGACCAAAGGCTAAAGTGACAACGATATTCTTCTGTAGTCATATTTCCATTACCTACTTCAAGCATGTCGGGATCTGAAAAGACCACAGAATAGTTGCCAGAGGTTAGGACATCCATTAAACAAATCGAGTTTTATATCCTAATTGCGAGTGAAAAGATTGATCATTATAACCGTTCCATCCGCCTGGTCCAGCATATGATGCCCAAGGATCATTTTGATCAGCCTTCGCTATCATACTGCAACAGAAAAGAATCAAATTCTTTATGTTCCACAAGAAAAGTAATTTCTCATTCATCTGATTATCGAAACCGAGAATTCATGTCCACCAATTAATTGATCTGGTACATGTTACCTTCTCCAGTTATCCTTTATGTCTCCAGTAGTTCTCCAACTATTTCCGATGCTTGGTGCCCAAGTGGCAGGATCAGCATAGCCCCTACAGAGGCCACATGACTCTTTTGTGACTGATAATTACTATAAGTGTTCACTTGCTGAACACTGTCATGCGTACACCAAAAGCGATTACGAGGTTTTGATGCGGTCACATACCATTCACACAGAGAAAAGAAGATTGGCCTTCCAGTGGCCAGAAGGGCTTTGCTCATCTTTGTGTATCTGCCAATCAGTCTCTGAAAGTGTTCATTCACGAGTCATAGTTGATTACATTCCACAATCAAATCATATCTGCTTTACCTTTCTTGAGGGCTAATCCCATTGTTGTGACAGTTATCATACTTCAAGTAATCAATCCCCTGTGGTAATTAAACCAAGAGGGGGAATTAATTGGTGAGATTATGCATGTCTAGCACTTGAAGATTTGAGACTAGAGATGATAAATTTTCAGAATGGACCCCACTGGCAAGCCTACTACTTTTTCTGGAGGTTCAGTCTAGTAATTTTCAGGTAATTTCATACAAAAATAAACGGTGTGGAAAGTGCCAAGAAAATAAAATCAAGATTTGAGAAATGTACTCAAATCCAAGAGCAAAAGTACCACATAGAATGACATGTAGTAGAATTTCAGTTTTGAAAGATTGAAAATATCAGAAAAGATTGCAGAAGAGTGAGTTGAACTGAGCCATGTAAAGTTACAGATGACATGCCAAAATCATGTTGCTGAGAAAATTCGGGGTAATAAAGGAAAATAAAAATAACTGCTAATCACACCTGTAGCGACAGTGGGAGAATGCTTTTCACTTGAATAACTGAAGTCAATTTACAATAACAACATATCTAGAACATCTGATGTCAAATCATAATCCAATGGTTACTGGATGCTTTTGGGAGAAACTTTCCATGATGGAGTGCCACTTCTTGTGCATCTACGCAGAAATTTTTGCAGACAATACATACCCATGAAGCAAAAGTGTTGGCATCTTGTTCCTCATAGCCGAGTGACCCTGGCATTGTCTTTGCACATGTCAATGTCCTGGTCAAGATAAAACAGCTTGTTGTGAGGTGGCTCATATGACGAGTAATGCTAAGCCTTAACTTCTCTCTCTCTTTAGTTAATCTGCTCTTGTTCCAACATTATCCCAACATGGTAATTAAAGCATCTCCAATGTCATCACTGTCAACAGTTATTTATATCTTCAAGACTTCAACAGAGGAAATGTCAAGTAAGAGTTCATTGAAGGTGCCTTAGTGAATCCGCCAGCTCACTTTAATGCAAAACATGCGATCCACAAAAATGGGACATTAGCTTATGGTTTTTTTTTTTTTTTGGTAAGAACATTAGCTTATGTTTGCTCTTGCTTAAAAAGAAACTAGTGATCATTCACTTGAACATTGCTGAATTTGTTCATTGTGCAAAGACTGCAATAATTAGCATAAGTTCATCTGGAAGATATGTGACTTAAAGGATCCACGAGATGTCTGTACCCGGCATCTCCATATATTCCAATCTTGAGACCCTTGCTATGGACGTAGTCGGCCAGTGCCTTCATACCAGAGGGAAAGATAGTAGCATTTGGAACTAAATTCCCCTGCACAAATATTTTGAATCATGCAATTAACACATGTTTGCAAGCTCGCTGAGAAGCAGCTGCATCATGCAAGGCTCTCGCAGCCATTTCACCAGACCAATACAACCTTAAGGACTGGCCATAGTTGTGGAGTAAACATAACAACCATGGAAAGAACAATCAACCAGGAGACTCAGTCTGATGATATCACTGAGAAGGACATCGAAGATTAAGCAAATATCTATTGCGTTAGCTCTGCAAGGAGCACGAGTGTGAAAACCAAGTACTTGCTGGCGCAAGAAAACATTACTCATTACAAGAATAAAACTTATTTGACATTCTGATAAGTTAGTAATTCTGGATTTACAAGCAAATATGCTGAAACAATCAGAATCCAAACAATTTAATGTCATAGCTTCCTGATTAAGAAAGAATCCACACTTACTGACTAAAAGGTCAAATATATGGTGAGATCCACCAAAAGAGAACTCGAGCAAGGATATAATGACTCTTATGTGTAGTGATTTTGTACCTGAGAATCTCTGTTCAGTTCAGCCCAACAGTCATCTGATTAAAAGCTAGAGTCAGGCAAAATAGAGAATTTTACCAATTCTTCGGTACAAAAACCAAAAGGAAAAGTTGCTACCAAGATTAATGTACTCGTATCCCAGAGCTGCCAACCCGGTGGAAACCATTGCATTGGCTGCAAGAGTGAAGGAAATGTGAGAATCGATGTATTAAGGGCTGGAAGGAGATAATTCACCTGGTGATCACTGTAGCTCCCACGTGATGCCTTAATATTTCCATATGCACGCATCAGGGGAAAAAAAGCGAGATTTTTTCCTGAATAAATTACCTGTCTGATGAATGAGCTCCTCATTAAGCTTGCCAGGGAAGTGATTAAAATTGTTCCATCTGCATTATCCAAACATTCCTTTTTGCTTAGATCTTGAATAGGCGGCATGTGAAGAGTTAAGAGTTGTTATAATAAACACATAAATATGTCAAAGAAACTCCTGTCTCCTCTTGCAATGATCCCACAAGATGCTAATGGATTGTTGTCATATTGTTATCCGTTGAAAAAGAACCACGAAAGATGTTTCATATATTGCAAAGGCAAAGTACACCTACCCCATCTGCGGAGTCCGACCCAATCCATTATCTAACAAATCTCTTCTTGGTCTGGATTCACCGAGCTTCCTGTTTTGATTAATACCACTTGCTACACCTGCTGATACGGCGCTCAAAACAAGCAAGAACAAGGGAAGAGAAAGCGAAGAGTTATCCATGAGAAGCTCATGTATTTCCTTTTCTGCACGAAACCTCTATAAATAGATGCATACTAATTTCACAAGGTAAGATACAGTTAGCTTCTTTGAACCTACATGGTGATGTATTTCCTGAGGAAAGCAACAAGAACATTGCAATCTAGGAATGATTAGTAAACTTTCATGGAATGTCTGTTATTATTGTCACTTACTTGACGTGCCCAAATGGAATTTTTTGGTCAGAAGAGATGACTCACTCTAACAGCGGTGCTGTTGGGCAGTCTGATGTCTCATTTTCACACAAAGAAATCGAGCTTTGCAAGGATTGCCGTGTGGGCTGTTTTTTTAAATGTGCTCTTTTTAACGGGCAAGTTAAGTTTCCATCTCGCAAGTCACGGTTGTATATGACAGCTTTGAATTTCTTTGTTTTTACAGACATATTTCATTCATTTATGAAAACAAGAATTTGCCCTTATACAAGTCAGAACAGATAAGTAGCCCTAGAACTAGTGGACTTTGAATCATATATGCAAAGCTCTATCTGATGCACACAACAGCTTTGGCCTTTCCCGTTCAGAAGGCAGCCAAATGCCGCTTTCTACCAAACCACCTGAAGCCCAGTCTAAACTATCCCTCAGAAAAGCACATCCTCAAAAGGCTTTACCCAGATTAATGTTAAAAGAAAGAGGACTCGTATCAAATTCACAAATTAGAGGTTACATAGAGAAATGTATTTTTTAACCACCAGAAGATACAGCCGGAGAATATCCGTAAACGGTCGGCCAAAGATACTAAGTAGCATAAGAATATGCAGAAGCTTCCAAACTTGAACCAATGTCTGCCAATAAAATCTTTTGTTGTCCATTTTAAAGTTCCTGGAGGAATCTGTTACCGTGCATGAAACAAGAAGATCAATACGGACACAAAAGCCGGCATAGCAGTGTTTATTGGGTACGAAATGGATGCAATTGCTTTTCATGAAAACAATTGCATTCTCAATCAAGACAATCTACATGCTCAAAACATTTTCTTCAACAGAACTAAACTGATAAAGTACATCGCATAAATTTAACTGCATATTCATCAAAGCTAATACTGCAGTGTGAGGATGAACATTTTGCACGCATGAGGATCCACCCAAGCGGCGATTTGATCTCGAACAGATGCCAGAGTTATGCGCTGGCAATTAGAAGGAAAGATAACAAGAAAAGAAAACAATCAGAATAATATGAAAAAAAACTATTAAAATTCCTTTTTTCCATTATGGAAAATTGTTTGATGATACCTCCCACAAGTCTCGAGCATCGACGATCGCTGCTGAGTTTAGACCAATGTCGGTCCAAGATGCAGTAATATTTGCTGGTGAAGCACCTCTATTCCAAAGCACAACAGCCACTCTATAACCGGTTAAAGGACCAGCCCAGACCTAACAGTTTTTGTCCCAACAAATGAGAAATTCCCTTTCTTATGTATGTGTTCCAAATATAAGCAAGTATAAGCAAGAAGATGAAGATAAAATACCTCCAGATCTCCATCTTTCTTGATCTTTTTCCCCTGAACTCCCAGCCCATCTGTTAAACGTAAAATCTTTGCATTACCATGACCATAAGAATTGATCTTTACAAATCAAACCCAAAAGCTAAAACAGAAAAGTAACTGATATACCTTGATTGATTGCTATGACTTCTTGATTGCTTAGTATCTCAAACGTCGCGTTGTCCATGGATCGTATGTCGCATCCAATCAACAGCGGAGCCTACAAGGGAAAGGGGAAAAAAACCAAAAGGGCTTTGATCATAAATTACAGGGAGTCTGATAATCAAATCTTTAGCACAAACCCACAATTGTACATAGAAAATCATGGAGTAATTAAGTGAACTCCAGCTGATACTGACACTGATACATAACCTTCACCAAGGCCCAAATGCTAAAATGAGAGCGGTACTCTTCCTTAGCCATGCCCCCATTTCCTACTTCAAGCATATCAGGATCTGATTCAATCGAAAAAACCATTGATCAATTACTCCAACTTCAGCACCCTTTAGTTCTCACCACTTCAAAAAAGCCGAAAGGGAAAGAAGAAATGATATTTACTTAGGCTCCGTTCGTTTGGCAAAAAATATTCTCCCGGAAAATATTTTCAGGGTTTTCCGGTGTTCAGGGGGCGGAAAACGTTTTCCGTGGGAAAATATTTTCCTTCCCCCCTCACAAATTAGCCTAAGCCTATGGAAAATGACTTCCATTTCTTCAAAAGCGGAAATCATTTTCTGGAGGTGCTTCTTCTTCTTCTTCTTCACTAAGGTCGCCGGACGCCACCCGCCGCCGCCGCCAGTCACCGGCCACCAGTCGCCGCCGCCGGTCGCTGCCGCTGCCGCTGCCGGTCGCCGGCGAAAAATATTTTCCGAAACTTTTTCATATTGGTCGCCGAACACCAGAAAATTATATTCCGGGAAAATATTTTCCAGGAAAATGACTTCCAGGAAAATATTTTTCAAAAGGAGAATATTTTCCGCCAAACAAATGGAAATCTCAACAACATCTCATTGGATATAAGGTTAGAAAAAGTTCTGTGTATATCCTTACCATTCCAACCACCTGGTCCAGCATATTCCGCCCATTTATCATTTTGGTCAGCAATTGCTGTCATGCTACACCAACAAAACATGAAACCCAGAAACTTAATTAAAGAAATTAATTAGGTAAAAAAATTACTAATTACTATCATTTGCTTCACTAATTGAAAAATATATGATTTGGTAGGTACCTATCCCAATTGTCTTGAATGTCCCCGGTCGTTCTCCAACTGTTGCCTATGCTTGGTGCCCACGTCGCTGGATCTTCCTGTCCCCTTCTTTCACAGCAAAAATACAAAGGTGAAAAGCCAAAGCAAATCATTAAATTCAAATTACCTTGTTTTCCAATCTTTATATATAGTTCAATGTTTGAAGACCCTTTGTTGGCATTGAAGGTAACTCACCACTCACATAAAGAGAAAAATATGGGTCTCCCTGAATTCTGCAATGCTTTGCTCATCACAGGATATCTGTAAAAAAAAACCCAAAAAAGAGAAAAATTGGTAGTATTTATGACGTCATAAATGAAGGCAGTGAATCGACATACCTTTCCTTGGGGCTGATGCCTCTGTTTTCACAATTGTCATATTTCAAATAATCAATACCCTGGATTTTATGCATGGAGAAACTATTAATAAGGAATATACTTCACAGAAAATATCAAAAGAATGGTGAGAAAAAAAATAATTACCCATGAAGCAAAAGTTTTGGCATCTTGTTCTTCATATCCAAGCGATCCCGGCATTCTCATGCTACAAGTCTGGATTCTGGAAATTTTACAAACATTTTGATTCAAAGATTTTTAGCACGGAAAAATAAATTAAAATTTCGTGAATATAAAAATCCCTTTGAAATAACGAGTTGATAAATAAATGCATGATTATATACCCTGCGTCAGAATAAATCCCAAGCTTGAGACCTCTCTCGTGCACATAACCTGCCAGTTCCTTCATGCCTGAGGGAAATGTTGAAGCTTTTGGCACCATGTTGCCCTGCTAATAATTAATGCCACCACTAATTAATTTCATTTTCGAATAATCGCGAGATCTCGATTCTCTTATAAATACTAACTGGAGGTATGTTGTGGTAATTGAGGTAAACGGATAAATTCAACAAGAGAGCAAGGGAATGTACATACCTCGGCGTCGCGGTCATGTTCAGCCCAACAGTCATCTGAAAGCAATAAGAAAACTCGGGGAATTCAAAGTATTGTTTAAATAATACTATAGTTAGTAATTATATGAACGAATTACAAAATAAGTAGAAAGACAAATTAATCACCAAGAAATTAGAATGTTGAATTACGTACCTAAATTGATGTATTCATATCCTAAGGCAGCGAGGCCACTTGACACCATCGCATCCGCTTTGCAGTTTAAACATTTCATAGCCAAATAAGTCATTTTGATTTTCTTACTTGAAATACTTCGATATATATATATTTCATGCTTTTAATTATCGAAATATTTACCAGTTTCCTTTATCAACGTCTCATTTATGTCGCATTGAAAATGATTCCAGCTGTTCCACCTGCCCAAAAGCTCAAATTAATGTCTTATAAGCAGGAATGGGAGAAATTGAACCCGTAATATTCAATTGACAGTGATTCGCTATATAATAAGTTAATTTTCTAAATATCTAATAGATTGATCTTTTGTTGGTCCGGACAAATTGGAAAAATCGTAAGAAGAAATTACCCAATCGCTGTGATTCACTAGTTAAATGATTTGCCTAACTCTCACTAATTAATAACATTACCTCAAATTATTTTGAGATAGAATATATGACCAACATGATATAGGAACTTTTTGAAAAGTGATGAATTTTGCATCATTTCATTTCTATATGCTCAAAGGCCCTACCACTTTTCGAGAAGTGTGGGAGAGAAGCAAAGTGAAGATGGAAAAGAACAAAAAAAGTTTCCCAATATTCGATGTCAATTTGGATGTCGATCCAAAGGAAAAAGTAAATATGCTCGATTTTCGAAATAGACCACCACGATTCACAAGACAAGATTCTCGATACCATTTTCATGACGTATCATCCTACAAATGAAACGTTCATATATAGGAACAGGAAAATTTTGAGAACCGAATCATATGTTATATAAATTCAATCGTTATGTAAGTTTGACATTACGAAAACATAACCAAATGTTTAAAAGCAAAGATGGTTCACCAAGTATTAGCATATAATTTATGATGTGATACGATATGATGATACTTTTATCCGTTATTTTGACTATATATCTGAAAAAAAAAATGGACACTTGTAAACTTCTAAACTAGTTTATTACTTAATATAATCATTATTACTTAAACAAAGCACAAGCACAAAATAATTGTGACCAATACTCTCCACCTCAAAGTATTTTATCCATTTACAAAGAATTTGTGCGCCTATTTGAAACTAATGTTACATTTGTTTCATGGAAAACATTTTTCTCATTTTTAAGCATTTGATTCGCTTAGGAAAATGAGTTAACGGAAAATGTTCTCCTAGTTAATGTTAGTATCAGAATGGTGAGATTTCAGTTAATATGTCCAAAATCAGAGATTGTCTAAGTGACAAGAAGCAAGAAAACGAAAAAGGAAAAATTCTTACTGTCCATCCCTACTCTCACTGCTTTTCTAATAGAATTCTTGAAATTTTAATTTTTTTAATCAAGTCATTCTACTTATACAAAATACCTAATCAAATATTTTCGGCACCAAATTTGGTTAAATCCAACCAACGTGATTGTTGGAGGACGCCAGAGGGTAATACGAGTAAAATATCTTTACCAAAAAAAAAAATAATACGAGTAAAATATTGCCTATGCCGACACTCGTCGTGACTATCAAAAACTCCATGCACTTCGTTCTCCTTATTTTTTATTAATGTTCTTTAGTCTCCCGCCTATTCATTATCCACGGTGCGTGTCTATGTGTGCAGTATTTAATTCAGGTCACACTTCAACTTCATGAAAGTTGGATCTGATCGAATTTGGTGTCCGAGGAACTTCATTAATAGTTTGTGCGGGTAGTAAAGGAACTTGATCAGAAAAAAATGAAAGCACAAGAACTCAATTAGAAAAGTAGTGAAAGTGAACACTGAACATTTCCGATATGAAATTTGATTAAGCACTCATACAGTGAATAGTGCAATGAAGAAACAGCGAAACATTACCCCATGGGTGGAGTTAGACCGAGGCCGTTATCTAGAAGATATCTTCTGTATGAACCGAGGGATGATCCGACGCCGTCCTCGTGCCTCACCGGTCGAGCACTGGTCTCGCGGCGAGTGCTGATCATAACAAGTGACAACATGGAGATCGCCATGAAATTGCAGAGAAGCCCACTTGAAGCTGAAGAAATGGCCATGGTTGTCGCCTCTTTCAACTTCCTTTCTTTCTTTTGGCTATATTTTCTTCTTCTTCTTCTTTGAAATAACATGGGTGTGTAAACATATATGAACAGAAGACGAGGAGGAGGAGGAGGTTGATGATGAGGGTCGAGGTCCATGGGGACGCGAAGTCATGGCACTTTTTGCTGTCGATAGCTTCTGATCGCACGCCTGTGGTTTCTTCTCCAATACACATCAAACTTTGCTTTTTTCCCATGCGATGTGCTGTGGGGGTGTGTCCACTGGGATTCTTTCGACTTCATCTTTCACATTGTCTTACACGTCCTGAAAATGGTAATGGTTATGTGATCCCGAATAAATTAGACGCAAGAAGCGAGCAGTGATTATTGATCAGACATCACCGGTTTGTTAGCGCGCAGAATTTGTGCACATACATCTTGCATGCGAATGAAAATAACTCCATATATCGCTTGTGCGATTCTTGAGCAAAATCTATCACGTGAGGTCCCCGCTTGAGCATACGAATGAGAGAGGCAGATCGTCGATGAAGCTGTCAACGACGCTCAATTTGATACATAGGAAGTAGACCTGTCAAAATGGGTCATAAACTCATTTCTTAACCCATTTATTAGTAAATGGGTCATAAATGGGTTAGTTATATTTAGTAAATGGGTCATAAATGGGTAGAAATCTTATATTAGTGTTAAATGGGTCATAAATGGGTCGCAAATGGGTTATAAATGAGTTTACAACTGATTTAAACTCAACGCATTTCTCTCATCCTCACTCAATCTTGCACTCACTCATTCTGCACTCTCATTTCAGCTTGGGTATGAATTTTCCTATATTTAATTAAATATGAAAGTATTTTAGCAATATGGATCTAATCGGGTATGGGTTGGGTATGGGTCGGGTCGGGTATGGGTCAACAAAATTGCATTACGCATAAATGGATCATAAACGGGTTAATGGGTCAATTTGGGTCGGACCATTTATGACCCGACCCAAACCCAACCCGACCCACCCATTTGACAGGTCTAATAGGAAGGAATTCATGGCTTTCTCCTGATGTACGTGAACATGGTGGAGCAGCTCCACGTTTATGGGTAGAGACCTGTCTTCGAAAGCCAGAGGAGATGGAGGACAAGTTCACATTATCGGCAAGGAACCTTCACTTGTGTGCGGGAGCGATTGATTTTGCTTTACGCATCGGTTTCTATTTGAATCCACAAGACCAATGTAACATGAGCCCGCGGAGTAAGTCTTCATCTCTCTTACTTTTCGAACGAACAGTCCTTTGTCTGCTTCTTTGATTTCCGGTAAGCTTTTGCCACCACCGCTCCCAGTTTTTCCTTGATTTCTGCTTCGAGATCGAAAAGCTGTGGGTGTAATGTACCATTTCGCGTAAGTGATTATGGGTTCACTTACAGAGATTCGTGATCTGCTGAGAGAATATAGACACACGGAAACTTCCTAGCTCTAATTCTGAATCAGCTCCAGACCAATATAAGAAGATCCATTCTGATCATTTTCATTCAGGAACATACTTAGATTCGAGCCTATGCTAAGCTTAACGGCCATAGCTTTTGAGAGACCGTTGCTGATTGAACTTGAAGACTATGCATCTGAACACAATGCTCCAATCTATCCCCTTACAAAATAAAACACAATGGCACCTGGATCTAGAGGAGGGCAAAAGAAAGCATAACACTTACAAGTGCTTTCAAAAGTTCATGCTTGCATTTTCAGAATCTCTGATCATACATTTCATCGCTCATTTCCAAAAGGATCGATTACCCTGAAGATCAAGGACTTGGAACACTTCCTATACTACATCTGGTAAGTAATGATCCTACAAGTGTGGCAAATATCCAAACATAACCCTCAATTGAAAAATCATACGCGTTTTGGAGGCACATACTGCACACGTTCATCTTCACATAAATTCTGCAAGAAATCAGCAAAAGTTATACGTCCGTAATCGATGTGTACATAGCAAGGGTTCTGAAGACCCTAAACCCAAAATTAGAAAGTGCAAGAGCAATTTTAACACAAATGAATCATCTGACCATGAGTTATAGAAGAGAGAGAGCAGGAAATGCGGAGAATGCTTTTCCACAGCCAAACAAAGAACTAAACTAACACAACACCGAGAAAAGCAAATGGAATTGTCCTCAACAGTCTCCAGGTCTGGACTTACTTTGCTTGAAATTGATACACACAAAGGACAAGCTCAAGATGGATGGATTCAGCATTCCAGACATCAGTAATATACAAAATACTAATGGAAGTTTGGATTCTTTTCGTATTTTAACTAGCCTGATTAGTCTCAAATAACAATCAATAATTTAGTTGGACCCCATTCAAATCCTAGGATAATCAGATCAGTATGTCATTCTACCCCAAATAATTAGGTGATCCCTGATCATCAAACTGTTGGTGCATCCACCTTGCCATTTAACAAATTTTATATCTTCATAACTACTTACATTTTGATATAGATGCCGAATTTATACTCAGCACAGTAAAGTGCAGCTGAGGTCAGGTTTTACTCCTCTATTTGTCGTCATCCACAACCCTGATATGTGGATACTGGCAGTGACTAAGACGAGATAGTCAGCTCAAAGCCAGAAGACAGCGATCATGCCCATTGCAGGGTCAATGGGTCTCAAAAGGCCTAACATGAGCAGAACAAAGAACTGGGCATGCCTACAATTGATTAGTGATCGAAGCTTATAAATGCTTCTAATTGAAGATATGATTGCATTTACATGTGTAGAATTTTCTTCAACGGCTTGGTTGGGCAGTGAGCATCATATTGAATAATTATTCGACAGGCAATCTTTATTAAGGGTAAGTGGCGTAAAAGCAAGGATGCTTCATTCTCAGACACAGACAAAGAACGAAGAAGATTTGATAGTGATATCCCATGACAGCTTCTCTAAGGAATTGCAGCATTTCTGCATGTGAACCTATAAATCAACAGTCCTCAACATCTGAGAAGTGTGGCACTCTCGGTGATATCAATTTACAGAGAGCAACAGAAACTCTATTTCATGTAAATTTGGCAATTGGCTTTTAACGACCATATTATCCTGAGCCAAGATGTCATAGCTAAAATGCCCAATGTGAGCCGTAGCTTCTATATGGCAGAGTTTCACAAATGAAGCACCCTCAACATTTTGAACAGAAATATGCCAAAGGGAGCACATTCAACATAAATTCTATCACATAAAAGAAGATGTCAACAATTCACGTCCGAATCGAATACAGACCTGCAGGTCCTCAGGTAGTGCTTCTGAGACTGCAAGTGTGTAGACACCAGGAACAAATTTTCCTACAAAAACATAGAATATAAGACTTGGTATCCAAGGGAATTTGAGCAAAGAAGCAGTTACCAAACTACAGAATCTTTACACTGGCAAATATATTGAGAAGAAGAAAACAACAATATTCTATGAAACTGTAAGGAAAGAAAGTCAACCTCACAGAACTAGAGAAAATTCTCAAAATATGTCATTCCTAAAGTTCATAACAACAAATTTTGCAGGACTCATTGTGCATATGAACTTTGCCCTCTACAGAGTTGAAAAGCATAAGATCTCAAAGCCTCTTCCCAGAAATGAAGTGATCATCTTTTAAGCACAAAGGCCAGAAATCAGAACTTGAAATTCATCCCTCACAATATACATTTTACTCACCTATGCCCAATAAGAAAACAAATTTCAGTACTAGGTACTAGATTAGTTCTCCCAGAAGACCCCAGATTCCAGTGCAATATCACAAAAATCTTCTACAGCACAGCTGCGTTCAAGGAAGCAATTCCTCATGTCCGTACCAAATTATAAAGGCAAGACGTAAGAGCCAACCAACTTATTTGACAAATTTTATTTGAAAATCTTGTGCGCAATCCTCCACATAAGCTTCTGGTAAGAGCACATAAGAAAACAACACAAAGGTGCAGGAACTTGCATAAAATATACAGGTACACCACTCTGCATACTAGCAGTACAAAATTACTTGGAGCATCTGTTAGTACAAAATAAAACATACCGATTCTAAGCCACCGAGCAGCCCAGCTCCTACTAGGATCCATGACAGAGATTATCCTGCGAGAATGAATTCCAAGGTGTCAACATCAGTTTTCGTAGGGAGACAAAATGGAAGTGCGTTAGCGAAAACCTCATTAACCTACTTTAAAGTTGAGTTACATTCGAAGCTAAATTATGGAACGAAAGGCTACTCCTTAACCAAAAGGAAGCTAGAACTAATCCTTTTTCTCATTTTAACGCTACACTCCAGACAAAACCCATCCCGTCCCGGACTGAGCTACCCGGCTCATTGCCCCTAAGCAGAAGCTGACCCATCTCTTCCTTCCTCTCTTTCGGAGAAATGAGGGAGTGCATTCATCAGTAGTATGAACAGGTCGAGCCACATGACCATCCAGCCCATCCTTTTTCTACAAAACATCAACAGTATACCCAAGAGGGTCACAATTCCTACAACAGCCTGTGAGTCAGTTCTTACTCCACAAAATCTAAGCAACAAACCAAAGCATGGAAAGGACGCGCTGTTCGGCATTCTGAAACATCACTTTCTAGGTCCAAACTCTGGACAAGAAGACCCCACCGAACTCAGCTAACAGACCAGGTAACGAAAAACCTCACGCTAAGCAAGGATCGTGAGCTTTCTGCGGTGAGACAAAATCGGTACCCGTTGAAATTGGGAGTGGTGCACTCGACGATGCGCTCGTGGTCTTCGTCCATCTTGAAGAAGGCGCAGTTCTCGCAGCCCGAGTCTCTGAACTGCAAATCGGCGCGGCAATTACACGGAGGGGAAAAGAAGAAGGCCTCAGAATTACGGAACTCCAAAAGGAGGAGGCCGCGATCGCAGATGTAGTGCACGAAGAAAAGATCGCGCCGGACAAATTACGAGAAGATTCGTCCCGCGGAACCGCGAAATCGGCAGAACAGCATGGAGGGAGGGAGGACCTGATCGTAGGTCTTGACGAGACGGCAACGGAGGCAGGCCCTGAGCTCGTGGCCGAAGCTCGTCGGGATCTGAGCGGGCGGCGCGGCGCTCCCCATTGCTCTCTCCGGCGGTCGAGATTGAAGCTTTCTGGAGACGGCGGAGGCGGAGGATTCTCGAGTGGGGGCTTTTTGGGTTCAGGGTGGATTTGCCGTGGCCCGCCGCCGGGATAGGTCACGTGAGCGGCACGTGCGTAATTAGCTCCCAAGTTTTCCTCTCTCTCTCTCTTTTATCTTAATTTAATTGCTCGAAACCCCTCTAAACTATCACAAATTGCACAACAACCCCCAAACTTTCAAAAGTCTGCAATTTACCCTCCTGAACTTTAGCACCGTCACACGGTAAACTGCAGACTCCGAAAAGTTACGGATTATTCCCATGAGCTTCGACCCTTGTTACAATCGCTAATTCTTAGTTTGCGCAACAGTTTGAGCATCGTTGGATAAATTCATCCTTTGTGGCCGAAATTCTACTACATGTCATTCAATATGGTGCTTCTGCACTTAGATTTGAGAGCTTATGTTTCTCAAATCTTATGTTATTGTCTCGGTACATTTTTAGATGATTCTGTATGGAATTACCTGAAAATTACTAGAGCAAACCCCCTGAAAAATTAGTAGGCTTTGCCAATAGTCGAGTGACAGACATGCATAATCTCACTAGTTGATCCCCCCTCTTGGTTAAATAACCGCAGACCCTCATATTAAACTAAAGATTGTATGCATATGCTATGGTGTTTCAACTAAAGGAAACATTAGGGGTGAGCATGATGGACCGCTTAAACCGGGACCGGATCGGATCGGCCGGTTTGGTCTGGTTCTCGGGATTATCGGTCCGATTCCCGATTTCTAAAAGTGAAACTGGTTTCCTGGCGGTCTAATTCCTAGTTCTAGGGTGAGAACCGGACTAGATCGATAATTTTTTTTTTTGCTTAGAAAATACATTTATTTATTTACTTTTTTAAAATTTATGAAAAAAATAGAAATCATTTTTATCTGTTTACCTATGGCCACTGTAGGCCTCTGCGGCAAAAGTCCCCCTTTCCCATAAAATAGAAAATAGAGTCCTCTACAGCAAATCCTAATCATCGAGGCTCTCCCCAATTCATTCTCGCCAATTCCTCACTCAGTTTGCGCAACCTTGCTCACGCCTCGCTCAGCGCCTTTCCCTCTCGTGCCCTTGCCAGTGGCCTCACGCCTCGCTCAACGCCGACAACCAACCGAGGCCGAGCGCTCCTCTCGCCCGACAGTACTTGATCTCCGCTGCCTTCCTGCCCTCCTCGCAGCACGCGTTGGCTGCCATGGTTCAGCGGCTCAAGGACAATGTCCATGTTTTTCGAAATGCTCCCATGTCTCGCATCCGTTTTCTGGTCTGATTGAGTGTGGGGGAGATTGAGTTGGTTTCATTGGAACCGGACCGGACCGATGGTCCGATCCGGTCCATGGTCCCAGGATTAGCCGATCCAGTCCTCGATCCTAGAAACTGGGAATCGGTTTTCCCGGTCCGATTCCCAATTCTTGGGTGGGACCGGACTGAACCGGGAATCGCTCACCCCTACGAAACACCTTGTGAGCTGAAGACCGAGAATTGCATATAGTTATTACCTACAGCTTATTGTAAAAAGAAACCAATATAAAAAAACCGAGAGCAAAGAGAAAAGGGAAGAAAAAAAGGGTAATTCGTTGCATCGAACAATATCTAATGGATGCCTTATCAGTTACCGCCCGTATGACTACGATCTACAAGGGTCAGTACTGAATAATACCACGTCGGAGCGATATGAAGTCGAACCTACCTCAATGCAGCTCAATGCACTGGCGGGAAAACAGAAAGTTTTAGCATACCGTGCCCGATACGTATGGTTCAAAGTAAAATCCAACTTGCATTAGCAAATAAAAACTTGGAATATATCCCAAAAACATTAACATAACCTGCTATCGTACCACCTCCACAAAACCTTTCCTAGAATTACTCGCAGGAAACCCAAGCTAAACAGGGAGTAATCAAAAGCTGTGCAGTGTAGCATGATACAAAAGTTGTGTCCTGATGATAATTTGGATTAATGGATGTCAAGACTACGATCAGAAGTCCTGCAAGAAGTATATAAACAATATATTTGGAGTTTTTACCCTTTTAACTCGAGCATTTTTGTTTTTGGGAAGCATTATTAAAGATGCAAAATCATTTAAGGCACAGCCCAAATTGTCAGTAGCTTCTGAAACCACAAAGAACGAAATCATTCATCACCATGACATATTCAGTGCATGAGTATCCTAAAATAGACCAGAGAATTCTGTAACTGTGTCCCTTGACATTGACACTAGATACATGGTTTCCAGTGATGTAATCAAGAAAAGATGCTACCAAATGGCAATACCCTTAACAGATTTGTCCTGCCTGAAGCGTTTTCGAATCAATGCAGTCACAGCAAGGCGGGGTGTTTCCTGGGACCGAGTACGGGGAGCACAGGAAAGAAGTCTTGACCAGGTGATAACTACTAGACTGAAGCTCAATCCGTTTTTAAGTTCGACGCGAAGTCTGACTCAAATATCACTTGAAGTGAGGGTTACTGATAATTTGTGATAGATGTTGAATTTGCATATCAGATAAATTTGTTCACCCAGAAAGGAGATCAACATGATACTCAAATTGCATGAAAACCCAAAGTCTGGCCTACCTAGAATCCATTTACAGGGAAACTAGACTTAGCTGAACTAGAGATCTATGTGACTATCGAACTGTAAACCATTATATCAATCTCTACAACGGCAGATTATAATGGATTACTACGCTGGGGATGCCAACATGACCAAACTGAATAGAAGAACAAAAAGTTTGACACGGAGGAGAGAGACCAAATTTAATCCAATTTAAAGTGCTGAAAACTTAACAAGGAAAGAGTAGAAACAATACTCTTCGGCAGGAGCTTAGTGAAGGCAAATTGTGTACACCATGTCGGTGTCCTGTCGAGAGCATTACGTATTGTGTATACTGTGGTCGTGTCGAGAGTATGCCCTGCGACACAAGGACGCAAAGAAGCCAAACTGCAAGGATCATGATTCTCCAGAAAACAGCCATGTGATTCTCTCTTTTGTTTGAACTTTGCTTGTTTGACATCTGCTTAGATCGCTACATATTATTATGATGTTCGTTTAAGTTTTTTGACATAGTTTCTATCTATGCATGAACTAAAATACAAAATATGCTTTCGAGCCTTTATTCAAGAGAACGAAACTAATACTAGGGAGATCTCCTGGTAGTTTTGACTTGTCAGTTAGATCCCAGATGAATGACTTCTCAATATATTTTTCATACAACCATGTTTCTTCAATGATATTAGTATTGATATGACAGTGGTTGAAGCACTTTAAACTACACAGAAGTTCAATTTGCTGTATGGTTATTTGAAACATGCTAATTGAGTTTCCGAAATATAACCAAATTACAAGCGAGCATTACTTCATATTGGGCAGGTGGTTAAAACTGTTCCAAAGCATCTTTTGGGCTTAGATGTTGAAGATCATTCTAAGACAATCAAATGAGAAGATCATTGGCTATTCCATAGTAATGAATATTCTTATGATACTTGAATAAATGGGATGAAATGACTAACATTTTCTCTAACTGCTAGATATCCTTGTGCGAGCAAGAGGGGATGCTAAAGGAATAGGCATTAAAGCTTTGACTTCACATTGTGCGACTCTTGGGACCATGTGGGAGGGATGATTCTGTACTCTTGCTTCGGCTCTTCCTCTTTCTTGGCATCATCATCATCACCGCCTTCTAAAATTTCTTTAGAGAATGCGCCGGGATTGGCTTTGATACAATTCTGCAGAGCAACAAACGGATGGACGCAATCCGAGCCCTTACAAATAGAGCAGTTTTTTCTTTGTTAGCGATGCTTCAAAGTTTTCAATATGCATTCTATTAGAGGGCTACACGGAACTAAAACCATACAGCTTTCTTGCTGACTAATAGCTTGCCAAAAGACTCAGAGTATAAGGCCTGACCCACAGAGCCCAAATCTATTTTCCATTAGTGCCAGATCACTAAAACTTTAGAAGAAGGTCAAACAAAAAATATTGAATGTCGTGAGACTACGAGGGAAAAAAAGAAGGCAATAGCACTATAGCAGGTAGGGACTACTATAGGACTCAACAGCATAGATTGAACAAGTATTTGATGCTCCACTTTCTATCAATTAGTAAATTAGAGTACCTTTTCTTCGGCAGTGCTTTTCAAGAAGCACATGAAAGCTTCAGAAAACTGGGTTCCACATGGGCCATTTCTCAAGTCAGCTATGCATGGACATTCCAGAGCTTTCTGAGCCTTCGCATCTAGAGACTGAAAGCAACATCAGATCGCTGGTAATTTACTTAAAGGAAGAAGTACATGTGAGAGAGAATCAACCTCATTTTCATCATCGCCGTATGCTGCTGCTTCTGAAAAATAAAACAATGAAGTCTTCAGATAAACCAGTAAAAGGAAAAGGATGACTACATCTGATCATGACAAGGATATTAGTATTATGTATGACGTTATTATAAAAAATTAACTCCTCCTCACGTAAACACTCTCATATACTGGCATTTAAATTACTGAGATGGGGGTCTGAGCTTGTGGCTTGCAGGCACGTGCATAACCATATCTCCCCACAAACTAGTTTTATCACAGATGTGTCTCAATAAATTTTGTGTTTCATAGACAGAAAATAGTGTAGCCAGCTCTGCAAGTAATTTTCAAATGGTGGTTCTCAAAAAACAATTTTTATAGACAAATCGGTTTATCAGTTCTTTCCAAGTTACATTCTCGGGATCCTTTCTTTTATAGCATAAATTCTCGAGAACTCGAGAACTTGAGAAAGACCAATTACTATCTGATACAATTATTCTGCTTATCTAGAAAAGCTAAAGCAAAATAAGTTTCACCAATGGTAACCGTTCTTAAATAGATCTCAGCCTTATGCAGGGTACATTTTAAATAACTAAAAATTGTCATCTTTGTCAAAGAAGCTCCAGGAAAACGAAAACCACAAAGTAGTCTCGTCCGAATACCTTTCTGGGAAGACTAGCCACTGTAATCAAATATAAGAGCTGATAAAAAGGAACTTGAACAGATAAGTGCATCAAATGAATTGCTTTAGAGTGGCACTGGATGTTCTCATGGTCATGAAAAGTTCTCACCATTTTAATCTCTTTAATAGGATCAATTGTCTTATGTGAAGTAAGACTATAAAGGAAGACCCACAATAAAAATGGAATCCCACCCATCAGCATTTTCTAAACAAAACCAAAACAAAGAGAGAAATACATGAGGAAATCTTTCGTATTTCCCAGATTATAACAGTGTAAAGTTGTAAACCAACCGTAAAAGCATGAAGCACGTTTTTCTAAGTACATCCACAGTCAGAAGTCCTCGCTATTAAAGATTAAAGGGTTAATACCATGAAAAAACCCAAACTAGTATACCTGTGACAAATATACCCCAAATTATTTTTTTGACCATCAAAAACCCTAAACTGGTATACTTATGACAATTTTACCCTGAACTAATTTTTTTACCACCAAAAATCCCAAACCGGTACACCTGTAACAAATATACCCTCCGTTAGTTTCCGTTAAATTTTACTATCAAATTGCTAAGTTTGATGACACGCGGTAGTTGACAAGCGTACCAATTTGGGGTTTTACCCCTTTGTTTGTCACAAGTTTACCAATTTGTGATTTTTTGTAATATTAATCCAATTTAACGGACATTAACGGAGGTAAATTTGTCACAAATGTATCAGTTTGGGGTTTTTAGTGGTTAAAAAATTAATTTGGAGTAAAATTATCACAGGTGTACCAATTTGGGATTTTTGGTGGTAAAGAAAATAGTTTGGGGTAAAATTGTCACAAGTGTACAAGCGTGGGGTTTGTGGTGGTCAAAAAAATAGTTCGGGATAAATTTGTCACAGGTATACTAATTTAGGATTTTTGGTGGTCAAAAAATTAGTTTGGGATAAAATTATCACAGGTGTACCGGTTTGGGGTTTTTTGTAGTATTAACCCAGATTG